>CANUEZ040000116.1:13415000-14042500 GCA_948099385.1 Fasciola hepatica | reverse complement strand
ATATCCTGAAAACTTCACATGGCTTTCTGCATTATCTCGTCCATGAAGAAGTTGGACAGGAAAAAAGGAATGGGGTATTCTTGTGGGACATCACTCGTTGGTTAGAATTACCTGCATAGTTAGCTGTGAACCCCTACGCGGCCAGCAGTATGACAGTAAAACGACCTCAAGATATCCATGAACTTCTGTGGAATACATTTTCGGTGAAGAGTACCGAATAGCACTACCCCGTTCAACTGAATTGAAGGTGCCCTCTAATTCGAGGGAAACAATTACTGTCTTTCGATGTAAAGATTTATTGAATCCTGGACCAAGAAATTCAGCTCGCCATATCGAGATCGACGTTAAATTGATTCTGTCCAGATCTCACGCATCCAGTCTTAAATTTATTTAGTATCGACAAAACTATCTGCTTCTCTTTCATGCTTCGTCAGTGCTAAATTCTATGTCGATCATACCCTTCCACTCCTCAACCGCGTAACAGTTGTTGTTCAGTCATATTGCGTCACACAGCTCTGCTCAGTCTTGTCTCCATGACAAGTGTCGATATACCCCAATTCTCATGAGTCTAACAGTTGTTCTTATCTGTTCGAGTTTATCCTTTACGTAACCTTCCCCCACCCGGCGGTCTTAGCCGTGTGAACGACTGGACCTGGCCGTCTACCGCTGATAACCACGTTAATCCGCTTGTCCCTCACCCGAGCTTGTGTGTATGTGTTACCTCGAATCATTATCTCTTTTGTTCGTTGATTGGCCAAAGGGCTCCCATAAATAAGCACCTATTTCGTAAACTACTCTACTCGTTCCTGTATTGCCGTCTCGAACTTTTCCCATCTATTGCTGCTTGGGCGTTATGAAACGTTTCTTGACTGTATTGATTCTGTGGTCGGCTTGTCCACAATTTGAGGTGTGTTATCGTTACTATTTGACAATCTGTCCTTTGGCACACGTAGTAAAGCGAGCCAGCGTTCTCTGTCTTTGGACTTGGGGTTCGTTTATCTTCGAGTCACTCAAATACGGGACCAAAATCCTGTACCGTAGATGTATGTGAAGCGTTTCAAGTAATTGGCGAAGATTAAAAATCTGGCCGACTCATCCTCGATCTGGGCGGAATCCGGCCTGTTGTTCGTGGGTGTCCCTCTCGCGGGCCGGTGTCAGAAGGCGCAGCAAAATTGAGGCTAATACCTTGGTAACTATTGGAATAAAACTGATCCCAAGATGGTTACTACGATCATTGAGTATTCCGTAATTGAAGGAGGGTACAATCGGTGACTCAGCCTATAATAACGGAAAACGCGCCTTATTCCAAATGTCACGGAATAAGGTGATAGGTCGTTTTTTAAAGGCATTTCCTCTTTTTATAAAAGTAACTGGAGGAAGTTCGTCAGGACCGGCTTCTTCTTCAAGCTTTAGTAATGAAGTGCTTGATTCTAATTCGACTTCCAATGGGGGCTCGAGTGATACCCCCAGGGAATCGCAGTTGTTGACTTCGTGGTAACTACATTGGCGCGCGGCCAGTTAAGCTGCTCATCGGAGTATTCGGCTCAACGATCAATCCTTGCGGTTGACCATGAATAGGCTCTCCGTTTCTATCGCATATAGTTTAACTGATCGGGCTTTGCCATCCACCGGTGTGACGAATAAGTTTGAGAAGCTTTTGACTGTTATCTGGAGCAGCCGCCACCTTCAGACAGAGGATTATTCCCGACAACATTTGACAAGGAATCGTTCCGAGTATCGGCCGTGTTATCAGTGGAAGCATTATGGGTGGATAGAAAGGTCAAAGAGAGGTGGTTAGGGAAAGAAGACAAAGGTTGAATAAAAGAAAAGGAACTCTGAGCAGTAGCCTACTTACCACTACCCACCCCTCTCGATGCAATGGGCAGCGTGGTCCTGATTATCCTGCTCGGCGACCGATGCAGTATGGAGTTCTTTGTATTGGTACACTTCATGGGAGATGTTGAACGGGTACTGCTAGGGTGTCCAGCCGCAAAGCAGGAGAGCGAATAGGGTACTCATCCAAAGCCTTAGTTATAACAAGAACCTATCCACAAGGTAGCAGGATGGCTGAGTGGAAGCCCATTTGCTTGATTCAACTATTCTTCCACTGATTTACCAACTGAGCTGCCAGCTCAGATCGATCCCCAACCTGGAGGACCAGGAGACTGGACATCGTCTGACCATCAGAGTGATCTTTGAATTCTTATTCCTGTATTAATCTGTAACTTGCGTCATTGAGCTGCCACCTACGTTCGGCTCTGAACGGAGCTTAAGTTATGACGTAAATGATTGTAAGTGTGATCACTGTAAAACACTGGAATAAAATGGCTTGCTTATGTTTACCTATGGAATGGGCTCCTTTTTTGCACCATGGTTTGTTGTGGTGCTCAATGAACATTTCCAGATAAACATTGGCCAGAACGGTTTCGCTGATAAAATCTTCCTTTTTAAGATGATCAGTAGTACATATTTTTGGGTTCATGCGGCCAAGTGTTTTGACCAAACCAAGTTTGTATACCTCCGGGGCAAAACTGAAAAACTGCACATAAGATCCGTTTTACGTTGCTTTTCAGTGAATGGTCCATTGTAGTGTGCCGTACTGATGCCTTGTGATTAAAATATCCGAGAAGAGCGAACTAAAATTGGATTTTTCCTCATAAGATACAGATAAATTCGGTTGTTTAGATCTGACAATAATATAGAGCTGAATAAAATCGTCCTCATTTGAAATGAATAAAGTATCGTCAACATAAAGCTTGTACAAAGAAAATAGGATATTTTGATTGATCAACTGATTTTCTATCATTCCCAGGAAAATATTTGTCAGTGTTGAACCTAGAAAGGATTCCCGTTACCAAGCCAACAATCTGTCTGTACACGTTTCCCTCATTCCAAACGGATATTTCCTGTACATATAAGTGAAAGAGTCTTTTAGTAATCAATGGGGATATGCAGCGCATTGTCGTCAGATAAAATTATATCACTAAGCCAGTCAATAGTTTCTCAGAGAGGTACTTCGATAAAGAAATTCAACCTCCATCGAATATATTCTATGAGTCTTTGCTGTAAAACTGTCAAGAATTTTTGCATGTACTAAGGAATCTCATAAAAGACAAGGAGTTGGGTTTTTTCGGACGGGATCAAAACATCGACCAACCGTTGAACTAGTTTTCGGTGAGCTGGATTTTGCATGTACAATCTGCATCGATAGATAAGGCCTGCTAGTTCAAAGCCTAACGTGTGGATATTTCGCTAAAATGGGAGTTCCGTTGAGAACCATTTTTTGCATGCGAACATTCAGCTGGTCAAGGACAGCATTCTGAACGAGGATACACGGTCTCGGGTTTCCATTTTCGATGTAAGATGTATGTTATTGCATGTGGACTGCATGTGACCAACTGAATAACTTTTGAAGAATCATCTTGTGATTCCAAAAATGGACTCTCCGTCCATGCACGCTCCGCACGACTCAAATAAGATTAAGGTGATGAATCTAAAATGGAGTGCTCAAGTACAGGAATGATCGGGCAGGGGAGTACGGGGTGACAGTACCGGATGAGCGGCAATAACCTCGAAACCAGTGGTGGGCTTTCGGGGATATTCTTATTCGATTCTATTCCTGAATATTCCCTAGTTGTTATGAAGATTTATGACTGTTTGAGGTAATTCAAGCTGTGAACGGAGTCGTTTGAATTTGGGTGCTGTACATGTCATCATGGTCACTTCCACCTTGTTATGACCCTATCTTTAGGAGACAGAACAACCTATTACTCAGTGGGTCTTTTAGTGAATGAGTATGAACGCGACCTATAAGCACGTCTAACAAAAGAAATCGACAAAAGAAATCGATACGAAAAAGAGCCATTAGGACTTGCCGAATAACCGAACACTAATCGTAAATGTGTACTCCGGCGTATGTGTGTGTGTGCTTGCACTCTGTCGACTGACTGTCCGTTCAGAATTCAAAGTTGTCCAACACATAACTATGAAGGAAAGAGATTCTCTTGATGGTGAAACTGATTGATTTGCATCGTAAATCAGAAAAGTACCTCGGATCCTGGATTGATGGTAAGCAGACATCTCGACCATCGGGAAGCACATTGGCTAGGCGAGGTTTTGGTTTCAATAGAAGATTGCAGTAAAATCTGACCGACAGTGGCGTGATTCAGACCGAAGTATTGCCAAACTGGTTTGAACCCCGACGTTGACATTTTCACTAAGTTGAATGGGGAGAAATCGGAATGTTTCATTGTGAGAACAAGGCGTACTTTTAGGGACACAACAGTGGGAGCTACTGACTTGAAATCCTCAACTTTTCACCATGGTGTATTAATTTCTTGAACTACTCAACCCGAAAAAGAGGTTTGTATTTTGCGGACAGTGCATAACAAGACAAAGTTGCCGGCTGTTTTACAAGAACAAAGATTGTGATAGGCATGCTTTTATCCCATTATTTATTAGTATTAAAATATTTCAGGAACAAGGTCGCAGCCAACCAAAGGCTGCCAATCGGAGACATGACCGGTGGCGGCGTAAAAGCATTCAAACGCTGGACAAAGGGTCAGAAAACCACCGTGATGCCCGGTTGGCTACCAAAAGCGAGCTCATCAAATGGGGCTCCTATGATAAATCGTTGTTCGGTAAATCTCCCTGAAGTTTGCTAGTGTACGTACCTCAACGTGACCGCCCAATGGAATAATTTCATCTTCACACTTTGCTCAAATTCCGCGTATATTTTGTCGTTCCAACGAGACAGAATGTAAAACTTACGTGTATTCCATAGTGTGGATAAAATAATGCATTTACGAAAAGCGGGATCCACGGATCGGGAGAAAGGTCACTTTTCATAACAGAGCTGTTTATATAACCGGGGTAGCTTATTGCACTGAGGGGTAGTGAACCAAATAGAAAAATGGTAGCAGTAAGTAAGCCAAGTAAACATAACCTCCGAAATCTGTTCCCCTGTGTGATGTCATCTCGTTCGGGTCCTCCGACTTTAGATAATCAGTGATCATCACGATTTACACGGGGTATCAATTATCATGAAAGTCGTTTCGTCCAAATTGAAATTACTTTCAACGTCCTGAATGAAGGAAATACTCACAGGTATTCATCGGTCTGCTTTCAGTTTGACGTGCTCTGGCGTCTCTTAGTCAAAGGGAGACCGTCACGTCTAAGTACTGGTAACTTCGGAAACCCTGATTCCTGTATTTTACCTTATGAGAAGGCAAATTACACGGGATCACAAAGACAATTTAGGAAAATATCAGTCACCAGTACAGGCAAACAGGCAGCTGTTATTTCAGTCAAATAATAACTGGGGCTTGGACCTCAGTGATCGCGAAAGACCTTTCATCAAGTGGAGGTTGGCACTTGCTCGCTGGCGGGTCTATGTATGCCGCAGTCACTAATTGGGTTCGTCTGGGTGGAAGTGGAACACCTGAACGGCCCAGTGTCTGGATGGAGGCATTTTTCAAACCTTAGTTTCATGGCAAATGGAACGGGGTGAATTTTTTTCGAGTTCACTGTGATTACCGGATATCGATGGTCATTCCCATCCTGGATTTAATTGTTGATACTTGCGTTTACACTTAATCTGCTTCGGCCCACCGAGTTTATTCTTCTGCGCTTTTATTTACTATCTTTTTATCATGTTTCAGAGGTGCGCTATTTCAGGAAGCGGACCGCGGATATATTGAGGCTGCCAAGTTGGGAAAGTGACCGACGACGACAAGAGCATTCGAACCCGGAACGGAACAGTCCAAAGTCCACGGCGTTGACATGATGACATTGCAGGTTGAACACGTGCAACTCTCACGGAAGAGCGTTACATCCAGCATACCTAACACCTACATACATAGAGCTAGATTTTCCAGATTTATCAACTGGATTGGAGCCAATGCGACAAATAGGAATTCTTTGGGAACTTCCGCAACCATTTCCAACAAAAGCGTCACTTTTTGACTAATAATTGTGCAAGTATGTCACGTGACAGATTTCTTACCCATGTCTTTCTTCCGGTTTCTCCTGTGTCCCTAGCGAGTTTGTCCATCATTCGTGATTTGGATAATCTTTTCCTCCTCTGCTAATTAGTTATTCGTCTTTCGATCACATTTTCAATTTGTCTAATAGTTTTCCCATCAACTATTGGCCCCTAAACGCCAAGCTCGCCGATTCCGAAAGCAAGCAAGCCATCAGCATGAGCTACAAACTACAATTTTCAAAATATTTGATAACGTACTATAGAATTCGGAGGTGCTGCATGGTATACAACTGTGCGTCGCGCGATTCCTCCGCTCACTTTGACGTTGACAGTTTAGGTTGGAAACTCACTTTTGAAAGTCCCTCTTAAGTGAAAAGAAGCACACATATGTTCCATAACAAATCAAACAGAAGGCATCAACTTCATCATCTTCATCATCGGAAAAATCATCCGTCACACCACTCACATCATGATCATGATCAACATCATCATCATGACCATCATCATCATCAACAGCAGCATCATCCTCTTCATCACCGTCGTCATCATAATCTTGTTCTGGTTGATGATCATCTGCACTACCGTCAACATTCGTTTATTCATCATCATCCTCATCATCATCATGAACAAAATCATCGCCGTCATCATCATCATCGTAATGACCATCATTATCATCTACTTGAACATCATCATCATCATGATCATGGTCACCATAGTGATCGTCATCATGATCTTCATGATCGCGATCTTCAATATCATCATCAACATCCGCAACATGAACAACACCACCAGCCAGTTTTTCAACATCGTTTCCATACTTTTCATCCTCACCGTCATGATGATCATCAGTGTCACAATAATCATCACGACCATTTTCAACCGAACAATAAAATCCTTATCCTCCTCCTTTTTCCCTTGTCCTCATCATCATGATCACCGTCTTCATCATCATTATCATCATCATCCGAATCATCATCATCATCGTCCAAATCATCATCATCACCATACTCATCATCATTATCGTCGTCGTGATCATCATCAGTAGCAAGAGCATGAACATCGTCAACATCCGCAGCGGCAGCAGCTACAGCGTTAGCCACACTATCAGCTGTAGCAACACCACATTTCTTTTTCATCCCAGCAGTTGTAACATACGAGCATTCGAGGTGAAAACCCAGGTTCAAACCCCGGGTGCGGCGAACTATATGCACCTCTGATGAGCTCTGACAAGAGCAAAGCTGTTATCTGGCGCTTTGGAGTGTGGGGTTGGTCGGATGACTCGAGGTTCTTGGGTGAAAAACCTAATCTAACGGAGGGTCAACAAAACAAACTATCATCAATCCTATATACTACTCGCAAATATTTGTATTTGAATTCATTTGTGACGATTATTTCACTCTGTGTATTAAGTCAATTCGCTGACCACATCTCCCATGAAGACTGAGTGAGACATTTTCACTCTGAATCGTCGAAGTATCTTCTCATTCGCATGCATGAGTGAATGGTGATCAGGTTTTGAAAGACTCCTTTTAGCACTGCCATAACAGGATGCAGGTTGCCGTCGTCATTTTTCCGGTTGATGTGTTTGGTACTAGCCCATTGATGCACCTACTCATCATGGTGATTAAGCAGTTGTCACATGTGATAAGGCCAGATACAGCTTCGTAGCCACGTACGCAGATCAGCCTCAACCAACCAGGATCGCCGCAGACAAGTCCGAAGAAAGCTACCTGTGATTGGTCATCTTCAAATCCAATAATTACCTTCTCTTATTTAACATATTTATACAAACCTGTTCTGCGATTTAACTAACGTGCTATTTCGCAATCTTGGTCTTCTCGCTACTTTTGTTTGCTTAGTTCTGGGTTGGGTCCATTTCAATACGTCCTGTCACTTTTCTTCACTACGATTATAACAAGTGACGTCGCGTCATGGACCTGCCCAGTATTAAACAGCTGAGCTTGCATGCCAGTGTATCTGAAATTGAAGACTGAATTGAACGTTTCGAGTTATGGTGTAGCATTCGAAAGGATGTGAAGAAGGAGAACCAGATTGCATTCTTCTTGAGGGCTGGCGGCCGTTCATTGTACTCGTTGATGAAAAACCTTGCATATCCGAGAGCCCTTGCTGCAGTTCCGTTCGACGAGTTGAAGGGACTACTGTTAGGTCACGTGGTTTCTGTCAATTTCCAGGCTACCGAACTTGTCAACTTTTGTTCGCTGGTTCGTGGTCCCAACATGAATTTCCGTGAATTCATCCTGACACTTCGGATGCATACTGCAAAGTTCAGTTTCGGTGATCATTTGGAGACCCAGTTGTGTGACCGCTTTATTACCGGTATAAATCATCCGGAGTTGCAAAAAAAGCTGATGCTGGAGCCCAACCTCAAGTTTTCCGGGGCCCGGCCAATATGCGAACAATTCGATGACGTAGCTCAGGCGAGAGCTGTACAAGACGCAATTGTGATGGATAACATCGGTTCTGGACTAAGCCAGTTTAAGGTAGTCCCTTGATATGGTGGACTGGATTTCCGTGTCCAATTTCAACATATCTTCGCATCCGTATTCAAACTATTTCTGTATGCAGCGTAAGATTATGCTTCCCTTACCCGAAGTCTCCGGCTTAAGTTGAAGAAGAATGACTACAAGTCCCGTGATGCCTTCGAAACACACGTTTTGGTGACCAGCTTCTGGGAATCAGGAGCTGTAAACGTTTGTGGATAGACATCAAACGTTCCTTTTAATAGACGATCGAATACTTCAGTCTTCATGTTGATTTTAACAAAAAAAGCCTCATTTGGGCGCCCATCAACCGACTTCCCATCCTCTTGTTCGTCCTGTGAAAGTATAACAGTCGAGTCCCTTTCATGCGGACCACCGGAGTATCCTCTGCCTCAGGTCCTTACGATATTTGATACCTATAACTGTTTCTTGCACCGCTACCTAACGGGATAGACAATCCTCCAAACCATTCATCAGCAGTTCCGGAGTGCTCCAAGGTTTCATTCTCTTCCCATACGTATTTTCAGCCCCCATCGGTGCTGCGCCTGCTACTTTTCCTGCTAATGTGCCAAAGCACGAAGACAATGTCCTTCTGTTTGAGTCCATCAGCGATTCCCCTTATTTCAATATATTCAGGGAGAACTTTTCAAATACTGAACATTTCTCCATCCAGTCTGGTGTCATACAGAATCCATCTAAATGTTCGGAGTGTATCTTGACCCTTTCACGTTCTTTTTTCCCCATAGACAATGAGAGGATTGTGACAGGTTCCCTCTTTAGTGTCGACTCGATCAAGTACCTGCGGACAACCATAATCACCAACCTTCCATGATCCACGCCCAAACCGTTTTACGTTGAACGACTGCCAACTTTGTCTTTCCACATTCGTAAGCCCAGGTAACTCGAGACTCGGTAATCGTGACTCTAAACCTATGCCCATCAGTCTGTTCTCCTGTATCCTTTACATGGACTTCTGAAACAGGACTTCATAGTTCGATTGCGTAGTCTAAAGATAGTCAGTTGTATTTCCTTAATCCTCATTGAGGATCTGGTCTTTAGCCTTATCGACTGATACATTGAACGGGGCCCAATGTTTCTCCACTAGATACCTTTATTTTGTACTTACCCATTGCACATCAATTTGCCTTCCTGCTTCTTCTAACCGGAAACGGATTCTGATTTCCAGTGTGCTCCCTCATGCATCACTATTATAAAAATCCTCCAGCTCCGCACCTTATTTGCATATTGACAAACGAAGAGTGAGTAGCGCTCTGAAAAGTCTGTCTAACTCTAGTTAGAAGACGTTTCTCACCTCAAATCGTCTTAGTTTATTAGCACAGAAAACATTGTTTATATATAGGAAGAAACAGCCACTGTCATGAATCGCTGCAATACAAACTAACTGGTCCACACTTGTATCAAGTAGGCTGTCTTCTGATTGGTTTATTGGCCATATGACCAGCTACGGCCTGACGACAATCCGTTCAAGTCATACCGATTAGCTAACTTGTCGCCTGCGCATCCGCTGGCTTAGGCACTGACCTGGATTCTGGCCTGGCGCTGACGTACTGATTTGCCAACGGGGCTTGGCCCGCTACCGACCACGTGTCAGCACATACCCTTATGATTGGTAACTCAGTTGTGCACTAACCACAGTGTACAAACCAGATTTTTTTAATCTGTTCATGTATTCTGTGTAACCCGAATGTGGTAATATACCGAACGAACTTTTATTTCCTAAATGTGAGCACATCAGCTTGCGAAAACCAAACAAACACAAACCCGTCAGAAGATCGGCTATTAGATCCACCATAAACACCATGAGAATTCGGAGTTCTTCTCGAACGAGACAATTTCATTTGCGTACATTTTTCATGAAACACAACATTTAGTCCATTTTGTCACCATGGCTACTGTTGAGTCATTTGCCTAACCAGTTATAAATATTAACCGCGAAAATAATCAGCGAAACACTGTCTAGTGCTGATAAGACAGACGTGGTGTGAATACAAATTCGTTTGTTAGATCGGTGGACGATCAAGCATGTACACAAAAGGGCCGCACGTGGGTGTGCGTGCGTCAGTGAGTCAGCTGACTACGGATCGATAGGCGTACGAAGCAAACGAAGGTGATTGGCACAGCAAGGAAGTGCAAAAAATCAAATAAATACAACTGTTGGACCCAGGCAGACATGTAAGGCCTAGAAATCAATACTCGGCCCACAGTTTGCCGAGGTGATTTCCAATCTCAGACATCCTTCATAGCTTCATCAAAGAAACAGAGAGAGGAACGTACAGAGTTTATAGAACAGGTTCGTTGTAGAGACAGAACTTGGTACTTGTATTCTACTACTCGAGATGGTGATGGAACTACAGAATTGCTATAAACGGTGACCTGGACGGGAAAATGGAGATCAAACTATGACTATTCGTGTGGCTTACGTCATAAAAACTGCATTTCTTTCTACTCTTTTCTCCTGAATAGACTGAAATTCTATCAATCTATGTACCAGAAATCTTTAACCAAAACAAGATGGTATGGCTACTTGAAGTCTTCGGAAATGAGTATTTGCCTAGTTCTTGTTCAGCCACTGGAATTCCCTTCTCCGCTTGCGCTTTTGGCATCCGGAAGTCGAACGAAGCAACGCCTGCCAAACCACATGCTGGTAATTACGAAACTCTTTCAATGTGATGATGACCAGCTGTGCGGATCAGCAAGCATGGCTCTTGGAATCGGAGTGGGAAATTACATTAGGTCCCAATAGTTCATACTCGTTACCCGTCTTTGGTGGAACTCAAACCATTTGCCACCGCAGGGATATGGGCTCGTACCGCTCGACGAACAACGGTCTGTAGTGACCTCGATCGTTTTGAGAAAATGACTATTTTCTGGACACCATTTTGGATCTATTTTCTCCACGATCTTTTCTGACGTTTGACATTGACCTCAGTGTTCTCCGGTTGCCTACGTTTTACTGGACTGACTTTTCCGAGGTTTCCGTCGACCTCGTATCAAATCACTTTCACTTTCGTTCGTTCGCTCGCGGTTCGCTCTCAGCACAGCCGTCGCGTTTCGTTCCGTTTTCCGTTCGGTGTATTTCTCGTATCGGTACTGTTTCGGTGCCACGATATATAGAATACACCTCGCATCTGCAAACCGACTTACGTCTTCTCTATTCGTCCGATAGAGGGGATATCGTTGGTATTCGCTGCTAGACCCGATAGGAGACACGTTCGCCAGCCGCACCCGAACGTCTTCTATATTGGTGAGCCCAAGAACTTCCAGAACCTCCTGGATTATTCGCCCGCCCGGTGAGTCTGTGATTTATCGCTGTTTCACGTCCTCCTTTCGTTGCACGATATATATTTTTTACGATATATTATCGCAACGTAGCCATGTCAGAGGATAAGGCGCAGCTCGACACAGATCTCACTCTGTCTGCGGTTGCCTTTAAACCCGTGGCGTTTATCCCTCATGATCCAGAGGTTTGGTTTGCAGCCTTAGAGCTGCAGTTTGAGGCACGTAGGATTGTTGGCCAACGCCAACGATTTTCCTACGCCTTAGAGGCTATTCCAGGTGATGTTATCGCCTCGGTGAGGGATTTGGTATTAAATCCTCCTCAAGTGCAGCCGTACGATCGGCTTAAGGAGGCTATACTAAAACATTTCCTTCCTTCTCGGGAGGAACGGCTACGTCAGCTACTAGCACGGCACCCCATAGGTGATACTAAACCCAGCCGCCACCTAGCTCATCTCCGGTCTTTGGCAGGGCCCGCCGATAAGGATTCGGAGATAGTTAAGGAACTGTGGTTGGACTCTCTACCCTTCCACGTTCAGACCACCGTTACTGCTCTCCTCGAGGACTCGTCCTTGGAACGAGCAGCCGCCGTGGCTGACAAAATTGTCGCACGTGTCGGCAGTGGGGCTAATCCCCTCATTGCCACGACATCGCGCAATCCTAGGGGTGTCGATCTGGATGAATCGCCGGAGAGGCCTCGGCACTCTCGATCCATCCAGCGCCGCCTGTCCTTCAAGGACAGAGTTAAAATACCTACTCCTCGCAGTAGCCCCCGTAAACAACGGCACGGACGGGCGCCCTCCACTGCCCACGTCCGCCGTGAATCCGCCTCACCTGCCTCATCCAAACCTGATCATCCTACCAGCGGCTTTTGTTGGTTCCATCGCGTTTTCGGACCAGCCGCCCGTAGGTGCAGACAGCCGTGTTCATACGCGGCGGGAAACGCCACTGCCGGCGAGTAGAGGCGGCCGTACTCGCCGGCAATCAGTCTCAGGTTGGCCGTTTATTTTGCGTGCATGATTCGTGCACTAACGCTAGGTTCCTAGTCGACACTGGGGCCCAAGTGTCTGTCTTGCCGGTTGGTAAAGACAAGCCACGAGCTTCTCTGCTTCGGCTGTCAGCGGCGAATGGTTCCTCCATTCTTACCTACGGCACGAGACAGCTTGCGGTCAACCTGGGACCACGACGACGGTATCTGTGGACGTTCATTCTTGCGGATGTTCCCACAGGCATACTGGGAATCGATTTTCTGCAGCACTATGAATTACTTGTTGATTCACGTAGGCTGCAGCTTATCGATCCTTCGTCGGACATTAAATTTACGGGTACTGCAGCTCGAACAGATGCACACCGAATCACAGGATTGTTTTCTAACATTCCGCACGATTTTCAGTCTTTGTTTATTAAATTCCCCATATTGACTAAACCATTTGAAGAGATAGAGACAGTGACCGATCGTGTGGCACACCACATTGTCACTAACGGACTACCAGTCACGGCACGACCTCGCCGACTGGCACCGGACAAATTGGTTTTCGCCAAACGTGAGTTTGACACTTTACTTTCTAAAGGTATTGTTCGTCCTTCTCACAGTCCATGGGCCTCACCTCTGCACATGGTTCTTAAGAAAGATGGCGTTAGCTGGCGACCATGTGGCGACTATCGCGCACTAAATTCGGTTACCCGTTACGATAGTTATCCGATACCCCACATACACGACATCACGGCATCACTTCACGGCACGACTGTATTTTCCAAGATCGATTTGGTGCGAGCCTATCACCAGATCCCAGTCGCCGCTGAAGATATCGAGAAAACCGCTGTCACGACTCCTTTTGGTTTGTTTGAGTTCCTACGTATGCCTTTTGGTTTGCGAAACGCTGCTCAGACATTCCAGAGGTTTATCGATAGCATTACACGAGACTTGGAATTTGTTCACGTCTATATCGATGACTTGTTAATCGCATCGTCGAGCGTAGATGAACATTTCCAACATTTGACGCTACTATTTCAACGTTTGTCCGAACATCGAATAGTTGTCAATCCTGATAAATGTGAACTTGGCAAACCGGAACTTGTGTTCCTCGGCCACAAGATCACTCGAGAGGGTATTAAGCCTTGCGAGGATAAAGTGCGCGCTATTTTAGATTACGCCGTACCGTCCTCAATCAAGGAGCTCAAGGCATTTTTGGGGTTAGTTAACTTTTATCGTCGTTTCATACCCCATGCCGCTGAACGTTTGCTTCCATTAACTGACCTACTTCGTGGCAATCCACGTAAGTTGTCGCTTACGGATGCCGCACGAGTAGCGTTTTCGGAGATTAAAGCGACATTAGCTCAGGCCACGCTCCTCATGCACCCAGTTCCATCCGCCACGCTAAGCATAGCGGTGGATGCATCCGACTTTGCCATCGGAGCGGTCCTGCAACAGTCTGTTTCTGGGATATGGCAGCCATTAGAGTTCTACTCTCGACGCCTCAATCCCACGGAAACCAAATATAGTACTTTTGGTCGCGAACTGCTGGCTGCATATAATGCCGTTAAGCACTTCCGCCATGCAGTCGAGGGTCGATATTTCATCCTCTTTACAGACCATAAGCCTCTGACGTATGCATTGCATACTAAGTCTGATCGTTACTCTCCACGAGAAGTCAGACATTTAGACTATATTTCTCAGTTCACGACTGACCTTCGACACGTTAAAGGTGAGTCGAACTGCGTTGCAGATGCTTTGTCGCGTATTCCGCTTAATGCCATTAAATCTCCGGTTTTAGACATCCCTGCCATGGCTGCCGCACAGGCACAGGATTCTTCATGTATGGAAGCAGCTCAGTCATCGTCGCTACAGTGTCAGTCCGTACCTCTAGCCACCAGTGCTGGGACGATACTCTGCGACATGTCTACTGGCATACCTAGACCAGTCGTACCCTCTGCATATCGACGTCTCGTGTTCGATACCCTTCATGGACTCTCACATCCAGGCATCGCAGCCAGTCTCCGATTAGTAGCTGCACGATACGTCTGGCCGTCCATGAATAAAGATGTTCGTATGTGGGCAAAACAGTGTCTACAATGTCAACGATCTAAAGTGCATAGGCACGTAGCTTCGCCTATCGGTACTTTTGCTACGCCTGATGCTCGCTTCGATCATATCCACGTAGACATTGTGGGTCCATTGACCCCATCACACGGGTATACCTATTTACTAACGTGCATCGATAGATTTACGAGGTGGCCCGAGGCTATTCCCATCTCTGTCGTTACGGCCGAATCAGTGGCTCGACATCTGATAGAACGATGGATAGCTTCATATGGTTGTCCTTCCACAATCACTACCGATCGAGGACAACAATTTGAGTCCGATCTATTCTCTTCATTAACTCACATGCTGGGTACGGAACGCATTCGCACGACCGCGTACCATCCGGCATCGAACGGTTTAGTCGAACGTTTTCATCGCCAACTCAAAGCGGCTCTTAGAGCACACGAGAGCCCCGACTGGTACGAAACGTTACCGCTAGTTCTGCTTGGTATCAGGACTTGCATAAAGGCAGATATCCAATGTTCCGCCGCAGAACTTGTCTACGGCACGACATTACGACTGCCTGGGGAATTCTTTACGCCACGGAGTACAGATTCACTTGCCGTACAGACTTACGTTCATCGTTTGTCTACGTACATGCAAACTCTCGCTCCGGCGCAGACTCGAATGCAGCGACGACAGGTTTTTGTTCCGACCGAACTCGAAACTTGTTCGCATGTATTCATTCGTGTTGATTCGGTACGGAAACCATTACAACAGCCATACGAAGGTCCATTTCGCGTGATTTCTCGTCACGATAAGACCTTTAAGGTTGATCGACACGGTCGCGTCGATACCGTTAGCATCGATCGTCTCAAATCCGCGTACGTTGATGATAACGTGTCGCCCGCTGACATGAGATTCGATGTTAACCCTGCACTGCCTGTTGACGACACTTCCGTGTCACGTCAAGGTCTGCAGTTAGCGTTGCCTGCTACGACTTCGAATAAGGCTATCGTCTCACGTTCAGGACAGCACCCAGTTGGTACTGCTACGACTTCGAATGAGGCTATCGTCTCACGTTCAAGTCAGCAGCCAGTTGGCCCTGCTACGTCCTCGAATGAGAATACTGTCTCACGTTCAAGTCAGCAGAGCACGCCTACGCACCCGTCCGTGAATGAGGCTCCCGTCTCACGTTCCGGTCGGAAGATCGTTTGCCCAGCACGTTTTCGCGACTAGGTCAAACACGATCTTAACCATTGCACTTCGCAGTAATAACTTTCGTGTTTATCGTTTCGACACGATTTAACATACTTCATTAGTTATTACAGTATTCTAGTCAAGTCCATTGCGGTTGCTACACCAGTTTTTCGTTTCTTTTTGTTTTATGGAACCTCGCCATATGGTACGCTTCGCTGGTCCCACGAAATCTGGAGAATTTTGGTACCAACGTTTGCATTCCGGATCGGCCTTGTCGTTCTCGTTCCTGCCCATTTACGAACCTATCGATTTGGCTTCCGGATATCATATTGGTTAACGGTTACCCGACACTGGACGTTATTGGTGTGGCACACCTTGATGACGATTTACGCAACCGACGTCATTGGCAACGAATCTGGTTTACGCTCGACCATCACCCTACGGTTCCTGCATACCACGGATTTTGCCCGTCAGCATCCTACAGCACAGCTACATGCACGTATTTTGCACGCATTCGCGCACACGAATACCGTTTGTATGCCATGTCCTCCTTGACATTTTTTTTCGAAAGCTTTCCGTGCTTTCTAGCGGGGGGCTGCTGTAGTGACCTCGATCGTTTTGAGAAAATGACTATTTTCTGGACACCATTTTGGATCTATTTTCTCCACGATCTTTTCTGACGTTTGACATTGACCTCAGTGTTCTCCGGTTGCCTACGTTTTACTGGACTGACTTTTCCGAGGTTTCCGTCGACCTCGTATCAAATCACTTTCACTTTCGTTCGTTCGCTCGCGGTTCGCTCTCAGCACAGCCGTCGCGTTTCGTTCCGTTTTCCGTTCGGTGTATTTCTCGTATCGGTACTGTTTCGGTGCCACGATATATAGAATACACCTCGCATCTGCAAACCGACTTACGTCTTCTCTATTCGTCCGATAGAGGGGATATCGTTGGTATTCGCTGCTAGACCCGATAGGAGACACGTTCGCCAGCCGCACCCGAACGTCTTCTATAGGTCTACCACTCAGATGTAGTTTACAAATTAAAGAAAAACGTTTCTCTCCTATGTAAATATGTCGGAGACAATGAGTCCGCGTTTCAGATGAGTGGGTGAGTGCAGAAAAGCTTGGGTGAAAATATATTGACGGTTTTGATTGAAGTCAGTTCATTTCAGTGCAACCAAAGAGCTTGCATTTATGCGCTCTCGTTCTGGTTACTACCTCTCACAATCGTCGATTCAAAGGCAAAATGCATAGGATAAAAAAGGGGAAAAAGTTGAAAGCAAAGTTATGAACGGAAATCATAAAGAAAGAGAAAGTGATCGAATGCAAATACACCACTGGCCACGAAATCCAGCTGAATCACTTACTGTTCCTGGTAGGTGGGTCTGGAGTATCGCAACCCGGAAATCTGAGAAGTCTTATTTAGCCCAGTCCACTGGTCAAGGTCTTGGCATTTTTAGGCCATATCCTGGACTGACCATCTCAACCCACCTACCGACCCCTGTCTGCCTCAGAGAGCAGCCTACTCCAAGGAAGTCTACCGGAGGGTATGTAAAGCATATGCTCCATCCACCTTAACCTGTTTAGATTCAGCATTTCTTCCAATTTATGTTCACTAGTTATCAACACCCTATGTCCCAACTCTGAGTTACGCATACAGTGATCCCACCACATTCGAGGAATGCTACGGAGGTATCAGAGCCCAGACACCAGCAGTCTTTACCTAAATTTTATCCTCAACTGGCATGTTTCTCAGCCGTACAAAAGAACAGATCTAACCGCAGCTCTGTACACTCGACCCTTGATAGACAATCGGATGTTACTCCGGGGCCACAAAAGCTGAGGTTAGCAAAAGCCAAATGCACCTTCTGTATACGCGACGACACTTCATCCGACATGAGAATACTTGATGAGATGTAATTGCCCAGGTAGCAAAACTTATCTACTTTAGCTAGAGCTTCCCCCTCCAACACAAGTTTTGGTGTAGAGACAACCCAATCTTTGCAGTAGTCCTTTACACTTTGAAGGTGCAAAACACATCCCGAACATCAATACACTGTTGTTTAGGCTGTCTAGGAAAGCTCGCAACCTACCTGGCTCTTCACTCAGAAGAGCAATATCGTCCGCGTATTCTAAGTGAGAGACTTTACTGTCTGAGTAAAGATCGACGCCGCTATTTTCACACGAGGATAGGACTATCTCAAGAATCAACTCAACTACAAAACGGAAGAGATGGGACAAAAGAGGGTAACCTCGATGAAGACCACTCCTCGTGGTGAACTCAAATTAAAGATCGCGGTAGGCAAGTACTCGGCTTTGGCTGTTTGCACACAAGCATTGGGAAAGAGAGATAAATTTCTATGGCACACCCTTCAATGAACAGTAGCACCAGTAAACTGGGCGGTCTGCCAAGTCGAATGTGGCTCTCAGATCACAGAAGACAGAGATAGTGGGCGAACGGAAGGTGCGTCTGCGCTTTAGCATTGACAAATACGTGGTCGATGCAACTCCCACCCAGTCTAAAAAAGGTTTGAATTTCATGTATAAATCATCCTCAGGGGTTGAGTGATTGTTGGGGAATAATCCCGGAGGGGGGGGGGGGGCATTCCGGATGCGAATGCCTACCAGGCTAATTCGTCTGTGAATTTCACAAGAGGATCCATCACGTTTCTTGTACATCAGCACAATCACCGACTTACACCTTTCCCTGGGAATCTGCTCACTATTCCATATTACCATTCCGGCAGATAAGTACCACTTCAAATAATCTACCTCCCACATAAACTTGATTTCCGGTGAAAAAGTGATATCTCAGTGGAACTGCCGTCAGTCGGTGCATACACGACTACCAGGCATGGATGCTTCAGTCTAGTGCTGTTAACACTCATGGAACCGTCCAACCGAACAGCATTCAAACTGATGCTAACTGGAATCTAGTCTAGCAGTGCACGCGCAGCTCTCATCCTCCAAGCAATCCCAGAACCCGTCTGACCACGAGCTCTGGACACCAAATCACCCAACACACGAAGAGTGAAGCAAGCGACTGAGGTTGTATCTGGGGTGCGAAGAGTTATCACAGAAGTGGGGTCTTGTATACATGTTCCGGAGACCCAGCATACATTTATTTTCAAAGTGTCA
The DNA here is from genome assembly GCA_948099385.1 of Fasciola hepatica. Lineage (NCBI taxonomy): Eukaryota > Metazoa > Platyhelminthes > Trematoda > Plagiorchiida > Fasciolidae > Fasciola > Fasciola hepatica. The sequence goes on along the minus strand of CANUEZ040000116.1, from coordinate 14,023,360 downwards.
AGGTTTCCAACGAGGGAAACCTGCTACCCTGTCTAACGTAGTGCGCAAACGTCGAAGGCAAACAAGTAAAGCGAACATATAGGCTAAGCGGTATGTCTGATTCATGCCCTACTCGCGAACTACAGCCTTCTTTGGAACTGCAATAACCCGTGGCCTGTTGCAAGGATTTTAAATAGAAAGAGAGGAGAAATTAGTAGGGTCTGTACCGAACGTTTGAGCAATGCGTAGCCAAATTCGCAACGGATCCCGAAATCAAAAGACGATCGCGCAAGGTCTAAGCAACTAGGTATTTCGACGAGCCAAGCGAACACTGCAGTGCCGATAAGAGAGTCTGAGCTTTGTACTTCGCAGGTTAATGGAAGATTATGCTATCCAACTGCCACTGGCGCGAAATACATTAGTAATCTATCGACCATTTCGTATTTACCAAACTGATAGATGACTTGGATATTTAAGTCACTCGAATTACCTACTCAACAATTTGTTCAATAGTTCGTTACTTGGAAGGTAAACAAACCTATTCATAGAAACGTTATCAAACCGTAAAATGTTCCGACCATTTTGAATGCCCCTGTATCAACAAATTTGGATGCAATTTGCACAGTTTTATCTGATACAACAGTTCGGTAAAATTACTTCGAAAGTTCCCCAACCACGCCTTATTCAACTGACCATTGTCTCCAATTATTGCCCCGGATAACCATGTCTGTTCCATACATTCGAGGTGTTGCAATTGGATTGGTCATTTTGCTTTGACCCGATACTTAAGTGGCTCGGGCCTGTAAACAGGCACTCCTGAGGAGGTCAAACAGTTGCTATCGGTCATATCCCATTCTGCAGTCCGTCACTGGCTGCTGTTCCTTTGCAGTAACTTTGTTTTTTGTCGTAAAATCATGATTACAAATAACAAGTGCGATGTGTGGAACTTAGAGTAAGCCTTGCTGCCAATCTGTCTCATGACTAATGGACAGCTTACTGGCCAATCACCACACAATAATTCAAATAACTAGTTCCGGTGTTGTGTCATTTTCTCGTTTGCAAACTTGAGGCTACAGCGAATAGGGTCGCGGCTCTAACGGAGGCTTTCGAATAGCTACTGTTAACGGATATGATTCGATTTTATGTTTGCTAGTTAAGATGTAGCTTCATTTCTCAGCTGGTAGTGCATGCGTACTAACAGTACTAGTAACTGTAGTATCAAAATCAATAATAATGAAAGACGGATGGTCGGCGATGGTCAAGTGGTAATCAGCAACAGCGACCCAGGTTCGATTCCCGCCTCCACCGGCAGCGTCCCCATTTGGCCGCTTTTCTGAGACGTTGTGTTTTGTCGCATAAATATTGAAGGAAGTGAAAATAACGTTTTAATATTTTATTTTATCGACAAGTAGAGTGCAAAGTGATTCTAAGCCTAAGGAATAAACAAGCAGTAAAAGAGTTTGTAATCGGAAATTATGAAAACGAAGAAAGGGCTTGAAAGCAACTGCGCCACTGGCCATGGCGCCAAGCCACAACACCTAATAATTCTAACCACCTACTTGGAAGGTCACATGAATCTTTACCCGGATGTCTAACAATCCTATTAGTGCAAGTCCACTGGTTAATCTTTCAGATCTTTGCCCGTTATCATAAACGGACCACCTAGAATCACTCCGCAACTTCTGACGGCCTGGGAGAAAAATGTACACCGAGGGAGTCTATGTGCGAGTTTGCGTAATGCATACCCGAACAATCATAACCTGTTCAGATTAGGTGCTTGCTCCAATGGCTGACCTCTGGTTCGAAATACTATAATCCCAGCCTCAGCTTTGCTGATACAGTATTCTCACCGTATTCGCGCCATACGGCGAGGACGCTGATACTCAAACACTGGCAGTATCCTTGCATTTTCTACCTGTAGTGGTCACCTCTCTGAGCCGCATAACAGGACGAATCCGGTATGGCTATCGGGTCCGGTCAAACCAATGATAAGATCATAGATTACTTGTAAATTTTCTATCCGAAGAAACCAAAATTCGATCGGGAAAGTGGAAGGCAAATCAATGGCGATTAAGACTCATTCACCGGTAGTGTCGGAAAATCCCCTCCCCCCCCCCCCTTCACTGACCAATCACTAGAATTTAGGTGTCTTATTGTGTGCAGAGAACACTTATTCAAAACGGTTTAGCCGGCACGTCAAACCTCATTCATGTCATGTCCATATCCAGACAACACGTACGTCAAAACAGATTAGAAAACGTGTGACCTCCAATCCGTCGAATGTCACATGAAATTTTCTCACGATTGCTAATAGACTTTGAACTGTATGCTGCTGCCAGTTCCATCTCCAATTCACTGGGGGTGGGGGGGGGGCTGTGTTGATAGGACGTGAGAAGATAGATTGCGGTCAGATGGGGAAAAACGAGTCCACGAATTTCAGCTTCTACACGATAGGAGTAATAAAGGCCACCCCAACTTCAGAAAATGAAACGGAATCGTCCTGTGAATTCATTGTACTCAAGATGTGAAATGTCACCGTTTCAAATTAAGAACTTCAGTAATCGCACTGCCCTACACTCGGACCGCGGAAAACAATAAACATGCGGAATTCAGGGCAGTACGGAGTAAAGTGTATGTGCCAGGAACTGCATTCATTTCTGAACAAAGCAAGCATGACTAATTATTGGTCAGCATCTGGTGCACTGGAGTGGAGGGGGGGGGGGGTAGATAGGTGTCAGTTTGTGAGAACACAAAGAATAATCGATTTGCAATTCGAGGCGTAACTGGTGTGGGGTAGTACAACCAGCTATGTACGTACGAATATGTGGGAGACTCAATGGAACATCCGGCTCAGTGTGTATGGTATCGTGGGAAACAGGACTCAAAATGCGGGTCTGTTTGACTGTTAAACCAGGTAACGCAGATATATTTGACTGAATGAACTCCTTGGTGGTCCGTGTTTGTGACCAATTTGAGCTACATCACCGGATCTCACTGTATCGAAGCTAACTCTCTCACTACTTGTCATCGGTAAAGTCGGGGCAACTTCCGCGTGAGATTTGGTTTTGAGATGTGTTGAATTGATCCGAATAGTGAAACCCTTCGGGCTCGGTGGGATTCAAACCCACAAGGGGATGGTAACCATGCCCAAGTACTGCATCTGTCTGTCTGTCTATCTCTCTGTCCGCCTGTCTATCTGTCTGTCTATCAGTCTGTCTGTCTGTCTGTCCGTCTATTTGTCTGTCTGTCCATCTATCTGTCTATCTGTCAGTCCATCTGTTTGTTTGCCAGTCTGCCTATCTGCCTGTCTGCCCGCCTGCCTATCTCTCCGTATACCATTGGCATTTGACACACAGGGCAACTCCGAGTAAACTGCAGTATCTTATGCAACTTTTTTATTCGTTTCTGAAAGAGGCTAAAAGATCTGCTTGAGCAATTTGGTTTTTATCAAAGATTGGATTTTAAATCGATAACATCTGGGCCATCTCATAAATCTGATGAATTCAACCCCACCAGCTGTCCAGCAAGCCCACTATCATCTTGATTAGGTCAACGTAAGTTTGGATATTGCACTCCGTGCTGTTGTCCACTAAAGTGTTGTGTTCATCTGGATGATCGGTCAGCTCGATCAGCCGCTATTTGTTTTTATTATTGTCAGGATTGTGGCGTGAATATCGCAGAACACTTCGACCGCGTGTATTCCTGCAGCTGTGATAGTCGAAGATGACTAAGAACTGCGTGGGAAAACTTAAGACAGCAGTACCGAACTCTTGGATCTGTTATCGTCAGTCCACAGCAACTAACCTGAGTCCAAAACACGTTATTATGCGATTGGCCAACATGTTATGGAATCACTTTGTCATTGGGGGCCATGATGATGCCGGAAGACCTTACACCGAAATAGCACGTACAAAAAAGGAAACGAGAGAAATGCATCACATCTGGATGACCTTAATAAAGCCTGTGTAATTTGTTATTTGTGTGCTACTTCATTTCGAGGCCCACTCTCCTGCAAAGATACACCGAAATAATGAGTAACCTAATGTGCTCAATGGTGTGATATTTCGTGGAGCTAATTCTTTATCCTAAACTTCGTAAAATATAGTTACAAGCAAAGGCTTGGTGAATTCAAAGTGCCCTTTCACAGTTGTGCTCCACTTCTCCATATCAGCTTTGATGTCTTTGAAAATATCTGTTGGACACCTTTCCAGTTCACAATCGATGTGGATCATCGATTGCTTCCTACTCACATTTCTACGTTTACTTGCTTCGGTACAGTTCATGGTATACGTGCTACCGTGTCATCCTGTTCTGTTATAGATCTGCTTGTTTCTGAATACAACTTTATTTAATTACTAGCTTTCAAAAGGTACCAGGTTGCTTTGTTCAGAATATTTCCTCTCGGATTAATGAGGGACACTATGGACCTTGTGCCAAGGTTCTCTCTCATCCTATTAGTCCTAACAGTATAGTTCTAAGGCTCCAAAACTGCGACGAAAAGCTTTCAAAAAATAAAGTGTTCAGCTCTTAAACCAGGAGAAATACTTCGGTGATTAAATCAAATAGGTCACCAAAAAACCATCGACCGTAAGCTATAGTGTTTTCAGTGCAGTGACAGAAATTCGCAACAATAAAGTAATGGAAAACCGCTACAGACAAAGCAAATCAGGTATACAACACTTCGAGCTGAAGGCAGTAACTATCGTAAGTGGTATGCTAGTGTATCTGGATGATAGGGCTGAATTCCCCCGGAAGCACATCGTCGATTTCGCGGTTATGGCCGCTCATCAACCCAACCTATCACTTTCATTTATGACTGTTTCAAGCACATGAGGTTAATGTGATCTTATCTCCTATAGAAAGTTGTTTGTGAATACATGGTGAACTAGGATGAACACTGGGCATAAGAACACCTTGTGATGAACTTTTTCCTGGTGTGTGTGTGTGTGTAAGGTCCCCAGATCAGCGTGAATGGCGGATACGGTGATGTGTGCTCACTGGTCGAATCTATTACCTGAAGAAATTCACTTTTGAATGACCTTGAGTAAATTGGATGTAACGTCTAGATTTCCGATTCACTGAGTGAAAAGGAAGTACTTACAGATAGAAGAAATCTAGATAACTTCTCAAACGACGAACTAAGAATCTCTGTTGTGTGCAAACTTGAAAAGTACCCTTAGGATATAGAATATCACACCGCAACTGATTTCTTTATCTATTATTTTTCTGTGTGAAATCTATCTGTAACTCTTTCCTGAAGTATGAAACAGCTCCCCTCTAATTGTGGGAATACCTTAGCTTCTGGTAATAGACTGTCAGTGAGAAGACATAAGTCGCGAGATGCAAGCATTTCGTTTACTCTTGTCAACCGCGGACGTAAAACGTGTCAGTATATATACATGGTACAGTAGGGGGGTAATTGCAACAGTAAAGTAGGCACGATCGAAAGCTCTTACAGTACGTACGTTGGGGAGAGTGAAATCTGTCGTGCTAACGCCAGGGTAAACAACCATTTTGGGTCAATCGTTTTTGTGCACAGAGTGTTGGCTGATGCATCATGATTAGAATAGCTTCACTGAACGCTAGTAGTTTCGGTACTGCTTTGAAACACTGGGTCAGGTCAACTTTGTGACCTGTGATGCACAGAAAACATTTGGTTCAATTTTGAAGGTAAAGCTTTCAAACAAAGTGATGGTGTGGCGATGGGAAGCCCTCTGGGCCCAACCTTGGCAGACGTATTTTTGGGTATGATCGAAAAACAGCTCTGTGATAATATTTCCCAATTTCTATTTTACAGACGATACGTGGATGATATTTTACTTTTTACGACTGAAGAACGCTTTATCCCTTTTGTTAACGTTCTTAACTCTATTCACCCGAACCTCAGTTTATCTCTCGAAGAAGAACGCGATAACAGTTTGTCCTTTCTAGATATTTTATTAACCAGGCTTCAGGATGGGACTCTACAGCGCAGAATCCACCGAAAATGATCGTGGAGCGGACGTTATTTACAATTCTCCAGCTTCGCCCCAGTGGCTTACAAACGTGGGCTGGTCAGAACTCTCTTCAACAGAGCCCAGAAAATTTGTACAGAAGTTCAAATACAAAACGAAGAGGAGTTCATAAAAAGAACGCTGCTGGCTAACGGTTATCCGGAAATCTTCATCAGACAACATAAGAGGCCGAGACTTGTGCGCGCTAAAACAATGAACTTGGAAGAGAAGCAAGTTTTTATCAATTTGCCTTTTAAAGGAGATCACTTATTCAATCAAATAAATTGTAATCTCAAGTCAGCTCTAAGGCACACATACACAGCGGTGCAGTTGCGTTTGCGGCAGACGACCAAAAGGTTATGTTTTCAAAATCACTCAAACAGTCTTGCTGACCCCAATGTCTCACATATTGTCTATCAGTTCACTTGCAGTTGCGGCGACGTATACATTGGCAGGATGGATCGTTGCTTGACTCAACGAGTGTCAGAACACACACCCAAATGGTTGTCAAACTTGATGACGCAACCTGCTGGGGCAATACACAACGACGTGAAACCGTAAGCTTCTTCGATTGGAAGACACTTGATTGCATCAGGTCACAAAGTTGACCTGACCCAGTGTTTCAAAGCATTGTTGCGCAATCCAGTACCGAAACTACTAGCGTTCAGTGAAGCTATTCTAATCATGATGCATCAGCCAACACTCTGTGCACAAAAACGATTGACCCAAAATGGTTGTTTACCCTGGCGTTAGCACGACAGATTTCACTCTCCCCAACGTACGTACTGTAAGAGCTTTCGATCGTGCCTACTTTACTGTTGCAATTACCCCCCTACTGTACCATGTATATATACTGACACGTTTTACGTCCGCGGTTGACAAGAGTAAACGAAATGCTTGCATCTCGCGACTTATGTCTTCTCTCTGTTCTCATAAATTGGATAAAGGGGACCCAATGTTTCAGACTATCAGTGGTTGCGTGGTTTGGGGGCTAGGTAGCGTGGAATTGGATGAACGGCGGTCACAACTGATAGCAGACTGTCAACCGCTCGACCACCGTGGATGGTGAAAAACTCAGAATAGTTCTCTTAACCTTTTCCTGAGTGCCTTTTTGGGTGTCTTTGCAAACAGAAACAAAAAATAAAAGCGTAGTATGATTGTATTTTATCACGGCGGATTGTCTCAAAACAGTGCATGACTGGTATAAAGTAGAGAAGAGTGATACGAACAGTGGTGATATTGGCTGAGTAGAAATCTCTGGAGAGATCGTCCTAACTGCCAGCAGTCTGTAGCAGGGACACCTTGCAAATTATACTACGCATATAAGGAGAGATAACGGCTAATCACACAAGTGATGTGGGAGACTGTATACTGGGTCGATTAACCCCATTAGCCGACCGGATCGAACTAATTCTTTGTAGTGACTACGCTCGCCTAGAACCAATAAAACGAGAGCGGTGAATAGGTATCGTTTTGCGTGTGCTTGCGTATATCAACATGTCTGTCATTCCACGGACAGGCGATGTACTCGCCAATCACAGTGCGACTGGACCAGGATAATCTAATTATTCGATTCGGAACAAGTTCGATTGACTGACTCATACTGTGAGCGATTAATCCCAAACAATGGCTGATTGGGTCTCGTGAAGAAGGGTATAAAGTATCATGCAACTTTTCTGCATCGTGGTTACTGGGAATAATATTTATGACAGAAAGGCGTATCCACCACACACCAATGGTTGTTTGATCAATGGTATCTTAACATCACTCCTTATTTGGTAAGACAACGGAAATCAGCGTTGACACCCTCAAGAGGAAAGGTTTGGGGAATTCCAATTACTTTCCAGCAACGAGGTTTCAATCTGAACATAATTTGCATAGATCTTGCGAAATACGCTTGTCGCATGGCATCAAAAAAAACTCCTTTTCAAACGCGTTTTTGTGGACGGTACTGTGAATCGGGAATTGAAGTTAAACTGCTTGTCTATATTTCAAGGACAAACTGTATGCTTCGTGATAAATGATTCTACAAGCTTTTCTCAAATTTAATTGCCAAATCACTTTTTTTCGCGCGGGTGCTTTTACACGACTGGGAAGAGCAAACAATTATTTGTCCCCGTAAGTTGGAAAGTGAAAAATGGTAACCAGGCTTGTTTACCAACCATTTACCTTACATCAACAATACTTGATATATCGTCTCTGTTCCATGCTGATATTGTGCACAAGGGAACTCGATTTGTTTCACAGTTAGAGAGTAAGCTATTTGGTGTTTCGACTGATATGTTGAGGTAATTCGCGGACAGAAAGGTGATTTGATTGAGTGAATACGCAACCTTCCTGCGTTTTTGTCTTATTGCTCCATAATTTTGTCTGCTTTCAGAATTCACTCAGTGAGATCTGCCTGTCCCTGGCTGAGGAAAAAAGTCAAATAGGCTGATGAATACTCAAACTGATTGGCTAACTAATGGCAGGTTGAGGAAGCTAGTGTTGAATCCTGACCGTTGAGTTTTCGAAGTATGACCCTAAAATGTTTGTCCTAAAATTATGCTGCTCAGCTCTCATAGTTTACTTTGCGCAGGTAACCTAAATAAGATAAGCGAAAAAGTGGTACGGTAACATAGTGTGCGCAAAGAAATTGTTGGTTACCAGGTTCGAATCATTTCATCATCAGTTTATTTTACCCAATGGAAGTATTTCATTGGAAGACTTCCGCCTTTACATAATGTAGTACCACAGAAGAGTGACCAGAAAGAAACGGAATAGTGAACACTTTAAAAAAATTCTCCGAGAGCCACTCCTGAGAGACTGGTGATGTTTAGGTATTTAGCTCACATTCAATACCTTCGTGATCAAGTCCCAAGGGGTGTGGGTGGGGAATCGGTGCACATGTGCTGCTCCTGATTCTTAAAAAGCCGGATGAAACACCTGAAAGATCGTTCCGTGGTTTTCAGTCGTAAGTTGAGCTCTGTTACTGCCTTACCATAACTCTTCCTATCTATTGTTCTGATCAGCCTCACGAACTGTGCGCCCGAATCACCTCGTTTCATTGGTGGAAAAAGGTGAGTAAATAGGATGTTGGTTCGTGTACCCAGGCGTTTCACAGGAAGATATTTGCCCAGCGGACGGGGGCGACCAAGCCTCGAGACTTAGACAATGCTGACGGACTTCATCTCCAATTATGTTGGTCCACATCATCGGTCAACTATTCTGTCACCTGTAATTCCATTGTCCCAAACCTTGGGCTTGGTGCCGCACATGTGCTGACTGCTAATTGAGCTGTCATGAACTGCTGTCCTTCGATATGGAGTCGTCCCATACCCTCACACCCATAATGATGAAAAAATACTTAACCATTACTGTAAAGATTTGTTAAAAATGGACGTGAAAATTCACCACCCAAAATCAAGAAACTACTTTAAACTGGTTTGGTCCAGAACCCTTGATATCCATCAAACTTTCGTATTCTAATTACCACACACTATTTTGTTGCCCACGTGCTTGAGCCACTAGGTTCCATGTCAACCACCCCCCCCCCCTCACTTCCATGCCATAGTGGTGAATTTTCTAACGGTTTTGAATACTGATGTTGTCCGCAGCTCAGGCTGATGGACTGTATCTGTCAGTCATCGCTGAGCTTGGTTTCTAGGTCGCAAAAATTTCATGATCTGTCAAGGTGACATCATCAGTGCCCAGGTGGGGGCTCCCGTACTCCCCTGTATACATATACATATACATATACAAATACATATATATATATATATATATATATATATATATATATATATATATATGGAGCTCGCTCTGAATGTGACATTGACCTGATTATAGTGACTTGGCTTTTTGATCTCTAGACACCAACTTCTGAATTTGAAAACTTGACCCTTGACCTTTTGCAACCCCGGCTCTATTCGGAAACTTGACTTTTTGAAAATCTTGTCATCTCGGCTGGTGGTGAGACGTTTGCCACCTAAATGCGAAGCTTGGTGATTTTTTTGTTCAATCCCATTGCGTCGGGCAATCTGAACTGTGTTTCTGAGTCAGTTGTGCCGATTGACCCTAATGGTCAATTGCAATTTTTCGTCTTATCCGTTTGTATTGAACTCTAATTCTACCCAGATTTTACAGACTACCTAACCTTTCTTTTTGATTTTGGAATCTATGTACACTAACCCATTGGTATCCATGACCCATTCTATTAATGTCGTTGCTTGACAATGCCCAAACGTTTGTACGCCGTTATCTTTCTCTGTAACTGTCTTATCTGTGTGAATGACTGAACTTCGGCCACCACGTTATGACTATACCACTTTCCCATTGCCAAGCTATTCCGTTTATTATTCGCTACGATTGTGGGTATGTTCCCTCTAGTAATTACTTTTCTTCTGACAGCTGACCGGTCAAAATGCTCCCCATAAACAAGGAATTTCTTTGTGAATCACTTGACTCGTTCTTGCATAGCCATCTCAAGAGCTTCCTGTCCATTGTTGGCTGGACTTTCTCGAAGCTTTTTTGAGTGTCTTGATTCTGTGGTCGGTTTGCCCACAACTTGAGTTATGTTATGGTCATTGTTTGATAATTTGTCCTATAGTACACGTAGTTCTTTGCCTTGTGATTCGGGGTTCATTTATCTGCGAAGCACTTAATTACTGGTGGGCAGTATTGTGCTATCGATTTCCCTTCACTCTGAAATCATCGGCATTTGTTCATTTCAGAACCCCAAATCAGTTGTTATTCATCGCATTCATTCATTGATTCATGTGTAATGTGATTCAGTTTACAAGTAGGCTACATAATTTGACGAACCCATCGATGAATAGCCGATCAATGGTCTTCTCTGTTGTATTAGGAAAAAAAGTAATCAATAGGACAAATAAGTCCATCCTTTTCACCCTCTGTTTCCAGTTACATGTTTGGGTGGACCATCCCGCTTGCATCGTACAGAGTTTTGTGCACGTGCGTGAGATACTGTCGGCCACGCATAAATGGCCGTAAATTGTGTCATCAAAGAAACGATCGACTGGGCTGGGACAGATAATCTCTCTGTAAGTCTAGCAAATCTTCCAGTTTGAAGACAGCAGGGAGACAGGGCTTGTTCATGAATAAGTCATAAACTTACGCTGACTCAAACAAAAGAGAGTGTGGTGTGAGAAATGTCATTTGTATTTATCGTCTTCAATGTTATCGGGAAGAGAAGCCTGCATAGCACATTTCATTTTGGCTACAAAAACGAACATCTTCTTGAGAACAGAGTTCCAGTATTCTGAAAAGAAACTTTCAGGCGAAAGTAACCTCCATGCTGCGGAGTACACACAGAGCAAACGGATACGGCGGTTTTATCGGAACAACAACAAATTGGTCCAGTTTCAAGGAGGTTGAATTTAGGATCATCTTGAGACATTCTAACTTGGGGACAAATTTCCTTGTCTAGAATCTGTAGCGAATAAAACACCCATGGTTTTGCTTATTTTCCTTGAATCAGGACCTGAGTGACTAGTACATAATCATTCTCTTCATTGATGACATTGCGATGACGCTGACATTCGCACGAATGACTCAGCAGTGAACTGCCCTTTTGAAACACCTCGATTGTAGATGCATTTTACGACAGCAGTAGGCTGTCCATTTTTCTGAACACTTATATTTGAAAGTGTATTGACTATTGTCCTGACTCAGACACCCAACGAATCAAGTATGGTTCAATCGTTTTCTGCGGTATTAGGTGGACTGCTTTCTCGTGTTGAACCTAATGATTTAGGGATGCGTAATGTCCCTGATCCGAAGCAATGAAAACCAAACTTGTCTGTGAATACGGCACCCGAAATTGGAGATATTCGGAGGTAATTGTGTACACAGTCAAGGCATGATCGATATGACTGCGCACCCAAGGGAGCGTTAAACAGTATATGGCTAAGTCCAAGGTGTACAGCACAAGGTCTGGCTGAGTCCAAAACGACAATGAACCTGGCTACCGGCAGCCAATTCCTCTAAAAATCGTCATACAATTATTCTGCTGGAGCTATATGATCAACCATAGTTCCAAATAAAAATAAAACAAGCCTTCTGGTAAACTCAAATTCCAGCTATATAGATTTCACCCGCCAAGTCTAGCCGGACCGATAGAGTAACGCGTAGAATTCCGAAACCGTCCGCGACAGAGTACGGGATTGTAGTTCTCTGGCATTTAGGACAAAGCCGACCGCTGTCATGTACACCTTGGACTTAGTCATATATTGTTAAACGCTCCCTTGGGTGCACAGTCATATCGGTCATGCCTTGTCCTATAGTACACGTAGTTCTTTGCCTTGTGATTCGGGGTTCATTTATCTGCGAAGCACTTAATTACTGGTGGGCAGTATTGTGCTATCGATTTCCCTTCACTCTGAAATCATCGGCATTTGTTCATTTCAGAACCCCAAATCAGTTGTTATTCATCGCATTCATTCATTGATTCATGTGTAATGTGATTCAGTTTACAAGTAGGCTACATAATTTGACGAACCCATCGATGAATAGCCGATCAATGGTCTTCTCTGTTGTATTAGGAAAAAAAGTAATCAATAGGACAAATAAGTCCATCCTTTTCACCCTCTGTTTCCAGTTACATGTTTGGGTGGACCATCCCGCTTGCATCGTACAGAGTTTTGTGCACGTGCGTGAGATACTGTCGGCCACGCATAAATGGCCGTAAATTGTGTCATCAAAGAAACGATCGACTGGGCTGGGACAGATAATCTCTCTGTAAGTCTAGCAAATCTTCCAGTTTGAAGACAGCAGGGAGACAGGGCTTGTTCATGAATAAGTCATAAACTTACGCTGACTCAAACAAAAGAGAGTGTGGTGTGAGAAATGTCATTTGTATTTATCGTCTTCAATGTTATCGGGAAGAGAAGCCTGCATAGCACATTTCATTTTGGCTACAAAAACGAACATCTTCTTGAGAACAGAGTTCCAGTATTCTGAAAAGAAACTTTCAGGCGAAAGTAACCTCCATGCTGCGGAGTACACACAGAGCAAACGGATACGGCGGTTTTATCGGAACAACAACAAATTGGTCCAGTTTCAAGGAGGTTGAATTTAGGATCATCTTGAGACATTCTAACTTGGGGACAAATTTCCTTGTCTAGAATCTGTAGCGAATAAAACACCCATGGTTTTGCTTATTTTCCTTGAATCAGGACCTGAGTGACTAGTACATAATCATTCTCTTCATTGATGACATTGCGATGACGCTGACATTCGCACGAATGACTCAGCAGTGAACTGCCCTTTTGAAACACCTCGATTGTAGATGCATTTTACGACAGCAGTAGGCTGTCCATTTTTCTGAACACTTATATTTGAAAGTGTATTGACTATTGTCCTGACTCAGACACCCAACGAATCAAGTATGGTTCAATCGTTTTCTGCGGTATTAGGTGGACTGCTTTCTCGTGTTGAACCTAATGATTTAGGGATGCGTAATGTCCCTGATCCGAAGCAATGAAAACCAAACTTGTCTGTGAATACGGCACCCGAAATTGGAGATATTCGGAGGTAATTGTGTACACAGTCAAGGCATGATCGATATGACTGCGCACCCAAGGGAGCGTTAAACAGTATATGGCTAAGTCCAAGGTGTACAGCACAAGGTCTGGCTGAGTCCAAAACGACAATGAACCTGGCTACCGGCAGCCAATTCCTCTAAAAATCGTCATACAATTATTCTGCTGGAGCTATATGATCAACCATAGTTCCAAATAAAAATAAAACAAGCCTTCTGGTAAACTCAAATTCCAGCTATATAGATTTCACCCGCCAAGTCTAGCCGGACCGATAGAGTAACGCGTAGAATTCCGAAACCGTCCGCGACAGAGTACGGGATTGTAGTTCTCTGGCATTTAGGACAAAGCCGACCGCTGTCATGTACACCTTGGACTTAGTCATATATTGTTAAACGCTCCCTTGGGTGCACAGTCATATCGGTCATGCCTTGTCCTATAGTACACGTAGTTCTTTGCCTTGTGATTCGGGGTTCATTTATCTGCGAAGCACTTAATTACTGGTGGGCAGTATTGTGCTATCGATTTCCCTTCACTCTGAAATCATCGGCATTTGTTCATTTCAGAACCCCAAATCAGTTGTTATTCATCGCATTCATTCATTGATTCATGTGTAATGTGATTCAGTTTACAAGTAGGCTACATAATTTGACGAACCCATCGATGAATAGCCGATCAATGGTCTTCTCTGTTGTATTAGGAAAAAAAGTAATCAATAGGACAAATAAGTCCATCCTTTTCACCCTCTGTTTCCAGTTACATGTTTGGGTGGACCATCCCGCTTGCATCGTACAGAGTTTTGTGCACGTGCGTGAGATACTGTCGGCCACGCATAAATGGCCGTAAATTGTGTCATCAAAGAAACGATCGACTGGGCTGGGACAGATAATCTCTCTGTAAGTCTAGCAAATCTTCCAGTTTGAAGACAGCAGGGAGACAGGGCTTGTTCATGAATAAGTCATAAACTTACGCTGACTCAAACAAAAGAGAGTGTGGTGTGAGAAATGTCATTTGTATTTATCGTCTTCAATGTTATCGGGAAGAGAAGCCTGCATAGCACATTTCATTTTGGCTACAAAAACGAACATCTTCTTGAGAACAGAGTTCCAGTATTCTGAAAAGAAACTTTCAGGCGAAAGTAACCTCCATGCTGCGGAGTACACACAGAGCAAACGGATACGGCGGTTTTATCGGAACAACAACAAATTGGTCCAGTTTCAAGGAGGTTGAATTTAGGATCATCTTGAGACATTCTAACTTGGGGACAAATTTCCTTGTCTAGAATCTGTAGCGAATAAAACACCCATGGTTTTGCTTATTTTCCTTGAATCAGGACCTGAGTGACTAGTACATAATCATTCTCTTCATTGATGACATTGCGATGACGCTGACATTCGCACGAATGACTCAGCAGTGAACTGCCCTTTTGAAACACCTCGATTGTAGATGCATTTTACGACAGCAGTAGGCTGTCCATTTTTCTGAACACTTATATTTGAAAGTGTATTGACTATTGTCCTGACTCAGACACCCAACGAATCAAGTATGGTTCAATCGTTTTCTGCGGTATTAGGTGGACTGCTTTCTCGTGTTGAACCTAATGATTTAGGGATGCGTAATGTCCCTGATCCGAAGCAATGAAAACCAAACTTGTCTGTGAATACGGCACCCGAAATTGGAGATATTCGGAGGTAATTGTGTACACAGTCAAGGCATGATCGATATGACTGCGCACCCAAGGGAGCGTTAAACAGTATATGGCTAAGTCCAAGGTGTACAGCACAAGGTCTGGCTGAGTCCAAAACGACAATGAACCTGGCTACCGGCAGCCAATTCCTCTAAAAATCGTCATACAATTATTCTGCTGGAGCTATATGATCAACCATAGTTCCAAATAAAAATAAAACAAGCCTTCTGGTAAACTCAAATTCCAGCTATATAGATTTCACCCGCCAAGTCTAGCCGGACCGATAGAGTAACGCGTAGAATTCCGAAACCGTCCGCGACAGAGTACGGGATTGTAGTTCTCTGGCATTTAGGACAAAGCCGACCGCTGTCATGTACACCTTGGACTTAGTCATATATTGTTAAACGCTCCCTTGGGTGCACAGTCATATCGGTCATGCCTTGACGGTGTACGCAATTACATCCGAATATCTCCCAATTCGAGTGCCGTATTCACAGCCATTTCTGGTTTTCATTGCTTCGGATCGGGGACAGTACGCGTCATTAACTCACCAGGTTCAACACGAGAAAGCAGTCCATCCAATACCGCTGAAGAGGAATTAATATATACATACTCATTTTTGTATTTTAATGTGATTTTCCAACTCAAACCAGATATCCCTGCCGAAAATGAGCGATCCAGTGACTGAGGAGCACGATGTTTTGTTGATCTGTCCATTGCACCTTTTTCTGTTCCGTGGCTTACTAAGGCGAGGTAATATTGATCAATTTCAGCTCATCGATCAAACGGATTGACCAAGTGGAGCGCGTTGAGGAGCAACGACCCTCTTATCCAAGTAACCTCCCTGACAGTTACCTCATAGAACATGACGAAATCTAAGCCTATTTCCACAAAATAAACACCCTTTCCAATCTATTCCTATCATGGGTAACCTCGAAAGAATAACAAGGTGTACTCGTACCAAAGTAAACTGCTAATCGTTTACCTGACAGAAAAGACAAACGTGGTGAAAAAAGACTGGACACAGTTGTGGGTTACGGATCTTCCGGACGGTGTTACCCATTGAATACTAGCAAAGAGTCTTGTCTGCACGACGTCATGAGTTTGAACAACGAACTGGCATGCAGTGGTTCTGAATGCCATCGCAGAAGAAATCTGCGTAGAAGCCATCGAGTTTAGAGTTCTAAAATACCATCGTCAGGAATACAAAATATGGCCTGATTGATTATTGCATGGTATGAATACTCGTCTTGATACACTCAGACGTCTGATTGTGTTTAACCGCAGAATAGGTGGACCTGTTGAACTCCAACATGAAAGTTTGATAAGCCATATTTCGCCAAGTCACCCCGTGAATTTGTGAATGCTATTTCTCAGTCCGTAGCAATAGCACGCATGTGTTGATCTTGGTGCCGAGATGTTTAGCAAAGTCTTTCGAATCATCTTTTCGTGTACATTCGATTATCCTCCGTCAATCTGCCGATAAAACGATGCGATCGTTTCATTGCACCCATGTTAACGTTCTCCACATTGTCGACCGAAGATGCATACTGTGCCTGTAAGCAAAATCCGTCATGTAACAAGTCAAGTCAAGTATTTGCTTCATACACCCCGGTGGGTGAATATTCAACAGTACATAGCTATACTCACTGCAATCACACGAAAATGAAGCAACAAAAAATGTTAGGGGATGATTGAGGTGCCAGGACAATAAACATTGTCTAAGTTCAGCGTCGACGGTTGTACGACTGAATAAGAAGCGATCCAGGTAAGGACCACAGAGGGTCGGCTGGCAGTCGTGCGTGCATAAATCAATTATCAATTACTGCAGGTAGAACGGGAGGAAGCACACATGCTGATGTCCCCAGGAAGCTGGTGAAGTGGGTCATTGAAGTTCTCTCAGTGAGTCTTTTGCACATTTTTTGAAGTCGGGATATGATGGAGGCTGTGAGATCCTTAGGAGGTGTAACACTTCCATAGGATAAGTGCTTAGGAAACCTGTATATTGTGATGCAGTCTTTAGCGTGTAGGCCAGGGAGCAAAAAGACACAGTAGTTTGCATTCAAACTCACAGAAAAAGTGTAATAATCACAATGAACGGAAGTGAAAGGACGTATTGAAATTGCGCCAACCCAGAACTACGCGAACGAAAGTAGTAAGAAGACCAAGACTGCCAAAAGGCACGTTATTTCTATGGAAGAACGGGTTTGTATAAATATGTTAAATCAGCAGAGATAATTGGTAGACACGAAGGTAATCAATCACAGGCAGCTTTTGTCGGACTTATCTGCGGCGATCCTGATTTGTTGCGGCTGATCCGTGTACGTGGCTACGAAGCTGTATCTGGCAGTACCACGGGTAACAGCTACTGAATCACCGCACTAAGTTCAAGACTGGATGCAACGAAAAGACGAAGGTTTGGTTCTCTGTTGATTTAGATGAGTGGAAACTCTAACAGTCCAAGGATAATACGCCCATTTGCACATTTTTATCATTGCCATCCGGTAATTTTGATGCAACATTTGACACCATCGTCGTCACTGGAAAGGAAACTGTCATCCGGACTGTTCCTCAAGGCACGACGATACGGGAGCACCGTTTAAATTTTTTCCAATCATTTTGCAGTGTACCATTTGACACCAATACCAGGGTAAACTGCGCAGAGTACCACAGTCACCTTTTATCATTTGTTCAGTCAGCTTATCAGAACCAATCTTTGTGAAAAACTTGTTCCAGCATCTCTCAACGTCGTAATATTCCGGTACTTTTGGCCTGACTGGCTTTGCAGCGGCCTGGCTAAAGATTGCTAGTCAAGACTAAGGGACTGCTAGCCGTGGTTAAATAAAGGTGGGTCGCGACTAAAAGACTCTGGTTTGCGGGTAAAGAACTGATGGTTTTTGGCTGAAGCCTGCTGAGAAATAGTGTAGTGGCTTTCTTCGTTTAAGTTTTGCCTACTTGCTCTGAACTTGAGCATAACGGTTTGTGGAAACCCTTTAGTAAAGTTGGTGCTCAAATACCTGTAGTCATCTATAAGCCTTCCACGATCAACTGTCTTAATTCTAGGAAGTAGAGTAGAAGGCAGCAGAATCCTCGGGGAATACCAAACGCTTAGTCAGTTCAAGTGGTTAACACGACACCGTTTGCCATCATGGCCGACGGTTTGGTCTACCGTCTTCACTCCTCGGTCGTGCAACTTCTTCGTGATGGAAGTTCGCATACATCTACTGAACGGCGATGCGACGACTGTCGTATACACACGCGAATCTTGTGGCCCGTAACAAATTAGCATTAACTCTCCAGACCGAAATTTGGACACTTGTGACACCGAATGACTCTTGGGAGTATTACGTGAACTGCACTGACTAACCAAGAAGAACTGTAGTAATGCATGCAAGTACTCCAAATTAGGTTACACATTTGTTGGTGACTACGTTTAACGCGTTCTGCGTGGATTGTGTGTATTTAAACGAGTCCTTTTCAAACAGTAGTGCAATGCTTTATTTGTCAGTAACTTTGAAGCTCATGCGTGGCATTTCGAAGTCCAGCGCTACTATTTGTAGATTCGGACTGTAGTTATAAAATATAGATCGGTACATTTGATAACACTGAATAAACTGTGTGTTTACTTCTTGCCACTACCATGTCAGAAAACATGCTCTGATTGTAGTCCGATCAACCACCGGAAGTGTATATCCTGCGAGACCGAGCAACCGTTATAAAGTAGTAAAAAACACGCATAACTTTGGAGCAACGACTATGAAACTTTGTTCTGTGGTAGACACTTTCCTGCTGTCTTCTCTGTAAGAGTTCGTAGGGGGCTTCTGCCAATATATATATATATATATATATATATATATATATATATATATATATATATATGCTACGTACATACATACTACTTACTATCAAAGTAAGCGCTTGCACACGCAGCCTCGTTGTTCTTTGGGTTAGAAGTGACCCAGACACGAATAACTATGGGAAATCACAGTTCTCATTCATTTGTGGGCTCTTCAATGAAAAGTATCCATTCACACTCCAGACGACTCAAATTAGATTCTAGTGAACATATAACATCGGGGTGTACAAGTATGAAGACGAGTGGGCAGAGGAGTACCGGTTACGCATACCTGATGAGCGGCAACAACCGCGAAACCGGTCGTGTGCTTCCGGGGAAATTTCGTCCACAAGTTTACATACTGCTTATTTACTGCACTCATTTGGACATCGAAACAAATCAATCAAGCATATTTGCATCTTAGGTATCCAGTGCGTACGAATGCAGTCGTAATCCGATTGGGGGTTCCATCATGTGGTTCGTATGCTTCTTTTCCTTTTATTGCATCCAATCCGTGTGACGTGATCATGATCACCGTTGCTCCATGGTTGACCATGATTAACTTTTGAGCAACCAATTACTTACTCATTCCGTAAGTAGTACTCAAATTCCACCACTTTCCGGTTCATTACCATACCTATCCTAATAGGACCTTATGTGTTTCTCCACTCCTGGACTCAGAACCACGTAGTTCGTTATCCCTAATAGCCGTATGGGCTTTTGATGATTTGGATATGCTCCTTCCACTAGACTCATGAAATCGATGTATGTGACAAGGGAAAAGAGCAGCCCCATGTTGACCAGTCGGGATGGTATTCAATCAACTAGACGGGTACGCATCTAGATTGAGATTATCCCGGAGTAACCGGATCGCAGTATGATTTAAACAGTCTCTTGAAGCATAATAAACGTAAGTAACTCAAGAAACCGATCAAACTCAATTAACTTTACTAACTCACAGACAAGAACCCTAAATGTTCACGTAAATCCATTCACAAAGCAAGAGGATCGAGGTTCATCAGAGCCAAATACCTCGGGAACAAAGAATCACAGCTCGAAACCTAAAATATCCAGTTGCCAAATTTAGAATCAAACGCAAAATACCAAACTTTGAAGCTTCTACATTTAGTGACCAATACACCCAAGTTCAAAGACGAGGCCAAGGTCAAACTTACGGAAAAGATTCCTGCAAACACTGAGGATGGCATGGACCACTATCTACGTACTGATAACGCAACGTTGGCTAGTGCGGGAACGTTTACGACATAAGCAGCGATCAGTGAAATATAAAAACAAGTATTCTGAGCTAAAAACACAGTACAGGTAGTCAAAACTGCTGGAAAAGGGATGTGTTCGCAAATTCTAAATACTACCTACCGGAAGCATATAGTCATAAGTTCGAGATGATCATCACAAATGGTTAACAAGGTCGACCTGAATGTCAAACATACATTCCATTTTGCTTGCGCCTATCAGCGGTATCCTTACGGTTGTTCTGTGTTCTTCAAAGCATAGAGTCCCCTTGATCAAGGTTATCAGAACAAATAGAGGACACGAATTGCGAGATGCAAGGGGTTTTGTGTTCTATTTTACACACTTGTTTGACCCAAGCAAGGATACTGCTATTTTCCGTAAATTACTTTAAAGTTCTGTCTCATTATTTCACGATCTTCTGATACCGGACTTCTCAATCGTATAGTGTGGTCTAAGGACTATTGGTCGTGCCTTACCGATTAGTTTTACGGAATTGATAATTAAAATTATCCATAGATGATAGTGGGCTGTGTGCACCTACGAAACACTCAACTCTCTTTCCCTGCTATATATGCTCGAAATTCCGAAGCCGCTAGTCTGAATCTAACTGGCGACATTCCGCTTATTGGGTAGATGCTCTACCAACTGAGCTATCGCCGTACGGCCAGTCTGAGATGAATGAAGCAGGTGAACACCCAGAATGCAAGACCCTCGGTTCCAAGGAAACATAACTGCACTGGACTTTTGTATGTGAAAAAATGCAGGTGGATTCTTCTTTATATGAGACTCGAGCTCCTTGCTCCAGTCAGGCATTATACGAATATAATTTATATATACATATATATATATATCTTTAGAAATCAATGGAATTCATACCTGTGTCAAAAATTATGCAATGGAAGGCTACCAGATCAGCCGATTGATTCCAAATGACTTTTGCTTCCATCTGCTCACAGTAATTTTAAAAGAAGAGAATTCCCAACACGCTCACGTTCGGTATCCTTCACTTGACTTAACCCTCAAACTAGCGTCATTGACCACTGTGTAAGTTCCACTTGGTTTGCCCTCTATCCCTCTCTTATATCAGCTAGTTGCGGAATTGTAGACTACTGAGAAGCTCACTTACGGTTCAAATGTTGTTCAATGAAACGACGTATTACTTCTGGCATTTACGTAAATATTACTGAGTAAAGGAGAGCGTATAAGCAACTATAAATAGCAGTGACCCCTTTCAAACTAGTCCTGACAACTCTCAGAGTTCCCGAGAAGCTATGGGAAATCGACTATTGAACTGCGCAAGCAACATAACCTCAGGAAACAGTTGTTGCTGCCTGACCGGTAATGATGATTTGTGAATGCTATTTCTCAGTCCGTAGCAATAGCACGCATGTGTTGATCTTGGTGCCGAGATGTTTAGCAAAGTCTTTCGAATCATCTTTTCGTGTACATTCGATTATCCTCCGTCAATCTGCCGATAAAACGATGCGATCGTTTCATTGCACCCATGTTAACGTTCTCCACATTGTCGACCGAAGATGCATACTGTGCCTGTAAGCAAAATCCGTCATGTAACAAGTCAAGTCAAGTATTTGCTTCATACACCCCGGTGGGTGAATATTCAACAGTACATAGCTATACTCACTGCAATCACACGAAAATGAAGCAACAAAAAATGTTAGGGGATGATTGAGGTGCCAGGACAATAAACATTGTCTAAGTTCAGCGTCGACGGTTGTACGACTGAATAAGAAGCGATCCAGGTAAGGACCACAGAGGGTCGGCTGGCAGTCGTGCGTGCATAAATCAATTATCAATTACTGCAGGTAGAACGGGAGGAAGCACACATGCTGATGTCCCCAGGAAGCTGGTGAAGTGGGTCATTGAAGTTCTCTCAGTGAGTCTTTTGCACATTTTTTGAAGTCGGGATATGATGGAGGCTGTGAGATCCTTAGGAGGTGTAACACTTCCATAGGATAAGTGCTTAGGAAACCTGTATATTGTGATGCAGTCTTTAGCGTGTAGGCCAGGGAGCAAAAAGACACAGTAGTTTGCATTCAAACTCACAGAAAAAGTGTAATAATCACAATGAACGGAAGTGAAAGGACGTATTGAAATTGCGCCAACCCAGAACTACGCGAACGAAAGTAGTAAGAAGACCAAGACTGCCAAAAGGCACGTTATTTCTATGGAAGAACGGGTTTGTATAAATATGTTAAATCAGCAGAGATAATTGGTAGACACGAAGGTAATCAATCACAGGCAGCTTTTGTCGGACTTATCTGCGGCGATCCTGATTTGTTGCGGCTGATCCGTGTACGTGGCTACGAAGCTGTATCTGGCAGTACCACGGGTAACAGCTACTGAATCACCGCACTAAGTTCAAGACTGGATGCAACGAAAAGACGAAGGTTTGGTTCTCTGTTGATTTAGATGAGTGGAAACTCTAACAGTCCAAGGATAATACGCCCATTTGCACATTTTTATCATTGCCATCCGGTAATTTTGATGCAACATTTGACACCATCGTCGTCACTGGAAAGGAAACTGTCATCCGGACTGTTCCTCAAGGCACGACGATACGGGAGCACCGTTTAAATTTTTTCCAATCATTTTGCAGTGTACCATTTGACACCAATACCAGGGTAAACTGCGCAGAGTACCACAGTCACCTTTTATCATTTGTTCAGTCAGCTTATCAGAACCAATCTTTGTGAAAAACTTGTTCCAGCATCTCTCAACGTCGTAATATTCCGGTACTTTTGGCCTGACTGGCTTTGCAGCGGCCTGGCTAAAGATTGCTAGTCAAGACTAAGGGACTGCTAGCCGTGGTTAAATAAAGGTGGGTCGCGACTAAAAGACTCTGGTTTGCGGGTAAAGAACTGATGGTTTTTGGCTGAAGCCTGCTGAGAAATAGTGTAGTGGCTTTCTTCGTTTAAGTTTTGCCTACTTGCTCTGAACTTGAGCATAACGGTTTGTGGAAACCCTTTAGTAAAGTTGGTGCTCAAATACCTGTAGTCATCTATAAGCCTTCCACGATCAACTGTCTTAATTCTAGGAAGTAGAGTAGAAGGCAGCAGAATCCTCGGGGAATACCAAACGCTTAGTCAGTTCAAGTGGTTAACACGACACCGTTTGCCATCATGGCCGACGGTTTGGTCTACCGTCTTCACTCCTCGGTCGTGCAACTTCTTCGTGATGGAAGTTCGCATACATCTACTGAACGGCGATGCGACGACTGTCGTATACACACGCGAATCTTGTGGCCCGTAACAAATTAGCATTAACTCTCCAGACCGAAATTTGGACACTTGTGACACCGAATGACTCTTGGGAGTATTACGTGAACTGCACTGACTAACCAAGAAGAACTGTAGTAATGCATGCAAGTACTCCAAATTAGGTTACACATTTGTTGGTGACTACGTTTAACGCGTTCTGCGTGGATTGTGTGTATTTAAACGAGTCCTTTTCAAACAGTAGTGCAATGCTTTATTTGTCAGTAACTTTGAAGCTCATGCGTGGCATTTCGAAGTCCAGCGCTACTATTTGTAGATTCGGACTGTAGTTATAAAATATAGATCGGTACATTTGATAACACTGAATAAACTGTGTGTTTACTTCTTGCCACTACCATGTCAGAAAACATGCTCTGATTGTAGTCCGATCAACCACCGGAAGTGTATATCCTGCGAGACCGAGCAACCGTTATAAAGTAGTAAAAAACACGCATAACTTTGGAGCAACGACTATGAAACTTTGTTCTGTGGTAGACACTTTCCTGCTGTCTTCTCTGTAAGAGTTCGTAGGGGGCTTCTGCCAATATATATATATATATATATATATATATATATATATATATATATATATATATATATGCTACGTACATACATACTACTTACTATCAAAGTAAGCGCTTGCACACGCAGCCTCGTTGTTCTTTGGGTTAGAAGTGACCCAGACACGAATAACTATGGGAAATCACAGTTCTCATTCATTTGTGGGCTCTTCAATGAAAAGTATCCATTCACACTCCAGACGACTCAAATTAGATTCTAGTGAACATATAACATCGGGGTGTACAAGTATGAAGACGAGTGGGCAGAGGAGTACCGGTTACGCATACCTGATGAGCGGCAACAACCGCGAAACCGGTCGTGTGCTTCCGGGGAAATTTCGTCCACAAGTTTACATACTGCTTATTTACTGCACTCATTTGGACATCGAAACAAATCAATCAAGCATATTTGCATCTTAGGTATCCAGTGCGTACGAATGCAGTCGTAATCCGATTGGGGGTTCCATCATGTGGTTCGTATGCTTCTTTTCCTTTTATTGCATCCAATCCGTGTGACGTGATCATGATCACCGTTGCTCCATGGTTGACCATGATTAACTTTTGAGCAACCAATTACTTACTCATTCCGTAAGTAGTACTCAAATTCCACCACTTTCCGGTTCATTACCATACCTATCCTAATAGGACCTTATGTGTTTCTCCACTCCTGGACTCAGAACCACGTAGTTCGTTATCCCTAATAGCCGTATGGGCTTTTGATGATTTGGATATGCTCCTTCCACTAGACTCATGAAATCGATGTATGTGACAAGGGAAAAGAGCAGCCCCATGTTGACCAGTCGGGATGGTATTCAATCAACTAGACGGGTACGCATCTAGATTGAGATTATCCCGGAGTAACCGGATCGCAGTATGATTTAAACAGTCTCTTGAAGCATAATAAACGTAAGTAACTCAAGAAACCGATCAAACTCAATTAACTTTACTAACTCACAGACAAGAACCCTAAATGTTCACGTAAATCCATTCACAAAGCAAGAGGATCGAGGTTCATCAGAGCCAAATACCTCGGGAACAAAGAATCACAGCTCGAAACCTAAAATATCCAGTTGCCAAATTTAGAATCAAACGCAAAATACCAAACTTTGAAGCTTCTACATTTAGTGACCAATACACCCAAGTTCAAAGACGAGGCCAAGGTCAAACTTACGGAAAAGATTCCTGCAAACACTGAGGATGGCATGGACCACTATCTACGTACTGATAACGCAACGTTGGCTAGTGCGGGAACGTTTACGACATAAGCAGCGATCAGTGAAATATAAAAACAAGTATTCTGAGCTAAAAACACAGTACAGGTAGTCAAAACTGCTGGAAAAGGGATGTGTTCGCAAATTCTAAATACTACCTACCGGAAGCATATAGTCATAAGTTCGAGATGATCATCACAAATGGTTAACAAGGTCGACCTGAATGTCAAACATACATTCCATTTTGCTTGCGCCTATCAGCGGTATCCTTACGGTTGTTCTGTGTTCTTCAAAGCATAGAGTCCCCTTGATCAAGGTTATCAGAACAAATAGAGGACACGAATTGCGAGATGCAAGGGGTTTTGTGTTCTATTTTACACACTTGTTTGACCCAAGCAAGGATACTGCTATTTTCCGTAAATTACTTTAAAGTTCTGTCTCATTATTTCACGATCTTCTGATACCGGACTTCTCAATCGTATAGTGTGGTCTAAGGACTATTGGTCGTGCCTTACCGATTAGTTTTACGGAATTGATAATTAAAATTATCCATAGATGATAGTGGGCTGTGTGCACCTACGAAACACTCAACTCTCTTTCCCTGCTATATATGCTCGAAATTCCGAAGCCGCTAGTCTGAATCTAACTGGCGACATTCCGCTTATTGGGTAGATGCTCTACCAACTGAGCTATCGCCGTACGGCCAGTCTGAGATGAATGAAGCAGGTGAACACCCAGAATGCAAGACCCTCGGTTCCAAGGAAACATAACTGCACTGGACTTTTGTATGTGAAAAAATGCAGGTGGATTCTTCTTTATATGAGACTCGAGCTCCTTGCTCCAGTCAGGCATTATACGAATATAATTTATATATACATATATATATATATCTTTAGAAATCAATGGAATTCATACCTGTGTCAAAAATTATGCAATGGAAGGCTACCAGATCAGCCGATTGATTCCAAATGACTTTTGCTTCCATCTGCTCACAGTAATTTTAAAAGAAGAGAATTCCCAACACGCTCACGTTCGGTATCCTTCACTTGACTTAACCCTCAAACTAGCGTCATTGACCACTGTGTAAGTTCCACTTGGTTTGCCCTCTATCCCTCTCTTATATCAGCTAGTTGCGGAATTGTAGACTACTGAGAAGCTCACTTACGGTTCAAATGTTGTTCAATGAAACGACGTATTACTTCTGGCATTTACGTAAATATTACTGAGTAAAGGAGAGCGTATAAGCAACTATAAATAGCAGTGACCCCTTTCAAACTAGTCCTGACAACTCTCAGAGTTCCCGAGAAGCTATGGGAAATCGACTATTGAACTGCGCAAGCAACATAACCTCAGGAAACAGTTGTTGCTGCCTGACCGGTAATGATGATTTGTGAATGCTATTTCTCAGTCCGTAGCAATAGCACGCATGTGTTGATCTTGGTGCCGAGATGTTTAGCAAAGTCTTTCGAATCATCTTTTCGTGTACATTCGATTATCCTCCGTCAATCTGCCGATAAAACGATGCGATCGTTTCATTGCACCCATGTTAACGTTCTCCACATTGTCGACCGAAGATGCATACTGTGCCTGTAAGCAAAATCCGTCATGTAACAAGTCAAGTCAAGTATTTGCTTCATACACCCCGGTGGGTGAATATTCAACAGTACATAGCTATACTCACTGCAATCACACGAAAATGAAGCAACAAAAAATGTTAGGGGATGATTGAGGTGCCAGGACAATAAACATTGTCTAAGTTCAGCGTCGACGGTTGTACGACTGAATAAGAAGCGATCCAGGTAAGGACCACAGAGGGTCGGCTGGCAGTCGTGCGTGCATAAATCAATTATCAATTACTGCAGGTAGAACGGGAGGAAGCACACATGCTGATGTCCCCAGGAAGCTGGTGAAGTGGGTCATTGAAGTTCTCTCAGTGAGTCTTTTGCACATTTTTTGAAGTCGGGATATGATGGAGGCTGTGAGATCCTTAGGAGGTGTAACACTTCCATAGGATAAGTGCTTAGGAAACCTGTATATTGTGATGCAGTCTTTAGCGTGTAGGCCAGGGAGCAAAAAGACACAGTAGTTTGCATTCAAACTCACAGAAAAAGTGTAATAATCACAATGAACGGAAGTGAAAGGACGTATTGAAATTGCGCCAACCCAGAACTACGCGAACGAAAGTAGTAAGAAGACCAAGACTGCCAAAAGGCACGTTATTTCTATGGAAGAACGGGTTTGTATAAATATGTTAAATCAGCAGAGATAATTGGTAGACACGAAGGTAATCAATCACAGGCAGCTTTTGTCGGACTTATCTGCGGCGATCCTGATTTGTTGCGGCTGATCCGTGTACGTGGCTACGAAGCTGTATCTGGCAGTACCACGGGTAACAGCTACTGAATCACCGCACTAAGTTCAAGACTGGATGCAACGAAAAGACGAAGGTTTGGTTCTCTGTTGATTTAGATGAGTGGAAACTCTAACAGTCCAAGGATAATACGCCCATTTGCACATTTTTATCATTGCCATCCGGTAATTTTGATGCAACATTTGACACCATCGTCGTCACTGGAAAGGAAACTGTCATCCGGACTGTTCCTCAAGGCACGACGATACGGGAGCACCGTTTAAATTTTTTCCAATCATTTTGCAGTGTACCATTTGACACCAATACCAGGGTAAACTGCGCAGAGTACCACAGTCACCTTTTATCATTTGTTCAGTCAGCTTATCAGAACCAATCTTTGTGAAAAACTTGTTCCAGCATCTCTCAACGTCGTAATATTCCGGTACTTTTGGCCTGACTGGCTTTGCAGCGGCCTGGCTAAAGATTGCTAGTCAAGACTAAGGGACTGCTAGCCGTGGTTAAATAAAGGTGGGTCGCGACTAAAAGACTCTGGTTTGCGGGTAAAGAACTGATGGTTTTTGGCTGAAGCCTGCTGAGAAATAGTGTAGTGGCTTTCTTCGTTTAAGTTTTGCCTACTTGCTCTGAACTTGAGCATAACGGTTTGTGGAAACCCTTTAGTAAAGTTGGTGCTCAAATACCTGTAGTCATCTATAAGCCTTCCACGATCAACTGTCTTAATTCTAGGAAGTAGAGTAGAAGGCAGCAGAATCCTCGGGGAATACCAAACGCTTAGTCAGTTCAAGTGGTTAACACGACACCGTTTGCCATCATGGCCGACGGTTTGGTCTACCGTCTTCACTCCTCGGTCGTGCAACTTCTTCGTGATGGAAGTTCGCATACATCTACTGAACGGCGATGCGACGACTGTCGTATACACACGCGAATCTTGTGGCCCGTAACAAATTAGCATTAACTCTCCAGACCGAAATTTGGACACTTGTGACACCGAATGACTCTTGGGAGTATTACGTGAACTGCACTGACTAACCAAGAAGAACTGTAGTAATGCATGCAAGTACTCCAAATTAGGTTACACATTTGTTGGTGACTACGTTTAACGCGTTCTGCGTGGATTGTGTGTATTTAAACGAGTCCTTTTCAAACAGTAGTGCAATGCTTTATTTGTCAGTAACTTTGAAGCTCATGCGTGGCATTTCGAAGTCCAGCGCTACTATTTGTAGATTCGGACTGTAGTTATAAAATATAGATCGGTACATTTGATAACACTGAATAAACTGTGTGTTTACTTCTTGCCACTACCATGTCAGAAAACATGCTCTGATTGTAGTCCGATCAACCACCGGAAGTGTATATCCTGCGAGACCGAGCAACCGTTATAAAGTAGTAAAAAACACGCATAACTTTGGAGCAACGACTATGAAACTTTGTTCTGTGGTAGACACTTTCCTGCTGTCTTCTCTGTAAGAGTTCGTAGGGGGCTTCTGCCAATATATATATATATATATATATATATATATATATATATATATATATATATATATATATATGCTACGTACATACATACTACTTACTATCAAAGTAAGCGCTTGCACACGCAGCCTCGTTGTTCTTTGGGTTAGAAGTGACCCAGACACGAATAACTATGGGAAATCACAGTTCTCATTCATTTGTGGGCTCTTCAATGAAAAGTATCCATTCACACTCCAGACGACTCAAATTAGATTCTAGTGAACATATAACATCGGGGTGTACAAGTATGAAGACGAGTGGGCAGAGGAGTACCGGTTACGCATACCTGATGAGCGGCAACAACCGCGAAACCGGTCGTGTGCTTCCGGGGAAATTTCGTCCACAAGTTTACATACTGCTTATTTACTGCACTCATTTGGACATCGAAACAAATCAATCAAGCATATTTGCATCTTAGGTATCCAGTGCGTACGAATGCAGTCGTAATCCGATTGGGGGTTCCATCATGTGGTTCGTATGCTTCTTTTCCTTTTATTGCATCCAATCCGTGTGACGTGATCATGATCACCGTTGCTCCATGGTTGACCATGATTAACTTTTGAGCAACCAATTACTTACTCATTCCGTAAGTAGTACTCAAATTCCACCACTTTCCGGTTCATTACCATACCTATCCTAATAGGACCTTATGTGTTTCTCCACTCCTGGACTCAGAACCACGTAGTTCGTTATCCCTAATAGCCGTATGGGCTTTTGATGATTTGGATATGCTCCTTCCACTAGACTCATGAAATCGATGTATGTGACAAGGGAAAAGAGCAGCCCCATGTTGACCAGTCGGGATGGTATTCAATCAACTAGACGGGTACGCATCTAGATTGAGATTATCCCGGAGTAACCGGATCGCAGTATGATTTAAACAGTCTCTTGAAGCATAATAAACGTAAGTAACTCAAGAAACCGATCAAACTCAATTAACTTTACTAACTCACAGACAAGAACCCTAAATGTTCACGTAAATCCATTCACAAAGCAAGAGGATCGAGGTTCATCAGAGCCAAATACCTCGGGAACAAAGAATCACAGCTCGAAACCTAAAATATCCAGTTGCCAAATTTAGAATCAAACGCAAAATACCAAACTTTGAAGCTTCTACATTTAGTGACCAATACACCCAAGTTCAAAGACGAGGCCAAGGTCAAACTTACGGAAAAGATTCCTGCAAACACTGAGGATGGCATGGACCACTATCTACGTACTGATAACGCAACGTTGGCTAGTGCGGGAACGTTTACGACATAAGCAGCGATCAGTGAAATATAAAAACAAGTATTCTGAGCTAAAAACACAGTACAGGTAGTCAAAACTGCTGGAAAAGGGATGTGTTCGCAAATTCTAAATACTACCTACCGGAAGCATATAGTCATAAGTTCGAGATGATCATCACAAATGGTTAACAAGGTCGACCTGAATGTCAAACATACATTCCATTTTGCTTGCGCCTATCAGCGGTATCCTTACGGTTGTTCTGTGTTCTTCAAAGCATAGAGTCCCCTTGATCAAGGTTATCAGAACAAATAGAGGACACGAATTGCGAGATGCAAGGGGTTTTGTGTTCTATTTTACACACTTGTTTGACCCAAGCAAGGATACTGCTATTTTCCGTAAATTACTTTAAAGTTCTGTCTCATTATTTCACGATCTTCTGATACCGGACTTCTCAATCGTATAGTGTGGTCTAAGGACTATTGGTCGTGCCTTACCGATTAGTTTTACGGAATTGATAATTAAAATTATCCATAGATGATAGTGGGCTGTGTGCACCTACGAAACACTCAACTCTCTTTCCCTGCTATATATGCTCGAAATTCCGAAGCCGCTAGTCTGAATCTAACTGGCGACATTCCGCTTATTGGGTAGATGCTCTACCAACTGAGCTATCGCCGTACGGCCAGTCTGAGATGAATGAAGCAGGTGAACACCCAGAATGCAAGACCCTCGGTTCCAAGGAAACATAACTGCACTGGACTTTTGTATGTGAAAAAATGCAGGTGGATTCTTCTTTATATGAGACTCGGGCTCCTTGCTCCAGTCAGGCATTATACGAATATAATTTATATGTACATATATATATATATCTTTAGAAATCAATGGAATTCATACCTGTGTCAAAAATTATGCAATGGAAGGCTACCAGATCAGCCGATTGATTCCAAATGACTTTTGCTTCCATCTGCTCACAGTAATTTTAAAAGAAGAGAATTCCCAACACGCTCACGTTCGGTATCCTTCACTTGACTTAACCCTCAAACTAGCGTCATTGACCACTGTGTAAGTTCCACTTGGTTTGCCCTCTATCCCTCTCTTATATCAGCTAGTTGCGGAATTGTAGACTACTGAGAAGCTCACTTACGGTTCAAATGTTGTTCAATGAAACGACGTATTACTTCTGGCATTTACGTAAATATTACTGAGTAAAGGAGAGCGTATAAGCAACTATAAATAGCAGTGACCCCTTTCAAACTAGTCCTGACAACTCTCAGAGTTCCCGAGAAGCTATGGGAAATCGACTATTGAACTGCGCAAGCAACATAACCTCAGGAAACAGTTGTTGCTGCCTGACCGGTAATGATGATTCTCATATGGTTCCCATGTCCAAATTCTTCCCAGCCGTGTGCCTTCTTTTTCACACCTACCTTTTCCACACCAGTCTTTTCCCGCCATGTGGTTACACATTTCACACCTACTATCGTTCACACAACGGACAAGGTTCATCAAGTTGAAGAACGTTATCAAGTTACCAGGTTTGTTGCACACCTACTCACTCACTGCTATCTACAGCTGCACGTATACTTTCCTTTACCCAGTACTATATATGTAAATACATGGAACGATATATTGAAAAGAGATTTCTTCGTGGTAAAGCTTTTTCATATATCGATGGGCATATTCTAAAACGGAACCATGTTGAAGAAGCTATCACCTGCAGCGATGTCAAAGAGAAAAAAGATGTGACCTTTTTTTCTGTTTGACGTGGAAACGAATCGTAGTCCGGCTTTTAGTTTTGGTCAAAAGGTCCAGTGAATCATGATCCCATCTTTTATTTAGAACAAACAGTGTTCCACCTCATGCATGTGTGAATCTCGTTGCGTAAGATAAAGTGCCGGTGTGGTCGAAAATCTTGCATATAGGCGTCTGATAAGCTTATTTCTTTCTCGTTCAGGACAATGCTAATGCAGAACTAAACAATTTTGTCCGTACGAAGTGGCAAGCGATGACCTCCTTCCACGCGGCGTGCCAAAGTGTTCAAAGTTCAGACGAAACCAAATATTTTCTAGCCACGAAGATTATACTGCTTACTCAGTAAATTCGGTTATGGATCACAACAAATAAAATCCAATACAAAGACGAGCTTCAACCGTACCATTTGGTTTTTTGTGTTTTGTGACTTTTTCCCGACCTATTAGCTTGGTGGTCCGAAGTGTTTCAATACCCTGTTTCTAAAACCCTCAATTCCTGTGTTCGATGACTGGCCTCTTCGAAGAGTAAACAAGGAAATACATAAATTTCAGAAATAAGTTTGGAGTGGGAAATTCGGTTTGGGACAGATATACTGAAACGAACGCTGCTCTGTACTAGATTGGGAGAGCAGGAATTTTCGGTATGCGAATGATTTACACCAGAGGATGGAAATATGTTTTGAGATCATAAATAGTGAGAAATGGAAATTGGTTGTCTAGCTAACATCGGATGTGTTTGTGATCCACAGCTCAGTGAAACGGAGGAGGAGGGGGGGGGGGCGGAAAACGTTTCTTCCATGCTTCGAGATGTGGAAAGAGAGGATTCGAAAGTTGGAACAAGTGCAACAGCATGAAATGGCTTCGGAAGAAGGCAACGTGTACGGTGAGATAGTAAACTGATCATCAAAAGTATCCGAATCCTCACAGGTGATGGAGTCTGCGGGGGTATTTATGTTGATGCTGTTGTAGCCAAAGAACAGCTGAATGGTATTGGTGAGTATATGGCAGGTACCTGTGAACTTCACACTTTTTCATGTATAGACGTCTCTTGGTATGGCACCCATTTGCTGTGCCGACCATCAGATGTAACTAATGCATGTTCACTTTTGATCACACACACACAGAGACACACACACGTGACCAATCACCAAGTCTCCGCGAATCTGTGAAGAAACATAGCCTCCGGAGCAGTCTCGCTTTCTGATTTGGCATTGTTCTGGATTTCGACCAAACGGAGACCTGATTGTGAATGATGAAATGTTGGGGGTACGTTCCGTGTCTTCTATCTCATTTTCCTTTCATTCCAGGATATATTGTGTCTAATCATCTGGCCAAAATCCGCAGTCAATTTTCATTTACTAGTGTCACTTTAGATAGTCTTGACATTTACTTGATGTGACCTACAGAATAGTTAGTACACTACATAATAACAGTATTTTTCTTCTTCTACAAAGAAGGAAGCCCGGAAACTGGTGATCCAGTTGGTGAGAATATATGAAGCGGAAGAATGAAACTGATTGTAGAGGTTGACTCTCTGTCATCAGAGTTTCTGAGAGATACAAAATATTTCAGAATTTGACTATACGAGTTCGAATTTATGTGCCTTCGCTTTGAAGGGACGAAAACAGTTGCGTTTTGCCGAAAATCCTAGATTATGTGTAGACATTTTAATTTCAAGTAAATGCGAAAGGAACGAAATAGGGAGAGGGATAGATAGATAGATAGATAGATAGATAGATAGATAGATAGATAGATAGATAGATAGATAGATAGATAGATAGATAGATAGATAGATAGATAGATAGATAGATAGATAGATAGATAGATAGATAGATAGATAGATAGATAGATAGATAGATAGATAGATAGATAGATAGATAGATAGATAGATAGATAGATAGATAGATAGATAGATAGATAGATAGATAGATAGATAGATAGATAGATAGATAGATAGATAGATAGATAGATAGATAGATAGATAGATAGATAGATAGATAGATAGATAGATAGATAGATAGATAGATAGATAGATAGATAGATAGATAGATAGATAGATAGATAGATAGATAGATAGATAGATAGATAGATAGATAGATAGATAGATAGATAGATAGATAGATAGATAGATAGATAGATAGATAGATAGATAGATAGATAGATAGATAGATAGATAGATAGATAGATAGATAGATAGATAGATAGATAGATAGATAGATAGATAGATAGATAGATAGATAGGTAGATAAATTAGGTGGGTAGGTAAATGGGCGGATTGAACGTTAGGCAATGTGAGATGCGGTACATGAGGACGTTTCAAACTTCGGTCACCTTTTGTTCGTGGTGTGTATGAAAACACGAGATTCCCACACTAAATTATTGTGCGGTTGTTACCTCGGATAATATGATAGACTTTCGGGGGTTGTGTAAGGAACTGTCATTTCCTTGTGACCATAGAAATGCAGAGCCACGCAGAAAAGTTTGGTTCGTAGCCCCTGCGTTACGGGAATCTATGTTGTTTGTGGCGGATAGACATAAGCAAGACTGGATGATAATGCTCGTTAGAAAAATGAAAAGCATCAGTTTGTTTTGGGGTTTACCAGAGACTTACTATCTTTAGGTCTATAAACATTTCTGACCAATAAATTTATTACTTTTCAAGTTTGAGATCGGTATCACCTGGATCAAGAAAGGTGTAGTTGTTTAAACCTGTTTAAATGCACCCATGGGATTTCCTCATAAATAATACGGATATCAATAGTTTCTTAGTTGAGTACACTCGCTTGTGGCATACGAAGCTCGTATATTGATAGACCTACCGAGTTTTACAGTGATCAAAATGATAAATATCTGGGCTGGATCCAAAGTCACTTTTCAGTACAAGCGAGCTTTTGTGCCGCGGGTGCTCCGTCAGCTGAGCTACGAAGCCACCCCGAGGGCTTTGGACATTTTGTTAGGGAATCCTAGTACTCCTTGGGTGGTGTTGATGAGTGGGTTCGATTCCCGTTAGGGCGAATGACTTTCCACGTTTGAGTTTATTCAGAAATGCTTTATTCCGCAATGGGTTCAATGGAATGCCGATTAGGTTATGTGTTAGACTTTCGACTCACAAGGAGTTGGTTTACATAATACAGTGATCAAGCGCAGGACCATGTATAGGTAGTGCTGACTGCGAGGCATTCCGGTGTTTGATAGCCACATTTTGTGCTCGTACACCACACCATTAACACAGGACCATATAATTTTATATTTACCATAACCGGTAAGTAATGGCAACTCTTTAGGACAGTTACCCTCGTGGTCTGCTCGTATGCTGTGAACAGCTATGCTCACATGCAGACGAAACCGTATTTTTGCTACTACCAGTGGGCCACAACTATGAAGGAATATGAAACTCGGAGGAGAAATTGAACAACAATGTTACATTTATTGAACCTAAACATTATTCAGAACACTAAGTTTATACACGGTATTGAACATGTGGTCTGCATTTATTCTTCAGGATGCTTCTCCGTCTTATCGGTATAGAGTCGATCGT
Organism: Fasciola hepatica; assembly: GCA_948099385.1. Classification (NCBI taxonomy): domain Eukaryota; kingdom Metazoa; phylum Platyhelminthes; class Trematoda; order Plagiorchiida; family Fasciolidae; genus Fasciola; species Fasciola hepatica. Next base: position 13,987,629 of record CANUEZ040000116.1, on the reverse strand, counting down.
GCAGTTGATGAAATAATTATTTTATGCACCATCACGTGTAGCCAGTTGTTAGGTAGCCCTTGGAGCAGAGAAATTCTAACGATTACGTTCAAATCTGCACTATTAGAGGGCGATTGCGTCAACTGGACCTTGCAGTTGAGCATAATACATTCACAATACTTCCCGTAAATAACTAACAGAGAAATCTTTCCGCACAACTTTATATACAAACTCCCCGTGAAACAAAGCTTTATCCTGAAAAATTATCACCTACCCAGGTACCTTTTTTCCCTTGAATTCTGGGAATTTTCCAGCCATAACAGTGAAGATTTCCCCAACATTCGAGGCTTCTCAAAGTGAAGTCCACCAACAAAGCTAAACGCGTTTTTATTCCAGTCCAAATCAATAACATTGATTGGTATGATATATGGACATTCAGCTAGATATTTTTACGGAGGAAATCCCTACGCCAGGTTATATTTCAAGGATCCTTCTAGGGCCCATCACAACTCAAACACTCATAAAAGAAACAAATCCATCGCCACAAAGACAGACCTTATAATTTGAATCCCCTGATTAAATAAATGCCTGCCCTCCTTTGTTTGGCATTTACCGCAGCCTTCGTATCACGTGTTACTAGCTGCATTGAAAATTGTCACTACCTTAAGTCGAACCGGGAGTGGGAGAAACTGGGAACATTACCGCGCTGGATTGAGGACAGGGATTTCCGGCACTGTTTTTGCTCGTAAGATCGTCCAATGCGTTCGATGAGCTAGGTCTTCTACCTCTCGAATAAGTACTTAGGGTAGGTTTTCTCTGATTCATCCGATGACGGATGCTTCCATTTGGACTAAAACACTGAACGGTATGATATAGGTTAAACCAACAAAAATATATTAGCCGGAAAAACGGTTTCTACCCATTGTTTCTGGTTTAAGTCAAGCGTACTACACGGACAACCAATCAGTATCCTCATCATGCTAGAACAATTGCTTGCTCCGTATTGGCCTTTAATCATGCTTCAGCGCGAGCAGCATTGAATTATCGATTTTACTACGTAATGATTGGACTTACCCTGTGGCACGTGACAGCGGATGTAGTTTTGCTCTTTTGTTCATTTGCTTGCGTTTTACTTGCCGGCTACGGCCGGGTTTTGTAATTACTTCCGTGGAAATCAATGCAACTCCCACATTGTGTTCTGATACTGAATGCGAACACAACACTACCAGAACATTCGGATAGTAAACCTATCTAAGTACAACCTAGAATAATTTATGTGGTTTTGTTGACCAGTTTAATTGTATTTCCATACCTTGGTAATCTTCAGCTTTCTTTGCTCAAAGCTTTTTACCCTGGCAACCGAGGTCACACACATTCAACTACTCATCGTGCAGCTAAGACCCAGAGTAAATTAGAGGAAACTTTGAGTAAATTAGTAGCATTACCCGATGGCCTAATATCTCTTAATTGAGTGAGCAAGCTCGAAATTTATGCCGAGTAGTTTTTGCATGCATCATAATCGACACTACCTGCATTGCCGCCATCGTGTTGGTGATCGCAGCCCGCACTTTAACCTAAATGTTTCCGTAGTAGGAGACTTCGAGGCCCCAGATATTATTTCACACTCAGTGCTCTACGATAATCATACAGACGAATATCGACTAGAGAGGCTCTGATCAGTAGGTCTGATAACCGAACTCTGAGCATGAACTAGATAAGTTTGCGAAGCTAATTTCTTGTCCAGACCGGCTAACTTGAGCCCTAAAGCGTATTTTCTACGAAGAGCTTGGAGTGTTTTCCTTAATTTGTTTTGTGTTTTTCAGCTAGCCTTTCACAATGGAAATATGCTTACTAAGTTTTGTATGTGGGATTATTATTCCAGTTATTAGTAAGTGCTATTTTCAGTTCATAGGCTAGAGGATTTTTAGTACAAAATCTGCATTGACTTTATCACTCTACATGTGACACTTCATTTGCACTAGGGTGACACTACGTCATCCCCGAATAGGATCTTCTTTGTCGCACCAGTTGCCGGAACCTGAGCTTGGATGATCAGTCAGGATCTAACCACTGGTTTTTTCACAGCTACAAATATAGTTATCATTTTTCAGATTATTCTAAACTGACTGAATTCTACAAACTCACGAAACTTACTCTCGACTTAGCTCCACAAAAGATGTGCTCATCTATAAAATATATGTATTATGGGGAGTAATAATAATTCACTATATATGCATCATGTCGTTGGGCTGTACTATTTGTTCTGTGATGAGCCACCTGAGTCAACATTATCTTCATTACCAGTAATATTATTATTATCACCACAACTAAAACTCCCTATACTACTGGTACTAATACTACTACTCTGGTTCGACTACTATTGACATAGTTACTACTACTATCAATACTATTTTTGCTGCTATTTCTACCAATATTACTACTGCCACCAAGCTCACTAACAATTACACTACCACTAATATTCCTAACACTTATACCACCACCGCTATCACTGCTACACCGATACTACTGCTGCACTGCTACTACTATTACTACCACTACCACTACTACTACTACTACTACTACTACTACTACTACTACTACTACTACTACTACTACTACTACTACTACTGTCACAGTACTACTACTTTCACTACGGCCACTGTTACCACAACTATGGGTAGCTTCGAAATTCGAAGGAAAAATGTTTTTCCTCATGACTTTTCCCTACGGATTCCTCGATGTTTTACCTAAAGGAGTTGAGAATACAAAATTCTGTGTGACTTTATATTAAGAAGGTGAAATTTCATGACGTTGGTCACCGTGATACATGTCCTAGAGGCATGAAAGGCCAATTTTAATAAATGGCCAAATATGAATATTTTTCGATACTATGGGAGGGAAATTCATCGTAGGTGTTTTCAGTCACTGATTAATAAATCCCGATTCTGCCAGGTGATGTTGTTTTTGTGAAAGCGTCGAATATATATGGGGATGGCACAAAGAAGCGGAAACAAAACAGAAACGCAATTTGCGAATGCTGAATTATTTGAATTAGGTAGTATGCAAGGATCGGTGTTTCTCCACGGAGGGGTTGCTGGTGTTCGACCAGAAGTAACAAAAATAGAGTAGTCAGTGAGTTAAAGGACTCAGTAAGTGTATCACAGGGAAAACTACACTTACATCAGTTGAACACCAACATGGCTACCAGCCGCCTGCTCACTAAGATTATCAAGAATGCATGACGTTACAGCCAAGGTCACTTTGTAGCGACGAATGCTAGAGCAACAGGACGACACGAATATCAAACTGATTGGACCAACCAATCGAGAGACACAGACCAAAGAACAGAGGGTGAATAGGTCGGCAGTATCAAGCAACAGACAAAAAGAGGCATGCAACCGAGGAGATGAGACGCAGCAGAATATCAACAAGGCTATCAATCAAGCCGTAAACCGGAACTATTGCTACAACGGGACGGAATTATTGTACAAAAGAATCAAGCTAATGGCCACAGGCAGCTGGCCAGAAAGCAGCCAAAGTGCTCGGGCAGCCAGAGGACCAAAGTTTCTGCAGAGCGGTTTGGAAAACGAACTAAATAAACCACCGTACATGTTCCACGGATGTGACTTGTTTGGCCGCCCAAAGACAGGTGTTCTCACAGGTCTTGCCTTCTTTGTAACAATATGAGCGTCCTTCGACTTGGATAAATATTTTCCTCATTCGTTAAAGAAAACAAAGCTCAAAGAGCAATAATTTATTCTGGATGGCAAATTTCTCAGTTGATTCGCATATGTCATTATGAGAAAGGACCAGGCGAAATACTCGTCTTCACGTTCCGGCCGGTCTAAATCCCGCTTCATAAGCCCAACAAAGGTGGCCACCAATTTCCACGGAAAAAGTTGTCTCGGCTATTGGCTCACGCTCCATACTCAACTCTGAGGTGTAGGAGCTTACGTTGAGGAACACGTGAATAAAGATTCACGGGTGAAATAATTCCAATTTTTTCGAGGTTTTAAAACCCTTTACACTGGTTGATAAGAGATGAACTGACTCATCGTCAGCTTTTTTGTGGACGATACCCTGAACAGCGCATAGTGCATCGGACACAAAAAATAAAAGTTTCCGGTTTGTCAGATTAGACCTGCTTCTCGGAAAACCGTTTTTCGGCTTGGTTTTGTTCAAGGCTTTGCCTCACGTGAGGACGTTTATCTGGTAGGCTCTGGTATACATATGCGTATACATATGCGTACACATATGAGTTAGCATATGCGTATTTTAGTAGCAGAATCAGAGACACTTTGAAGGTTCTGTAACCCTAAATGCAGCGCTACAGCTCTGAATCCATCGTGATGGTGGATTTCTCTTCAGTGTTTTCGTCGTTGTCTTGGGCAACGCGCTTTCCCCGTTGTGGACTATGGACGCGAAAATGCAGCACGTAAGGAGGCACAGAATAACTGACAGGATCGCGGCTGTGTTGGTAAAGTCTGTGCTTGAACAGTTGAAATAATTAACTGACGATAGAGACAAATCAATATGTTAATAACAGGATAACAGAACTTACAAGAAATATCGTAGTAGACTGTTGCATTTAATTTGATAGCTATTGTTCCCCATTCAGGGCTTATATTCTCACATGTTTGTGGATCAACGAAATGACAAATTTGTCGAGATTATCATACTGTGTTCTTCACGGAGAGGAAAGATAACCCGGAGTATCTTCTTATTTGTTAGTCATTAAATAGTAATTGCAAGATTTTATAGGAGTGCAAAGTTTTATTTGAAGGATAACTTATTCTCATTTCCATTTCGACAATACTTGTAATTATAGTTATAACAACGGTGACAATATTCTCACGACCAAAATTTGGAAAAAAGGTCTATAACATGGATTTGTGCAATGTATCCACAGCCACTTCACCGCATTTTCACAAGCACATACCAGAGTATTTCGCCGACTGGATATATCAGTCAAATATATTTTCCAAAAAAAGAACTATAATCCTGGTAATTTCTAAATTTCACGTGTTCCGCTCCGGTTCGATATAAAATCAGCCTTGTCCAGACCTTATCCCAAGAAACACAGGAAACTGGCACAGAGGATACAATGGATGACCAAGAAGAAATAGACAAAACGATACAAAGTAAAAGGCTTTTTAGTCGTGTTTATTCGAGAATACTTACAGAGAACGGACAGAAAGCATCAGACTCACCGAAAATGCCAGCTGTTTTGAAGTATCCCTTCAAAGGTTATGATTCCGGAAGGTTAATCGAAAATGTCTGAACTCTGCTGCTCGATGTATCTACTACGCGGCGAAAAGAGTAATTGTCTTCAACCCTCACCCCCATGATTCCTATATCGGCGGTGAAAGAACCACTGCCCCCTCCTCGAAATCCGAATGGGTTCGCCGAATTCACCGGGGATGCTCATCCGCCCACATAGGCTGAACGGAGACGCAATTGTGTCAATCACTGATGCACACATTCCAGTATAACTACGAAAAGTAATCGATTTTTCCATGACGTAGTCATTGACAAACCTAACGGAAATAGGTCAATAATAACATAAACACACAAACAAAATACTGTATCAGCCCTAACATCAGCCGTTCAAGTCAACTAACCTAGCAGCAACAAATGACTACTCAATCACGCCAAGCATTGACCATCCTCCATCAGAATCTTCATCTATGCAAGCAAATTGATTGGAATACTACCCTGGACCCCACTGTGATGCATACCTGCCCTATCTTCACATTTTCCTCCCTGTTTATATGATGCGTCTTTGTGCATAACTTTCCCTCCTGTAAATTTTGTTTCATTCTAGCAACAGAAACAATTCACGTGGGTGCGGTATGCGCTAGTGAGAAAGCAGCGAAATGATCCTCCACGTATTGTAAATGAGATAATCTTCGTGTTGCACACAATCGATGACGGGACTCTACTTGATTCGATTTTGTGAGTTTTGTCCACTCTGTTTCGTTTCGTTTCGTATTCTCCTTATTTCGGTCAGCGAGAAAGGATTCACTTGTCCCAGTATTGTTCTTCGACTGGGAAAAATAATGAAAATATGCAAACTGACTTTATTTGGCAAGCATTGTTTATGTGAGACTAACAACGACTGAATGACAAATCAGTGAGGATTTTTCACTGCTGATTAAGTGTCACCCCCATTTCCCAATCTTGTCATAAACAACAGTACATTTGAAATATACCAAACGTTAGTCTGAGACATTTAAAAATCTGCAATCTAGCATCTGATGAACTTTGTATCCGTTGGTGATCGCCGAGCTTGGCGTTTAGGTCCCAAACGGCTCATCGCCAGTCAAGGTGACGTCATCAGTGCGCACAAATCATCAACCTCAGCTACAAACAATACCAATATTCAAAATCATTGGAAGCCTACTGAACTTGGCTCCGATTTTCAGAAGAAGGGTAGCAGGTTTCTTGCGGTCTGCGAGAGACAAATGCTACAGATTTTCAAATTTGTTCGTGTGTACGACAGCCGAAACATGGAAAAAAGAAAATCAGAAACCTTGTAATACCATACCTTCTGATTTCACAGAAAGTTCAGGAAACTCAATCGGAGTTCTACACTGTTTCATTGTCACTAGCTACTCCTGGCACTGCTGTTTGGGATGCATTTGCACACTCGAAAGAAATCATTCAGATACATGTAGAAAGTGACCTCTGATTGCTCAGTAATTTGCTAGAAGAACTGATCATTGCTCTCATGATAATCTCAGTGATGTGACCGAGAATCTCAGGTTACCGAGGTGAGTACTTCGGTGGGTGTGTGCGTTGCTGGTCCAATGACCTCATAAGGTGATGACCAGTAGTACAATAAAAGGAAGGTTACGCGTTGACAATGGAGAATACACTCATTTTTCACAAAATATTTTAGTTGGATTTACCGGCCTGGGGACAATAGAGGTGCTTGCATCATTCGAAACGTGGAAATATCTGTGTTTATTGACTCGTTCATTCAGATCACAACGGGGAGTTCAATAACGGAGTGTCACGCGACGTGTTCAATAGTACTCTTAATTCAGTCGGCTTTAACCTGCAAGGCGGTAGATTCTTATAGGAGTCAGCAAAATGTGAAATAGGTTAGAAGTGGTCATTCCCCCTTCCCCATGACTCGGCACCAGTATCATTGTCGTGACGTTTTCATCTTTACAGGGGTTGTATCTGTTCGCGCAGACTAAAGTGAGTTCAGACGCTTGCAGAGCATTTTCCCTAAGAGAGGTGACATTTTCAGCAATTCTGTAACTGGCTTTGTGTGTCTGTCCAGTGGAGAATTCACTAGCACTCCTGATGCACTGAGTTTATTGCAGAAAAAAGAGGCCAGTATCATTCCTGTTTAGAAGAACGGCAGAAATGTATCGGGGAATGCTGTACCGACAAAACAATGCGAGCATCAAACCGATGGGACCAACCAATCGAGACCCACACACCGAAGAAGGGATAGTGAACAAGTCGGAGGCCTATCGCAGCAGAGAAAAAGAGGCATACGGACTGGAAAATGGGAACCATTGGGATCTCGGCTAGATGGCCTATATGGAAAGCTACCATTTAAGCCGTCAACCGGCACACGCCGACAAACCGGACGAAAATTGCGCAGAAGAATCAACCCAGTGGCTGTAGGCAACTGACCAGAATGGAGCCGAAATACTCGGGCGGCCGGGAGATCAACTTTGCTACAGCCCGGTTTGGAAAAAGGACTATTTAGACTGTCGCACGTGCTTCAACGACTTCATTCGTCTGGTTGATCAAATACACGTGTCCCCCACCTGTCTTGCTTTCTTCCTTACTACATGAACAGTTTATTAATCCTGTAACCCCTTTTTACTACGTGGACTTTGTGGTAACCGATCAGAAGAAGAGAAATCCGGCTATTTGAGTGCGGTTTGAAAAAGATGACGAAGACCATTAAGCAAACATAGTCAAGGACAGTATTTACTTCATTATGAATATGAATACTTTTCCGTGATAACCGGAATTATTCAATTGAACCGGGGGTAATCAGATGGTCATCAAAGTGGGCTTTCATTCCTTCCATCCCGAGTTGGAATCCCGCTTTCACAGCTGGTCACTCCAGAAATGGCAGCCTCAAACTGGCCACGAACCCCTTCCTCAAATGTTGTACCTGTACTATGTAATAAAAAAGTGAATAAAAAGATACAGAACAAAAACTTAATGATTCTGATTCAGAAGCTTTGACCAACATGTTGGATGTAATAATTTGCAAGCTCAATTCATTATTTTTAGGAAAACAATCCAGCAAGTACATATCTTCAGAAGTGAGTGTAACACGATCCGACGTAGATGGACAAGCCCATCTGTATCGGTGTAAGTGTTGATACTTACTTGTGCACTTACTGGGCTCCGGCTCACCGAGATTTCTTACTGTGTCTCTGGGATCGTGGACGTGCAACCCCCACGGGAGAACGTTGCATCCAACACACCATAGTGAGATGGATGAGCTGCAGCTCCTGAAGTGAATGGATGACCACCATCCATCTTCCCAAAGTAGTTTCCGCATAGAGTAAGTGTCCTGAGGTCATATTAACAAGGATTGCACTCAGGACAAATAATTGCTGGTGCTGAACGAACAGCTGGGAGTCAGTTTGGATAGCTCAGTGGTCACGTGTTTGACTCACAATTACGCGCTGAGAATTTTGGGTCCCAGAATGGGCCCGTTATTTAGGCGCTGCTGACGATTTTACCAGGCCAAACAGATATGCTCTGTGAAAAAATAATCCGTGCATTTTTAATGATAAGCATAGCCTGCCCTGCTGAGTGATGAACGATTTCAGAAGGAAATTGTGGTGGTCAGGTTGAAGGCAGCCATCTTGCTGTTAGGTTATTGTAAGTGTGCGATCCTCTTATGCACTTAGGGGCTTTGGCTCATGGAGATGTTATTCCCGTTGTGTTTTACAGGCTGAACGCTTGCAACCTCCGCACGGAACAGCGTGGGCGCTTGCATACTACAGAATAATTGTGTTAAGGCACATTGATGTCTAGAGTATGAGTATCCACGTGGACTTGGGACTGCCGTAAATTTAGTTCAAATCCCACTAGCTGATCATCAGTTATTTATGGCCAACAAAATGACAAATGACTGGGTCTTTGACTTTTTATAAAAGTGACTGACGACTATGGAATTCGGAAATAGCCGGGTTATTTATTTTGTTTCAGTGTGATTTATTAAGTAAAGGCGACCTGCTGTGGTCGTTTACGTAGTTACGTTTTGCAACTACTTTTAAAACCAAAGCCACGAATTGATAACAGCTGCCAGTTTAGAAATTCAGAGGGTAGCTTAACCCACGATTACGAATCCCACTGTTTTAAATTTCGTATAAAGCTGTTCCTTCTGTACTTTGGTCATCTTCTGGGACGATCTTAATGTCCTATCCCATTCATGCCCATCTAAGTTTTTATGGGATTTGTATAGGATAAGTCAACTGGGATCAGTCAAAAGTGGCTACAGCATCTTTCATATTTCTAATCTGTTATTGTCATTGATATCCTCACACGCTGATTGTATTCCTGAGCGAAATACTTACATTCAACTTAGGCAGTTCGCATTTTCTGAGGAGAATCACCCTGTCGGGAACTTGTGATGCAGATTCGAACTCTAACATGACAGAACCACAGAGATACATCAGTTGGTCACCACGTTCCACGAGGACACTTTCAGTTCAGTTCAGTTTATTCAGTCATCAACCTCGCACTTCTGTGCTCCGTTTTCGGTTGCTACCATCCAGCAACGCCGAATAAAGGGTTAAAGAAACAGAAGCCTGCAGTGAAAAGACCGAAAAAGATCAAAATAATGAGCGGAAATCATGAAGACAAAAACAGAGAGAGAGAGAGAGAGAGAAAGAGTCTGAATACAGCCACGCCACCGGTCGCGACACCTAACCTGTCACTTAATGTCTCCAACCATTTGGTAAGCCGACCGCGTGGACTTCAGCTCGGGAGTCTAACACATCCCACCTGGCCATGTCCATTGGATAGGGTTTTCACACGTTTGTGCCACATCTTAGACTGACCATCCTGACATATATTCCAACCCCTACCTGCCTCGGAGAACAGCTTACACTGAGGAAGCCTACTGGTGAGCATGCGTAACACATGTTCCAGTCTTCTCAACCTGTTCGGATTCGCTACTTGATCCAGAGATTGACATCTCGTTCGCAACACTCAGAGCCTGACCGCAGCAGCACCGACGCGGTGTTCCCATCATCTTTGACAGTATGTGATTGTTCAACGTCTAATGAACTTACAGGCATGGCGAACCGAGCCACCCTAATTGGACCACTCTATATTTTTTGCATAAATATGCTGTTAGATTTTCCGGTGATCAGCTGCTTGTAAGTACACCTTTTTTATTCCGAATTAGTCTTGAGAACATCTGAAAGCCGTTCCAATCCACAAAAGGACATTTTTACACTACTGGGCAAAGCTTCCTTTGCGTAACACTTCTAAAAGTACAGTCCACGTGAACAGTACCAATTTGCAGTTTCACGTGTCACTGTTGTTCGCTTCCTGCACGACAACGAGCAGGTGGAGGTGGCTTTCTTTTAAGGGGAGAAGATGAAACAGAACTGCGTGATGGAAGAACGGATTGAAAAATTGCTCTCATTTAGGTTTTGAATGATGAGCACAGTTGATTTTTTCCAGTTTCCCTATTGAAAGCAATAGACTAATACATCTGGAACGAAAGTATGCATTCGAACAGAGTCTTGTACAATCACAAAGTTGAGTTTTCCCGAAGGGAAAGTGGAACTCGATGTGGGGGAAACAATGAATGTTGGAACGACATTGTTTCATTTCAACCCGGCATCCTGTGTGGCGGAAGAACAACTAGAATGAAGTAAAATTTCTATTATTGTAGTTTTACTACTGTTTGCTGTGTAAAATGCCGTTGGGTTAAATTTGTTATTGGTCTACGATGTACATCACTTCTAGCCCGTTTTATAAACTAAATGAGGCATTTATCTGTTCAAACAGAAACCCATCGAGTCTTCCACGTCCAAATCCTTTCAACTTCTTCCTTCCCCCAGTCCTGCTTTTCTGTTCATCTGTAGTGTTTCGTGGTCTTTTGAAACAGGAATTCAAAGCAATGCCCTATGATTTGGTACTTAGTAACTTTGTTTTCTTCTTTCTGAAGAACAGTAGTGGGACTGAACTTGTTGATCAGCCTACTGAGTCTTGTTGAACTTGAGTCCATAAGAAAATTCCAAGGACCTTACTCACCCGTTACCGGGGAGATTTTTATATTCGTAGTTCTTATTCGTCTACCCATTCCGTATTCTAGAGCTTGTTTTCTGGAACAACTTTCCACACCAACTGCCGGATGTTCTACATCCGTTGAATCCTGATCTATGTTGAGGGAATGAAAGCTGATTCGCTTACAAAAACTATTACTCAGCCCATTATCCTGTCCATCTCTCAATGAATGGAACACACTACATCCCATTTTTATATTCACTTATATGCTTGCCACTTGTGACAAACTGACGATATGTCCTTTTCACTTCTTCTGTTCTACCTAAAATCTCGGGTTAACAATTGCACGAACCCTTCATTCAAATTCGAGGGAAAATAGGAAAAGAGCTTGGTTTTATTTTTGATGATCAGGTACAACTTGTGTGGAACTCAGGCAGTCACAGAGCATTTTCACTCAAAAAACATCCAGATCACAGAATCAGTAGGAAAAATAGATGGAAAAGATAAGCATTGCGAAATTACCGGATTAAGCGGTCATTAAATCAAACGGCAAGGGTTTCCACGCCAATCATAATCATCAGCATCCCAGTCATCCTAATCACCATCATCTTCATCATCATCATCATCATCATCATCATCATCATCATCATCATAATCATAATCATCATCTTCATCAGCAGCAGCAGCAACAGCAGCATCAGCATCGTCCTCATCTTCATCCGAATCATCATCGTATTCACCAACTTATGCCGCATTACCGTCATGCAGCGATAAACAGCAGGGCAAGCCCTGCTCTGCACTGCTGTTCTCATCATCTTGCACGCAGAACTAGAAATTATGAATATACAAGATAAATTGGTAGTGGACCTACACGGGAGGGCAAAGGAAAGAACGCCCTAACAGCCATCACACGAACTACATAGCCTAGCTATACAAAAGCACACCGATCAGTCATTCTGTTTCAACAGGAAGTAACAAAACGATCGCCTTTCTTCACTGTTCGCTATTACATCACATATCCTCTCCAGCCAAATGGCTGAGGTATATTTTGGGCCCAAATGATGAGGAAGTGCACTGTTCATGGGAGATGTTGGACGGGCATAGCTAGGGTGTCCAGCCACAAAGCCGGAGAGTGATTCGGGTTCTCAACCAAAGCCTCTAGTTTCAACAAGAACCTGTATGCCGGGCAGCCGGATGGCTGATTGGAAGCCCTTTTCCTTGAATCACTTATTCGTCCACTGAGTTCACCGACTGAGTTGCCGGCTCAAATCGACCCTCAACTTGAAAGACCTGGAGGCTCAGACTACGACTAAAGTGGAAACCACCATAGTCTGTTTCTATGACCCGTTCTTATTGATGTACAGACAATTCATGCTTGCTCCTGCGTTCCACTGGCCTGCGTAAATCCAACGCTGTTCCTGAAAAAAATTGAAGCTATCAGTTCGACCTGGATAATGTACACATCCCGTTCCGAAGTTAGTCTGGTTCGAAACAACAGTGAACACCATTACCCGCGATATTTCATCCTGTATCCATCCCATCCTTTAACCGAGTGTTTATGTTTGTACTGTGTTCAAGTGGTCAAGTAATACTGAGAAAAAACGTTCTTCACTGCGATTATCTTTCTTTTATATTCTCATCGGATTTCCCTAGTCACTGATATGAGTTATATTTGATCAACTGTGACTTTAGCAAGCAATTTCCCAGGAAAACCGAGATGCCTCTGTAAATCGCTCGATAGGTGGGCCATACTTGGCGGAAGGTATCTAGAATATACGATTCCCGATGGCAAGTTGTTCCCGGAGAATAGGATTCCCACTTCTGTGTGCTGGTCAGAAGAGATCCAAAAGAAGATGTAACGGTGATGCTGCCGGTAAAATTAGCTGTAAATAAACTCAAAAATAATCTTTTTTCAAAGAATCAACCCAAATCTGACTATTCCATATTGTTTTCTTTTACCAGTTTATGTTTCTGACCTCCTGCTTGGATTCAAACTATTAAAAAAACGGTTTTTCCGAGAAAATAGTCAAAAAAGTGATTATTGATAATAATAGTAGTTAGCAATTTCAAATTGTAGAATAGGCCCATCCGTTAAAAAAAAATCCTGTGACAAACAGTAATTTCTCTTCGATATATCCTATCAGGTATCCACGTATATAGTGCTCTAAACCAGCACCATATACGTAAGTGCTTGAAGTGATATAAGAAAAAGAAATTTTTCCTTGAAACAACATTTCAGTTTAATCAATACGGCTTCTCCAGATTTTAATACACGTAGTTAAGGAGTATCAGTTACCTAACGTATTCTTGGCCAAATTAAAGCTCAATAAATCCCCGCTTATCACTTGCGATTGTTCATAAATCAGTAGGAGAACTGTAAACCAGATCTCATGGCTGTAATTGCTTTACGAGTACAAAACAACCATCCATTCGTATGGCTTGCGTTCTATCTGCTGAGCTGCACGGTTGCCCCAGTAAACTGGTCATTTCTCAACCGGTTTTAGACCGATTCGGTACTGATAAAATCTGCCAAACATTATGTCCCTGAATGAAATCTCCTACCCCATTGGTTGTGCTTTTACCGTGCGTGTGAAAGCCTCAGGTCACGAGATCGACAGTTGAATCGATCGATGCCACTGGGCCCATACTTCCCTGTTCAAGTTTTTGTCGTGAACAAATATTTTGCTTCTTCTGCTCTTTCCATAGCCACCATGGATTTGTCCCAGTCATTCAAAGTTTTTAGTAGATATATCTTTGAAGATTTTGTTCTCTTTTGTTTTGTTCTAGAAAAGTGCCAAATAGCGAAAAATATCATAAGGAAAGATGATTGAGATATTTTCAAACACGTCGTGATAGAAAAGACAAATGCGAAATTTCTGATGACATCTTGTATGTTTTTGTACTTTCTTCTATCTTTTTTCATTGAGTTATACAAAAAGATTTGTTGTTCTTATCAGCTTTTCCGATGGAGCCTATGCTTATAAGGTGGCTCTGGTAGTCGTCAGCAGTCGATTTGTCCACCGTTGCGCACTGTGTTCATGAACAGTCTCGTGCAAACTGGACCGAACTGCACTGAACTCAGCTGAGCTGATCGGGATCTGACGGCTGTCACCTGTTTTCCAACGTCCGTGTCGCTTTTCTGTCTCACTCTGGCTCTCTATTCGCAGCGTAACGAACTCGCAATTACGCGGATGATCACCGTGTTTCTGTTAAATTAAAAATTCTTTTGAGGACCATAGAGTAACTTCTTTGACCGTACTCCGTGTTGATTAGTCGTAACAAGAATACTATTCGCTAACGGGATTATCTGGTAAATCGTTTGATTAGTTCGTCACCACATTCAGTGACGCCTCCGATTCTTAGCAAGAAATGGATCATAAACTTTCAATACCTACCCATAAGGTCAATTATTAAAAGTACCCCCGGGGGCAAAACCCTCTGTGGCCACAAATTCCCTCTTTCTCGGGTAGTGTCAGAAGGGAAGTCCTACGTGAAAATGGAATGGGAGTGCGCCAAGTTCAGCGAACAGAATCCTTTGAAAAACAGTTCCGAGCTACAGTCAATACCAATTTTCATAAGTATTGATAATCTTCAATCTCATATAATGATACAAGTACAGATGTTACACTTTCAAGCCATATGTTTTCAGTGAGATTATTCGATAAGAAGATATTTAAAAATTATGCATTGATCATATGGTTCATTGACTAAACGCGGATCGCGATGCGACAAATTGGTAATTTAACTTGCATGGGATTAAGAAGAGTTGATCAGAGAATTCATCACTTCCCAGACACTCTACAAATCGACATTTTATTTTGTCCAAATTTGGAGAACTCGAGCAAAGAGGAATTCGCGCGTGTCTTCATTAGATCGACATTGGTAAGTACTACCATACAATCATGTAGGGAGGACAGCTTCGCAAAACGGAACAACCTTATTATGAGGGGCATATAAATGGCTTGGATGATATCACGAGGACACGAGAAAACAAAAAACAGCACTGAGGTGACACTAGTGTAATTAAGTTAAGGTCAAAGCCTTTAGAATAAGTTTATTGGGAAGACATCATTTTATTCAGATATGAAAGGCAAAGAACTGAAGGGACGTAACTACCCAAGTGAATTCTTCTCATATTTTGAATCAGTATATGTGAATCTGTACACCATAGAGGAACTCGGTTGTAATAAGAATTATAACCAATAGGAATCACTGAATTCGTAATGAGTGATTTGTCTGAGACAGTAGTACGACAGGCTGCTTTCAACCAGTCTCTTTGAACGGAATTCTTGGTAGTTGTTATACTGACGATAGTGATGGAATCATTTGGTTGAACTGGTTCAATTTATCTTATAAATCATTATATGGAGGGGATTATGATGTGTTTTTGAGTCGACTCAAGTCAGTCGTTGCTTTACGCACCCAAAAGAATGAAATTTTATTTTCCCCTTTTTCTGTGGATAAAATAATGCAATGTGAGCAAGATTTTAGCAAAGGAAAGGAGAGTTAAAAACGGACTAATGTTCAACGTACAAGATGTTAAGTATTTAAAGGAGAACTTCCTTGTGATGAACAAGTGGACGAGAGAGATATGGCCACACGGAACTGAGATGTGCAGAAGTAAAGACAAACAGCTATTTGAACTTTTGAGTGTGTGCACGTTGTAGATGCAGCCATTTTATTACTACTTTGTGGAAGATGATGGGAATCAGAGAGAAAATTTTGCAAGTAAAACTATCACTAGTACAAAAGTGTTTGTTTATGATGGAATCAAGAAGTGTGGCTCTAGATATGCCACATCATCTAGAAACTTATGGTGAAATGAAAGTCCCTTTCCAGCGAATCTGGAAAGAATATTGGGCAGCAATAAAGCCAGTAGGGAATAATGCCAGTGATTATTAATTTTAAAGTGCATTTGTGAGGTACGGAGAGCACAATTAGTCTGAGAAAGAAAAAAGACAGCCCCGTAACTGTGAAGAAAGCCTCACTGACGTGCATAGACCACGAAAGATTGTGCGTAAGTAAAACGCCGAGGTATTCGACTGTCTACAGAAAGGTGATATGTTCATTGTTTACAGAAATTAGAGAGAATCTTTCACCACTACTTTGATTTAATCCACTAGATGATAAATAACATGAAGTATTGTGATATTCAGATGAATTCAAATTCAGGAAACGGGAAGAGGACCAATTTACAATATCGTCTAGTCTGCTTTGGATTACAGGAGTGACCTCTGGTCTAGAATGTTCACACCGAAACACGAAGTCATCTATGTGTGCAAATAAAATGACTGAAGATTAAATAGGTAAATGCTTTACACACAAGGATAAGAACTAGGATGAAAAGATAACACCATGTAAGACACCATCACCGACAGGAAGTGGAGAGAATAGGTTTCCATTAGAGAGTGTAAACTGAGTCCGGTCAGTGAAACAGTCACGAATCTGTTTGCCCAAGCTGTGATCGATTCCTGATTCTAATAAAAGATTGATCAACACTGACAAATCGAGACTGCCAAAAGCTGTTTTATAGTCCGGAGATATCATCCTAATCATTCTATACTTCTCATCAGAAGCAGCCGCAACACGGTTTGATGAGTTGGCTAAGGCATCAAGAGTGGATCAGTATCATCTATATGCCAACTGTAGGTATCCGTACTACTCACACATTATCGTGTTTACTGTGTTCTTTCGATACCATACTCCTTTGCTGTGGGGAATTTTGAATGTAAGTAACTGATACACACTCTTTTTAAACATGCACACACGTGATCACTACATACGACACAGCATGTCTTGGAATAACTCTCACTCTCTCCAGCGCAACTTCGTTTTGTGACATGGGTACCTTTCGGAACTTGTTTGATCGGAAATCTGGATGCGATCGTTGGATTGTTGTGAGTTCGTTCCATGCCATCTAACTCTTTCCTATTTCTACTGAGCATATATTTATCTAATTATCTAGCCCCCTTCCTATTCTAGTTTGCTAGTGTCATCTTAAACAGTTCTAACATTGACTTAGTGTACCAGATAGACTCTTTAGTACACTACAAAACTGAGGGATATCTTTCGTAGCTCTCCCAGTAACAGTTTGCTATGGCAAAATTTTCCCCAGTCTCTTGAGCATCACAGATGTACATGCAACGAATGGCATATATCAGGCTCACCTTTTTAGGACAGCCGTTATCTTCACAGGTTTCCATGTGTTGGGAATCTTACCGCTGTCCAGACGGCAAATGAAAATATCTGTCAAGGAACTCGACAGGGCATCGGCTCGCACTTTCAGGACACCAGAGGGTAAAGCATCGGGACCAAGCATTTTTTGGTATTCAGTGTACTCAGCTGCTTCCAAACAACCATGGGCTCGATTTGAATAGGTTCAATAGGGCGGCCTTAGACATACAAACAGATATCGTGAGGCTATGAACCAAAACCCTTGGTGAGTTTGTGGATGTCAACTGAACCATCACCGCTCCTTAAAATGGTGCGACCAAATCTTTCGTAGCACTCCACATGTATTGATAAATTGAGTTCCCTAAGACGGTTTCTACATATTGTCTATTTAGGCGTTCTATTTTCAGTTTTGTCACCCTAGTACTCAGTTTTACTCCAGACGTCCGCCCGCTTTTATAGACCTGTGTTTTTCTCCCACATAGTAGTTTAATTAAACGCGGGGGAAATCCGTCGGTCTGCAAATATGTGGTTACAAATGGACATCAATTCTGAAAACACGAAAAGAGATAATCAGTAGGATTTTCACAAAATTCTGAGGGATTTCAACTTTAAAGTACGGTAAAATCCGCAAATGTGCTCAATTTTTAGAAGACCTCTTTCTTTGTTTGGCAGTTTTTCTTGTTCACCTCAGTAAAGCG
The DNA here is from genome assembly GCA_948099385.1 of Fasciola hepatica. Taxonomy (NCBI): domain Eukaryota; kingdom Metazoa; phylum Platyhelminthes; class Trematoda; order Plagiorchiida; family Fasciolidae; genus Fasciola; species Fasciola hepatica. Next base: position 13,969,546 of record CANUEZ040000116.1, on the reverse strand, counting down.
TATCGATTTTTGCTGCTGTATATACTCGAAAAAATCTTTAGAATGTAGTGATCAGAACTTCTCAGTGGTACACCTTGTTGGACCACAAATAACTCTACTCTGTTTGTGAAAATAAAATTGGGGTAAACATCATTTCTGATGAAGAACCGAGTGTCATAAGGAAATTTGTGTCAAATCTTTTGAAATCACCATTGAATATACACAGACAGTCGTCTAAGTTCGGGATAACTGAAGTCGATAGGAGATCTGAGAATGCTTTGAGCTCATTTGCCTTTGTATCTGGGGTTACGTAAATGCTACCAATGAGTATTGATCGAAACAGGCTCAGAAAATATGGCTTGCATTTGAAAACGTGAGAACTCATCCTTTAGGTCGAGCGTTCGTAAACCAATTTGATTGTCATTTTCTATCTTATTCATGAGAACGGAGAGAAGACATAAGTCGCGAGATGCAAGCATTTCGTTTACTCTTGTCAACCGCGGACGTAAAACGTGTCAGTATATATACATGGTACGGTAGGGGGGGAGGGTAATTGCAACAGTAAAGTAGGCACGATCGAAAGTTCTTATAGTGCGTACGTTGGGGAGAGTGAAGTCTGTCGTGTTAACGCCAGGGTAAACAAACATTTTGGGTCAATCGTTTTTGTGCACAGAGTGTTGGCTGATGCATCATGATTAGAATAGCTTCACTGAACGCTAGTAGTTTCGGTACTGGATTGCGCAACAATGCTTTGAAACACTGGGTTAGGTCAACTTTGTGACCTGATGCAATCAAGTGTCTTCCAAATTTTCTATCTTATTTTCAAGTGAGTATTAACTAAACCACCACGAGTGATAGAATTTGTGGAATGATCTGCTCGAAACGTGTGAAAGCCAACTTTGTGCATAATTTTATCCACTTTGTCTGTGTGCAACCAAGGCTCTTTCAAAACGAATAATTCACCGTTTTTGTGCTCCTTCTTTGTTGTGATTACTGGAAGGCCATCTATTTTCCCCAGAAAAGGACTTACTTTGGTTGGTAACACCACAGGAATCTGAGATTTTCCCCCAAGACATCGTCACAGACCCACTTGGCATCTGTATGGTGCTTTTTCATTGTTTCATTCCGCATTTCATTATCCAATCGAACATGTTTCTTACTTTGTCTCCGAATTCTTGAGTAACAGATTTTGGCGTGGGAACACAAAGGTAGGTGTTTGTTTTTCGGCAACACAGTGTTGTCGGAAAATAAGGTAATGTTACCAAAAGATAAACACTAATACATTACAAAGCACACGGTTCATCGATTTTCTTATAAGCTCTGAACTGATTTTTGTTCCGATACATTACCGTGTGAAGGCTTTGAAAATGAGCTGCTGTAGGACAACATTTGGTGTTATTTTGAGGCATTTCAGCAAAATTGCAACGAATAAATCAGCGGAAAACGATGGAAAATGATATTTCTGTGAACAGTACGGATAATTTGAAGACTCCGGACAGCTACTTCGACTCAGGGGTAAATCGAACTGCATGACAGCTATCCAATCGGACCAAACAGCATCACCCACGTTGGTAAATGCAAGGACAGCCTGGATCGATAAACAGCGCAATCTTAGCACATCTGGTTGACACCAGAGGTCATGTGAATTCAAACACGGTTTGCAAATTTGTGCTTTGTGTCCCTCCAAACAATTTCAGGGAAGTTCATTTGCGCTATAGCCTAGGCGACTAGAATCAGGGAGCTAAATCCCGACCTTCTCTCCCAAAAGCATTTGATCCGGGAATTTCAACTTCCCTGGCCTACGATCGATTGAGGCCGAAAGAATCTGCCACTCAAAGTTAGATAAGGACAGTCTGACTATTGACAAACCTCTGACCATGACAAGTGTTCGTTCCTTGTCTAGCCACAAGGTCCTTTGTCTAGTGTCTGCCATGTACCTTGTGAAGGTTTTGAGAATGACTTGCTGAAAGGGGTATTTTCCGGACATTTAGTCAACTTTGTTTACGCTTCTTTTAGGTAATATTAGTGAAATAACCCTGTTTTTGTAATAACTGCCTAAGCTTAGAACATTATGTAAGTTTACAGGAAGGCACTGAAAGCATTTTCCATTTTGGATTTGTCATGTTCGACAAGAGCCGGGGTGTCGCGACACTGTAAATTTGGACGCTGTTTAATGGCCGTTTTGCATATCTCCCTCCATAGTGTTTTGCAGTGTCGTTATCAGTTCTCCGGCGATTGTCAGTACTCATTCAATCAACTTGACTTCACTTTTTTCTGATAATGTCTGCAATATTTAGAACTTTTCGTTCCATTCTGACTTATATCTCAACACTGACAAATGTTACAGATTTATTGTCTCCCTTTCTCGTTCCTCTTATCCCAATGACCGATTGGTCAACAAAGCCATCCCTGTTTCAAGAACCCACTAGACCAAATGCATGGGCGTTTCATTAGGCTCCAATTTACCGTGGTCTCCTCATAATCCGTACAATGTCTTTTCCTATTCAAGATCTAGGACGACTCGATGCCAGACAAGCTGTTACTTTTTTTTGTCCATCAATCTCTGCTCTTACCCTTTTGTCTCCCATCCCCGGTATTCTTCTCGATCTGTTTAGGAAATATTTTTTCACATTATAAAGCATTTTCCCATTTTCATTCGTACTTGTTTGATTCCCGTTGACTGTCGAATTTACTAGGTACGTGGTTTGCTTATCATGGCTCGTGAGAAAATCACCTTGATTTCTGCTAACCCACCTCGTCCACCATATCGTTGCCAATCCAAAAGCTGTTCGTATCCATCTACACTTTCCGAATTTAAGCTCACCCCATCCCGTCCAAATATCTTTCGCAACTTTACGGTGCTTTATTTAGCAGGTGTTCTGACTGAAGTGTAATATCACAAAGGAACTTCGCAGGGACCTCGGTGGCTGAACCAGGTCCTTTATCTCTCCCTCCCTAAATTTGCACTATTTTGGGGTTCATTCCAAAGGGTTAGCTGCTGGTTTTCATCCCTGTAGTTATCGACTGAAAAGTGAGTTTGTCACTTTGCAGAAGTATTTTGCAGTACTGCGCAATACACTTATACTCACATTCCTTTGTCAGACCCCAGTTTTTGACACCAAACGTCAAATTTACGAAAGTAGCCGTATCCGATAGAAAGTCGGACGGGCAATGTCTAAATAGCAATGAAAGGTTAGAATGAACAGGTTCCATAGTCTGTAGTCTCCAAAGTAAGTGGATAAGTAAGTCCAAATTTGCAAACTAGACTTCCACAAAATCACAAGAGGAAAGTAACCGTTACCTGGGTACTGATGATAACACTTCGCCGGTTGCTACAACAGTAGATAACCGAATGTCAGATATGGGCGCGGCCAGTACTCTCGTTTCTTTCGATTGTTAGTGTTTGATATGACTGGGTTCTGAAAAATACCTTTACTACTGTGAGCAAGATGGTGTGGATTTCACTGTTCTACGTTTACAATGACTGGGCGAATAAAGTGAATGGTCGAATATCCATGAAGAGGTGAACGCAGGCCACTTTGCTTTGACATTATTTGTCAGCCCTGTCTTACTACTGACTAGTAGGCGGTAAACGCACTTCGTTCCACAATGCATCCCTTTTCAATTCAACATTTATTAGTCTATAGCTGGGGACAGAAACGTGGAAGACAGCAGTTTTTAAAAGGTCTTCGTGTACTCATGCAGCGATTAGGAAATAGATACCACCTTAGTATCATGACTTGGAAATGCCGTAGGCGAAATGGTCCATCAAGGCTCGAAACCGCAAATGTTCATATGAGCAGTAGAATCCTCAATACAGCAGTCCAACAGAGTTAAAAGGATTATAAAGAAATTTCCCAAGCATGGAAAACATTTTTACCAATCATCGGCCAATGAGGAAGTAATTGCTTCAGGGAACACACAAGCAAGCTTGGTGAGGAAAAAACGGAATATTATGGCTTTGAGAAAGTAACATGATCATATAGGAATGACGAGTCTTAGTCTTTCACACACAGAAGTCAGATATATAAGAAGAGAGATCGTTACTTCCAACTCTTTGGGCATTTTCGTCACAAACCTCAACTTTTTAGACTGTCCAGATTAAGAGCTTGCTTCAGAATCTGACCCGTATTACCCCAGAAACCTGTGTCCAACTCATCCCTACGTTTACACCATATACGAGTAATACTGCCCAGGCATCGATACTCAGAAACCGATAGTCTTCGAGTATCTTCCATTCCTAAAGTCCATGTTTCTGACTCGTTAGAAAGGAGGGACATAAGTGCCACAGTTTGCACTCGACCTAAGATGGTTCAAATCGGTAAGAGCCAAAATCGATTCTCTTACATGCTTGAAGAAACTGCATCAGATATCAGATCATCTGGTGAGATGCAACTGTCTAGTTAAGAAATTGCATCTACGATAACTATGGTTCCCTGCTAAGAAAAAGTTCCGTGCAGGGCCAACCTAATTCTGTAGCAGAAGAACGACTATGGATCTTGGCTGTGTGTAAATCAGGCGTCGTGTTCATGCAAATCGTCAAACTCTGACACGAACTACTCCAATGTTCAAAACTATTGAAAAACATTCATAAAACATTCAGCTATCACATTTTGTCAGAAGAAGATACGGTGCGAACAAAAAACATTCTATTTGGATAACCGTGTCTTCCTCATGACAATGAACGGCGACATTGTGTGTATTTCACAGTCCATTTGGTAAATTTCTCTTGTGATCAACGAGGAAACAAAGTTATAAATTTCTACTTTCAGCTAATCCAAAGAAGGTATTATTACACTTAAAAGAATGCCACACCTGGCAATGGCGAACAAAAATCAGTTGGTCAAGTAATTTGCTATGGTTATTGAATAACTTCGTATGCTCTGCGTTGAAACTGGTAGGGCCTAAAACCCAGAGAAACTCATCTCAGTGAAGTCAACATAGCGTAACCCATGTTTATAAGCGCTGCAATAAATCATTTTCAAACATTTTGGGTGTGTTTTATGGCAGCCTGGTAAAGAAAATGACAGAAAACGCAGGGTAAGGAACTTCTAATCAAAAAATGTAGTGCCGTAAACTAAGCATGAAGGCTATCATAGTTTTCTAACACTGTTCAGGGAACAGATATGAACCCGACCGCACCGACTTTAATCCCCGGAATGGTTTGCGCCGTTTTCTTCCAGGCTCTTGAAAGCTGTTGGAGATGATCCCGGATTATTGCGATATGATAGCCACTTACGAGTGAATTAATTAATAAAAACCTATGGGACCAAGTGAGCTCGACTGCAATTGCCACTGATCTCAACACGTGCAAAAAGAATGTAGAGAAAGATGGCCAACATTACCCTGTTGTAGGTTGGTCTTTAAGCAGTTTGTTTTAATTAAGTAACACAACTTTATGTACAATGTGTTCATTAAAAGGGGATCCAACCTGGGAGGGTGGAATTTCTGTATATGCTACTGAAAATAACAGTAGTAATTAAAATTTGCTATCCGGTGCCAAAAATACACTGGATTGTCCGCGTGAAATTATGGTAACCAATACGGAGACTCGTTAACTAAGATTCAAAATGGTGTATCTTACCCTGCAGTGATCGCACAAATTTGCCGTGCCGTTATTGATACATCAACCAATATGGACTTGTCCACTGCGAATAAATTCTTCGTGTTGGTCAATTTTAAAGCGCGCTGCCCTTAAGTAGTAATGGCTCGGCAGCATGCCATGCACCGGCCCAGTATTTATCGCTAATCTGTCCGCGGTTCAGTCGTGCCTCTTCACGTTGTTCTCCTGAATTTGCTAGAATTTGATGGATCTTCCTCCTTTATGACAACCGTTACCAGTTCATTGATTACGGTGGTTCACTGGTTCCTACTTCCCTGCAGCAACCTAACCCGAATGTCAAAACAGTCACCAGGGCCGGGAATTAGGTGTGTTTTACCTCAAGCAATTACTTGTCTTCTGACGGTGGGTTGGACGAAGTGCTGCCCATAAATAAAGACTTTCTTAGTTAACCACCTGATTCGCTTCGGCATCTCCGTCTCGAGCGTTTCTTGTCCGTTGTAGCCTGGACATTTTGAAGCTGTTTTGATAGCCTTGGTTCTGTGGTCGTTTTGTTCACAACTTGAGTTATGTTACTGTTATTGTACGATAATTTATCCTACAGTAAACATGATAATGCAGGCCTGTGTTCTGTGCCTTAGGACTTGGAATTATTTTCAGTTTCGAGTCACGGGAAGACGATCTTGCAAATCTATACTCTCTGGACGTAGATTGCTTCCGGAGTCAGACAGTGTTCAGGACGAACATCGAGGTGATAATTTCATGGCAAAACCAATAGTTATGTAAACGGCAATCAGGGGGCTTGGTCAAGTAAGATTTTTTAGTCTCGTATGTTGGGGTGCACTAGATCCGCCCTCCATATTAGAGGACGAATTCGCCTAATGCAGCTAACAGTAGAGTAGTTTCATTCAAATTCCCTTTTTCTCAACAAGATTTGCACCAGCACCTGTCTTTTTTGTATTTTTGCTTGGTTTTCGTTTTTTTTTATTAGACGACACTGAGAGCTAAGTACCAAAACCAGATCGCTTAAGTGCGAGGCTAACCGTTGAAATGACTAAACTTAACTTAATTCTTCACTGAAAACATCAGGGTATCTCCATTACTGAGGATTTGTGTGTGTACGCTCGTAAATTGATTGCCAGAAGCCAAATTCCAGATTCGTAAGTTGGGAGATCAACGCGAAAGACTAAATGGAAAATTGTAGTAATATGGATACAACTTTTTTCCGATGTGGTTGCCCGTGCACGATCTGCAAAGACAGAAAGAAATCTCGGTGAGCCGAAGCTTAGTAAGTGCACAAGCAAGCACGAAAACTTACACCAATACGGATGAGCGTGGCGATCTATGTCTAAGCGAATTACAAAGCCGATAAATTCCACTGTTATCTGAAAAATCAAGGTAAAATATTTGTAGGCTTCCTTTACCAGCGCACTTGTAGGATGCAACCTCGGTTGGCGTATATACGTCAAGTTAAGCTGAATGATTCTGAATGATGTGTGTTGTAGAACCAAAGCTGCAAAGATGTTGTCATAGCTATTCACTAAAGTGGTAGAATTTTCTGGCTGTGAGTATATAGTTTCGGATCATCCCGAAAATAAAATGGATACGCTTACTGAGCATAACATCCAACACAAGTTTTCTGTTGTTACCGTATTGTTCTCAAAATGTGTGCGTCTTGAAATAAAGTCAGCAATGCGAAAAACAAGAAGGTCTTTCTAGTAGGACTAAGAATAATTCACTCGTGGTTGACCACACCTATTGTTTTGTTCCGTCCCACTAGCTCTTGTGAGAACTCAGTTCCACCTTAGAATAATTTCCGTTTCATTGGTACAGAATACATTGTTTACGTAAGATACGCGCTACGCGTAACCAAAACAGTGCATAAAAGCTCATTGGTCTACTGACAGACCTGAACGGCCCATCAGTCTGGTTTATCTGGCTGCCCCTGAATGGTTTATTTGGCTCTGGTCGAACGTTGACAGCTGACTGATCGATTGATCGCCTGACTGGCTCTGATCTTGTCGGCGATTCTGGTCAGCCGATCACATGCCATCTGCTTCATTGAACCCGGCCTTCTATTAGCAACGAGCTGGGCGCATTCCCTCACACCTATGACCTATCTCATCTGAACAAGTTATTTGTACACGCTAGTTTTGCTAATCTTAGACTTCTGGGTCTGCAGCAATGCCTGTATCTTACTCAAGGTCAGATTATTTTACCTAGCCCCATACCACTTTAAAATTTCCGTTAGCCATATAGAATAGTTCCTCACTTACTCCCTCCTTGGAACTTTTGTGAGCGAGACGCTAGGAATTGGAATACATTCTCTTCACGTTTTGGAGGCACGAAACCGGCAAAATGTGTGTATTGGTCTGTCTATGTTGACTTGAGATATATGCAGCTTACGAGCTACCTATCTTCCTTTTCGTAAGATTGGAAGATGGGGTAGCTCATCAGCCGCATATATCTTAAGCCAACATGGACAGACCAGTTCACACATTTTGCCATTTTTGTGCCTCCAAAAGGCAAAAAGGATCTAATCCGGTCCCCAGCGTCCAGCATACGAGAGATCTATTCCGAGGAAACAGTGAGTAACGATTTAGACTACATAAGACAAACGGTACTAAACAACTTGTACCTGGAACGTTTCATCCAAAGAAACATTTCAGAAGTACCTAAGCGGGCTTTGATAATGGCGGCCAAGAAGAAAGAATTACAAGTGCTACTTCCTTTCAAAGGAGATGTTAAAAGCGAACTACTAGTAAGGCGTACAACAGATGCAATCACCCGTACTTTTCCCGCAGCCACTCTACGCGTTCTCTTCACTAGCCGGTCAGTGATTTCTATGAATCTCAAAGACAAAGTGCCCGTCCTTTCCTCCTCCATGTTAACCTATTCATTTGTTTGCTCATCCTCGGCAAGCTATGTAGGCGAAACGACACGGCAACCGCCTCAACGAATCAAGGAGCACAAACCGGCTTGACTGAAGACAGGAACTAGAAGAACCGTGAGCGGTGCGATGGTAGCACACCTTGCCGACACAGGGCACCAGGTGGACAACGAAGCCTTCAAGACAATTCACAAAGTTCGTGGGAATTCTTCAAAGGCCGTTCTTTTAATGCGTTTGGGAACATCCGAGGCGGTAGCCATTGAGCTTTCAAATCTATCGCTTTGTTCACACAAGCGATCTGTAAAATCTCTTCAGTTACCCTTGCCGCGATCAGAAAATGGTAGAGAAAATGAAGGTGACCTCGACGGTGACCTTTCAGTCGAGATAGGAAGCAGCCAGCCAATGCCCGATGCACTTACCACGTGGAACATTCCCAAACCCAAACAATCAACTTCCCACCCTGTTCCGAGCCACATAACGCCTGCAACATCGATTAGCCAATCCCAATCTGGTACTGTAAGAACTCTTCTTCCCGAAAATATACATCCTTAGCTTTATATATATATATATATATATATATATATATATATATATATATATATATATAAACTGTAACTGTATCAGCCAGAGGGTGAATTTGCCGAAAACAAGCTTGGTCGTTATTATACCATTTACTGTGATGCCATGAGATTATTCAATGAATACGGAATAATAGTATTTTACATTTTTACCTTTTGTTATGGTGCGCTTATTAAGGAAAACAAATTGTATTAGAATAAAATAATTACTAGATAGGATTCCAGTATAATTTAATGAGAATCAACATGTGTACTCATCATATTTCCCTCCGTAAGCCCACCTGCATAACTGACTACATTTTCTGATATTCATTCGATTTCATCTTTCAACCTTTTAAGGAGCGATGTAATTGTTCTCTTTGACTCTGGTTGGAATACGTGGGAGATTTAATAAGCCTTCGCTTTTATTTCGCAATGCAGCAAGGGTGATTTCCACATTAGATGTAGTTGTGCCGGAAAAATTAAAATTCCCCTTGCTATATTTACCATGCCTCGGCGAAGATGTTATTCTTTTAAAGTTTGTGCCATTCACCCCATGTTTTTTGGAGATTTTCGTTCCGTGTTGATGTTTTTCTATTATCAAAGAGAAAGATGAGACTGTATAAACCGTAATGAACTATGTTTCCTCAGGCAAAAAACAGGTAGGGAATCCACTCTGGAGACCGTTTAAACCATCTATAGTTTTCGTGCTAGATGCTTATTAGTGCTGAATGGATACAGTCATTGAATTTCAGGGAAAAACTAGTAGACCATCGGTTATTCAAATGGCTTTTTTCGTAAACTTTTGACTTGAGAGCCTAAGAGACTTTTCCGGGTGTGAACATGTAGAATGAAAAAAGACTGCAATTAAATCAAAATGTGACCTTTTAAAGGAATGACCGAGAACACGTTTCCCGGGACCACAACAAATGACTGATTCACGGTCAGATCATTTATCGTGCAGCTCAAAAATCAGTTATCTGTTATAACCAAAGTCGTTTGTTATGACTGATTTGTGTTAAGTAAAATGTGATACCAAACAGACAGCTGAACTGACTAGTTAGTCCTCTCAAGTGGGTTATCAAGTCATCCCGCCGGACATCCCTGAGGACATTCAGATGCAAAGTGACCTCAACAGCGCCACATTTGTCGGAATCATGAGTAGGCAACCCAACTCCGTGGCTCATCTGTCCTAATTTTTAAATGATCACACTTACAACAGTTGAAGCCCATGGATAATAGCGTAAATAACTGTCAATGCCTTCCCATCGATCAGTTTTAAGACTGCTTCTATCCAGTAAAATGTCTCAAATATGTTGATATTCAGGCAGTCCGGGTATTTCATTTTTATTAAAAACTTTGGTGATCTCATGGAGTACTGAGAATAGTGGATTCATTTCGAACTAGATAAGATTGGACTAAAAGACAGGGTAACTTGTTTAAAATTAACTATATCATCCGCACCAGTGGAAAACTTCGGATTCGGGTTTATGGAGTGGTAGTATTGTTGCAGGTGAACCTATTCTCTGGTGAACATTTTGACCGTCTATGAGCATTTTCAATGCATGGCATCTAAAGGGGAGATGAGGGATGTTTTATCTAGCCTCAGTTTGTTTTATCCATTTGCGAACAGAAGGTTGCAGAAAATACGCTTTCTTCCTTGGCCTCGGCAAAAATTTCCGTTCTAATAATGCGTTACCCATGCTGCTCTGTAAACTACCTGTTTTTTTAAGGCTACTGCGAAGTAGTATAAACATGGATGCATAAAAACGGTTACAGGAAAAGTTTGTGGGTCAGCCTTCTCTGAACGTTGCAGACTATCACTAATGGGATCCTGTTACCTATCTAAGTAACAGTAGAGTTTAATCAAACACTGATGTTATTATTATGTCACATTCATGGATCTGAAGAGCTTATCCTTACCAGGCTTCTCTCTTAAATGGCAAACGTATCTCCAATAGTGATGGAAACACCGCAATTGCACAGTGACCTGGCAGCAACTTTCATCAAAAAATCCTTTTTTCCAAAACGGAAGATTGCTTGTTCGCATTGGTCTAGATTTTCAATGACGTCCTACACCTGCAACGCTGTGCAAATTGGTAGTCAGCGTGCCGTTCGAAGTCCCAAGACCGATTCCCCCCGGATTCGAAAGCCAAATTTGTAATGCATAGATCGTCAAAAATACCAAATGAGGTCTGGCCAATCAGGTGAGCTGATAATATGAGGAGAATGAGTTCGACCCTTTGGAGAAACAAACTGGCTTCTCCTGTATTCATACTTGTGTGGTATCAACTGTGTTTTTATATCGTAGTAAGAAAACAAGACTGCTGAGGCACATCTGTGTTTGACCAGGCAAACAAATTAAGTCGGTAAAACATGTACTACCTTTTAACTGGTTCTTTTTTTAGGCGGTGATGTACCAAAATCGATCCTTCGGCTGCCTGAGTATATGGCCTCTGTTTTGACGAGGAGCTAGCGACTACTAGGTTGGTTCTTTTGCGCACTATTTCCGTTCGCTTGGTCTGGTTGTTCCGGCAGACGGCTTATTAGTTAGCCCCTCATATGGGCTGCCTTGCTGATCGCTTTAGATCACTCTGATTTTTACCTACGAGTCCGCATGACTCTTTTCTTCTGTTGCGGGATGCTTCCGATGCATTCATAGTTTCTTCTTTGGTCTGTGGTTGGTGGCTGCTTGATCCGAACCGATTAATACTCGTCTCGTTACGTCGCCACAGCTTCCCCCCCCCCCCTACTATTTGCCCTCGTTCGTGTTTGCGCCTTCTGGTTTCCTTTTCGGGGTTATTAAATGAGTAACTTTTTGGTGAGCATTCAATAACTGAACTCTCGCATGGGCTCCAGAACAAAGACTGCACTGGTTGGTTATTGTAAACTGAACCAACAACTAAAAATTGACAAATTGAGGGCATCCTACGCACGGAATTGGATAATAAGTGTTCACACAAAACCAGTACCAAGAAGAGAGTTCTAAAAGCATATTGCCCTAACGTTTACCTACTGAGTAGCAGATATCAGCCAATTGCCATGTGAAGCTTCAGACCTCTCGGTCCTGTGTTCTTGTCATCATCAAGTTCTTCCTATTTTCGTCTCTCTCCCCCCCCCCCTCCTATTCGTCTCAGGACTTTTTGAGGAAATATTTTACCTATGTAATATAAAACACTGAAGAACTACAATACCAACCTCTGAATGTAAAATGGTGCTTTGGTCTTTTGTTTTTTCTCACAAAACAACGGATTTGTCTATGTGTCATTTAGCAAGTATTAGTACAGTATGGTTATTATAAAAAATAATTTCTAATCCGGCAGCACGGATATAACCTAGCCACATGAGCCAGGGTACATCTGATTGAACGGTGTTCTAATTGTTAGAAACGGCACATTCGTACACCGTGCCCGTGAAGCAGATGTTCAGATGATCACAAAAGTTCACATACCCACTCATAATAATAACTCTGTGAAATGTTTAGCATGGCATCGTTGCAGGACAATTCCTGCTTGGTCAAAAGGCAGATTACTCGAGTAGTTTTCGAGGTCGTTTCCATTCACAAAAGCAGTTCATTTATTTCGATATACACTTGATTTATCCACGCTGATTCTTTGAGACAAAACACAACAGACTTTTTTTCCACTCGACAGAGCGGTCTTAGACCTGCATCCTCGACAGATTAACACTGAGACTGTAAAGCAGCACAGGTGTTCAACCTTCAGTAAATCCCTCTTCAGCAAAATTTACTTGCGGTGCTTGACACAAATTGAAATCAGTGGGCACTAGGTATGGTCTTTTATGGGCTTTTTGCAACAGTTAATTTACATATGAAGTAACTACTGAATATCTGATTTTCGTTCATCTCAACCTCCCATTGTTTCATTGTAGTAAAAATTGAGGCTTATGTCGATCTCCTAGAATTTAGTATGAACATCGTCCAGATTTCTTCCAAAGATCAAAGTTGTTCGCGACCAATTTTTATGCACTTATCTCTATCGAGCAGAGAGCAGAAGGAAGATGTAGGTGGAATCAAATTCACTAGAAATCTGAAATGTGGACGAAAATGACCCCCAAGAGAACTATTCACACTTCGCCAGACAATCTGTGACATAAACTAGTGAGGATACCATTTTGCACATCCTCTGCAAAGATCTTCCACAAGGAACAGCAGGAGTCTGTTAAAATCAACCTTTGATGATCACTGAACTTTCTGTAATTATGCTTATCACTTATGAGCCCATAGGTTAATATGCCGTAACCATCTTGTTCCATGGTGGTCAAAAGGTGCTCGTAATAAGTTTTACACCCTTGTGTCCCAGGTTCGAGTCTTGCCTCGTCGGGCAGTCACTTTCCCAACTGGCACCTTATAATCAGTTTCGACTCACTTCTTGAAATGTTGTGCCATTATTACATAATATAAGAAATTAAATGTAAATAGAATATACCAGTCTCCCATAATGCTAGCAGACGCGATCCTTTGAGACCTCATATGGCTTCGCAGTGGGCCACGTGGTTAGGAGTATACTGGTTCTACTGCACTTATCCTCAGGCATTGAATAAAATGCTGAAAAGGTAATGTTTCATTAGGGCCCTGGTCTGATCCAAGTTTGGTTCAGCACGAATAGTTTTGGATAGTTCATAACGCTGATGGGGTTGGATATTGGCCAGGAGAGTGATAATTCAAACAAACACATCCGACGGAATAGGATTCATGAGTAAGCTATCAGGGAGAAGTGACACTACCTACTAGTCGAGTTGATTCTGCTAAACAACAACGTGAATTCTTCGTTAAGGTGCGGTGTTAGTTTAGTGCATATATTGAAACTCGCCTTGAAAAATAATAAGTTCTTCATCAGTGAGTAGGAAGAAGATGGCAAATAAGAACCAGATTTTCGTGCATATTTTCCCTGCTAACCAAAGTGTAAGCTCCGTTCTTTTTACAAAATACTTCACACTTCGAGTGAACTGGAAAAGCAGAACATCAGAAGTCCACTCAGTTGAGCGAATACGTGTGCTCCAAGAATACAAATGAGTACACATTCTTTCCCTTTTCATTGCGTAAATTTGAAATATTCATGGAAGGGGTATGGGAGCAACTTAGGCCTGCCGGATGAAGGATTGACCGAAGACAGCAACATTTGACTCAGCCGAATTTGAGTATCAGTATCGCATTGAAGATTATTCGAGTTCCACGGTTTCCATTACATGTCGACTGATCAAAATCGATCGACAAATCGATCGAGCTAGTATTTTCTGTTCTCCTGCAATCTAAAAATAAAACAATGTTAGGATTATCCGATGATCATTCGTCAGATCTGAACAGATCCAAGGAACTGCTTTTTACAGGAGAATTACTCCCTGTTCCACATCCATTTATCAGCAGCACACACCCGGCCAGTCCCAGCTGGTACTGAAGCGCAATGGGGCGTGTTTGAGAGTCACACTACCAGGTTATCCGGGTTGAACTTGAATGGTTTGTACAAAATAAACATTATTTGATACGTGGTCCTTCCGTCAAGGATGAAATTAGGGTGAATCAGCTAGACGTATGGTGTTCCCTCCGTTTTCTTGGATATTCGCGCTTTTTTGATGCAAAATGAACAGGTGCAAACAAATCACGAAAAGCGATCATATTCCGTATTTTTTTGCGCGGTAAATGCAGCAGTTTTGATGTACAAATGTTTGACACAGCTGTTTATTAAATATCATATGAGGATTTCGCGCAGATTTTTCATAAAGTTTTGCAAGCACGTACTGATCACCCTTTATTCTCGGTGTGCAACTTTTTATATAGAAATGAAAAACAACCCGTAGCTTGTAAATAATAGCAGATGGAGTTTTTTCAAAATACTGCCTGCGAAAAAATGTTCTACAATCTCGTGACCGTACCAAAGTCACATGCACATGTCAGCTGGTTGTGTCTGGATTCCTGTCCAAGCGCTTGAATTAGTCATAAACTGGTTGGTTGTGCGCTGACAACGCTCAAATCAATATAGTAAACCACGGCAGCCCTTCACTGCTGTTTCGTCCAGTGTGTCAGGAGTTACCACCGGTGGTCCATGGACACGACCGAGTCACAACCGGTATTCGAACCTGAGACGCATTGTCCTGAGTCAATCACATTACTAATGCGGGCCGGCTGCTAACGATTCACTTCCCGTCAAGTTAGTTTCATCGACTGGTCCTGCTGTCATTCACTGAATCTATACCATCGAACCAAGATCAATTAAGGAAGGGCTCCTCAACATCAAAACATGGTGATACATTTAATCAAGAGTAAAACAAACAGTTACCTCTGCCGATCTGATATGTATATCAATAACCTGAAGGTCAACCCCTTCACTGGGGTTGTATCTTTCCACCCGAACACTAAACATAAATGCCCCATTACTGACGTCACGGCTGGTATGTAATAATCTGAACGATAAGGAATCTTCGCTTGGCTAACATTCCTTTAGACTTCAGCTTTCATGCACAAACCTGCACTCGGAAGCACCAGACTCGAGTTTTGCCTTTGTTAGAGCTCATCAGTGATGCATATCCTTCGCCGCACCCAGGCTTGAAACTCGGACCCTTTCGCCTCGAAGGCTGATCCGAATTACCAAGTTGAGTCCGTTCACACGTCGTTCTCTATGACGGCCAGCAATGCACCATAAGAATTTTCTATTGGTATAGTACCACTCTTCCATAGCCAGATGGTCTTTGAACTTGCATAGATCAACGAAAAGACCATGGTGACATTGCAAACAAGACCGCAGTGAACGAGCCTGTTTTTTTGCAAATCACATTTAAGGCGATTTTGCACGTTGAAGAGCGCTATCAAAATATGATCGGTAGAGGAGAGGTTGTTGACAAAGGGAGTCCGGAAATGGTAAAAATTTATGGCTTAATAACACAGCGTAGTCGAAATCGTTGGTAGGTTGTCGACGTTTCGGTCACCAGGGTGATCTTTTTCAAGATTGGTTTTACAACCGAAATGTCGACAACCTACCGACCATTTCGACTACGCTGTTTTGTTAAACAATAACAATTTTACCAACACATTTTATACGGCGCATCGGTTTTTCGATACACCCCGAACCGATCTCGGTTCTGACGCATAGAGTCCGGAAATGTTTGTAGGAAAACGAAACAACACAAATAAACGATTATGGATTTGGATCATCAGAATAATAGCAATCAAATTTGATTTGTTCCAGTTACGTCACTTGGTCACGTGGGGAGTGACGTGATCAGATTATTGGGTGCGATTTAACAAATCGTTCTCGGGAACAAAGCTGCAGATTGAGAAGACTCAATACCACTGCTCTGGCCCTAGCTAAATAGATTTATCTAACCTCTTTGGACGAGTTTGAGCGGTACTTGGAAAATCACCCAGAGCGCGTCCCTCTCTCTCTCCTTCACGGTGTGCACCGTATCGGTGAGATGTGCCAAAAAGGGACTGAAGAGGGTCTTCTAGTTTCCAGCACCGGTTTGTGCTCCCTGATCCGTTGAGAAAAATGCTTGGTGTTAGACCTGTGTAATCTGTCAGACGTGTCCAGATAGAGAAATATGCAATGATCGATCGGTTCATGATAGGTAGTTTATCTTTGAAAGTTAGAGAGATCACTGATCCGGTGTTGAAGTCGGCAAGTGGTGAAGCCACATGAAATGCACAGGCGAGGAACCAATCACCGATCAGCACAGAACATCAGCAAATGAATAGAAGAAACGTACTGTAGTAACTTAGTGATTCGTTTTTGTTCGATTTCAGTAAAACGAACCGATTGTTGCAAATAGTATGACAGATGAAATGGGAAGCAAACATTTTCTGATGAGAATATCGGGAGTATTTTCCCAATGGGATGTTTATACCCAAAAGTGTTTTTATGTTAGGTCTGGATTCACCAACTAGTTTGGTCTACGGACTACTATGATAAAGAAATTATTTATTTTTACGCTGAATTTCGGAACTTATGATGTGGTCAAAGAGGTGCAGTGCAGATATACAACAGTAACGACTATCGAGTAAGTCCATTTGGTGGGTCATGTGACATCAAAACTCCGGGAGAATCATAACGTAGACCATGTGGACCAGTAAATTTGAAAAGGTTTGAACAAAAGAGCAATTACCTTAACTTGTACTTTTCATGCTCTGTTCACAGTCAACCTTAGGGAGTAGGGGTAATTTCGTCAACTGGTAATCGTGAAATTAACGGTGTACTTTGATGAAGAAGCGCAACCAGTGTTCTATTCGGCCTACTCTTGAAGTTTGTCTAGGCCCATTATAGTAGATTTTTGAACCGGCTTTATGACAGAATGGGTTGATTCACGCAGGTATGTAGAAAAGCAGTAACAACTCTTCTTTCGCCACGGAAGACAACGGAAGTACCGCTGAACTGCTCCAATTATGGTGGGAATCATCAAAAGTACCCCCATTGGGACTCAAACTGGAGCTGAACGATCCTGAGTCAACCTTCTTACTACCAGGCTACGGGGGTTTATTTGGCTGGTCTGGTTAGGTTCATCACTACACTCTGTTTGCCAAAAAGCCCCCCCCCCGCACTCCCCGGAAGCTTTGCACCTCAGTGATATACTTTGTTAAAATCGAAATGTTTTGTTGTTATTATATTAGTGTAATCGTTATCAAAAGGCCACTCAGCATTTACCCGTCAGTTCATCCCCACTGTCAAACGCCTTCTACTATTTTGTAGAGTACCATCCCATTAGTCATTCAAAGCAGTCTGCGATTCGCCTGGAGCTTTGTGTAGCCACCTGTAATCCACTTTCTTCCCAAGCTGACCCCACACAAGTTCACTGGATTAATAGAAGGAGATCGGGTTGGTCACAGGAGTTTCTTTGTTCCTTGATACACTTGAAACCCAGGTACGAGAAGGGAACGATGGGTAAGCGTACTTTCGTCCTGGAATATCAATTTGATAGTTGTGTTCTACGGCGGCATCTAGTACCTTTTCAGGACTTCTGAGTAAACTCTACGATTAGTGATGCTGTCCATAATTACCAGCTATCTTGTACCATCCCACGAGATGGCTCCCTGGACATGCACTGAACCTGCATTTTTCTGCCTTGTTGCTGTCATCAGACCACTCTTATTACTTTCAGAGATTTGCTTCCGAACATGCCTTCAACGACCATGTTTGAATAACGAGAACAATAATTCATCAGTCCAGATGATGAATTTCCATTGCTCAACCGATCTGCTAACTGGAGGTCCTGAAAGACCAAAATAATTTGCAATCTCATGGCATGAATTCGCAGATTCCCACTTTCCTACGGTACAGGAAACAAAAATTTAAAAAATTACTCCTCGAACAAATACTTTCTCCCGGTATAAAGATTTCCATTCTCGATAATTTAGCATTGTTTAGGATTCAGAAAGTTTTATCTTACGCCCATATGCGAATTATAGTTTAGTATTTTGTAAACACCGGTATTTAAGAGCTCCAGTCCGTTTTTTTCCATTTCTAACGGGAGCAGAGTTAAGCCGAAAAAACATTTTACAGTATCTTGCAACAATGTCCTTCGTGGCTGATGGCTCAAGTATTAGAGAGGCATGATCAATCGAAAAATTATTAAAGTCTGATGAATGCTCATTAGCTACATAGCCACTCTAGTTCAAACACAGTAGAATCAAGTTAAAAACCTAAACGAATGAAGATAGCGTTCAGCTTATTCTAGTTTTTCGCGCATGTGTGAAACTGTTTGCGTTTGCAGGGATACCGATGCGATAGAGAACTGTGCACACTTTGTAGGCATTGACACTGGCAGACAGGTGTTTACAATGGGCCCCAGTAGATATTGAAAAAGGAACGTTTACCGTGATCTGGATAAAGTAAATGTGAGTGGTAATGCAGCAGTTTTCAAGAAAACCTTGGGTGAGTTACAATGGCTGGAAAATATCCAATGAACACCTCGAGAGAACACAGAATGGAGAATGAGCTCGTTTTCAGTGATTCATACTCATACCATAATATCACCGTATATTAAGACAAATTAGTTAGTTGAGCCAATTAGACAAATAGGTGAGAGTGATACCGAATAATGGCCCAGTTAAGCCCTACCCACACTTTTTTGTGACAAATAATCCTTATCATGTCCACCTGTTGTTCCAGCTGGTTCAATCCATTACCTTATCATAATATACTGTGACCTAACGGCCTGAGTATGAATCATTGAAATCGACCTGGTTCGGCGATCTGTATTCCTCAAATATAATAGGTAAATTGATCTGAAGGATCCCACTATACCAAAAACGATGTGTAATGCATTTCTCCATAGGTGCAAAAACCTTTAGCAAGCAAACCAGGGAATAAAGCAGGCAGCCAGTGTGGGCCGTACAAATATAAAATGATCTTAATAATGTAGACAGAGCAGACAACGAAGTCAGTCGTTGAACATATAAAGTGAAATTGTAGTGAAGTGGTCGAACTAGGAAATGTCATGGCCCCTAGTAACCTCCAGGATCTTCTCACACGAAGTTGTTAAAATGTTATCACCTTCAATGGCTGGGTAATTTTACCGGTGAAAGGGGGAAAATATCTCTGACCCACGAAAATGGATTTAGAAAAACAATGAATGAACGGGATTTTCCAAATAGCTATCCCATAGCAATAGTGAACTTGCAGCATTTGTCAGTATCGATTTAAGATGCACTGTGGGGTGAACGTTTCAAAACTGAACCCTCAAACGTGCAGGCCAGAAGAGGAAAGCCCTCTGTCGTGTGGCGGGGCAATTTAATGATGATACAGCTTGTTAGTGCTCATGAGAAAATCCATCAACACGTATTTATTATACTGCGTATCATTTGGTTTTGGGACTGTCCTAAACTCCAGAATGAGATATGGGCTTTCAGTATCATACAGCGACCAAAAAGCCGTGCACCGCTTTGCAGAGGAAAGTTATTTCACTTTCTTGAAATGGAAGCTTGAAGACACAGGCATAAAATAGACCAGAGCGTTTAATTATAATGAAACTCGCTAGCAGACTTGAAAGTCTCCTGAGGAGTAGACCGGCTGCAGCCCTAATCAAAAGGACAGAATGCAGTCAGACGGAGATTTCCTCTCTTGCGATTTCTGTATACGGTTGCTTCTATTGTTCTTTTCAAAGTTCGCAGCAGATACCAATCACAACTAGCCAGTGGATAGGACTATCTTCAGTTTTTTGCAGGTTTCTCAAATCATCTTAGGTTTTGCAAGAGAAGTAACATTTTTGCCCCAAGTGAGAAGTCCGTTTAATCCAGCTCAGCTTTTTGTATTGTAACGAACCCAAATATAACTTACCCACGAAAGATATGGCCAAATCTGAGGTTCTGCTACTTCCATTCTTTAATTTTTGTCCTGGATCAGGTTGAACGTTAAGCCACCCGCCGTAATGCCGATCAGTCCTGAACTTCAAGTGTAGAGCCTTCGGTACCGTCTGGTGATTTCCTCCCATTCTACGTTACCACGAAATACTTTGTCTCTCTAAAATACTCTGTTCGATTTCCCTTCCAATGAGTCACTGATGTAATACGCGTTACCAAGAGAAAGAAGCATCAAGTACACCTTCTGTGAAAATGTGTCGAGTAGTGTTGTCGGAAAGGCCTCATCACCTTCCGCTCTTCAAACTTCATGTAACCTTTCTCTCTGTTCAACGGTGGAATGAATAGACTGACCTATCTATGGACAGTTCATCTACCCTGGTGCTGCTGTGATTTCATCGACCCATTGCGTTTATCCTGTTTATCACTTTGATTCACATAACAGAAAGAAAACAAAAAGCAACTCTATTTTGTAACCGGTCTGGTGCTAAGAATTTCTGTTTACAATAAAAATCTACTTCAACCTTGGAGTAAATAGAAGCAAGTTCCAATGAAGCATAGCACTCAAAATGCTTTTGTATTGTTCCAGTTATCGCCCATTTTTGCTCCAATTTTAAATCTGATTTTCATCCGTATTGATTACGCAATGACAACAACGACAAAAGGAACTGAATCACATTGAATTTCATGCAAATTACACAAAAACAAACAAAAAACCAGAACTTCTTTTACCTCTGACTTTGAAAGCTACCATGAAATGTGTACGCTCATATCAGTTTCTGTTTGTGGTAGTGGGGGGGGGGCGAGGTGAAGGCAGAGATAAACAAATACATTTCAACTGACCGCTCGGTTTACAAATAAATACTGGAGCAAAAATACTCATTGAAAGACCTTTTATCTACTCTGTTCTAATCGGTGTCGACAATGGACGGTGGGAGCGAGAACCTGGAGGGTCAATGCTGTCACGGGGAGATTCATCGTGCAATATCTAAGTTCAGCCAATCACTGAAAACCTACGGAAATACTGTGACGTATCTTCATCGACCCTGCTAGTAATCATCAACAATACATTTTAATTTTTTCCGGCTCGCCGAGTCCGACTTTTCGATGTGGCGAATGCAAGTGGATTTTCCAAAACCATTATTGTTACCTTTGTGCCAAGTCCTGTTGTGTCTATGCGCAAACCTCTGAATTATCCCTGGTCAGTGGTTTCCCAGTCGTCCAATCCCAAATGAAGTAACAACGAACAAGTGTGAAAACAGTATTCTTGTAACCAAAATCAATACTTTTTATAGCATAATGCAAGGAATACGTGGACACTTATGAAGTTGTCACTGACTGTCCAGCGCGGTGCGTAGATGTTATTGGTTAGGTCGGATCACAGTACATCATGTCTGTTTGGCTGGCTGGTTGGTGTGAAGGGTGAGCAGTAGGTTGTCTGTGAATTTTTGATGTGAACAGTGATGTGTGATGGACAGATTGGTTCATGGGCACACCCCTCACGATTGCATTTCTATGTGGGATATACTGGCCTTGTCATCGGTTAGTTTTCACACAACACCTCGTCCACGGGTTGATGACGTGTTTCCAGGAAGACCCCATACTCTCACTTACATTTACGTGAAAGACGTGGAAATCTAAGGATAAAGGTACACCTTACGTAGGCCCACAATCTCTGTTTTCCTTGATCTAGAAAAGGCTTTCGATTCCATCGACCGCACAGTTTTCTGACACTGCATCTCACGGAAGGATGTGTCAACCTATGCCATTGTATGCAAATAGCAGAATCCGAGTCTGGGCTTACGGCAATCTTCTACACGAGTACACTACAAGAATCGGTGTTCGTCAGGGTCGCTCTCTTTAGCTCTTTCATTTCACTTTCATAATCGGAACCATTCTTGAGATAGCCTTATTCTCGTATGAGAAAATTGGCATCTATCTCTTCTCAGGCAGTAAACCGTCTGACTTCGAATACGCGGACGACAATGCTTCCCTGATTGAAGATTCAGCCAAGTTGCAAGCATTTCTAGATAGCCTAAACAACAGAGCATCAATGTTGATGATAGGTTTTCCACCTTCAAAGTGTTAAATACGGCAACAAGAATGGGCTGGCTCTACACCATGAAGTGTCTTGGCAGAATAAGTTCTAGCTAAATTAGAAGGAGCGACTGGCTTTTACTAATCTCAGTCATCTATGGCGCAGGATTGGCACCCGATTGTCTATCAAGGGATCGAGTGAACACAGCGGCGGTAAGGTCCGCTTGTTTATACTACTCAAAAACGTTGCCGTTGAGGTTAGGCGTAAACTGCCGGTATACGAGCATTGCTCGAATATGGTGGGAGCACGGTATAAGTATTGTAAGGTTGAGACGTAGCGTGTTAGGAACCAGTGATCAGACACTGATACATCTATCGATTCTGAACAGATTAAGGTGGCTGGGACATGTGCTTCACATACCCACCGGTAGACTTCCTCAGCCTACGCTGTTCTCCGAGACATGTAATGGTAATAAGGTAGGTCGAGAGGGTCAGTCCATGACATGGCAGAAAGGTATGAAAACCTTGACCGGTGGACTTGATCAAATAGGACTTTTTTATACATGTTGGTTGGGGCCCACCTGAAACGACTACCAGATGGTTGGAGACTTTAGGTGATATGGCTGGGAGTTGCAGTCAGTGACGTAATTGCATTCTAAATCTTTCTTTGTCTTCGTGATTTACACTTCTTACTCGGTTGGCCGAGACTGGAGGTTTGCCATTGAAATTAAAGCACAGGAATGCAAGGCTTATGGTTCAATGAACTGAACTGAAAAGGTTGACCTAAAGTAAACGACAACTATTAAAAAATCCTCCGGTCAAAAACTGACCATCGCTTCAGAGTATCCAGGGGAATTGTACTCGCTGAATGCCATGAGACAATATTTTTCAACGAGACTAACCGGAACGGTGCATCTGAGAGGATGAGAGAATTATCGGTACAAAGCATGAAGATCGGTTTTATATTTGGGCAACATTAGAACACGCGTTTACCAAATTGTCCGTGATCAAAGTAAGAGTTCAGCGGATTTGGTTGCGCTCGAGCTCGCGTCAGCGTGAATCCACCTCATATCTTTCGCGACAGATCACAAAGTTAACCGATGACAGCATTAAACCACGTCTGGTTTTCTTTTGATTTGTTATTCGCATTCAAAATTCATTCATCTTCCCGTAAGAACACTCATTTCCCCCTGACATATTCAAACTACTCCTATGAAGCAGGTTATATTTGGACCTGAAGCCGACTCTAGAAATCAAGCTTATGGAGTTCTCCTATCTTCAAGGTAACGGGGATCTTAAGAACGGGTGATAGCGTATGATGATATTCCAACCTAACCCAGATGAAAGATGGAGAACAGAATCACAAGGCCTAGTCAGTATTGGAGGCTTTCTTGATCGTGTCGGCCGTTGTTGTTAAATATGAGATAGCACTGAAGAGCATCTGCTAAATCTCTTTCTCAATGTCAATGGAAGGAATTATCAATTCGCCATCAGCTGAATGTAATGACTGATTAGGCATAAAATGGTTGAAATGTATGAATGTCAGTCGGTCCATGGGGTCGAATGGAAATCTAGTAAAACTGATGTTGTCTCTCGGTTTCGGAACTGCTTAGTTCGTAACTGTTCCTCCTGTACCGCCTCGAGGTTGGAAGAATGACACGCAATGAGCCTGAAAATGTGGAATTGGTTGCTCTTCAATCTACAAATCCAAATCTTCAATTAGTACACGATCTTTTATAGAGTAATCAACCCCAACCGTCGTCATCCGAAATAAGTGGCACAAATTACCTCATCCACAGCATTTGGACTTTGTGCTCACTTTCTTAAATCACTGACTGCTCGTTAATGTACATCGTCTCATCCGCAGCGATAGTCACGATTCTCCAACGTCGACACGAGTAACTTGATCACTCGTCAGGTAAAGCTCCTAGACGTGGCCCGCAGTCTATTTTGATAGACCCATATGCTATGAGAGGTGGATAATTTTCGTGTTGCTTGCACGGAGTTTGGCCAATCTAACCATCCTAGATTTGTCATCTGAGCTCTGCTAAGGCCCACGAATTCTGGCTTTCCAAATAAAATCTTGGGAAATTTATATAGTTACACCTTTGCCACCAACTCTTGCGGACAGTTGCCACATACTAGTGATGGTCACTCACTTTACAGTGTGGTATGAGGCGGTACAGTTTACTAACTCTGATTTCCGGGCAGTATGTAATCCCGTCTTCCCTGAATGATTTTTTTTGCTGGAGTGTACCGCACCAACTTAACTCAAACCAGGGGTCAGTGTTTGAAAGAGATGTGCCACATCTCAAACATACGGGAGACTCGAATCATGGTTTACAACCGTGAAGGCCGTGGGTTTGTGGAGAAACCGAATCTGGCTGTGAAAGAGCTGTTCAATACGTCCGTTGGACAGGAAACCCTCGATCAACTGGACGTAGCCCTACCACGTTGTCTCTTTCTGCATAGAGCCTCCGCCCAAACATTAACCGGCAGGACGTTCCATTGCAAGCCAATCAAACGTGAACTGCGGTTACCATCAGGTATCCCTCTATCAGGTACTGCTCCGGAAATTCTGTTTGCCTCATCGTTCATCCGAAGTTTACTTACTCTAATGCGGCTAGCTCTTGCAAGAAATGAGCCGGCCTAGTGGATATCTCGAACTCCACCTGTCTATAAGAGGTGTATGTAAAGGAACTGTTCATCAACAGTCTTGGGGTTAAGGTACGAAGTCGTGTCCTCAGTGTCTCTCTGCCTTCTGTTCGAGGTAGTACCTCTAACCCGAGCCTAACCAAGTGCTACCTGTCGGGCAAAAACAAGTTTTTGTTGTGAACCGGTGACCAAGCTAGCAGTTCTTATGCCTTTTCGATGGCGGTCTGACAGTCAACTATGGCCAGAGCATCCCACTGACTTTTACCCCACTCAGGAAATCCGAGTAGGAGGCAAAAGGCAATGTCCACATTCAGCGGCTGGTCACATTCGAGCACGTCACGCTGCCGTCTACGAGCTTCTGTTGATTATATGTAGAGAGCTTGCTGACAAAGGAAAAATCCACCACCCCCTCTCATAGTGGCATTTTGCATTTGTCTGGATGCTCGTCTTCTGCCTGTCCTATATGAGTGACCCTGAAAGAGTGTTTTGCACTCCAGTCGGTACAGTCTTCGGGATCATTGGAGCACGCAAAGACAATCACCACAGTAAGGCAGCAACTTTGATCAGATGTTTGCAGTCCAGTTCATTTTGAAGTCATCAGTCAGCACTTCAGTATGTAAAGACTGCTCAAAGTCGAAAGAAGGACTATTTCCACCATCTTGTATGAGCCTGAAGATCGTGTTCAACTGTTTGAGCCCATTCCGACAGAAGGAAGGCCTGCCAAAATGCACTTACAGTGGAAAGACCTTCACATCATAGGGAAAGTGTTGTTCGATTTTATCACTGCCTAAACATCCCCACTGGTTCTTTTTTCATGCCAGCCGCCTAAAACGAAGTCAAATCAAGCCCAAGACGAAACGGAGGACAGCTATTTGTTGCTAGGGACCTTTGTAGACCGTCAAAAGCGTTTAAGTAGCCGCCACTAACACTGAGTTTTCTTCTCTTGTACTTCCAGATGCTCTAAAAGTGACTGAATCAGAAGAAAACAATGAAGCATGAAGGAGACAAGTTTGAGCCATTTTTCTTACAAGCTGAGTGACAGTTTCAAGTGCACAGCTAGCTTCAGTGTACCTCTCTTAAGCATGATTTTAGTTAGCAGTATAAATCATGCTTCTGTCTGGGACCTCTGACCAGTAAAGAAGTGCTATCGGCTATTGTATTGACCAGCGCAATGATGAACATGATCTATTGTTCATTGCAGACCGTGAAAGTCGTCCAGTCTACCTAAATAAAATTTGTCCCTGAAGATTCCCAGGAATCGATTGAAAGCAGTACAATTTATTAGTGAATAAACCAGAATTGGCATCGCCAACACAAAACGACGAAATCTATTTTTGAATTTAGTATAAATCGGTATCTTGGATGTTCACAGTCGGTGAAATACTAGATCTACGTTCCGGAGTAGGGCTTCAATCAGCAAGTTTCATGGGGTGTGTATACCTCAGCTTTATATTTTTGAGCGGGAGAGGAAATACCCGGAGGTTTGATAAAACCATCACATTTGTGGTTTTCAGACATTTGACTAGTGTATTTCTCCAAGCTCATCGGGTTGTTTTCGATAATTTAGACTTCTGTATGTAAAATTGTAGATTAGTGGAAAGTCTTGCGGAGAATGGAAACATTTTTAGTGTGAAAAAGCTGTTGGATCAATGGAACCGTCGTTCCAAACCAGTAAAGTCAAGATGGAGAAAGCAGATATATTACCGAAAAGTTTAAGTAATCCTGTATGTTACCGAGGTTCCTGCCTCTTCATCGTAATGTTATCGCCCAATAGTCCTTTTTTACTTCTTTCACTTATTCACTTTTATAATTTAATAGCTATACAACATTCCAGCGAGGATTTCGCGGTCACTTAGCAGGTGCCACTTTGGGAGTGACCGGTGATGGAAGCAGGATTCTAACCCGGGGCATAATGGTTGAAAGCCCATTATGACAACCGTTTGGCCATTGCCAGCTCTCGCTTATATTACATTGCTTTACACTTCTAAATACATTTCCGTATTGTCTACGACAATTTTCACAGCAGTTTCAAAGTTTCAATATCCTCTGGTGTCCAATTGTGGTGAAACCAGTTTCAGTTACGATATCAAGCGTTTTTATGCGTTCAGCACCAGCCTTGAGTGAAGACTGATCATTTTGGCATTGTGATGTAGTGACCTCCATCATTCTGAGAAAACGACCGCTTTCTGGACAACATTTTGCATTTGTTTTCTATGCGATCTTTTCGGACTCTTGGTTTTGACCTCACTGTTTTGTTCGGTTGCTTACGTCTAAGTGAACTGACTTTTCCGAGGTTTCCGTCGATCTCGTTTTCGGTTCTTCGCCTACCGTACACGCTCGTGGTTCTCTCTCTACTTAGCCTTTGCGTCCGTTTGCTTTGTGTGCATTTCTCATATCGATACTGTTTTGGTATCACTATATATAGAGCATACTTTCGCTCCTATCCACCGACTGGAGTCTTCTCTGTTCGTCCGATGGAGGAGATTTCGTTGGTATTTCTCCGTGAGACCGGATGGAAGACACTCTCATAAGGCGCGCTCGAACCTCTTTTATAGTGATATTTATCTTCTTTGTGTCACTGGAGCAGCTTGTTTATCCGGTGAAGTAAGTAAGTTTGTCACAATGGGAGTAAACCCTTATTATAAAACTAAGGAAACTGTTTAATCACTGCCCCTAACAAGCACTGTCGGCGCATGCTATCCAATCAGGATTAACTGAATCACGTAGCAAGTCTACGAAGTTCAGTAGTGAAGTCTAACTGGCTACGGCCGTCAGCGCTGGATTGAATAGCGTCCGTGTGACGTGTGTGCATGTATGCGAGTGGGACGCAAGATCGACTCTCCATCTGTAACTTACTTAGTCTGAGCAACGTGTACTGATCATATCACAAGTAGAGCTGTCGAGCATGTACCCAAGACTAGGGCAGGGGGGGGGGGGTGACCGGGTTTACGTTGCCTAGAACCAGTGTTCAAAAAAATCAAGCGACGGGTTTCTCTAATGGACTTATGAGAGGTTCTATGATTATCCTGCACCCGAAAGAAAGATAGAAGGAATCATTTAACAACAATGGATTGAGCATTATCACAAATGTAACACAGTAAAACACGAATCTTCTACTTGGTAATACGACCGAGTAGTTAAGAAATACGCTGAGTTATAGGCAAGCCGTCAACTTCGAATTCGAAGTAGCAATGCTCCATTGATGCATACTCCTCTCCAGGCCTCGGAATCAAGACGGATTTGAAGAATTCCACAGATATCCGAAGATGCTAAGTCCACCGATGATATCTGGTGACAGCTGAAGCAGTTGGTTTTGATTTAACAGTGCGCCACTTCTTTCCCAAAAGCCAATTTCCAGTTTATTTGCAAATGAGTAGTAGGAGATTATTCCCAATGCTGTGACCTAAAACACCGAGACCGTAGCCCAGACACGTTTCTGTCCAGCCTATGCAAATAAATGATCCCATTGTGAACCTCCCCTTTCTATGTCTAGTCCATAGCACCACTGTTCCCATTATCCAGTCAGCTAGCCAGCCAGACAACATCTTTTCAAACCAACGATGCTACTATTATACCCATCATTTGTGCGAATCTATCCTAGTCTGAAGATGAGTTTAAGAAGTGCAGTTTATATAGCAACTGTTTTGGTGGTTTGAGCTGGTCCGACATCATCTATTTTTTTGTTTGCCTTAGCCGAGGAGCAATCAGGAGTACGTCGTGGCAGACTTTAGACCGCCATAATTATTGTTCGTGGATATGAGTGTAGGAACCCGGTTGATGCATCTGCTGCTAGGGTAAAGAAGGGCCACATCGCCAATAGACAGTCTAGTTCACGTGGAAGACATGACGACGGTTTGGTGGGCAGACAGAACATCTTTGCCTGCCTTGAATCCCGAAAAAAGCTGGAGCCAGGAAAGGGAACCGTGGGACCAATTAGATACCATCAGTTGCCCTAAACAAATGAACCAACTGGGTTCGTAGCCAAACTAACCAGTCACAAAAGCTGGTTGTGAATAATGGGTGGACCAATCAGTTCGTGGTCCAGGATTAGGCAATGACCACTATGCTTCTTATATAAACTATCGCTTTTAATACAAATGGATCAAGTTGGTTCGAAGGCAGAAGGGATTTCTTAGTAGGTCTATTGGGCGGTTGCAAGACGTGGTCTCAGAGGAGTATGAACAACTCCGAGGCAATTTGCCAATGAATATGTCGAGAATATGCGCTGTTCTGGTACCACGATTGATGAACAGATTTTGTGGAGGCAGATGTTTCGGGATTTTTCCGTCCTCATGAGGCTATTTTTGTTACCAAACCAGTATTAAATGACCATGTTCCGGTACTGTGTGAGAGATGCAGTCAAACGTTTATTGATAACACTGTTTTTGGACGTGAATTCATCCCAAGGAGACCCTACGAACGTGCTGCAGAAAATAAAAGATTACTGTTTTGAGTCAGTTTAATGAAAAGAAGGCCCCGATAGGAGAGGATGGCAAAACAGCTCACCCAGAGTTTGGTATGTCCGATCACCCTGTGGAAGATGAAGTTAACTGCACAGTTGTACAAAATCGTGAGCCTGTTAAAGAAGAACCGAACAGTGAAATCGTAGAAGAGTTCAACGCTATGCAATCATCCGCCTACTCAGCCGTGGTTTCAACCATCGAACGGGCACATGACCTTGAAATACGGAAAGAAATAGGTGGAAATATAAGTTCAGGACGTGTCAGGAATATTTTATCATTGAAACCAATCTTTTGAGTTTCAGATAGAAAAGACAAATAATCGATGGATCAGAAGGCACTCAAGTAAGAGGCCAGTTTAACGGAGAAAGGCAAAAGTTCACTGAACATGGGAAGACTCAGAAACGCCCCTGTTCATCAGGGAGAGGAAGATGTGAGAGTATGGACTGGTACTCTAGAACCAGTTGTCGGTCACTAGCCCCTGTTGAACTTGGTGATTTCCACCTATACGCTGTCTTCGTAGATCAGACACTTGCTGTTTCCACTGGAATATCATTGCCCGAGTAAATTGCGTGCGAACAAGGCATATGCCCGCATATAATGGACAATACACAAATAAAAACTACCAGTCTGAAGTGTATGGTCAAACAAATAAGGAAAAGCAGAAGCAGAAGCAGAAGAAGAAAGTTGGGAAAATTTCAAACAAATTGAAAAGGTTAACGGGCTTCTTGTAGGGAAAACACTAGCCCCCCCCCCCCCCCCCCCCCCCCTCGATCCAGAGTACAGGGGAGCAAGAATGAGGTGAAATTCGCAACCTGTGTTTTGGCAAGACAAATTGGGATAGCTCTCTCTGTTGGCAAAAGATAATACTGAGCTTTACTTACAAATGGACAAAACTACCAGTCACAATACGGATTCAATAACCGTGGGTTTTGTGCTCAATAGGTTTTTTGATTATTTATCAGGAACTGACTAATAACATTTTGTCAATCAATGAGCAGAAACATCCAGCCTGATCTGTTCAACACCGGGATCATGTCATTACCTCGACTAAACTCCATATAAATTGTCATTTCACGTAAGCTCTTTGAATGTCCATCAAATTTTGTGGTAATTTGAATGTACGTTACTTGGGATGTCATTTTTTTCAACGGAATGCTCTAGTTGTATCTAATTCCAATGATTCGTACACACAGCCATCACACAGTCGATACTGCAGCCCAGAGAAGCATGGTTTTGTGTAACCAACTATTTCAATATTTCATAAGTCACAACACATTTTATTTTCCATTTGTACACCTTATGTGTCTGACAGATCGCATTCAACAGTGCTTCTAGTGTAATAACAACTATGGTATGAGAAGTTTATTTTACAATCGTCGGTCTACGTAAGTGCTTTGCTAACAAGTTAACGTTTGATTTTTTATAGTAACAACGATTTGCTCACTGTTGATGGTAGTTGAATGCACGATTGGTGATAAGAATAATCTACACGACAGTTGTCGAATAAGTTCTGCATTCATGAAACTTACAGCTGGACCAGTCACTAATTTTTCAGGCATTTTGCAGATCTTGTTCACACCACCCACGGGAAATTATGGTGAACCCACTACTACTCAAATAACGTTTCCATCTCCGAAATCCAATTTGAAAATGATGATAATATTTCTCGTTGCAGAACTGAACACAGTTGTTTGAGCACAACACGATCCCGAATTTCTTTTGTAGTGCACCTATTATATGCCCAACCTTTTAGTCAAGGTAACAACAGATAGCATTGAAGCAGTACGTAATGGGTGTTGCCCGGCTACGGTAGTGTGCGTGTGTGTGCGTGTGCACTTGTATTTGGGTATATGCCAGATTCATAGGGTGACGGGAGCATGATCGTATTGATCTAGATCTGAAAAAAACCGAGTTAAATAAATGTCTGAATGTGTGACAATTTTGATTCGCACAAAAATCAATGATCACTTTGCACAGTAACACGGACTGGCGATTTGAATGGTGAACTATCGCAAGGTACGCGCATTTCGTTTATACTTGTCGATCGTTGGCAGTGGTACAATCAATGCAGCAAAACAGTGAAGTTAGAAGCACCGAAGGCTCAGCCATTGCTTTCAGTGTACACGGGAAAGACTGTTGAACTATTGAAAATAAATTCGGTACTGAATTTTGCAAAAATCTGAAAACTTTGTTTTGCGACTTGAATCAAATAAGAAATTCCCAGTAGAAAAAGTCAACCATTCTCCATGGGGACGATGTAATTTGGTGAGATTCTATCTGAAACTGAAGGTGACAGTTGTTGAGTATTTTCCTATTTGTGTCGAAAGATTCCTCCATTCCCAGGAAACTCCTTGTTGGGCACACACTGAAAATCGAACAAATATTGTTTTCGTACACTTTACTGTCCAGAATTCTCTCATGGTCGTCGGTGACAATCCCATTCCTTAGAAAAAGGCTGACCACATGACTCAGTGCAACACAAAAATTTGATACGAGAGCGACGACTTTGGAGGGATTTCAAAGAAACTCATTCTATATTCGGTCATTCCTGATAGTATCAGCGGAATCGGTATAGTCAATCGTATCTGCATGGGATTAAACTGAGAGTAATCATAGCGTCCTTCTTTTCCAAAAACAAATGATTAAAAGTGAAAATGGCTGATCGGTCTGTTTGAAAGCAGAAAAAATCAATATCGCAGGACAAGTTGATATACACAACATTTATATACTTCATAAACATATATTGTTTGCTCTTTTAGTATCAGCAGTGAATATGGACTTGACTTGAACCAAACCGTAGGAGATCATCGGGGCAGGAAGTTGGCAAACTATGAAATTTCAAAAGACATACACTCCGCTCAGTATCCTTCTACGGCCAGGAGGTCTGATGTCATGATCAGAAAAAGCTTCCATAAATATTTAGACGCCAAAGAAGAAATGATTTCTTCCAGACAATTAAAGTTTTATCTATAGTCAAATGAAAATGGGAATACATCCCATGTTCACCATTGTTTCATCGCTTGGATCGGCGGTCCATCAACCTATCAATCAACCGATCGATCGATCGATCAATCAACCAACCAATCAATCAATCACTCAATCATTCAATCAGTCAATCAATCTGTCAGTCAATCAATCAATCTATCTATCTCTCTATCTGTCAGTCTGCCTGTCTGCCTGTCTGTCTATTCAGCCATTTACCTATATACCTTTTGTCCTCATATCTACTGTTCTTATTCACGCCTAGTTTTCTACTTTCTGCAGTTCCGCTTCTCACGAAATGCGAACTCGTTGTGCACAAAATGGCATGTCCCACTCGGCAAACCATTTTATCGCCGTTATCATAAACTATATGCATTAAATGTGTACCACTCCTGATTTTTTGCCCAAATAAAGATGGCAACTACCAGTGAACTTGAAAAATCACGTGGAACTTTTTTGCTTTCTTCGTTATTTTCGAGTTTTACGAGTAAAGCTTATTCATTTACAAAAGGCTGTACTGAACCAGATGAATAACTGCATTTTATTGATCACGGAAACACTCTGCCCGTCGTTCATATTCACACATCAGCTGTCGAAAACCCACGCTGGTCTGCTCACGTGAACAGCAGACATCCCTATGAAACAGCGAAAGCGAACGAGCGTCCCATTGTGATCACTTTTTTGCACTGCTAAGTCGTGATAAGGGCAGGAACGAGTCCTATGAGGAGTGCAAAGAGATGAAATGCGTGTCGTATACCTACCCACAATCCGAGTTTTCGTTGAGTTTAATACACGTGATAAGACTATCACGTGTGTCCACCTCTGCTGATATTAGTGGTACTGAAGAATTTCGAGAATAATCGAAAAGCAATTATGAATTTGGTCTTGTTTTACATTTTGGAGAAAGGACTTACAGGAAATAAAATAAATCGATACAAAATTAGGTAACCGACGTGTTCACAAAGGTCTCTTCCGTACTTATCAGAACTTTACTGCCGAATGACAAACCACAAAAGTGAACTTTTTTAGGACATTATTCGATACTTTGGACTTATTCAGATGCATAGGTACAAACGAAGAAGTTCAGCCTTACGACGTCATGAATGCACCACACAATAGGTGTGCTTTCACTTAGCAAATCCGTTTAGGCGATCGAAACCCTACAAAATCGATCTTACTAATTTGGTGGAGTGTGCGTGCTACCTACTGAATGCGTAAGTAGTCAGCCAGTCAAAAGCCAATTAAGGATAGAAGGTGGGCGGTGCTGGATGCAGCACGAAGTTGCCCCGAAGAGATGAAGTGGGTCTCTGCGAGGGACCCTCAGATCGAAGTTTTCGACACCCCAACCGATCGTCAGGATAAGATGCGGAGTTTCAATTCTGCTCAGCTGGGGTTTGGGTCGTATCCACCGACACATGCCGTCAGACTCCATTCACTCTTGGATCTTGCGCTGCTCACGCTGGATCAGATGTCACGAGCTGAATATTTTGCTTACCAATTCATGTACAGTCTTCCGGAGTGCTTCGGTGGGATTATACGTGTTTCCCTTGTCGGTCTTTTCATCGATGGTTTGCTGCTCGCGGACACGGTTCTTGGGCTAGCCAGTTTTGACGTCGCCGTGGTGAATATGACCTCCGTAAAGGATTCAAAAACAAAACTGAATGTGCGAAGCAGACATCGGAGCCAAAGATTACAATCATGGAAGATAGGGTGGTGAAGACGGAAGTGCTAAGTGAAACCTTTTTGTTACTGCTGTGAAATTATGGCGCTTGCCACCTGCAATTCAGCACTGCAAAGCCCGACTGTTTTTTTTTATTATTTCGTTCCTGCTTGCTCATGTCGGCTCGCTTTTGGCAGTAACTGCTGCTACTGACCTCGTCTAAAAACACGCCATTCTTGCCGCTATCTTTTGATTCCTCCGACTGAAGTATTGGTCTGGAGGTCGCATTCAGGGACAGCTTCTTCAGCGTCTGAAGTTTTACTGACGTTCTTTCTCTCGTCCATTATATCCGCTTTTTGTATGGCTGACTGATTTCGGAATGAAGAGTTCTTTCCCCACTTGTGGCTCAGTACTGAGTAAAAAAGTTGTTTTTTCTCCTGTTGCTGAAGATTCCACCAAGAGTGTGAAAAAATTCGGGTGCAATAACAAGCCGGGTGCTCGATACATCATATTGTAAAGTGGGCTTTATCTTGCCCGCCTAACAGGTGACCGAGGATAAGGAATTGCCTTCCAAGGAATGGACTGGAATGATGCACTTGGTTCATGTTATCGCCCTCATCAAAGGACTCCAGCCATAGCTCAGCAGTTCTAATTTGTCCCCATTGCTTTGCATTATACTCAACCACGTAGTACTGAGAAATTAATACTCGGAACGCCGAATCTAACGGGATATCAAAAGAGTGAAATGTGGACCATTTTCCTCCGTGGTATACAACTTAAACAAAAGTGTGCTTCATACCACAGGGTTAGGGCTGATCATTCCGCCGCATCTTTTACCCGAAAAAATCAGAGAAAAACCCGAATAAACTGTTTTAAAAGTGTTCCATAGGCAATGCAGAAATCTTCACCTCGTGCGTAATCAGTGCTTTTCTGATGCAGCTCCATGCGATCTTTCCTTCAGTTCTCGTGTTCAGTAATTCGGATTCTCAGGGATTGTACAGCAGGTCTAGGTTGTTATATTGTATATATATATTCCCATGTAATGAACTTTGAACTCAGCCAGCAAACATTCTCCGTATAATTTCGTGTTCAGCGCATTCAGTTCTCATGCAAAGCTGAACATGGCGAAGTCAACGCAGGGAAAAAGGTGTTGGAACTCCTGTTGGCAGAGTTGGGACTGCGGTATGCGTGCTCCATGTCAAGTTATCCTTGTGATCTCATCTAAGCACCAATTGCTTGTTTATTGCATGTCAGCCCACGTGAAAAATGATCGTTAATTTTTTTCTTGGAAATGTTACAGGCCGATCAATGTGTTTCTTTTAAAATTTCCCATAACGAGTGAAGCTTTTTTGTATTTCTCTAAATCTCACCACAGATCGTGCAAGGTAAATTGCAGCCAAATTGATGTGAGACGTGATTCGAAAATTTAGCTGTTGTAGCACATGACCAATCTTAGTGGGTATATATTACCCGTTTTAGATCAGTGGATGTCTTGAGCATACTATCTCCTTGTTCTCTGGGTGACGTAACCAAAACGCTTTAAAGGCGATCAATCTTGTGATTCGTGATGCGCAATTCCAGAGAAATTCTGTCCACCTATCTACGTGTTACTTACTGAATACTTAATGCTAGTATAATATATATATGAATATATATATATATATTTATAGTCAAGATGTAAAATTACAGTAGAATGTCCAGTCGCTAATCTAGATGGTGGAGAATTCGCCTGGAGTCAGCATTTACCAAATTTCATCGTCAGTATTGCTGACACATGTGAATTTAGGAACCAAATAGAAGAACCCAAATGTTGAGCGCATTTCCTTGCTGTGAACATCCTTTTTCGAGCACTCATTGCAACTGTTTCGGAGTTAATTCCAGTAGTTTACTGGTTCGAACTAAATTGGCATGTAGTATCGCCAATCAGTCAGCTGTCCACCATTCCCAATTTCATGTCTTTCTGGAATTTACGGAGTTGAATTAATCAACGAAACACCATTAAAGAGCTGTTCCCTCCAAACATCATTACTCGTTCACTGATACATTGTTCAAAAAGGCTGCTAACAGTATGCCCCATGATAACATTTTCATGAAAGATTTCCCAGTGCTTCGTACAATGGATGTTTTCCAGTAATCTACTGTCGCTGGGCTCGTAACCACATGGAACAACTTGATCCCTATGTTGTTCCTCATCTTTCCGGGTTTTGGGGTCCGGTTGCCGGTTATCCCAGATGGTTCAAGTGGCCTTCGGATTTACGCAACATATACCTCTTCCCCTCTATTCATACGAAATACGTTACAATAAATGTAACTTGCTAAAAACAGTAATCCCTATTATCATTACCGAATTCGAAATACTGATAAGCCGGCTTCGATATTTATCAAGCGAATCACCGTTTCCAATCCGTTTGATCTCCTATTAGATACAAAAGAGACCAAATCATTTGACAGAAACGATTCACCTAAACTAACTTCGGAGTCATCTAACTTTGGTATCAATTCTCCATCGTTATCCTTTTGCTGGTTCAATCTCAAGGTTTATTAATTCTTCCCCTATGGATACAACCAAAAGGCAGTATGCAAATCAGGTTTTCAGCAGCTTCGTGTCTAGCTCGAAAAAGTCTTATCACCAGTCGAGGTGACATCATTAATGCACCTATGAAGGTCTCCATACTAAATTTTGTATATAACGGAATCTTTCCCCAAGACCCAAATTTAACCACTCAGTTGACCTTGGACTTGGAAGGTAATTATAGTAGAAGCTTGACCTTTTGACCTCATGGCACATACTTCCAAATTAAATAACCCCGCCCTCGGCCTTTTGTAAAACCTTCCAAATTCAGAATATTGACCTTTCGACGTTCACTCTGTCCAGGCAATTTTCGCAGGCTATTGGCCCACTAAATCTTCAGGGAGAAATGGGTTTCTTAGCTATGGGTTGGCGAGATAAGAAATCCAGTTTATTCGTCTTCTATTTCTTGAATTAGTCGAATTTCTGGCGCAACAGACAACTGTAAAAGTGATCCAATTCCGTGTGTTTTTGATTGGATTTCTTGAAGAATGCAATGCTCCAGAGAATTCCCCTGCGTATCTCATGGTTGCTTGGTCCAGAATTTTAACTTCATCCAGATTGATTTTTGTCCTTCTTGAGCCTGGTGAACGGACAGTAGTGAGAGTAGCTAGTTTTTATTCGTGCATTCGTGTGGCACCTTTTCTTCAGTTTGACCGACACAGTATTTGTCGCAGTCCGTGCGTTTCATCTTGTATATAACGTTTTTCCTTTCTTAGGTTTTGAGATGCCCTATCGGCCTCAATATGATTTTCCCTAGGATTATGGGTAGTTTATGAGCAACCGTGATGTTGCGTGACTGGAATAGCCCTGAGGTCATTTCGGATATGTTTTCGATGTAGGGCGGGGCTAACCTTCAGTTGGGTTACATCAGCTCGGTTGTTTCGTTTCTCACTCCATGTACGGTTCTGCTGATAAGGGTTTTCGGATTTCCTTTCCGTTAAGACGTCTTGGAAATAAATTTCTCTTCTAATGCTGTAAGTTGCATTGTACAGCATTCAATTTTGGCCCCACTGAACAGGTTCTGAATGCATAGCTTCTTATGGTTTTTTGGATGATCAATGTTGAAATTTGGTATCTGATTCTCGTGTGTTGGCTTCTGATATACCAAAGTTACCGAAGTCCTCTCTGTTCTTACCCATATCCCCATAAATGATAATTGTCTGTTGTTCTCCATCTCTATCGTGATGTCACTGAAGAGGTTGTTGATTGCTGACTGAACCCTTTTGCAGTCCGAGCGTTTCATAAAAACGAAGGTATCTTTCGAGTTACCGATCCAACGTATTGGTTGAATCACTGCTGAAGCGATTTTTTCAAGCGCTTACACCGCGGCTTCTGCAATGAATCCGGATATCTGCTATCCCACCGGTGTGTCTTTTATATGATCGCAGAAGGTATCATGAAATTAGAGGTATGTGTACATGCATAGGCCCATCAATTCGCAAAACGTTTGTATTTCCAAAGCATGGCCAAGATGGTGTTCCTGAATAGGTTTTTTATTGTT
Source organism: Fasciola hepatica (assembly GCA_948099385.1). Taxonomy (NCBI): domain Eukaryota; kingdom Metazoa; phylum Platyhelminthes; class Trematoda; order Plagiorchiida; family Fasciolidae; genus Fasciola; species Fasciola hepatica. The sequence continues at coordinate 13,931,388 of CANUEZ040000116.1, read as the reverse complement.
TTTTTTGCTAGGTCCCAATCAATTGACATGAAGACCACCGTGATACGAAATAAGTCAGAGCCATCTTCAGCATCCAGTTTCAAAAGTCTTGAGAAGAAAATCGGATGTTTTTTATCAAGTACGTTAGGAAAAACGAGAACTGCTCGAACACACTGTCAAGGGAAGAAAGTTCGGGACAGAATCGCGAGGGAACCAGTTTACTGATTCCGCTCTCAGAAAAGGAAAACATATATGGCTATTTGGGGAAATTACTAGAAACGGGGTGATCAACCGTTCAAGTATGGGACTCCATTCCATATAAACAATACCAGAGGAATTAAGGGAAAATCAGTAAAGTAGATAGAGATAAATGAAGTGGTGAATTGCCAAAAGCCACCTATCAGAAATAACGAATGTCTTCGTCGTATTAAGCAAGATCGGAAAACGATCGAGAGAATAGAAAAACGCTGCTAGTCACGTGGTTGCAGTATTCAACCGCGAAACGATTTGTGTTCCGTACAATAAAAGATTGTTCACAAGAGGGAACGAGCTTCCGGTGTGGAAAATTGAACCCCATCTGACCTCATTATGGAAGAAAAAGCGATGTGACATAAAAAGATCAGAAGGTGAAGATATCATAAATAAACAGAACAGGAACGATCACTTATGCTACGAAAGGAAAATCAGACCGAATACAAACATAGGTGACGGAGAATGACCAGTGCTCAAAGTGATGGACTTGCAGGTATGACAAAATCAAAATTTATGAATATAGCTAACTCTAAACTGATGATGTTATGTAGAATGTAGGATTGCAAGCGAATACAAGTGTAGATCAATGTCAGTAGCGTAGCCAGAGAGGTGTTTGCAGTTTCGGGTTATGAGGTCCCTGGTTAAAGTGGAAATCACGGGCGTTGTGCAGACGGCAGAACATGGCAGTAGACTCAATCAATAGAGAACAAAAGGACTACTGAGACCGGATGATTTTCTCTGGTATTTATTCATATGTAAATGTGTATTTTACTCATCAAAAGCCAGTGTTACACGATGAATTACGTCGATTCGGGTGGATATACGTTTGAAACTTCCCGGTCAATCAGAACAATTGCTCACGTCCAGGATAGCTCACCGACCTAGAATAAGGCTCAAAGTGGGTTAGGATAAATACATAATAAAATGCAACAATTATGATCATAATTTCATGAGAACGAGAGCGAAAAACGTCATCATTGGACAGACTGAATTCAATTCATGTGATAGTATGCTTACAAGTGGTGATACTGCGCGAAAAAGTTGAAATCGATCTGTCCTATCAGGATGTTTGTTCTTGTTCTCATGAAATTTTTGAAGGTAAGTGGGGGTATGATCAAAATTTTCGGCAAGGAAGCCGGACAAACAGACATTCAGGTAGCTCCCAGGATGACGAGCGGGGAAAAGAAACGTGAATCCGATGGAGCAACCCTCGTGGAGTTTATCATTAGTTATACGCTCGTTCGAGACAACTCAACTGATGCTGTGATAGGACGAAATTTTACCTGCTGACTGATTTTCATTTATTTCGAAGTGAACTCAATAAACGGAAATTTACCTTCCCTCCAATTACTCGTTTCATAAAAGGAACTTGTCAACTACGATTGCTTCAGATCACTGGTCAAGCGGTAATCCCCTTGGGCTTTGGATAATAACCACCCGGGTTCGATTCCTGCTTCCGCAGGTCTCTTTCCAGCTTGGCAGCTTCGCACTGACCGAGACCCCTTCCTGAACTGTTGTGAGTTGTTGTATAATAAATAAATAAAGGAAGTAAAATAGCCCTCAAGATCATCCTTCTTCGTCGCAATAACACCTGTTTTATGCTTTCTTCTAGTAGCCCTGACAATGGGTTATCAGATGGTCAATTCATGATGCTACTGATCTGTTGGGGGTGAGTGAGAATCTTGACACAAACTGCCAGCATTCCCCGGTGAGAGCTTCGAACAGTTGTGGGGCTTTATCAGCATCCAGAAAGATGGGAGAATAAACCTAGCCTGACTCTCCGATTACTTACTGATCCGTGCAGACTGACTACCACGGTTACTCAACCGCACACACCTTGCATTTGACAGAACCACTCAGGCAATCACATTTCACAGCACACCATAAGGCTTTGTTTCACCGTGGAGATCCAATGTACTTACTCAGTTAGCGTGACTTGCATCTTTGCTTCTTGTGGATTGTTCATTCACTACTATGTAACTGATGATCCATGTCCTATTTACAAAAATAATGCACCACTTTTCCGTAGGTGTAAATATGAAGGATAATTGAACTATAATAATGTGTTAAATAACCAATAAGACACAAATTTCGACCAAAGTTGTGGAACATATTATTGCCACTTTTCGAACGTACACTTTCTTTTTAACAAGCAGGTTTGCTAACCTGGTCCTCACAGACCCGACGAATTTTGACTCTTTTGGGTTACAGTCTGCTCTATAGAATCCAATGTCATCGGTTGCCAGAACAATATTTACCTCACGAACGCGTAACCACCAGTGGGAAAGGAAATCGTGCGATTGCAATCGGAATAGTTGGTTTTGTTTCACACCATCTTTTTCTTTCCCATTACACATTATGCCGGAATAGGGCTGCTTCTATCGGTATGCACTTCAAGCTTTCGACAGCAAAGGAATCTGCTCGTTTAGTTCACCTTTAGAAGAACCATGAACGGAATCGTACGTTTTGGGACTTCTTGACAACATTCGTTAACAGGTTTTTACACAGCCTTTTTAATACAGAACAGTGTGACTTCGACGTGGTCAGAAGTGGTTACTGAAAACCCCGATTTCTGGAAATTCATCACTCTCGAATCTTGAAAGCAGTTCTGACACACATTTTCGAGACATTCCAGTATTGAGAATGTATAAAATCGGGGGATATGTTTGCTACAGTCGAGCATCAACCGATATGGGAAACATTTTCGGGACAGCTTAACCCAGGGTTTTTGTGAGCTCGTTTTCCGATTAACACGAACAAAAAGGAATAATACAGCACATCGTCCCATCAATGACTGAAAAGACGATCCAATCCACTCTAGTTATTGATCGGATCTACGCTGACTCTGAACCCATTTTGTAGCATTATAACGCAGCAGATATGTTACCAGCAAACCACAAATGCGCTCGAGGAAGTGTACTTCCTGAACACGAGGCAGCACAACACCAAGTGGTCTCATTTCATGAAGTCACCATTTAGGCACTTGGCTACGTAACTTTGAGGTTTGAGTGAGTATATGTTCCCGTACGTTTGCCTAGAAACAACGCACAAAGAGTGAAGTATGCGAGTGCGCAATTTTTCACTACTTACCTGCATTATCTAACATCATACAGGTATTTGCCACGCTCCTCTAGGTATCAGGATTTTTCGAAATAATCAGTCCCTGACGTACGAGGTTGAACCCTCGTGAAATCTATTTGTAATTACATGAAAGACTTACGATAACTTCTTCCTTACGTACAAGGAATACATTTCTAATTTTGTTCAAATCGTGACTTTCAGAAGGAAAGTGTAAAAAACCAGTCATGTTAATTTCCACCTGTTAAGCTATGGTAACGTAGTGTAACCAATGAATAGATCTGTCCACTCCCATAATATACATGACCCCCTCTGATACATGACTCTGTGGATCATCCTTCAATAAGACAGTTTTCTCAAAAATAACTTCTGTTCTATCAGATAGGTAATCTTTATCTGTTGAGCACGGGGAAGTCTACTTTGTTCAGACTATCTTCAATAGTGCCCCAACAACAGATTTGATCGTGACATTTTGCAGCCCATGTCACATGGAGTGGTTAATTATGCGACATCGTTAAAATAAGTTTCTTCAGAATTTTTCATTTTACAACGAACGTATCTGTGAACCCCCTCAATACTCGCCACACGTTGTCCAAAGTATATCGACGAATGAAACAAATGGAAATACGATTCGGAATTTCTGGTAGTTGCAACATTTAGCCACCTTTTTTGTTCGTATAATGCTGGCTCCCGATCGATGGAAGGCTAAAGCACCTAACATTTAATTATACGTGTTTTTGAAGTTGCGGGGGAATTTTTTACAGAATCTTACTCTAGATTATTCATGTATTGCTCTCAGATCATAATTTCTATCCCAATGCAGCTTACAGCATTTTTCAAGTTAGGTGTGCTCGTTTTTGCGCGCCGCATCTTCTTGTAATACCGTACTTTACCTTTTTTTATATTGTACCGAAGACTTTAGCAAATTAACAAACTCTCATTTCGGCCAAATGGAAGGAAACTGATCACTGACACATTGATAAAAGTATAGCAGTAAATACTGTTGAAATAAAACTGGTGCAGCCACCCAGGTTCGTGCGAAGTTCCTCTGTGACTTTCATTTTGTCAACCAGAATCAGTGCTAAACAAGGCACTGTAGAGTTACGATAGACATTTATGCCGAAGGGGATAAGTCGAAAATACGAAACGTGTGGAAGGATGTGAAAGACATACAGATAAGTCATGGTACAGGGGACGGGGTGTGGTGCACACGAATCTACTTCGAGAATTTTTCACAGGATATAATGTGCAAATCTCAAACTTTGGAGATGAGAGCTTATGAAAATCAAACGGACACGACTGAAAACGGCCAGATCGCAATGTAGTGCGATAAAATCTTTCTCAAGTAGACCAGAAAAGATTACAGAAGAGCCGTAGAATAAGACTGGGAGAATACATTGATGAAAGAAAGAGAAACTGACAGCTTGTGTGGTGCCGAACAGCCTTAGCCCACGAATTCGAAGAGACAGCCTACGTAGTTTTCCTTAACACAATCAAGAATATGAGATCACTGTATATTAGTGCTGATTGCAACGCTTAATCATCATCATCATCATACAGCGTTAAACAGTAGGGCAAGCCTCACTGACCGCTGCTTATCTTACCATCTTGCAAGTTGAATTAGAAAGTATGAATACACAAGATGGAGAGGGAGTAGACCTACACGGGTGGGAAAAGAAAAGAGTGCCTTAGTAGCCAACACACGGAATACACAGCCTAACTGTACAAGTGCACATCGATCAATCATTCTTATTCGATAGAAAGTGACAACACGATCGACATTGTTCACGGTTCGCTGCCATATCCTTCAGTGTCTTCAGCCAACTGGTAGACGGATCTTTTGGACCCCAACCACGAAGACGTGAAGCACCTACTTTTCCTAAGTCTGCTGTACATTTTCTCATTCCTCGCTGCCAAATCATTTGTTGACCTCCACGTGGCTTCTTCCACTCCCTAGGAGGGGCGGAGAATAGGACACGGTATGGTAGACGTGTGTTTGCCATACGTAACACGTGTCCCAACCAACGAAGTGTACTAAGTTGGATACGCTGTGACAAAACGTTCTCTGACTTAGTGCCAAACACTCGCTTTGTGACCTCAGCTTTGCTCACTCGACTATTCCACCCAATTTTTGCGACACTACACAAGTATCGGTGGCCAAATACCTCAAGACGACGAATATCTTCGACACACAGACCCCAAGTCTCGCAACCATACAACAAAACTGAACGCACTGCGGCACAGTATACACGACCTTTCAACTCCAGTGAACTGTCAGGTCGGCGCTACAAATGCTTCAGTCCGGGGTACGTCCCTCGATCCTTGGATATGCGCCTGCTCGCCTCTACTGCTGTGCTCCCATCCGTCGTCACGCTGCTGCCGAGGTTGGTGAAGGGGTCGACAACTGCCAGCACCTCACCATCGAACATCAAGCTCGGAATTGTTGACGTCCAGCCTTGCAACATCACTTCACACTTTGAAGGTGCAAAGCTCATGCTGAATGGAGCTACAGCTCTTGCGAGTCTATCTAGTGCACGCTGAGCATGTTCCGTGCATTCGACCAAGCAGACAACATCTTCCACGTATTCTAGGTCGCATAGCTTTTCACTATTTCCTAGTTTGGCGCCTACATCCTGAAGATTTTGCAGCGCATTCTCCATTATTTCGTCCTTGACGAAGTTGAACAGTAACGGAGACATAGGACATCCCTGTCGAACACCACTGGTCGTTTGGAACCCAATGGATAGTTCACTGTAAACTCTAACGCGGCCAGAAGTATGAGAATACAATGATCTCAGTAGGTTCACGAACTTCTGGAGAATACCTTTCCGGTGGAGTGCACTGAATAGCACTGTCTGGTCAAATTAATCAAAGGCCCCTTTCAAGTCTAAGAAAGCCACTACTGTTGGTCGACGGTGCGTGTGACGCGTTTCAAGTAGTTGGCGAAGAGTAAAATTCTAGTCAATGCATCCTCGACCTGGACGGAATCCAGCCTGTTGTTCGTGGGCTTTCCCCTCGCGAGCTGGTGTAAGACGCATCAGCAAAATCGAGGCTAATACTTTGGTGACTATCGGAATTAAGCTAATCCCACGATGATTACCACAGTCATTGCGTATTCCCTTCTTGGAGATGAGAACAATCAATGACTCGCTCCATATTAACGGAATACGCTCCGAGTTCCAAATGTCACTGAGGAAAGCGGTAAGCGATTTTGCCAAACCATTTCCACCCATTTTGAAAAGAACTAGGGGAAGTTCGTCAGAACCGACCGCTTTCCCATTATTCGGTAATCAAATGCATGACTCTACTTCTACTCCCGATGGGGGCTCAAGTGATATCACCCAAGGAGTCGCAGTTGTTGACACGGGAGTAACTACACTAACGTGCGGCTAGCTAAACTGTTCCTTGAAGTACTCGGCCCATCGGTCAAGCCTTTGCTGTTTGTTATGGATGGGTCCTCCATTTCTATTCCAAATCGTTTCACTGACCTGAGTTCGCCGTCCACCGGTGTCACGAATAAGTTTGAACAGTCTTTGACTGTTATCTGAAGCAGCTGCTATTTTCATTTCTTTGGCTACCTTGACGCACCAATTTTCGCGATCATTCTCAAGGCTTTTCGTGACTTGCTTCTGTAGATGCCTTCTAATCTTATTCATCTCCTTACAGTTAGAGAGCTGACGCTTTTGCTCCATTATACTCAACGACTCTTGCGAAATCCAGTCTCTGTGATGGACATCGAATCTATGACCACAGGTGAAACCTGCTGCAACGTGCACTGCCTGCTGGATACGGGCCCAATGCTCATCTACATTACTGTTCGTTGTGGATCGTAGCTCATGTTCTAACTTTTGCTCATAACGGGTGCGTACTTCTGGATCTCACGTACGTTGCACGGCTAATCGGGTTTGCGGTTTGCGACGATAACAATTGAGTTGGAGAGATAATCGCATTAGAACTAATGCATGGTCCGACTCTACGTACGTGGACCAGTAAGATCTGCAGTTCTGAACAGAACTGCTCCACCGGTGACTTACGGCGATTTGATCAATCCGGCTTAGAGTGCCTGTAGAGTTAGAGAGCCATTTTGTTGTGCGACGTGAGCTGTGTCGGAAATTGGTGATAGACAAGAACAATCGATTGTCTGTACAAAACTGGAGAAGCCTATACCCGCTATCAATACGCTCGGAGGCTAAAGAACAACGGCCACCTAAAAAAGCTCCTGACACACTAAGTTTGCCAACTTGTGCATTGAAGTCACCAGCTAGCACCACAATGTTAAAACCTTTACGGCTGCTGAGAACGAGGGCGGCTATTTAATCGTAGAAATCATCCTTCTGCATGTCTGAACTGCAATCTGTTGAGGCGTACACCGAGATCACAAACAAATTGCGCTTAGCAAAGCTTCCCTTTCGGAAGCCAACTGACCCCTGGAGTCTAACAGCACATAAACGACTGGTATCGGGATACAGTCTAAGAGAGCAGCCTGAGCCTTGTCAGTCAAAACTATTCCTACAACACTTTGACCCACAGCTCTAGCTACTTCGTCTCCTGAAGTTCGCAGAAAATGCCTCGGTGAGATACCGGGAGCAGTTAGTTGAATCATCCTGCTCGAATCGTAGATACGAGTTTCACTCACGCAGCAGACACCAATCTGCAGACAGTCTATTGTGAGGGCTAGGCACGCCTGTTCACCAGTCTGCATGAGTGTACGCAAGTTGAACGAGCCGAGATTCAGAGGCTGACGGGGTTTGAGAAAACGTGTGTTACCAGACAGAGGATTATTCCCGACACTATTTGACAAAGAATAGTTGCGAGTATCGGCCGTGTTGTCATTGGGGAGCATAATGGATGGATAGAGAGGCGAGGATAGGTGACTCGGACAGGAGATAAAGGTTGAATAAAAGAGAGGGAACGCTAAGGTATTTGACCAAATCAGCTCGGAAAAATAGGACGTTGTGAATGACTGATTGCTCATTGAGACGAAAGGAGTGAGAAGGGGAGAGATCGCACTTAAAATATTTGGAAGTGTTCAGACATGGTTCGGAATGGGACAAAAATTCTGAATATGGTATAAGTTCTCGGAAAAAGAGTTATAGTTTCGGTAGTTAGAGATAGGGTGACAGAAAACGACTTTGTAGGAGTGTTAAAGAAGTTGTGCAGGTGGTCCAGTGGTCAAGTCACTGATTTGAGTGAAGAGAAAGAGGGAGAGATGTGCACCCTGAAAACTACCTCAGTTATCATTCAATGGACTCGATAAACTTGTACCAAGTTAAGTACGTAGAGTTCTAATGGAAAAATAATATTTCAGCCACGAGAGCGAAAATTCGGACAGCCACGAGACTGTAGCTTTTGAAGAAGTACAGAATGGGGAACCGAATCAAATAGGAAGAAACAATAGTGGAAAATACGTCAAACGGATTTCATGGAACTATTTAAGTTGTTTGGAATAAAAAGCCAACCTGAATCAACTGCACTCAGATTGCGTCTGCTGGGTTTGTAAGCATATGACGCAGTCGACTTAGGACAGACCGCTCGATCAATTTAAAAGCCAAAGATACGGAGATGGGACGAAAACGTTTTGATAAAATGTTGGAAGTAGAGTGTTTGGAAATGGGCACTACTGTTCCAGGTTTTCAGGAGGTTGGAATAGCGTCAGCATAAACGAATTTATTGATAAGGAAGTCAAAGTTCCCGATAGTTGACCTGCTCCAGATTTGAGGACCGTGGTAGATAAACCGTCTGGATCCACAGCAGAAGCTAACTCCGAGATTTGAAGGAACTTGAAGAGGTCTTCTGAGGAAATGGTTGCATATCTGAAGGAACAGAATGAACATGGGACGGTGGGGTATTCGATGAAGGATGACTAAACGTGAGGTTCAGGCTGTCGGCATCTAGATCGTACTTTTTTTGACCAAACCCGTTGTCCATATTGAGGCCGGATTTCGTGCTAGCAAAGATTGCCATTCGTTGTGCAGAAGAACTGGTGGGCAAGTGTGGTATTCAGCCGTAGTATTTCTTGTTTGATTGGGATGGGGTGTCGTTTCAATGGGGCCTGATCTGGTAGTTTATAGGCATGTTCTTTTTGCCTTTTCAGGAATTTCTGCAACGAAGAAGCTGTTTTGCGGTTGGTGAAAATCGCATTCTCTATATAAAAACACAAAGCATATACTGCACTCAGTGCCTTCATAAATACGTCCAGCGGGCAAACAGAGCAGTCGAAACAAAACCACGAAGTAAAGACGGAAAGGGACCTTTGAAGTGGGGTTCTGGTAGTGGGTGTCCGGTTTCTAGAGGTGACCTTTAATTGTTTTTTCTGACGAGTAAACAGTGCACTGAACATGAATAAATTTTGGGTATGATGATAACGAAAGCGTGATCTTCGGTGAAATAAGAACTTTCATTTACAAGCAAAATAGTTCGGAATCAATAATGATAATTCTATCTAAAACAGCACTCCCCACAGTTGGGATAAGGCAGAGGTTACTTAAACTAAAAGCAAGTAAGATATGCGTAGGCGAGCGTTTAGAGTCACCGAAAACGAAGCATGAACAGTCAGACAGTAATGGAACCAAATTGGCATAAAATCGTCGAAGAACAGATCGATATCCTTCTGTTAGTAGGAAGGATCTATTTACATGTTACTGACCACAGTACCTCGAAAAGGCGAGAATTCAGACTTGCCAGACCACACAGAACTGATGTAAGTAACCACACGACTTCGTGTCTCATCCTTGCACTGTTTTCTCTCTTGACGAAAGCGTTCGAAGTTCATAAGGAGAACGACTGAGTCGTCAACATTTTCAAATAACCAAGATTTTTGGATACAGCTCAAACAGGTGTTCGTGTGAATCTGAGAGTTCGAGACATTGGTTAGGAAATACATCTTTCCAAAAAGGGACTGAATGTTGTTACTGACCAGTATTGGAGCAATCATGTTCCTTGGCATCGCGGGACTAAAAGCAGTCTGCCAACCGGCTCACTTTTGTTTCCCAATCCAACTTGATCTTGGCTAGCTTCCATAAAAAGGAAGTAGTGGGTAGTGAAGTGGAACATATTGTGTCTCTAATCCAAGTGGAAGATTCTTCTGAGTGGCGGATTTTCGGTGACATTTGTTGATGTTGAGTATCATTTGAAAATGACTTTGATCAGGTTCGCAACAAATGTGGAGCAGCCACCTGCAGGGCGAGCCATGAAAAACTATTGAAAACGTGCTGTTATTCACAATAAGAATATGAAACATGTTTATCACAGGAACACGTTTGCGACTGGCTCTAATAGTGTGGTCGAATTTTCCGGTTTTCAATAAAACGAAAGGAATATTTTACGGGCAACACTCACCCTACTTTGAAATCCAGGTCATACGTTAGAAATTATTCAAAAGGTTTTCTCCGTTGAGGCTACCATCCACCGTCAGTTGGCTGATCGACAGTTAAACAGTATAGCACGCTCCGTATGTAGTCGCATTGTTTTTGGTTATTCCTTTTTGATGGACACGTGATAGGCAAACCAGAAAAAAGTAACATCCCTCAAAGGATCAGCAATTATATCCCAATGACGAAAACCGACGGTCGTGAATTTTATCCTCGTCTCTTCAACAATAAGACTTACTTACCACTTAATTGAATTCGGGCTTCCAAATACCAAACTAATTTATTAGGGTAACTAAAGTTACACAATTTCTACCCTCAACGGCTCGCAGTACAGCTAACGTAACTGACGTCAAGTTCCTTTGAAATCTCTATTTCAGACTTATGTTGTGATATACCACAAGCATTCAAGAAAAAGTAATTATTTACGGAGAAAAACGTTGATTCAGCAAAGTCGGAAACCCGTGGAGAGAGGAATGAAATGTATTCATTAGAAAAATCTCTTAAAGAACTCAGTCGATCATAGCCCACCTAAAGAACGTTTGCATACAATCTTCGGCGAAACAGTACATTCCATCAAAATGTTCATTTAAAAAGTGGTATAAAGATAGCACTGCACCACTGTAGCATTGGAACACTAATTTCACCGTCACCCTTCCACGTCTGCATTCAAAGATCAAACAATTATCGATTTTGTTACAATTAACTAACCTCGTTGCAATTTCAAGCAAACAAACCGAATTGTCTAAACCTGAAAATTGGACAACTGAAACTGGCATCAGATTAATCTTCTTCGATTGTGCACTTTTCTAGATAGCTATTCGTCTCGTGGTCCACTGCGGTCGTAAGAGGATTTCGTGTAGTCATTTTGGACGTGTGCAATTACAGTGAAGTGATTAGGTATTACCAAAGAGTACATCTCTAAGGTTCCAGTATGAAAATTTCGGTCAGTAACACACCAATCGCACTTTCCACCAAAGGTCCTCCACCTCAGTGAGAATTACATCATGTTAGGGATATCATCCATTGTTCACTGCAAATAACGGCCACAAATGGGGACTTCGATCATTTGCACCAAGATGTTCCAGAATACTCGCCCCAATCACGATGGCCATAGACCTCCATCACTCACGGTGTTACTGGTCACTCAATCCAACTCTATCCAATCTCTAGGAAAAGAGGGCGCTTGTCGCACATCCACCGATCGAAAACAACAAACGTGTCACGCACTCTCACTGGACTCACAGGATTTCTTCACATGTGATGTGGCTTTTCAACAACTGACAGACAGGTAACGAAAAGCAATTTCCTTCAAGAATAACGAATATAATGCTTATCTTTTCCAGTGTTCACTTGATCATAAAATGACGGTGCTATTTTTTTGGGAATGACTGATGCTGACATTAGGAAGTTGTGCAGTGGACAATTGACCAGCGATGGCATTTGTTTGTGCATTGTCTATCACTCTTGGGCTTGTTACAGAAACCGGAACATTTTCGATTTGAGTGCAGTTGTTTTAATCATCTTGAAGACTTGAAGGATATTTAATTGTAGTATACAAGGAATATTGTTCCTCCAAGGTGTTTTACATGGAAAGTACAAAGGAGCAGAAAACTCCATGAGTACAAAGGATCGGTAGGATCACGAACGGGATCATGCAGTTACATTAACCGAAGACCAAAATGGTTGCCTATAGCCTAGCCAATATATCTGGGCCAAGCTGATATTGTAAAGAAGATGGCAAGGAGGCTGAGGATACATGCTTTTGGATGGCCAAACAAGTTAAGTTAGTGAAACGCGTGCAATCGTTTATATAGCCCTTTTTCCAGACTGTTCTGCAGCAACACTGATCTTCCGGCTGCCCGAGTATTTCGACTGCGTTCTGGTCAGTTGCCTGTGGCCAGTAGCTTGATTCTCTTGTGTATCATTTCTGTTCGGCTAGTCCACTTTTCCTGCTTGACAGCTGGGAAGGTAGCCCTTTACATGGGCTATCTTGCTGGTTGATGAAGATCCAGCTGCTTTCCACCTGCAAGTCTGTATGCAACCTTTTGTCTGCCTCGGGATGCGTCCGACGTATTCACCGTCCGTTCTTTAGTGTGTGGCTCTCTATCGGTTAGCCCTGTTGGTTTGATATTCTCGACTTCGTGTTGCTCCAGCATTCTCCGCTAAAATATGGTCCTGAATCGAAAATGGAGCATTAGAAACGAAACTCCTCTATTTCTTTCGCATAGTCTAGGGTAAACACGAGAATATAGCTTAGTCGCCAGATGATGAAACAATCATCCAGTCAGCTTATAGTTACTTCGTTTCTTTCTGAAAGATCAACTTATGATCCAAAATTATCTTGACAAAAAATAACGTGATTAGTTCTGTTTTTACTTGTTACGAGAAAGTGGCTTACAAAGATGATAGCATTTTACCCTCGAAACTCCAGGTTAGATGTTCGACAATCGGACCAGTGCCCCTTCGCTCAAAACACTGCCAGAAATAGACTAGCCATTCTAAATTCAAACGATATGTCATTTGCGTTCATATTCTTAATATTAATTCTTCTTCCGTTTTATTTTACGAGTTCTGGCCTTCTAGACTTCATAATTTTACTATGGCAACTAAAGTCCGTAAGATTTGGCAGATCAAGTACAACCGCGGAAATAGCGCAAAGTGCTTGATTTACTTCACTTTCGACATGCTTTGCGAAATAACAAGACCTACCAGGAAAACGCAAGGTTCCTTTCCTAACATAACTGTGGTCCAAACAAAGTAATAGAAACCATTGTATTTTGATTTTGATTTGTAATAACAAATACAAATTTTCCAAGGTCTCTCACTAAATACAGCTGATTTGATCGGTGAGACGGGGGTTATTATCTAGCGAACAGACTGCAGAGTGGATAAGCATCACATCACATAATGTCACGTCACGTGATTTTTCGATAATCTCACCAAGACAGACTCTCATCATAAACATATTTCAGCGGTGATCTCGGCTCCAGTCCGCGGTAGCTGAAGCAAGATAGAAAGTGGCATTCGAATGGATGACGATCGAATGCAAAACCGAACATCCACCACTCAACCTAAACCTCGGGTTCCGTGGGGAATCGCGATAGTCGTACCTTAAGTGGAATCTCATGAAATCATCATAAATGCATTGTCCTCGTTTAAGTGGTGGTTTGAATAGACGAATTACTATTCTGGTATTTGGTTGTGCTGGCTCATGATCCTCAATTATTCAACCGGATTGTATAGCTAGTCTGAGGGAGAAAATCCACAAATGACTTAGTTCACAGAAGAAACAATCCACGTCCTTCAAATGTACATGGGTTTGGGATAAAGACACAATGAAACATCTGCACCACGGATCGTGGAAAAGAAGGTTGACTTGATCCTAACAACCTGGTATTTTCCACTGGCGAGTACACAAATCGGCGCATCTCCAGTTTCAAAATTAACCCAATGAGAAACAATCCCCAATCCACTAATTTCATTTTAGAAATCTGCGGCACTCTCATAGCTGAGATGTACACACTCTGAAATCAAGTATTCCACATGGTTGTAGTCAGTGAATATAGCAAGAATAGAAAGATGCATTTTCATCATATCGCACAATCATTTCACAAATACCGTTCATATATACAGCGAAATTTGTTCTTTACTAGTAGGCCAGTAAAGCAAACAAACTGACATTCGTCACACTAAATGACGAGGAACAGTGTTGCGCAATAAACGAGGAATGTCGCAAAGCATCTACAAACATATCTACTTATATATAGTGAGTTATCCGCGCACAGATGTGCCATGGATTACTCACAACCAGTTGGGAGTTCACATGCGTGAACTTAGGACATTTCTTTCAGGCAACTTGTTCTGTTAACACCAACAGTATACAAGCTGTCAGAAATCACGATATTTGAGCAGGTTTAATTTGGAATCTACTGATTCTGGATGAACTATACAATCAACACATTTGCGCAAACTTGTGCCCACAATTAGGTCTGAATGATGTCTATGAGGCAAATGAATTTTCGAGAGCAAACAAAAGTGTACTTTAAAATCAACAACAACAGCAATAATCATAATCGAGATTCTAATGGTATATTTTCATTCCATCCACTCTCTTCTCCTCTGGCTAGTGCTCTCAAGAGATGCAATCACTTCCCACACATAAGGCTAAGTCAAATAGAGTGCAATATGTTCACCCGAGTCACCTCGGATTGTACTCCTCGTCCATCGAACAGAGAGGGAGAGAGAGAGGGAGAGAGAATGATGCACAGGACCAGGTGATCCGCATGTACTTTAAAAGTGTAGCCATGACTTCATTCACATATAGCTATTTCCAGCCGGGTTTTCCAATGGCTTGTAGCGTACCTGTGCACGTATGGTTTCGCATGAATTGTGCTGATTGATCAATACATGGGCACAGGATCGACAAAGTCAAATTCACCGAATGATATACAAGAGGCAGAGCCGGAGATGCAGAGAAATCCTTGGTTCCAATGATCATGTGTTAGTCGTGAGTTTGTTTCCAAGTGGACTGATGTCCGAAACTGGGTCTGTGTTGCCACATGCTTTTTTCAAGACCTTTGTGAATTCACTCCAATTTGTAATTCCGTGTATCATTCCCTCTTGCCTCTAGTCTCTTATTCTGATACTGATCTTATGACTCTCTCAGTATGGAACACAATACAGTTTAGCTAATACAGTCCGATTATGCATGTTGGGAGCCGATTGAATTAACTGCTCAAACGTGAATAATGGCTGAATGAATGCGCTTACGAATGTTTAGTGATAGAAAACACTGATATTTTATATTGTATTTTGTATCTTGAGTGTATACCAACTTGAGAATAGTTGTACAATGCTTTTCAGCTCAAGAGAAATGCCTCCAAAGTAAGTTGAAGAGCAAAACGGGATCTCATTTCAAAGAGAACAACATCCTTGTTTGTTAGGATACGTGCTGGAAACGGAACAACGGAATTCCTGTACAAAGGCAATCTTCAGGGAAGCAGTTTATACCTAGACCGGGTCGATGCGTGAAATCAAAATTGCAATGGGTGCAAAGTATCAGGAAGGATTTTCTGTACGAATGCAACGGATGCTGTTGTGTGGCTAGTGCACAGATCCAAGACTGGAAACAAGACTAATGACGCGTCAGTCTCTGCAAAGATTGATTAAATCCTTTTTCAGTAATCCTGGAAAAGGACTGTGGAACAGCAAAGAATGAAGGGTGATATAATTTGTTTTACGAAAGTGGAAGTAACAGACTGTGGAACAATAAATGTCCGTAGTTTTCTAATCGCATACAACAAGCGACGTGGTTTTCCTACTGTGATTTCTATGTGCAAATACCAATGCAATTTGTGCTGCAGTGTAACACCCAGATATTCCACGTGGCTCACACGTGCAAGGGAAATAGAAATAATGGTGTTAGTGTCTTCAATGAATCGGGAAGGAGTGGTGGAAAAAATGCACTCATGCTGTTTATTACTGTTGAACAGAAGACCAGATTGGTGAGAAAGGTTCTGAATATGTGAAAGATTTGCAATGGATTCGTCAAAATCTGCACTACTTGAGACAGACCTAGCCAAAACAACGTCGTCGGCATATTTAAAGATCCGAACTGGATGGAAGACAGCCAAATAACTAATGAATGGTGAAACATATACGGAGAAAGAACGATACGTTTAAGTACACTGGCACCGGCTAACAGATGCTCGGAGACATTTCTACCCACTTTGGTGCATTGCGCACCTCCAGAGAAATGGTCTTCTGATCTGTTCAAAAAACCTCCTACTTTTTTGTCTCTTTATTCTCATATATCTACGTATGAGCACACCCCTAGAGTGATATGTCCCATGGCCTTGAAGACCTGCTGTACTACTTGCGTTAACAAGCAATCTGACTTTGATACCTGGATTGGAAGATCATTCAAGTTCACAATATGACAGTCTTCATACTGAGCCAGATGACAGTGGCTTACTGTCTGCCACGAGAAGCACCGACAGTGGTGGGTTTCAAAACTCTGACCTCCTAGGTGCTCAACAATCCATTTGATTACTACCAGTCATTCACAAGGATAATATCGATTTGAGTGGAGTTACTTACACGAAATATGAATCACATCATTCAAAACCTTTTTAAAAAATGGATTTTGAATTCAGACGATCTTGCAACATCATATTGCAACTTAACACAGATCAGATGGCAACTAGCGCAACTAGTAAATCATTGAAAATCAAAATGTGAGGAGATTGACATAGAATTTTACAAAGAAGAAACGAGTTTGATGATTCGCACATGACACAAATAATAAAATAATTTTGAGGGTCTTTCAGAGTAGATAAACGTGTTGGACATGTCAAACAGCTTAAATTTAGTACGACCCATGTGTAAATATTATTTCGTGACAAAACTCCTACACTGACTGAATAAATGGTGGCCGGTCACAGTGTTTCCTTCATAAAGCGAACATTGTCAAGACCGACTAAGTTTATCAGCCCCTCGTACGTGGTATCTCTTGATGAGTGGCGTTCAGAAAGGAGTCCACCCTTTTATCGTCTTCTGATGTGTTATTTCCGTTAGACAGCTAGCTTATTCTCTACGTGTTCTACTTCGAACGGAAATCCCACGTGTGATTCTAGTGCAAATTGAATTTCATGCCTCACCGGAATATTTTAGCACTCCACCATCGTCTCGTCGTCATCGTCGTCGTCGTCTTCGTCTTTGTCGTCGTCTTTGTCGTCGTCGTTACTTTCTCAGACAAACATTTATGCATATTCCGCACGCGCGAAGTTTCGTCACCTTTCCCAACCAATCTGTGTGTCGGACGGGCTCTACAATAAGGAGACCAATCGAAATTGAAAAAAGTTTCTTCCATTCCTAATTTTGGCATATATGTAGGGTTCCCCTCTAACCAAGTTGATAGTTCTTCACTTGAAACTTCGGATATCTCGCCGTTCCATAGTCCTGAGTTCATTTCATGTCACTTCTGGAATTTGTGCAACCAGCCACTGCTAGCGCCAAAACCACTATGCTCCATATTACGAACCACCTCCATTGCTGTATAATGTAGCAACATTGCTGTTTCCGCCAGAAGATCCTGACAATCAGTGAGAAACCATTCATACACAGCGTTATTGATGTCAATGAAGCAACAGAGACGTGACTGCAAGATTTGTCCCTGGCAGCTGGCAGCAGAACACGTAATAATTGCACTCGGTTCAGCTCTATAAAGGTAAACACAAAGTACGGTTGTAGCTGGTGAGCAATCAGTAAGCTACAGGGGAAGTGCTTAAGTAATGTCACTGAGTTGAGTACCACGCTTGCACCGGAGTACGTTTGCCTTAGGCGAGCAAGTTCAGTGGATACGTAGTGGGATCGATCAGTAAACAAACCGTGCAAGCACTGGAGCAAGATTACATTTTAACCGGCTTACGCCCACGCGTGAGAAGGATAGTGATCAACTGTCCGCACCGTAGGTGTAACTGTTCAAACCTGATATGACACTCCTGATGCACAAATTAGCTTGTTGGGAACATGCACCCACGGAGTCTACAAATATTAGAAGTAATGGACAGACAAAGTAGTGTCGGATACACATACTTGATGAGTGGCAACAATCAATAAACCGCCCGTGTGCCTCCGAGAAACTTTATCCCCCGTCAATGGGAACTACTTTAATCATCTATTTCAGCTCGTCAAAGCATCCTACAATTAGAGAGAAAAATAACTTATGATGTTCATCTACACATTATTCTCGTAGTAGACAGTAAGCCACTGTCATCTGGCTCAGTATGAAGACTGTCATATTGTGAACTTGAATGATCTTCCAATCCAGGTATCAAAGTCAGATTGCTTGTTAACGCAAGTAGTACAGCAGGTCTTCAAGGCCATGGGACATATCACTCTAGGGGTGTGCTCATACGTAGATATATGAGAATAAAGAGACAAAAAAGTAGGAGGTTTTTTGAACAGATCAGAAGACCATTTCTCTGGAGGTGCGCAATGCACCAAAGTGGGTAGAAATGTCTCCGAGCATCTGTTAGCCGGTGCCAGTGTACTTAAACGTATCGTTCTTTCTCCGTATATGTTTCACCATTCATTAGTTATTTGGCTGTCTTCCATCCAGTTCGGATCTTTAAATATGCCGACGACGTTGTTTTGGCTAGGTCTGTCTCAAGTAGTGCAGATTTTGACGAATCCATTGCAAATCTTTCACATATTCAGAACCTTTCTCACCAATCTGGTCTTCTGTTCAACAGTAATAAATAGCATGAGTGCATTTTTTCCACCACTCCTTCCCGATTCATTGAAGACACTAACACCATTATTTCTATTTCCCTTGCACGTGTGAGCCACGTGGAATATCTGGGTGTTACACTACAGCACAAATTGCATTGGTATTTGCACATAGAAATCACAGTAGGAAAACCACGTCGCTTGTTGTATGCGATTAGAAAACTACGGACATTTATTGTTCCACAGTCTGTTACTTCCACTTTCGTAAAACAAATTATATCACCCTTCATTCTTTGCTGTTCCACAGTCCTTTTCCAGGATTACTGAAAAAGGATTTAATCAATCTTTGCAGAGACTGACGCGTCATTAGTCTTGTTTCCAGTCTTGGATCTGTGCACTAGCCACACAACAGCATCCGTTGCATTCGTACAGAAAATCCTTCCTGATACTTTGCACCCATTGCAATTTTGATTTCACGCATCGACCCGGTCTAGGTATAAACTGCTTCCCTGAAGATTGCCTTTGTACAGGAATTCCGTTGTTCCGTTTCCAGCACGTATCCTAACAAACAAGGATGTTGTTCTCTTTGAAATGAGATCCCGTTTTGCTCTTCAACTTACTTTGGAGGCATTTCTCTTGAGCTGAAAAGCATTGTACAACTATTCTCAAGTTGGTATACACTCAAGATACAAAATACAATATAAAATATCAGTGTTTTCTATCACTAAACATTCGTAAGCGCATTCATTCAGCCATTATTCACGTTTGAGCAGTTAATTCAATCGGCTCCCAACATGCATAATCGGACTGTATTAGCTAAACTGTATTGTGTTCCATACTGAGAGAGTCATAAGATCAGTATCAGAATAAGAGACTAGAGGCAAGAGGGAATGATACACGGAATTACAAATTGGAGTGAATTCACAAAGGTCTTGAAAAAAGCATGTGGCAACACAGACCCAGTTTCGGACATCAGTCCACTTGGAAACAAACTCACGACTAACACATGATCATTGGAACCAAGGATTTCTCTGCATCTCCGGCTCTGCCTCTTGTATATCATTCGGTGAATTTGACTTTGTCGATCCTGTGCCCATGTATTGATCAATCAGCACAATTCATGCGAAACCATACGTGCACAGGTACGCTACAAGCCATTGGAAAACCCGGCTGGAAATAGCTATATGTGAATGAAGTCATGGCTACACTTTTAAAGTACATGCGGATCACCTGGTCCTGTGCATCATTCTCTCTCCCTCTCTCTCTCCCTCTCTGTTCGATGGACGAGGAGTACAATCCGAGGTGACTCGGGTGAACATATTGCACTCTATTTGACTTAGCCTTATGTGTGGGAAGTGATTGCATCTCTTGAGAGCACTAGCCAGAGGAGAAGAGAGTGGATGGAATGAAAATATACCATTAGAATCTCGATTATGATTATTGCTGTTGTTGTTGATTTTAAAGTACACTTTTGTTTGCTCTCGAAAATTCATTTGCCTCATAGACATCATTCAGACCTAATTGTGGGCACAAGTTTGCGCAAATGTGTTGATTGTATAGTTCATCCAGAATCAGTAGATTCCAAATTAAACCTGCTCAAATATCGTGATTTCTGACAGCTTGTATACTGTTGGTGTTAACAGAACAAGTTGCCTGAAAGAAATGTCCTAAGTTCACGCATGTGAACTCCCAACTGGTTGTGAGTAATCCATGGCACATCTGTGCGCGGATAACTCACTATATATAAGTAGATATGTTTGTAGATGCTTTGCGACATTCCTCGTTTATTGCGCAACACTGTTCCTCGTCATTTAGTGTGACGAATGTCAGTTTGTTTGCTTTACTGGCCTACTAGTAAAGAATAAATTTCACTGTATATATGAACGGTATTTGTGAAATGATTGTGCAATATGATGAAAATGCATCTTTCTATTCTAGCTATATTCACTGACTACAACCATGTGGAATACTTGATTTCAGAGTGTGTACATCTCAGCTATGAGAATGCCGCAGATTTCTAAAATGAAATTAGTGGATTGGGGATTGTTTCTCATTGGGTTAATTTTGAAACTGGAGATGCGCCGATTTGTGTACTCGCCAGTGGAACACACCAGGTTGTTAGGATCAATTCAACTTTCTTTTCCACGATCCGTGGTGCAGATGTTTCATTGTGTCTTTATCCCAAACCCATGTACATTTGAAGGACGTGGATTGTTTCTTCTGTGAACTAAGTCATTTGTGGATTTTCTCCCTCAGACTAGCTATACAATCCGGTTGAATAATTGAGGATCATGAGCCAGCACAACCAAATACCAGAATAGTAATTCGTCTATTCAAACCACCACTTAAACGAGGACAATGCATTTATGATGATTTCATGAGATTCCACTTAAGGTACGACCATCGCGATTCCCCACGGAATCCGAGGTTTAGGTTGAGTGGTGGATGTTCGGTTTTGCATTCGATCGTCATCCATTCGAATGCCACTTTCTATCTTGCTTCAACTACCGCGGACTGGAGCCGAGATCACCGCTGAAATATGTTTATGATGAGAGTCTGTCTTGGTGAGATTATCGAAAAATCACGTGACGTGACATTATGTGATGTGATGCTTATCCACTCTGCAGTCTGTTCGCTAGATAATAACCCCGCGGCTATCCGATCAAATGATTATTATTTCATCGTTACTTGCTGTAGGTCGAATGGTCATTTTGCAGTGTATATTTTTGATTTGTCAAATTTTACCTGTGTTAATCATGTGCCCACCGGCTCAGTGATCAACGCTGAATCACGTAGACGTCCTTGCGAATTGGGTTATTGCTCGGCAGCTTGGCTGTTCTTTCGGGAATTCTTCCTCTCGTGACAAACGTTTCTTTCAACACTTAATCTATCATAGATAAAAAGACACGATAAGTAACAAGCGTGTTTTCACTAACCTTTCGGCTGGCTAATATATTTCGTATACATCATATTATTAGTGCTTTCATCAGGATGGAGAGAATTCCAAGAAGATAAGAGGTGGTGGTGCTATCACATATACCAGTTTCAATTAGTGCGGCAATTCCGGCGTCATTCTTTCCTACTCTTCCAAAGAGGCTGGCTGTGTATCTGCCACATATCATGGAGAACTTCCCCTTTTAGTCATATTATTATTAAGAAAGTTTACATCGCACCACAAAGTTCACAAGGTCCAGTTAATCCCTTCCATGATTAATTTCTACATCTCTTTGTATCGTTGATAAATGATAATGGTCATAATATTGTGGGAGACTTTATTCATGCGTCTGCGTATGCACTCTCATCTCTTAATCCCCATGATATTTGTACTGCCCTGAACCGTCGTGACTCACAGTTGGATTCTATCTTAACTAATCATTCAGAACTCGTTTCCGTCAGACTCAGTGCGCCCCTTGGTACCAGTCGTCACAGAATATTACAGCGCTAGTCGTTCCCTCTCGGCAGATTTTACGATCGAAGTTATGAACCACATCTTTAACATTTTCTGTCCAACCGAAACTGGGTACTTCCAATTAAGAAGGATGGTCTCATCGTATCTAAACGGTTAGGCAGGGCGAAAGGTTCAGCCTACAAAAAGAGCAACAGACCCGAGGTCAGTAGACTATCATGCTTGATGGAAAAGAAATTAAGTTTCTGAACTTAATATTCCCTCGGCAGTTTCTGCGCTACAGGACTATTTAAGAGAGATAGCAGGGTATCAGTCTACTCTGTGGCCAGCAGGATAATCTTCCCTCTGATAACATGGATACTGACCATCTGAATTCTCAGTTCGTTTGTTACTCGAATGATCCACTCCCAGTTTTCCATCGGACCAACAATTCAGAAATTAAAAAATCCTCTAACGACGAAGTTTTCAAGCTCCTCAAGTCCATGTGCTGATTCAGCCGCTTTCATACGTGATACAGCCAGATAAGGATTAGTAGCCAAGCACGTGGATGAGCCTCAGCAAATCAGGATCTCTGAAGACAGGTACGACAAAACCTCCCTGTGAATGGTCAACTTCTAGTCTGCCAAATATTTCCGCTGACTTAATATATTTATACAAACCAGTTCTGTAACACAACTAACGTGCCATTTGGCAGTCTTGATCTTCTTGCTACTTTTATTCGCGTAGTTCTTGGTGGGGGCAGTTTCAGTAATTACTACGTGTTCAGTTCATTGTGACTACTAATATCTACCAACTTAACCGAAGCTCGTAGACCGGACGGCCTGCACTCAGCAGTGCTGAAACACAGGGCAGGATCTTCCTCTGGGTTAATGAATACTGTTTTCAAACATGCACTTGAATCTTTCTTCATTCCCGACTGTTGGTTTCCTGTCACAATCACTCCCACAATAACCAGGGTCGGGTAACCGAACAGGAACCAGGAAATTCCTCTCAGATGCATTTTCATCGTCGGTGCCGAAACTACTTGGAATTTATTCAGAGAATGTATTGTTGGCACGAGGAGCCTGAATCGTATGTTTTTTGGAAAATCCACTTGCATTCTTCACATCGCGGCGTCCGACTTTTCGATGTGAAGAATGCAAGTGGATTTTCCAAAAACATATTTGAAATTTCTTTGCCTTAGGGCCTTCAAAATGCAGTCAGAAGTCCCACTGACAACCGCCAATTAGCGTATAGACCCCGGCTTTCCAGAGTTGATGCAGTAGCGTGCATTACATTGCCAAATATCTGAATGACCCATGTAAATCAATAAGGTGTATCTTTCTTGATTACACATCAGTTTTTGACAGTGCATCACGATCCTCGTTTCTCAAAAAAATTGGAATCTTTTGGTCGCCCCAGATACTTCTTTAACTGGTGAGATGGAACACGATGTACTAAAGTTGGGAGAAATGTTTCCACTCACCTTTTAGGCATTGCCGGTGTTCTCTAGGGAGCTGTTTTTTCTTCATACGTATTCCCTATTTACATTAGCGACTTAACTGCAACCCAATCAGACCGTCTAGTCAAGCGTGCCGACGACTTTGTTTTGGATTTATCTGTTTCCCCGAAGATCAATCTAGACACGTTCCATCAAAATATTGCACATATGCAAGACTTTTCCAGGCTTTTTGGTCTTCCGGTAAACAGTGACATGTGCTAAATGTACAGTTTTCCTGTTTTAGATGGCGTTTTATAGAAGACAGCACCACTATTAACTCAACTCCTCTTACACGTGTGAGCCTTGTGAAAAACCTCCGTGTGACTTTACAAGAGCACTTACGCTGGTCTTCACATATACAAGTTACTGCTGGAAAATTGTGTAGATTGTCCTTTCAGATTCGTAAACTTCGACAGTCCAGTGCACCACAGTGTGTCACGTCTTCCTTAGTACTCTAGTGTATACTTCCCATTATTGCATATTGTTCTCCCATAATTTTTCCTGGTCAGTTGAAGAAAGACTACGTCAAACTTCTTAGAGGTCTGCGAATCGTCAGCCTTTGTCCTGGTATAGCCTGAAAGGACCTCATATCAGACTAATTTGGTAAGCATATAAGAGCATCTATTTCATTTACTGTAAAGACCGTTGAGAACTGTGCTCACCCACCGAACTGTGATCTGTATCTCAGTGAATCACATTGGCTAACCAGTTCTGTATTTCGACTGCATCCTTCCAAATTATCGTTAAACAGAACTTACGTAGCGTCCTTCCTTGCGCGTGAATTAACAAACAAGGAAGAAGTTTTTCCGATCTGTTAACCTCTTTTTGACGCGTGAAGCTTCATTTGTTTATCGACAGCTGAAAAGCACCGTAAATACATGCTCAAACCCAGGTTATAATATCAGTAATGTTATAATTAATAGTAACGATAATAATAGTAACAGTAATACAGCTGCTTCCAAAGGGATTTGGCCAAGTGCCTTCAAAGAATTGAAGGTTATTTCGTGAACCCCCGTGAAGGCTTCCTCGCCCACCTGGTGTTCTTTCCCGTTAGGGGAAGCTGCGATTGCACTAGTCACTGGTTTTTGAGCTCCTGTCTTCAGTCAAGTCGGATTATATTCCTTGATTTACTGAAACAGCTTCCGTGCCATTACGCCTGTAGAGCTTTCCGAATACCATCCAAAGAATGATTAGTTGGAAATAGAGGATGAAATAACGAACGGCTTTTCTATCCGATTCGTAGGTATAATGGTCCATCTAAACGAGCTTGTTTGTCAGTCAAGATGAAAATATCGTCCACGTATCAGCATTAACTGATCAGTCATTCTATGATGTCGCTTACTACCAGATTTTCGAGTTTTGTAGCCCATCATAAACTTGTTCCTGTGACAAACGTTTTATATTCCTGTTATGAATAACAGTATGTTTCGGACAGCTTTCTTGGCGCGCCCCACAGGTAGCTGCACCACATTTGTTGTGAACCTGATGAATATCACTTTCAAATGATCCTCAACATCAACAAATGCCACCCAGAATCCGCCACTCAGAAAAATCTTCCACTCGGATAAGAGACACAATATGTTCCACTTCACTACCCACTACTTCCTTTTTATGGAAGCTAGCCAAGATCACGTTGGATTGGGAAACAAAAGTGAGCCGGTTGGCAGACTGCTTTTAGTCCCGCGATGCCAAGGAACATGACTGTTCCAGTACTGGTCAGTAACAACATTCGGTCCCTTTTTGGAAAGATGTATTTCCTAACCAATGTCTCGAACTCTCAGATTCACAGGAACACCTGTGTGAGCTATATCTAAGACTCTTGGTTACTTGAAAATGTTGACGACTCAGTCGTTCTCCTTATGTGACTGTTGACAAACCCCTACCCACGACTGGTGTTTGCTCCATGTCTATCCGCATGATTCTTGCTTAGCGTCTCCCATGTGATTTGTAAACGGCTTGAGAATGAATTACTGAAAAACAATTGTTTCGCTAAATTGGACTTCTGTGATATACAATGGGTATTTTCCAGACATTGGAACTTCGAACGCTTTCGTCAAGACAGAATGCAGTGCAAGGATAAGACACGAAGTCGTGTGGTTACTTACATCAGTTCTGTGTGGTCTGGCAAGTCTGAAGTTCTTTTTACTTTCTACCTTAATGATGACGACTAAGTGGTTGTTGAATGTCACCCTAAATTCTTGCCTTATCGAGGTACTGTGATCAGTAACATGTAAATAGACCCTTTCTGCTCACAGAAGGATATCGATCTGTTCTTCGACGATTTTATGCCAGTTTTGATTCCATTACTGTCTGACTATTCATGCTTCGTTTTCGGTGACTCTAAACACTGGCCTACGTATCTCTCACTTACTTTTAGTTTAGGTGACCTGTGCTATTATCCTAACTGTAGAGAGTGCTGTTTTCGACAGAATTATCGCTATTGATTCCGAACTATTTTGCCTGTAAATGAAAGTTCCTATTTCAACGAAGATCACGCTTTCGTTATCATCAGATCCAAAATTTATTCATGTTCAGTGCACTGTTTACTCTTCAGAACAAAACAGATAAACGTCACCTCATGAGACCTGTCAACCACCAACACTACTCTTCTTTACAGGTACCTTTCCATTGTTTCACCATTTTCTTTCGATTGCTCTGTTTGCCAGCTGGACTTATTTGCAAATGCACTGAGTGTGGTATGTGATTTGTGCTGATCACATCTGCCAGCTTCTACTGGAGCTCTCCATGTTAAGTCCGGCCCAGCATAGATTTCTGAAAAGTAGATCTTGCCTGACCAATCTCTTCTGCTTTTTAGATGAAATAACTCGACGACTGGACAAAGGTAGGCAAGTTGAGGTAGGCTACCTCGACTTTGGCAAGGCGTTGGACTCTGTTAATCATCGTTTTTGCTATGCAAGATGGAGACTTTCGGTATAGATGGGACAGTATTTAGGTGGCTGGCGGACTTTCTCTCCCACAGGATGTTTTACGTCAAAGTGGGGGATAGGTGCTCCAGTTTGGTGAATGTCACCAGTGGTGTACCCCAGGGATCCGTCCTAGGCCCGATGCTATTCTTGTTGTTTATTAACTACCTGGCAGGCTCTCTTGAATTGCCTAGCTTTATTTTGCGGATGATGTGAAGATTGTTTGATCTGAGGGTAGGGCGGACTTGGGCAGGGAAATAGGTACCGTCCTGGACCGGGCATGCAAATGGGACTTACCTCTGAACGCTGAAAAAAGCCATTTGTTGTCAAGGACAGCAGAGAGCCTAACTGTCGCTCATGATCAAGGGCTGTTCACCATAGAGGCAGTCAGTAGGGTTAAAGACCTTGGGGTCATCATGATTAGTGACTTCAAATGGTCGGAGCATTGCAAAGCTGCTGCGCATAAGGCTCGTGGGGAGCTCTTTAGGCTGCGATCGGCTTTGTCTTGCCGGCAGCCGGAGGTATTCGTACCTATTTACATGGCTATAGTACGACCTCACTTAGAAGGTAGAGTGCAGGCTTGGTCACCCTTCTAGAAAAAGGACGCCGCCTGCCTAGAGAAAGTCCAACGTCTCGCCACGCGAATGGTTTAAGGGCAGAGGGGTAAGACGCATGAGCAAAGACTCTGTGATCTGAATCTTTTCTCGTTGGAAAGAAGGAGAAGTCGAGGGGATCTCATAGAAACGTTCAAGGTAATGAAGGGCTTTTCTGGCCCTAGACCAGACAGTCTGCTCCAAGTGGCTTTAGATTCCAGAACAAGGGGACATGAAAAGAAGCTGATAAAAGCCCGAGCTAGGTTGATGGCTAGATCGCACTTCTTCAGCGACAGGGTAGTGAACTGTTGGAACGGTCTGCCTGGTGGAACGATAGATCTTCAGACCGTCCAATCCTTCGAAGGAGCCCTAGAATGCAAGTGGAATGAGATATTTCCTCGTAGTGAGCCTTGAGTATATCAACTAGATGGATGACGGGTAGCACCGTGGTCCTTCTGGAGTATGTTTTAATAGACTTTTTCGTTCATTGCATACCGTCTCAGTGAACACTCACGATGCATAATTTCTCTCGCAAATAATGTACGAAAAGATATTCCGTTTCCCTCTCATGTTTAGTGGGGATTAGACGAAATACACTAGGCAGTGGTGGATGCATAACTGGTGTGCATACCATCGAGGGAATTCTGGAAGCTCGATTGGCCGTGGCCATTACCTGTCCTGTGCAAACTGAACTGAACTACGGAGACCGCCATTTTCACCAGTCGCAAAATAGCTTCTTCATTGCAGAAATTCCTGAAAAGGCAAAAAACATGCCCATAAACTACCAGATCAGGCCCCAGTGAAACGACACCCCATCCCAATCAAACAAGAAATACTACGGCTAAATACGACACTTGCCCACTAGTTCTTCTGCACAACGAATGGCAACCTTCTCTAACACAAAATCCGGCCTCAATATGGACAACGGGTTTGGTCAAAAAAAGTACGATCTAGATGCCGACAGCCTGAACCTCACGTTTAGTCATCCTTCATCGAATACCCCACCATCCTACGTTCATTCTGTTCCTCCAGATATGGAACCATTTCCTCAGAAGACCTCTTCAAGTTCCTTCAAATCTCGGAGTTAGCTTCTGCTGTGGATCCAGACGGTTTATCTACCACGGTCCTCAAATCTGGAGCAGATCAACTATCGGGAACTTTGACTTCCTTATCAATAAATTCGTTTATGCTGACGCTATTCCAGCCTCCTAGGAACCTGGAACAGTAGTGCCTATTTCCAAACACTGTACTTCCGACATTTTGTCCAAACGTTTTCGTCCCATCTCCGTCACTTCGGCTTTTAAATTGGTCGAGCGGTCTGTCCTAAGTCGACTGCGTCATATGCGTACAAACCCAGCAGACGCAATCTGAGTGAAGTTGATTCAGGTTAGCTTTTTATTCCAAACAACTTAAATAGTTCCATGAAATCCGTTTGACGTATTTTCCACTATTATTTCTTCCTATTTGATTCGGTTCCCCGTTCTGTACTTCTTCAAAAGCTACAGTCTCGTGGTTGAGATATTATTTTCCCATTAGAACTCTACGTACTTAACTTGGACCAAGTTTGTCGAGTGTCTTGAATAATAACTGAGGTAGTTTTCAGGGTGCACATCTCTCCCTCTTTCTCTTCTCTCAAATCAGTGACTTGACCACTGGACCACCTGCATAACTTCTTTAACACTCCGACAGCCTCGTTCTCTGTCAACCTATCTCCAACTACCGAAACTTTAACTCTTTTTCCGAGAACTTATA
Organism: Fasciola hepatica; assembly: GCA_948099385.1. Lineage (NCBI taxonomy): Eukaryota > Metazoa > Platyhelminthes > Trematoda > Plagiorchiida > Fasciolidae > Fasciola > Fasciola hepatica. The sequence goes on along the minus strand of CANUEZ040000116.1, from coordinate 13,902,322 downwards.
CCATATTCAGAATTTTTGTCCCATTCCGAACCATGTCTGAACACTTCCAAATATTTTAAGTGCGATCTCTCCCCTTCTCACTCCTCTCGCCTCAATGAGCAGTCAGTCATCCACAGCGTCCTCTTTTTCCGAGCTGAATCGGTCAAATACCTTAGCGTTCCCTCTCTTTTATTCAACCTTTATCTTCTGTCCGAGTCACCTATCCTCGCTCCCTCTATCCATCCATTATGCTCCCCAATGACAACACGGCCGATACTCGCAACTATTCTTTGTCAAATAGTGTCGGGAATAATCCTGTGTCTGGTAACTCCCATTTTCTCAAACCCCGTCAGCCTCTGAATCTCGGCTCGTTCAACTTGCGTACACTCCTGCAGACTGGTGAACAGGCGTGCCTAGCCCTCACAATAGACTGTCTGTAGATTGGTGTCTGCCGCGTGAGTGAAAAGCGTATCCGGGATTCGAGCAGTGGGCTCTGTGCTCAGGCCTTCGTCTATTCTTCTTCGATACAAATTTTCAGACGTTCTAATCGTCGAAATTCAATATGGGATAAGCCATTTTCCGGTCAACAGTGGACCCAGATCAACCACATCGTTATAAACTATAAACGGCAGGGTAGCACGCAATACTGTCGCCGGTATTGGAGCACCCCATTGCTTTCTTGATTCGGACCACGCTTTAGTTTGCACTCAGCTGTTCGCGTGCCACGGTGGGCTCTTCAAATGCATTCTGCACCGAAGGTTAGACTGCAGTAAGGTCTCCAATCCACCTCGTTTATCCCCCTCCAAAAGGCGCTAGTTGAAGAGCTACTTGTAGCCCCGCCTGACGATACTAATCTGCACTAGTAGCTTATCAAGAAGGTCTTGCTTTCTGTTGGTCTGATAAGTCGCGGCCTGGCTCTTCTTGCAGCAAAACCCTGGATTTCGGCCGAACATCTGAGTCTTCTCGATGCACACCAGTTGATTCCGAGCAGAAGCCAGTATAACGAATTATGACTCGTAACGAGGCGTGCACTTATTGCGAGTCTTCATAGGGATGGCAAAATCTGGTGGTAGCATCGTGCATCAGAGATAATAACGTGCCGCCTCCATGCGAAATTCCCTCAAGTTGTTTTGTCTCATTTGAATAACCGGTAGGAAGCCACTGGTATGATTGAAACAATCCGTGAAGCTGACCATTCACTAATCCGCAATCAGAAGTGGCGTCTCGAACGTTGAAAAGATGTGTGGGAATCATAATATTGCACGACTCAAGTCCAGGACGATTTCGCTGTATCTCTGCACAGTGCATACTGCATACAACGGTTACCGTGACAATTTACGTATCATCGAAAGCATGACAACAAAATTACGAACATGTGTCTGTGTTGCTCAACCTTGGTTTCCACCACTGAGTTGCTATTGCTTTAGCCAATCTGAGCAATTTTGTGTTTTCTGTTCTGCATACCACCCGAAACGATTTTTCTCTGTCAACTTGGTGTCGCCTCATCAGTAATAATGGGCTTTTGATAACTGTTTGTTCTTTGAATGCAGATGTGGAACGGCGTTAGCGAAATAGGTGTTTCACTGCTACAATGGTGCAATACGATCTGTTGATGGAATGTAATGTTCTGCCGAAGTTTGTTTGCAAACTTTCTTCAGATAGGTATGGCTATGATCGATCGAGTTTTTGAAGAGATTTTTCAGATGAATACTTTTTTCATGTCAGTGACTTGTTATAGTAAAGGTAAGGAGAGTAACAAAGCGCAATCGCATGTTTCACTGTTTGTGTGCCATTCTTAGGCGAACAAACAGAAACATACACATTCGCCTTCTAACTTCGCAAGTACGTTGCTAATGATGGCAATAGCGAGTTTATCATGGAAGACCACTTGGTGACGTGCTGCCTTGTGTTCAGGAAGTGCACGTCGTTGATCGAATTCGTGGTGTGCTGATAACCCATCAGATGCGCAATCAGCGCGCATAAACGAGGTTCAGAGTCAATGTCATTTCGATCGATAACTAGAATTGATTAGATTCTCCTTAAAGTTATCGATAGGACGACGTGCTGTTTTATTGCATTCTATTTTGTTCGTGTTCCCTTCGAAAATCGTTCGATGTAACTCTTCAAGTAACAAATGCACCAGAGCTCGCACATGAACCCTGGGATATACCGTCTCGAAATTGTTCCCTATTTCAGTAGATATTCTATTGTGGGAAAGTGTGTGCTTGACTGTAAGCTGTCGTTTTATTTTCACCTTTTCGCTGTAGAAAATTCAGTTTTCATTCCTACAAATCACGCCTCGGATTACACTTACACCGGATGTGACTGATCTTGAGTTCCTGTGGTTTGTTTATTTATTATCTAACCCAACTTCAACCGTTCCGTTTGTGTTCCCCCATCGTGAAATTCACGATGAGTGGGCCCCAGCGAAGTTCTAGCTGAACTGCTGTCAAGGGAATGAGTTACTCGTAGAACACAAACCCAAAAACCAAATTGAATAAGGCAAGTGGGTGAACTACGTGTACTCCAGAGAACAATCAATACAGTTACAAGCAACATACCTCAATTTGTGGGACAATCCAGTCACAAAGGTCCGGGAATATACTTCAGATCGTTGGAAGGGTCTGTCGGGAAGCAATACGGGACCGAGTCATTGGAATAGAGTGAAATCCTTGTTTCATAGGAAGAACAATTGACCAATCAGGGAAAGAGTGGTAAGCGTACCTGAGACGGAAGGACAGGTATGACCGTGAAATTGGATCAGACAAGAACCAGAAGAATCACACTCACGCTTGACCTAGATCCCCAAGCAGGCGCGGCGTGATCTCCTGCATGGAAGGAAAGTGCAAAGGTCATTCATGTGGTGAGAGTGAGAAAGCGAATAAAGAACGGATGCAAGCATGACACACAAGGTCGGGCACCTACGAAGCACAAACCAGAAGGTCGTAGGCCCCCGGAGTAACAGCAATGGAAAATTGGTCTAGTGTAAAAGAGCACTCATATGAGGACAGTAGGTGAACCCAGGCAAGGTAACCGGGTTCAACATGTGAAACGAAGGGAAGACGTGTAGTTTGAATTGGTTGGGAAGGGCCAGGTAACAAGCTGATTAGAATCACGTGAGTGAGAAAAGGAAACAGCGTGGGAGTTTCACACAGTGTGCTGAATAACCGTTACAGATGTATCGAGTAATTTACCGTCTGTATACCAGGGCGAACTGCAACTTTTCAGTCTCCACTGACTAGAAAAACACATAATACGTATTCTTGAAGTTATCTTTTTGCTCGCTCAATTTCTACATGAAAAAGTACAACATTTCGTGAAAAAGGCCACGACTAATGAAAGTCTGCCGACTAGGGAAAGACCGGCAGAGACGGAAATCTAACCCGGGTCTTCATTGTTCAAAGTTCACGATGATAGCCGTCTGCACACCTTTAGCCTCCATTCCGCTTACGTGGTAAACTATAAGTACGACGAAAAATAGGGAAGTAAAATCCCAAAGCACCAAAACTTTATCCAGTGAGATGCACCTAAATCTGCGTGGTGCCAAACGAATAGGTTTTTTAGGAGCATGATAAATATATCCTGGAAAGGGTATTTGAATCCCTAGGTGCGAATAAGGATAAGCCCCACTAATGTGCTTTACCAAGAGCGAAACTCAAGTCTGGTGCTTCCCAGTGCAGGGTTGGTTGGATGACCTGAGGTTTGTGTGTAAAAGGTGGAGTCCAAAAGACAGTCAGGCAAACAAATTTTTCGCATTAGTTTCTTTTTACGAGCAGTTGAATTTGCCAATTCATCTAACAAATGTTAGGAATAATAACGTATTTGTAAGTTACTGGTAGTCAGGTTTTCGCGAGTAGTATTTAAATACTTTATCACCAGTTGAGCTGACCCCAGCATCGATGATGTCCCTTCAACTAGTGCTGAAAAACGTGCGAACCGAATGACAACCTGGAAAATCACAGCCTTCGGAACCCGCCACTGTGAACTTACTGTACTAATAATGCATTCAGAACCAATCAATTTAAACGGATATTCAGTAAACTCACAGAAGGACTATGGATTCAACTATAATTCTGAAAGAGACCAATAATAGACGTGAAGGTACGCAAGTTTCAGGAACAACTGTTCATAACTTTCAGGCACACTATACTCCAATAAACGACCTGGCCGTGGAAAATGTGGGCGAAATTTCGATGGAACCCTTTTTGGAACTTGTGAAATGTCTTTACAATGCATTATCTTCACTCAGTCAACATACATGAGCAGAGAGAGAGAACCAAGCTGAGAAACAGAGATGCGGGCCTTTTGTTTTCTCTTCCCAGTCGTGTAGGAAAAAATGGCCAGTGGGGACTTTACGCAATAGCCACAAGGAACTCGATGAATTCCATTTGGATTAACCACAATTCATTTGTTTCAATGTGCGCTCTAATCACGAACCATACAACATCACAGAAAACGAACAGCATCATTCGTGTTCGACTTTTTTCACTGCACACTTCACCCACGTATCCTGGATTCTACACCTAACCGTTGTGCACACTAATACGATCAGCCTACACACCACATGACAGCATGCGACTCACCTATATCAAATAATTACGTTGCTTGCGAATCAACTCCCGTTCAATCGTATGTTGTATCTTGTATGGTATAAAGGGTATTAATTTCGCCGCCAATTTTCTGAATTCTGATTGCATTTCGGGCGATACAGTTACTTTTGGCACAGTACTTGGAATGTCACATTGAAAGGAACACAATTTCAGACAAATAAAAGAAGTCTGATGAAGGTAGGAAGGTTCATCTTTAGGGCTCTGACTAGTGGTCTGATGGAATCAGTCATACAAATCTGACTTCATAAGTACGAAGACTGATGATGTATGAAATGTGAATAAGCTCACTCTGTTTTTGCTGCGATTCCATCCCTAGTGGCATTCCAAGTGGGGCGTGACTTGTGATCCATTCCACTCGGTTGTGAACCTGTCGAGCATTCGTGTTTATCCAGTGTAGACGTGCTGCATTTTGTAAGAGTATTCGTACACGTGGAAAGCTTACATTCGTTTGAAAGGACCTCTGCTACTTCGACGCAGTTGTACTTTGGTTCAGACCACTACACGGTTGTATTCTCGCGATCTTCTTGGAAATGTTTCTTCCAGTTCCAACTTTTCTCTTCACGACGTATTCTCTTAGACCCTTCACAATTTAGGGGTAGCTAGTGCAAATCGGGACATTTCTTTGAAAATCTGGCGTATACTCATTCCCTAGCTTTTGTATTCCATTAGCTTTCCCTGTTCCAGCTCAGAGAGCCCTGGGCCACAAATCATTGTTCTGTTTTCATCGATGAGAGGTCGATAATTCTAACCAGAAAGGATAGGCGGAATGAACTTGGTGCACGAATCATATGTTACACAAACTAGGCTCAACAACAGCTAATTTATCATCCCTACGTATTGAAAATTCCCCTTTATCGAGGAAGACCTTTGTGTTTCATAACCATACTGGTTTTTGTAATTCATCCAGGCATGAGCTTGTTAGCATTTCGCACCCTCTGATGCACATTATCCCGGCCGCGTGTACGATCCCCGCTGCATGTGTGATGCTAACAAACCAGGATGCAAAATGTGGTTGGCCTGGGTGGTTTGGTTTGAAAGGAATCTTAGGAGAACTGGATGGGTGCACAAAATTGCAACAAAGACTAACTGTGGAAAAAGAATTCGTTGGTGGTTGACAAATGTTCGAATAAGCGTAGCTCATACCAACCAACTGTTGAGGAACATAGATGCGGGAGCAACCACGTCATCGAAATAGAAGAAAAAGCGGAAGAAATGAGGCACGTTTCCCAGGTCTTATTGCTCTAGTGTGTTCCCGTGCTTGCTTGAATAAACTACAATCTACGAATGATCCTCGAAGGAGGACAAGGCAGTAAGTAAGGTTAACAATGGGGGATTTTACCAAAATCACTGGTGCTGCAAAGACCCCGACTTTCTTCATTCAGGAGCATTTGGGTGCGGAGCGTGGCCTGAAAAATACTTTATAAAGGACACTGAACAATGTGATATCGAAAGGATGCCTACACCGATGTAGTAAGCTACGTTTTAAAGCATGAAAACATACCGTATCGTATGCAAACAGTGACGTACATTTCACTCCATTCTGATAAGCTTCTCTCACTCAGCTGCCCTTTGCAGAATGATCCTGTTTGTAGTGGGCTACTATCCGGTCTTTGTTTTTGGAACACCATCAACAGGCACTAGCATCTCTTCACGCACGAACAATCTTTCGTTATTTTCTGTATCCACAGTACAGGTAATTCTACTGAAGATGCCGTACTACACATCAAACCGTCCTATCTGAAACAAAAGGAGCATAAAATGGCTGGTTGCTTGAGTATTTGGCTCTGTATAGTTTGTCATGGCCATGTTAGTTTTCAGCTGTATGGAGATAAATCGAGTAGATCACGAGAAGGCATAGACCTTCCAGTGACGAAGATAAAAAAAGTTGAAAAGCTAGCACATTTACTCTACTCCCCCTTTGATTTGACAAAACAAGTAGTTAGGTTTAAACTGGTTAAAACTCATGAGCTCTCCACTTGCATGAACGTTGAATGGACATGGAGGCAAATGTATGCGTTGAAGTTTGATAGGAATTCAGTTGTTTTCCCTATATTATGACCTGTAAGCATACATATTATCGGGGAAATGTGTTGAACGGTCCAGTAACTGCGATTTTGATGACGGCAGGAAAGTGCGTTGTTAAATAAAAGACGTGTAGAATATGCTGGGGGACTTTATGGGTAGTGGTGCAATCGGTTGACAAGCCCTTTTTCTACAATGGTTTGGGCAAAACTAGAGAGGTCAGTCCGCAGTCATCTGCAATTTCACAAGCTATTACGTGTATTTGTGAAGGTTCGTGAACAAATAGTCTGATGTAGAAGCGTGAATGATAGCTTTTGTTTTAGAGATAAGTAAAACCAACCGGAGAGTAGGAGAATAAAATGGGGATATCTTATTGAGAACTGAAGGAGAAAAATCTGTTTTTAACCTCGAAATTCTCCAGCTTGGCTGAATTGGGAATAGATCTGTTCTACTGTGTCAGGATGGAACGAGATTGGGAGTGTACGAAAAACCCAGAGCACCGTGCATGTTATTATACGAGAAAAGGTTGATCTCAATAATGGGGAGCTGTGGGGGTGGAGGAATGCAGTTAGAGGACACGTTCTTTATACTGGGTAGACTTGGACTTTGGGACCGGCTTGATAAAATTTACCAGAGATGATAAACATGTTGACTAGTTATATTTTTGTCCGAATAATCCCACAGGGCACATGCAGAACAACACAAGGTGGCGAACAAGCTCGTTTTCAGTGGTTCGTAATCATGCCATTACATCACATTTTACATGAACAGTTTTAGGTGAACAGAACAGAAATCATGATAAGGCGATGAGTCGAAATTAAGTGGGGGAGAGTGGATCAAATATCACATGCGTGACCTCGATCCGTCTCTGGACTGTGAATGGGTGTCTGCGGTGTCATTAGCCGGATCAACGGATCTGTGGTTAGTTTGTGGGTAGGGAGTGGGCCAAGGAAGACTTAGCGCTTGCACGAACTGTTTTTGGGCGCACAACGGGGGATTGTAGAGACGAATGCATACCGCTTCCGCTGTGGCTAGAACACGGCACTTTACCAGCCTGAATTGCCCACTTCGGACTTTGTAGATCGGTCAGAATGCTTTGGTCACATTCACTGAGTGGTTAGACTGAACAAGGTGTGAACACACAACGCCCGTAATTGCTTTGATTGCTCCAGTGTTCAACCAAGCTGAGTGGTGTTCACAGACTCGTTCAGAAAAGTGTCTGGTCGTACGGCCAATGTACGTTGTCCCACAGGAAATTAATTCGGACTCATCGCCTTATCTTGATTTCTGTTTTGTTCACCTAACAATGTTCATACAAACTGAGATATATTTTTCATTATATGCTCATGAAATGGCTTCTTTATTATTGGTCTTGTGTCATTCACACAGTTAACCAATATTAGATCGGTTTTTAGGTTGGATAAACATTCCGAATCAATCATGCTAACACGTTCACTATCCCTTCCACAAATGAAGTTGCAGGGCCTTGTCCTAAATTAGGTGCGAACGAGTTTGGTCATATGTCGAACCTGACTGAGACCCAATTGGTTTTGTCAATGGAAGTCCCAGAACCATTTCATTCTTTGCACAGAATGCAGAACTATCGTTCACATTGATTCCCAGACACTTGAGGATGCACCGTGTGATGCAAAATTCACATTGCAATACCCCCTACTGAGCGGAGGGGGGAAGGTAAGAATGATAATGAATTGCACAATGTGTTGTAACTAAAAAGCCCACGCTTTCTTGTTCACTTTTTTTTTAACAAAACCTCCCACTTATTTGTATCTTCGTTACAAATGACAATGACGAACTTTGTTCGAAAAATCATCAAACAAGTTGGGAAGTGCATTCATTTGTTCCTCCAAAAGCACCGCCACCAGTCTCTCACCAGATATGAAGTTCGATCAATGAGATTGTACAGTGTTTCATCATGCTTTATCAACACTAAACTCAATTATAACTCCTGTTAAGTCCTTTCTACGAACGACCAGCAGTAGCCATGCATAGACTCTAAATGGAACTCAAACCAGCCATGAATGGTTTCGAGTGAAATAGTTGGTTTCTCGCCAACACTGTGGTATATGGTATCATGCTGTTGATTTCTATCAAACCAAAAGCAGTAGCCAAACAGAGTTTCCATGGCTTATAGCTTTTCGGCGATTGTTGTTGATGTAAGATAGACGGTTTTATAACCAAAAGAACTCACCTGTTACACAGGCCCAATGACCGGAAGTATTTCGTAGAATTCGACACAAGTACACGAGAGTTCTTTGCACAAGGCAATCTGACGTAACCTTCGGTATGAAAGACGAGAATATAATCTTTTTAACTTGTTTCTTTGCTGATAAAGCTGACTCGACTCCGTTTCCGTATACAGACACACAACTTAGGATGTGATATTCTGTTCTCCTTTGGTTATCAAGCAAGTCACTTTAGATTGCAGTTAGTCTAAAGAAGTTATTGTGCGTTCTGTATTAAATTGCCCTGAAATTTTTCAATGTGTCAGCTGTGTCCTGGTTCCAGTCAAAGTCTGTTTCAAACGTTGTCAGGTCCACTTTTTGTTGGTCTTCCAAAATGGCCCCACTGATTCAGGGGAATCTTTTAATCTGGGCCCATATTTTGAATGAAGGCCGGATAGTTTTCAGTTCCTACTGAGTTAGCTGCGAGATCAATCTAATATTGATTCAAGTATCACGGATCGAGTCTACATTTCGGGATGTAGATTGACATATAATAGTCAAATACTTGAACTAACAGGACGTATTAAAGGGACTGAATGCATGAGAGCCCTAAGAGAATTCGAATTGATCTGTTTTAAGCCACCCTTATTTGGAGGACGTCTGCTAACTGGTAAATTGCTACTTGATAAATCATAGCTAGCTCTGTTGTACTTGGTCTTGCAGCTTCTGATTGGCTAAATCATTTGCTCGTTCGTGAACACGGATCAGTCCGGTACGCTATCAACGGAACAGAATCTCGATTCTCCCCAAAACCATGCTGGACGAAGTGATCAGCAGTAAACGGGGGCACGTTGTTGTAGTCTACTGAGCAGCGTTATCTCTGAGACTGCTTGCTTTTTGTGAAGAAACCCGGTTAGCAGTGCTGATGCTAGAAGAACGATTGAGTACACAAGAAACAATACTAGAGAAAACAGCAACCATGAACAGGCGATACCGATTTGGGTGTGCTGCTTGTGGCCTTCGTACTAACTTCTTCAACTTACACTGTCGGCTGAGATAGGTAGCGGTTGAAGCATTCGTTAGGGTGTTCATTCCCTGTGTAGGGGAATAATACACAGGTCCAGATTAGTGTGATTTACCTTCTGTGGCTCGTTAGACTTCCTGGTTGAGCCCAGGAGAACTGCTCATTGGATGGGTAGAGTCTTTTACAGGATAAAATTGTCTGTCACAACAGGTAGGTTAATTTTATTAGCAATCCTTTTCAACTAGCTGATATTTCCTGCTGTTAATATTTCAACTACTTCCAAAATTAGAATATACATGTCAATGGTTTGCTGTTATTACGCCATCAACCCACACCCATTCGCAGATTTTCCATTCAGACCAGGTATTTCAGTAAGTCAAAAGCGACCGACAGTCACGTGGTGCTTTCCTTGTTGATCAAGTTTCACAATTATTTCCTTATAATTTCTGAGCTTATGAGACAAATATAACAATAGGATAGGGTTCATCATGCGAAGTTCACTCACAAATCCGTAGGAAATAAGCCAGAAATCATTCCGCAGCTTTTTTTTGGTTTCAATCTATCAAATTTGCCAGCAGTACCAATCCGTTGAGTCTGAGTTGGGACCTAAATCCGGGTTTCAAGGTTAACAGTCACACACACGGACACAGTGACAGACAGACTTTGACAATAATCTGCCCAGCTAGAGTCAGCTGGTTGCCAATTTAGAATCGTGTCAAACCCATAGCAATTGAATTCCTGCCCAACTCTCAAGGATCCTAAGGCCTCGGTGTACTTTCACTAGAAACCTTGTTTCAGTGTACGGTGAAGAATCGCCAGAGTTCGTGATTAATTTCTGAGTTAGACAGAGCTTCTCTGTCTAATGGGTTTGTTCGACTACGCATTCGGCTGGACGGAAAACTGGGTTTTGGCTGATTATCCAGGTGTTCATTTGAGTCCGTTGATACGCCTCTCGGACCTGGAGTTCGCAGACGATATTTTCGTGCCAGAATGTTCTCCCACCCCACTTTAGCCGGTTCTCAACCGAATCGATTGCTTCGCAAATTCACTTCAGCGAAAACGGAGGCTTTTCGGTTCACCCAGAACCGTCGGATCAACACTCATCCACCAATGGTCAGGCAATCGAGTATGTACTATCCTTCAGATATCTGAGGTCATCACGGCTTCCGAATGACCCGTTGAAATAATGAGCATTATCAAGGATCAACAATTCACGGAAAGCGTTTCTTCAGTTCCAGGGCTTACTTCGGATTAGGGCTACGTCAGCCTTTGAACCAGGATTGGCATCTTTTGTATTTCTACCCGGATGGTGTTTGAATACGGGTGTGAGACTTGACAACTGCAAACTGAAGATACCAGGAGGCTGGAGGTGTTTGACCACCGGTATCTCTGCCGAATCATTCCTTAAATCTGTCAGGGAAGCTTGCACTCCGTCTACTAAAGTTACTTGGTATAAAAGGATGGTTTCATTTTATCGTTCAGGTGATAATTGAAAGGTACTTGAGGTTACCGGCTGCAGGAAAGACTTCTCGGTTTTTTCTTTTCTTTTTTCACACTCACTAGTGGTTTTCACCAAAACCGACTAACTCCAAACCTCACGGTTCTACTGATCTACCGAAGAAAGATACCGAGATGCGTGTTCTTAATTTCACATTATTCGCCAAGACTAGCGCCTTTAATCACATGAGGTTCTATAACTTCATTACACTATGAAGTCACTGTAAGGAATTAAATACATGCAAGAATTTAAAAAAAGAAACGAATCGCTTTTTCCCACCTCTCTAAATAAGTGCGATGGAGAGAGCGTATATACCCTGTCGCCTCAAAGACTACGTGCACTATCAGGGATAGCCGGAACTTTGGAATGGCAAGCGACATTAAGTCCCCATAGGTCAGGTCAGCTAACGAGGAGGCCGATGGTTGATTGCTCCCTGTCACCAATTTGACCAGCGATGACTTGGACCCAATCACATACCCCGGAGGTGATACACGTTTATACATACCCTAATGCAATCGGTCACATCACACCGAATACCGACTGGCAAATGCGTACATTGGTGAAACTGATCAGAAAGAAACCACAAAGAAGTATAATTTGAGCAAAAAGAGAGGCCGCAACTGGGCGTAATCCCTGGATGATCGATGATATTACTTCAAGAACTACTCTAAATTAAAATGGAAATCCCAAGTCACTAGTGTTTACCTACTTAGGTTACAAAGATACATTTCATGGAGTTCAAAAGTTTTTAAAATTGTCCGAAAAAGAGGCGAAAATCAAGGCAGAAATTTAACATACATCTCTGGTGGTTTCCGTCACTCCCTTCCCTGTACAACACAACAGAAGATTGTTCTAAACTTATTTTTGTAAAAATATGAACACCTGGCAATTTGTGTTCCAATTTTCTCCAGTCCCACCTACGTGTCACTGTCAATCAAATCATACCGGACAAGTGTGATCTGAAGCTGAATGCGTATACGTTAGTCTTCTTATTCGACAATATGCAAAAGGCGAATCAGACGACTATCCGATATAGGTAAGTGGAACGTCGGTTTCATTGGAAGCAGAATAACGTGTTCATTTCCAGGTGGTGATTTTGGACACATCAGATTTTGCTTCATCACACGTACGGTCACTGACTTGATTGCACTTTCAAATGTCTTAACCTAGGAAATTCGAAAATGTTGTAAGTAGCAGAAAATCTTGGTGGATTGTGAAATCATCAGCCATACAGTGCCAAAGCTCAACTCATTCGTGGAAGCCCTGGTTAGCCTGTTCAGCTGTACTTCATTGAGCTTGCTAGGAATCGAGAACCGTACAGTGAATGTGAACCAAGCTCCATCGGGGACCAGCACCCGGAATGAATGATTGCTAGTCAACCAACTTAAAGCCAGAACATCTAGTTTAGCTCAAAAAGGTATCTTCAACTTCAATAACATGACTCTCTCGTCACTCAATATTTAGCCACAGCAAACACCGAATAACTTGCAGCATTTTCTCTAACGTTTCTATTATTACCAATAATTATTAGCTTTTGGGTGATGATGGTGTCTTGGAAAACGCTTATAACAGTACCGGCACAGTAGTCTCTCCCTCCGTATTGCATCCTCCCCGACTGAAGAAACCTAGCTGCAAGAACCACTTCTGATGCGAAGGAGAATTTCCATAGAAAGTCTATCACTATGCAACAAACAACAAGAATCAAGCAAGGAACACTTTCGTTGGAATTTTATCCCAAAGTTAGGGTATATTTTCGGTTCACTCTGATTGGTGAATATTTTTTCTCCAAACAGAGCTGGTTATAGCTCGATGAGCTAGGTCAGTGATCTCAGTTAAAATCATCGGGTCACTGGGTTTGATGAGTTCTAATCATATAGATCTAGATTGATCTGGGTCCAACTGCTCCATTGATACAGATTTCGGTTGTTTTAGTGGGGGTAATGTCACCGTCTAATGCTGAGACCACGATATCTTTCGCCTGTCATTATGACCCAGTTAGACGTTTGCCCTCAGCAATACTGATAAGGAGGTCAGTAATCACAATAATACCAAGCCGTTCTTGTACAGGAATAATTTTGAGATCACGCATCGCAGCCCCGTGCGTTTCGCTGACGGATCGTACCCGGCTGGAATTCGGATTTGTGTACCCGCACCTGCATTATGGTTTCATCAGGTACGAACTTGTTATCCCTGAATCGAGTGAACAAAGTGATTTGACGGATTGAGTTTGGAGAAAACGATCAAAAGAGTGCAGAAATAACTGATATCACCGGGAGTCAAACAACGGATATTCTACAGGAAAAATACCTCAATCGAACAAGCAGTGGGCTTGAAGGAGCGAATTCATTACAAAACAACTGTTATTCCTCAAGCTTTCATAAATACTGAAGATAAAATATTTTCGCCATTTATTTCTAACATCTGTTTGGTGTGTGAATATGATGAACCTGGATTCGATCGACTACATACCCTCATATAAACTATTAAACCCAAGTTTTTAAACCGACATTGAAAAAGGTTCGATTACGCTATTCAACCGTTGTGCGAATTAGGCACAACGAAATTATTTTTTTGCGTCGATTGCACTAAAAAATTCCAGCGGTTAATACGAAAATTTCGGAAAAAAGTTTATTTTTTATTTTTTAGAACAGTTATGAAAGACGCGAAACTCTTGTTTCACAAAAACAACGGTAAAATTGATCCTACCCACCTGACTACTACCTTCTGGCTAGCTCTAATTCTGGATGAACTGCATGCAGAAAAGAACAGTTTGAACAATCCAGGCTGGCTTTTCTATCTGATGGATGAGATGCACCCTGTTCAGATTATCGATGCTGCGTATATGCTCTGTAAGCTGAAATCAAACGATACAAACCGAAAGCTTGGACTAAACTTTCAAAAACAGACCTTGTTTGAACCAGAAACTTTGGTTATCACGTGCCTTGAATGCGACATTTCTGGAGTGTGTTCACTGACGGGCATTAAAAAATACGTTTTAATTGCGCACTTACGTATCCCCAAATTTATCCAAAGATAAGAGCCAATGGAAATTCACTGGGGCATTGAAGTACAGAAAGATAGTGTTGCGAACTTAGAGTAGGCTTGGTATATTTCTGTCAGTACGGCAGGGCCTTTGAAAACCGGCTGTGCTTTAAATACTTCCCCATCTTTCGTGACTTACCAAGGAATCATTTTCTGATCCCTAAGTGAAACTAATTTTCGCGGCCAAATGTTATCCAACTACGGCTTTCTTTTGAATTCCCCACGGGTCCTGGCGCTTGGTAACGAGTTTCGGACATTTTCGAATGCATTCGGAAATCCTTAAAAACTTCTGTTACGGAAGGCACGTGGGAAATCAAGAAAATATCTTGCTGGTTGGAGAGCTACTCTAAGACGTCATACTGTTTCCCAAATGGAGATACCGTCAATATTATCCTCAAACGTTCGTTCCACTTCGTGGAAAGTTCATGGAGTATCCCATATCCCCTTGAAGATTAAATCAAAAAACGCCTGTGCGGTATTCCTCCAGGAAAGTCGTTTGCACAGTGAAAGTGATGATGATATCGTCCATATTGAAGGTCTTGAAGTCTTCGATCGATCGGATTGCGAGGAAATGGAGTAATCACATCTACCTGTCACAAGTGCTGCGAGTCTTCTCACCTCTCCTTCCAGTTCAGCAAGTTGAAGATCTGCTATTGCAGTTCGGTTTTAAACAATTTTTCTCAATTCTTTTCACCATCTTATCCTCGTTAAATCTCATGTCGCACCAGATGCTCCCTCAGGTGTTATCAGTCAGGCAATTACCAGCTCTTCCAACTATCTGATTACAAGTCCTGATCAGTCCTTTGGCCTAATAGCACTTGATTTCGATGGACTTGACTTATCCTTTTTAACCGCCTAAAGCATTTTTCAAAGCACTTTGATGCAATTTCGGGTTCACTATGCCTTAGCTATACAAATATCTTCACAGTTCTCAAAGGTGGCCCCCGCTAGCACTTCTGATTAGTGTACTTTTATTTCCATACCAAATTTAGTGTAAAAGCAGAACTTCAAACAAATCTCTGAACTCTTCGCGCACTGTCTACGAATGAGCATACCCTCTGATAATTTCGATAAGCTCGGGGAATTTGCTGACCCCACTGATCTTTCTATTTTTCCTTTAAAAGGCGCCTCGTCGCACTGTGAACACTTAACGGACTACCTTAACTTTTTCAATGACTTATGTTGCTCCGTGGAGACTGTTGTGTATCGTTAAAGTCACGCACACTACGCGGACAACCGATCAGTATTCCTCTCATGAATGGGCATACGCCTGACTTGCCTTGATCTTTATTCATGCTTTAGCGCCAGCAGTATTGACTTGTCGATTCTGTTGTGTACTGGTTAGTCTTACTCTGTTACGCGTGACAGCACGTATGGTCTAGCTCTTAATGCCAACTCACTTGTTTGCACGCGGCTCAATAGCCAGCTACTGCCGGGTTTTGTGTTTACTCTTGTACAAATAAAAGCAACGCCACCATTACTACGGATACAACAGACACCAATTAGTTTCAAACCGATAGGTTCTTCTCCCCTCTCATGAAGAGACTCCGTAGAGCTGGAGAAAGGGATTACAAATCCGGCAGGCATCATGCTCTGAAAATTCTACCCGTACTCATCAAGACTGGAGTATTAAATGTGAATAATCTGTAATATAGACTCAGTGATGAGTAACAAGAACTGTCGGGAGACGTGGGAGACTCTTAAACAGCTGTGCTAAGCCAGACCCAAGCTGAAACTAAACTTCAAAGAGTTGAATCACCAGTTCGCAGTTAATCCAGGAGTATCCTCAATTCCCCTCTTCAATTGAGTCCCGTGAAACTAACCCTGTTACACCTACCTCTCTCCTTAGAAATCTACAGCAAGTCAAGTGCTATAAGTTTGGTTGTTGCGACTTCCTAAAACCACTGTTACTAGATGTCTGCTTTTTTGAACTCCGATCCCATTTGACTGAACTGTTTAATTTTTGGCTAGATTATGGGGTGATTTCCGATTCTTGGAGATATGTACGCCTCACCCACCAACCCAATAAAGGACCCGACAAATATCGTCCGACAGCAAGAAATCTGTTTTGCTGAAAGTATTTGAAAATGTAAGCCTCTACGGCTTAAGTTTCCAGGTTCACCCCCTAAACCGGACACAATTTGTTTACAAACCCTCTGTGCCAACCCTTGATGCCGTTAGCTGTAATACTAACTCTATTGGTTCCACTCTTGATCATGGCGGCCTTACTGTCAGGCTAATCTTTCTTGCCTATGCGAATACTTTCGGTTCTCTTCATCGTGGTACTGTTCTAACTATTCTGCATATAAATGGGACTGACGGATGTATCCTGAACACCCTTTGTGATTGTTTTTCTAATCGCACGCAGTTTACGTCCTGTAGTAGCCGACACTTATCTTCTCTTCAAGTTGGATCTGGTAATTTTCAGAGTGCCCTACAGTCTCCTTTTCTTTTCTTGTTTCATAGTAGTAAGCTCCGCATTCCACCCAGTCTTACAGGCTGCAAATATGTTGATGATGTTGTACTTCGATGTGTCTGAAACGTAAAATAAAGTATAAATCTTCTTCGAAACAGTCTGAATGAACTTGGATACAGGTCTACTTCCCATACTGTCTCTCTTAAAAGGCATTGACATCCCCTGCAATCTTCAATATGGATCACGCTACCAAACTATTTTTAATAACATCCCATATCTCTTCATTGATAACCAACATCTACTAAAAGCTTTTTCCGTTCTTTACCTGGGAGTTACTTTAACTCACAACCTTTGCTGAACTAGTAACGTTGAAACAGCCTTCACTAGAGTCAAAAAACTTTCTTTTCTATCATTCACCCCGCGGAAACTGAAAGTAGCTAAGCATCTTATAGTTCGATTTGTAACCATTTTCATTCTCTCTCCCTTGCTTTACTGATCCCCTATTATTTTCTCAGTTTAAAAGGAAGCTATTTTGGGCTTATCGCCAAATCTCTAAAGTTTCTCTCTCCCTTCGTAGCTTAATCAACAGAGATATTCTCCCTGACTGTTTAACTAGTAAGCATTGTAATGCTTGTGACAAGTTCACAAATAGGTTTTTTTCAAAAAAGCAAATCATTGTCTTCACTCCGCACTCACCAAATCCGTCTCATTCCTTTCCACCCGGTCAAAAATTCAGAATGCATCACTCAAGCAAGTCTGCATGTAGAAATAGCCGCGTCACTTATCTTATACACTTACTCGTAGACCGCGGCCAAGAAGTTAAAGATCTCCTTAATCACTTTCCTTATTAATCACATTGTATATACTGCTTCGGTTTGCTTTCACACACTTATTTGCACCTTGAAATAAATTTTTACATTTTTTTCTCTCGGATTCTTCTGTTAATCACACAACATCAGGTCCGTGAAAACTTTTCTCGACTTGATTTGACTTAAAGAGAAGAAGATAAGTCAGTTCTTCGATTGTGGACAACATGTTACAGATTCGAGATTGGGGATTTATCTGCCTTAAGGCGAATGACGGTATATTGAGGAGCATTAGAATGCAGTAAGATGCAATAATACCAGGAATCATAAAGAGAAGTTGATTTCGGAAAATGCATAATACTACTGGCTAGGTGATCTCATCAACGGAAGGGTGTCAACGCAGCTTAATACTGAGAACAATGGGCGAATCATAAATACCAAGGGAGAATGTCTGTTGAAATTATTATCAAGGTAAAAACGCAACATCTCTTTGGCAAGCAATACACGGGTTGCATCACTGTACAGCTTAGCTACCACATACATTGAGGAGACCAGACAATCAGAATCACCGTGAACAAGTATCACGAAAACCCACTATCACTGGTTAAATTGTGATCTCAAATTATTTTCTTTACTGCACCAGTTATACAAATTAATTTTGCAGTAAAACAACGTACATTTTTGCTGCAGTAGCCTTCTCGCCAATCCGGTGTGCGTAGCCCCTGACTGAAGCACATTCTTTACGTTCTTTCAGCTTAAGTATTTCGAATAGTGCAATCTCTTGTATATAACGAAACTGACACCAGCACTAGTCCAAACTGTGCTTGCTCAAACACCCATTACACGGTGATCATCAACGTTTTAGATGGGGAAGATAGGAGTTCGGTGGAAAACAAATGAGTGAAAAGCGATGCATCATCGGTGAATGTGGGGAAAGCATATGAAGCCATCTGAAGATGACTGTGTTTGAATGTGTGAATTCGTGACCAAAATTTACCAAAGACAAACATGACCAGTTAGCACTTAGCTTTAGACAGCTAGTATGTTGTTCGATGCCACAGGACTGTTTGTTGTTCGTCTACTTGCTGTGAGCACAGTTGGTTCCCGCCAACTGAAAGACACATTTCTGACTGCTCTGCTTACGGAAGGTTGAACCTTCAGCTCCCTTAGCGAATGTCGCACCCGGTGTCGCTCTAAAAAGTTAAAGGTGATTGATGTTGTTTCAGAGCAAACTGGCCTTCACTTATTCCACCGATTTTTACCGTCTGTTTTTGGCAACTGTCGGAGCTTTTGGCTTGTTTCCCGTTTCTTAGGCCATTCTCGGGATCTAGTTAGTATCAATAGTAGTATCAATAGTATCATAAGTCAACTTTGTGCAATAGGGAAGACACAAATCTGAGAACGCCTTGAGAAATGCTAAAGCGACTTAGTTGAAAACCTTTAATGGACGGACGAGTGTTTTGTAAATTATCGTGAAGGCTTCATCGCTCACCTGGTGCCTTGCATCGGCAAGCTGCACTACCGTTGCACTAGCCACCATTCTTACAGTTCCTGTATCTAGCCAGGAAGGCTTGTGTCCCTCGATTCTTGGAGACAGCAGCGATGTCGTTTTGCCTACAAAGCTTGCAGAACACAAGCAATAAAATGAACAAGATAGGTTGGGATTTAACGAGTTATTTGTCCCTGAGGTTCATAGAAATCGCTTGGAATTGTCTAGTGAAACCAGTGAAGCTCTCTCTGTCATGCCTTCCCTTCATGATGCACGGTGGCATATTAGTGAGGCTGTTTTGATATTTGGATATCGGAAAAAATCACTTACTTTTTTCCTATCCAAAAGTCCATGTCTCAAACCGGAATCAATCAGACAACCATTCACCCACCGAGCTGTAGCTTCACCATGTGAGTTATCCTGTTACGGTCAATAAGTTGAACACTAAAACACTCAGCCGGCAAATATGCTTGTTGTCGGTGCTTCGTGCCTGACTGAATACAAAACATTTTATGGGCATTTGAGTTAATATAATAGAGAAATAATATGAAAATTGATATTCATCACAGAAGGATAAAAATTTCTGTCCACATATACTAAAGTTTTCACGAGAGATAGTATGTGTTCATGAGTGCCAGTCTATGCGTCACTGATTGTCACTTATCTTGTACCGATGACTAGGGTAGATTCAGAGATCTCATATGTCGTTTCTGGACACTTGACAAAGAGTTGCTCAGGTGGACCACAACCGCTTTGGTTGTGTTCAAGATGCGACTTTCGATACTTCATATTAGTCTACCTTCAACAGTGCACATAAGAAGGAAGACCTCAATGGCATTGACCGAATGATCCAATTCTATCAGTAGGAGGCTGAATACCATGTTGAAACAACTCTCTTACTTTAACGGGATCTTCTCGTGTTTCGACTTTTATAACTTACCCTGCAGGTGCACGTGATTTGGAACGTACAATGAGAAATGGAATGAACGGATGATCTGTCTTTCCCCTATAAAAATAATAACTGGTCAATGGTGAACACAGCATTTTAAATTCGTGTGGGCTTTTTTGCATTATCGCAGTTCAGGCCACCACTAACTTCACCGTCCTCCGAGAATCTTTTAGCGAGAAATGTAAACCGAGGCTTTCTTCGATCAAAACATTCATTTGTTGAGGGCACGCATGTGAACGTTTTGAACAAAATTATATGTGTTACCAAGAAGTTAGAATGTACTCAAATTGGTTAGCCAAGTTCTCCTTACCAAACTATTAGATGATTGAGACTACATTCTTTGTATGCCCATTCATTTTGAAACCGGGATGGAAGCCCGAACTAAATAAGTTTCGGTGTTCGGTTTTCTGTTTTTTGACATTTTTCGTGGGTTCAGTGAGGCCATCTCTGGAGTTCTTTCTCCCCGAATGCCTACTGGATGGTGGAAGACACCGAGCGACACTTTCATGCGCAGCTGTTCGGGGAAGTACAAGTATCCAAACTGATTCCCTGTACACATGATTTTCTCATAAATTATTCTGTGGTACTTCTTACTTCTTGTACTTTGACTGAGTGATACTGCTGGGTAGCAACCACAAACGGATCGCGAAAATACGCAACTAGGCTGTGAACAAAATTTACTGGACAGAAACTTTCCGGTCCATTCGGATCACAATACTCATCATCTCTAATAGTTGCTTTCGTTTAGTTCGTAAGTTATGAAAGCGAATCTTGAGCACATCCACTTGATATCAGAACACGCATAACTCAATGTTCGGAAGTTCAAACCTGTCCATGAATTAACCACCTTCTCGTATGCAGCAAGCTCGACTTCCTTGGGGGATATTATGGAAGTTTCGGAAAAATGTTTCCGTCCAGGCCTTCGAAATACCGAAACCCCAACACCAATAATTTATCATTTTAGAATGCTGGAGTATCCATACGTTTTGCAAGTTTACCTGACTTCTCTGGTTTTCTTATTCACTACCCTTTCAACCATAAATATGCTCCGCGATTTGGTTTCCATCTAACCTGTACCCGTACAATCGACGATCTTGGTAATGGCACTTTCGCTCAGTGCGTCAGCCAATTCTGACCACGAAGACACTCGTTTGCGTCCCAACGACCACCTCCGCTTCACTGCTTCTGTAACCTGGTCTGTATTTACTCCTCTTTCGAACCACCTCAATCTGACATTTATATTCCACTCCAACAAGAGCTCTTCTTCACATTCCCCTTGTGATTCTGCAGATCTTAAACCTTTCTCTCTGAGCACAATTTTAAAATTATTCGCCAATCTAAAACTTCGTCCGCTGATGGTCTTAATGTCCCTCGTCCAGCGATTCTCAAGTATGGCGCTGCCCAATTTGACACACCGATGACTACTTTGATTGATGAACCTGTGTACAATTGTTCGATTCCTGATCTGTAGCGTCCAGTTACCAAATGTCCACTTCCTAACGGCTCCAACACCCTTGGTAGAAATAAACTGTTTTGCCCCTTTGCCATCACATCGGCCACCATTAAAGTCACTGAAAAGACTGCTTTCATCCGTCTTCAAACGCATCTCGGAGTGCCACCTGACCGGTGTCAGTTTGCCAATAAACTCAGAAGATCCATGCACAATGCTGTGGCCTGCTTGGTTTATTCTATCCTTATATACTTAAATAACTCTGAACAATCTATCCCTTGCTTATTTCTCTATTATTATTCAGCCTTTGATTCAGTACCCCTATCTGGTCTCTTGTAAAAGCCTGAAGGGTTCGAATGCTCCTCAAAAACCCCTCTCTGGCTATCGAATTATTTCCTGAATCGAATTTAGCAAAGTAATGTCGTGCAAAATGTTTCTAGATCACCTGTGAATAATTCTGGTGTTCTCCAGGTTGCTGGGCTATCCCTTTCTCCATTTTTGACTCATATTACCGATATTCCGGTTCTCTCTCCATCTAAAACATTTAAACATACTGATGATGTCCTTCGCCGAGCTATTTCTAATTTTTCATATTTCAGGAAATTCGACGGAAACCTGCCCCAATATGAATGATTCACTCCCCAGTTGGTTCTAAAACTGAATCCATCTAAATACCTTCATTTTATTTTCAGTCTTCGTCGCTCACCTTAGCCTACAAATTGTGTTACACTGAATTTCAAATCCTTACCCAGAGTTAGTTTCATCAAGTATCTGGGTATTAGCTTAGATATCAATCTAAGATGGACATCTCATATTCAGTGTTGTGTAGATAAACTGCGACGCCTATCTTTGCAAACAAGAAAACTCGGGCTTTTTCGAAATGAGTAACATGGGATTGTATCCAGGTGACAGGACTAAGTGTCCCCGGAAGCACACGACCGTTCTCGCGGTTATTGCCGCTCATCAAGTATGCGTACGCGGTACTCTTCCGCCCAATCATCCTTATACTTGAGCACTCCACATTTGCTTTACAGTTGTAACCTCATTTGAATCGAATGGAGCATGCATGGAAGGCGAGTCCCTTCTTAGAATCACAAGGTGATTCTTCCAAAGTTAATTAGTCGTTTAACACGGCTAACCTTCAAAACGAAAACACATGATCCCAAGTATGAAGTTTCGATATCAGTAGTATGGCATCGTATCTGGATGACAGGATACATTTCCCCAAAAGCACACGATCGATCTGGAGGTTGTTGCCACTCATCAGGTATGCGTAGCCCGTACTGTGCTGCCCAGTCATCCCTATATTTGAACATTCCAAGGTAGGTTTACAGCTGTAATTTCATTTAAATCGTGAGAAGCGTGTGTGGAAGAAGAGTCCATTTTTAGAACTACAAAGTGATTCTTCAAAAGTTATTTAGTCGGATAACACGGCTAACCTTCAAAACGAGGACACATGGTGTCGAGTTAGCATTTTAGATATAAGTAGTACGATGTTGCATCTAGATGGCAGAACAAAATTTCCTTGGAAGCTCAGGACTTTGTAAGGATTACCGAGTGATTCTACAAAAATGGACTCTTTATCCATACACGCTTCTCACGATTCAAATGAAATTACAGCCGAAAACTCAGGCAGTTCCGAAAACCACCAACAATTGTCTCCATATGTATTCTTCATTGTATTCTTCCGGTCTTATTGTGTTGTTCACTTGTAATTTTTCCCGGCCTGTTGAAACAAGACTGCGTGGGCTTAGCCCACAAGAGATTGCAGGATCCGATGCATATGTTAAATCCTGACTTATATCTCTTTCCTTCTCAATCATCCGTCAGATTTGAGTTTTACCACGTTTCTTCCAGAATTAACGTACATCATACTCTACGGTGCCCGTCTGACACGAGTATTGACCGATAAGGACAAAACCAGGACGGAGTTACTCTGTAAATGTGGTTCATGTTTTTTTCTTCTTCACTCTCATGTACCTTTGGCATCCGATGCTGTGTACTTTGTTTACTCTACCTTTGACTGGAATTTAAGCATGTTGCTTGCAAAAGTCTCTCGTGCAAATACAAATACAAATTGACCATTTTCTTCTCTGATGAAATTTTATGTAGCTCATCCTTACTTGAACGAATCATTTCTCGTCTCCACTTCCGCTTACTGTGCTACAACGAAGGTTCCCTTTTTACTTAAAGCCTCACTGGTATATACTCTCGTCCAGCTTCTCCGACTGTACATTTCTTCAGAATCATTCGCAGGTGAACATCAAGACCACGTGGAAGAGGAGGGTGATTTCAGGTCCAGTTAAGCACTCTTATTCAGTAACCTTGCACCTCTGCGCCCTGGTTTTGGTTGCTACTTTCCAGCACCATCCAAACGAGGACAGAATGTAAAGAAGCAGAAAATGGAGAACAGCCGAAGACAAAATAATAAGCTAAAAACACGGAGACATTGAAGAAACCGGAGTGTAACTACACCACTGTCCACGACACCTAGTCATATCATTTATTATTTCCAGCCGTCTGGTAGGCGGGTCATGTGGACCCCAGCTCGGACGTATGACAAGCCCTAAGTGGTCAAGTCCATTGTTCAAGGATTTCATGTCTACTTGCTACGAGATGGACTAACCACCTCGGCCTACCTTCCATCCACTTCTTGCTTCAGAGAACAGCATACCCCGAGGAAGTCTGTCGGTGGGGATGCGTAACGCGTGTACCAGCCACCTTGACCTATTTAGATTCTTTACTTGTTCCAGAGACTGATCTCTGGTTTCTAACACCAAGCGGCCAACCTCGGCATTGCTGATACGGCGTTCCCACCATATTCGAGCAATACTATGAAGATATCGCCGCCCGAGAACCGACAGTCTTCGCCTATCTTATAAACTCAACGGCTGTGTTGGAGCCGTGTAAAAGGGATATAACGGTCGCAGTGTAAACTAGACCCTTGACCGACAGTCCGATGACAAGCCGGTACCCCAAACGGATAAGTTGAGCAAAAAACAAATGTAGCTTCTGTATACGGAAAGACACTTTATCCGAAATAAGACCACTTGGTGAGATGTAACTACCCAGGTAACAAAACTTTTTCAGCTCAGACGGGGCTTCCTCTGCCAAAGCAAGTCTCATTATGGGATCTACCCAATCGTGCAGCAGCATTCTGGTTTGGAGGTGCAAAAAGCATTCTGAAAATTGCTACATTGTTGTTTAGACTAATGAGGGTGACTTTCCTACCCACCCACATCCAGTCGTCTGACCAGCTTCCTAAATTTACCTTACAGGTTTCACATCCCATTTTTCGAGGTTGCCCCGAAGTTTATTTTTCTCCCAGCCTTACAACACCACTCTCAAGTGTTTTTAAGCCTTTGACCCAAAGTGATGCAATGCATTTTGCTTTCAAGATGGGTTACATACACTCTGATGCTTGTGGGTGTCTAAAACAAGGCCTACATTCTGGGAAAAACCCCTGAACTTTCGTGTTTCAACAGTTCTGCTCAGTTTTTCTGCGAACGGAGCCACTATCATACCTGTTCCCACTATTTTTTTCTACTTTCTGTCTTCTACTAATGAAGTTTTTCCTACTTCTTTTAGCTTAATTGGACGTTGTGTGATTTAGGGTATCACAGCCTTGAAGTGGTATGCTTCCCATGAAAAATCCACCAGTTTACCTGAAAAGAGGGCTACTTGTATATTGCCAGATACAACGAATATTGCTGGAATGCCCTAGGATTTGCTCATCCAATGTATTTTATCCGAACACTTTAAGGATTGCCTGAGACTTTCCTGGCAGAAGCTGGTTGACCAATATTGACATCTCTTCATTCCATATCTCATTGATTGTATTCCACCGTCGTCTACGGAGTTCCACCATGATCATTCATTCCTCCACACTGGTGATTAACAACACACACACACACACACATATAAATTTTCTTGTCTTTCTAGGCTCCTTACACACATCCATACTAAAACAATAACCTGGAACACACTCCATAATGAAGACAACTTTTATGCTCGATTGTATTGTTTTGTGTACGTAAAACTGATTACCTAGCAACCGTTTACTTGTCTGCGGATGCATGATGCACTCGCTTGATTTGAGTCGAGTAATTTCTGAGAAATTGACTGTTGACTCTTACGTGGATCTGAAATCAATCTGACAGATTTTGATTTTTGAAGGTAAGACACTCCTCGCACACCCCCCCCCCCTCCCCGAGCAAAACTACTTTGTGTCTAACATACAGAAAAGACAAAACTATTTCACCTTTAACTCGATTGCACCTTTTTCATTCGTGAAGTACGGGTGCGTCATTCACGACCGCAAGTTTTGTGCATTCCTGCATTTGGTCTATCCATTATTGGGCAAGCGGCGGCACTAATACATCTATGTTAGTACTGAGATTCGACGTACCATACTTTGGAAGTTACGGCAAGTTGTTGGGTCATACTCCAAATTGCAACGAGGTACGCCGATCGGGGTACTGTTCCACTCAAATGAATCCGGAATATCCCAGAAAAGCTCGCCACTTCCAAGAGTTAAGTTACCCGAAATCGCAGGTATGTGTTGTTGTTCACCTTATATACTGAACAATATATGACACCACTGGTAGGTCGTTAACTGCCATTCGATTGTATGAGAATGACTTTATTGCCTGATTCTGAATACATCTGAATGGTTGAATCCGGACCTCTAGCATGAGCACGTGTCGAATAAACACGCAAATGCCTCCCTGTGGTCTTCTGAGACAACCCGCTCAAAACGTTTTAGGTGTATAATAGAAAATGTTTACCAAAGCTTCACACGGTTATCAGATTATAAAACTCTAATCGTGGACGATTACATGTGACAAATCCCACAGTAATCCCAAAGAAATCGGCGCGTGGCTTTGTGGGATATAATAGGCAACTTAACCAAAAGCTTAGATTATTTGAGTGTTTTATTTGGTGATTTCATCAGCATTTATTTAAACACCTAATATGCTCCTATATCAACTATTTCTCTAGCATATTCCTTTAAATATGCCTTTGAAGTGGCTCCTTATCAGGCTTTTTCTGAAATCCAGGATTTCAATAACTGTTCTAATAATCTGTCCCATATCTGTGGTTTCTCAGCTCCATCCGGTCTAACTCTAAATTTATAGAAATTCTTTGATAGCTTCTTTACCGTTTCTCGACTGGCTCGTCGTTTGCACCCCTCCATCATTTTCACAGAAGCACTAGCTCGAGTATATTCTGTCAAATAGCTAGGAATCACTGTCGATGCAGAGAAAGTACGTGAATTATCTTACGAAATACGAAAGCCTCAATATTTTAACGTGAAACAGAGTGGAATTCCCCTTTTAATTTGTTGATGTAATTCTTTCTGTTTTCCTCTTCTCTTTTCCTATTAAGTCTTCTGATCTACTGAAGGAAGATTTTAAAATTCATCCTCCAGGAACGTCGATTATTGGTCAAATATCTTTCATACCATTATATGGACTATCTGCTGTATTGTGCGACCTACACCCAACTACATGTGAGAAGTTCCCTCACAAAATCCTCCCAGGCTATAGACATCCTTTCCACAAAAATCTATCAAAGTGGAACTTTCAGCCTCGGAAACCGGTAGGGAAACTCCTTGGAATTTCCTAGCCAAGCGATGTGTCGTTTTTTTCTATTTCCTTAGCTCGGTGCGATGCGGTGTCAAATCTAAATTTGTTTTGACTAAAGTCCGAATGTCTGTGTATACAAAGATCTAAACAAATACAAATAAAGCACGAATGGTTATTGTCTGGGAGTGAATCAGCATCCGAGGCCTTTGCAAATATAGTGGTGAGCATGAAACTTTATGGATAGAAAACGTTTTAGGATTCTTTTTGACCTGGTCAAATTTAGTGTTTTTAATCCAGATACAGGTGGAGAAACTAGAGCCATGGAATGCCTTCAGGCAACGCATCATGTACTCGGATCTTCATTTAGATGGTACTATCGTTATCAGTGATTTTGCCCGAATTTACACAGCAGGTGATCACTTTAGCCATCCATAATGATGGTAGTTTAACAGAGGTATAATAAAGTGAAATCGTTTCCTGAGGATTCGGTTGATATCCAGATTTTAGTTCTATGCGAATGTTTTTGTTTGTTGGGAAGGGACGGATACGATGACCCATACTCTGCCGATGAGATCTAATTTGTTCTGCAATTTCAAGTCGGATAGGCGGGGAGCTGTCTACTCTTCTAGCCTAACAGATCGGTTCAGACCCTCCGCTTTGCGGGTTGATTCTAAAGCTGGAAAATGCACGTCGTTTCGTACAGTTATTACCTTCCTGATGGCATCGTTCCAACCCGCAGACTTGAAATGTCCACAAGGCGGACAGCACTGCTGAACAGTGCACAGGATAACAAGTCCTTTCATGCGCATTGCATACAGTGCAATTAGTAATATTGAGTAGACTGCAGATCAAAGTTCTGAAACTCTATTTTATTGTTTGACTTTTGACTCGAACTATTCTGTGGACTGCTATTATCTACAGACTGTTTTAAGAAAGAACTACGCATAGCTCTGTGCCTGGTCATGAATGGATTTACATACCTCAGAGCCTTCTAGTTCTGGTTATTATAGAAGTAAGGCGCAAGTTTCCAACACGACAAACTCTTGAATGATTGTTGTTTGCTGAGTACCAAAAACACGCAATACAGAATAGTTGTTTTATTTGGCCATTATCAATTATATTGCACACGGCGAATTCAGCTCTTTGGCACCATTTTTTATTTCCGTGACACTGTTTGTTTGATCGTTTACATGGTAGTGCTTTAATCTACCGCCAAGAATAAACGAAAGCTTCAGGATGTAGCAGACGATTTGCCAAAATACTCGCACACGCACATCTATGGCAACGCTAGTCCGTCTATCTTAGAGTTTGGTTTTCGACATGTGGCCCAATAATTACGCCCGATCAACTGGAATGAACCGGCATACTGTGTGATAGTGATATGCATCACGCTTATGATAAGCAGGCCCTATCCATTTCACACTAAGGCCGCTTGACCACTTCCCGTGTTTGACAACCGTTGTTCATAGGGTAATGGGCGCATTTGGTAAGATTACCATGCGAGCAACGAATAAGCTCGTCGTCGTATACCAGTTGTGGACAATCACCCTGCAATCTTTGTAATGATACTGAACCACCTCTATTGTCTATAATACGTCTGTGAAGCCTTCTCGTCCTCTATCTTAAAGTGTTATATTTTCATGTTCTGAATTCCAACAAAGAAATAGAGATGTCGCATCCAGCGCTGCCCTCACCGGATGCGTCCATATTCATCGGTCGGCGTCCAAAAATATGTGAATTCCTGTTGACTTGGGATGGTAAAGAATATTGCTCCGAATGAAATCCAAATGAAGAAAATGCAACTTGACATTCAGTGAACTCCCATGGCCCTAACTGCCACGAACATTGAAAGAGGCAAAAGAAATATGGTTCTTTCCTACTTACCTCCAATCTGTCAAATGCCCTAGTGTTGTTATAATCTCATTGTCAACAGAGAAATAACAAAGCGGGGCTAGTAGATCCAGCCAACAGGAAAAGGAAGTGCCTGCTCTTCCCAGTATTGCATTCAAAGTGATTGTTCGATACACACATCAAAATCGATAACCACTACATCGTCTGATCATGACCCATGAAAAACAGAAGACGAAAAGGCAGACAACATACGGGAGCACACGGAACTAGCGATGCCATTCATTCATCCATTTGACAACGAGTTCTAGTTCGGAGAGAAACGTCATTTGTTTCTACATGTAGCAATAGAGAACAACTGATGCAACTCATATTTTTGTGAGAGTTCAAACGTTCCCGCCGCAGATATATTACCGGCAGTTAAGCCTGACAGTAGATGATCGTTGTCCCCCACGATGTAAGTTAGTCTCAGAATGCTCTCATGGACACGCGATTTAGGCTGTGAATTTGTGTTGGCTGGGATAAAATGTCTCTCTTGTCATATCCTGGTGTGAAGCCTTACTTCTTCAATATGCAAAACATTTGGCAGCATTCAGCGATGCAAATTTCATGATCTATTTTTACACTATACTGATGAATATTAAAAGTACACGAAAGGCGGAATGACATTATGATGGATGAGATATGCAGGTCTGATTACCATAAATTAGTGGGACAACTTCGTGTAAGGTAACGATGTTGCAAGCCTCAAAACAAGACTCAACTTGAATGGAACAAAAAGAAAACTGACACGCGGTTCGTTTCATGATACTTTTCCCAGTCTGTAAGAAGTCACGTTCTCTGATCCTGGGAGGCTTACATTTGTATCTGATATGCCGGATGGCCTCTGTCGAATCAAACGCAGTTAGTAAGGATAAAACAAGCGATTCCAGTGAAGCCCCTTCGACTAATCTACTTTCCTGTCGATAAATGATGCGATACTGTCGATTCATTTCCCAGTTATCTGTGGTGTATCCGTTTTGAGTAGCTTTGGAAAATGTATCGCCGTTTGATTGTTTGTGAAGCTATTTCTGTTGGTCTTCAATCACCAGAGGCTATCATTGTATGATCGATCGTGTTTTATGTACTATTATTTCAAATCAGTTGTAAAATAGAATAACTCTGCACTTAACAGAGAATGGTTTTTTTTATAAAATATCATACTTCTTCGCTCACTGCTCCAATTAGAAAGACATGGTGGTATAATTTTAACCATAATTACATAACGGACATGGAAGCATCACAAAATGATATCATCATCACGGTTGTTGGCTGTCGTCTTCAAATGAGGATAGTGGGTAAGCAGTAAGATTTACTGAAACAGCGGAATCTGGTCTAAATACCCTTCATCTGTTGGCTGGGTCCTTGGATGGTTATACAACATCAATATATCCGGTAATATTGAACAGGGAGATGGGGTCAATAGAATACTATTCGGATAATTGTAAGTTGCACATAATTGTTTTGTTTTTAGGGGTGAGGGTGCATGTGTGTGTGTGTGTGTTGCAGATCCCTTCGCACTGACTGTGGGTGTCGTGATCCACAAAATCACCGAGAAATGGAAAGAATACTTCATAGCATGTGATTTCGGCGGAGCCATGGATGGTAGAACACTGAGTGGAATGTTTTATCAAATCTGCTCAAGGATTCGAGCACAGGGGGAAGTAGTATGTTGTGTAATACCAGTCAGATTGGAGTCCTGTTTTAGTGGCTCCCAAAGTAAACGAAATCCTGTGTGAATAAAGACAAATATTAAACATGTATCAAGAGACAGTGAAGTGAAAACCGGTGTTAAAGAAGAAACATTATCAAATTTGGAACGAGCGAGACATGCGATAATAGTAGATAGCAGTAGCAGCAATAATAGATATCGAATTCCGTTTGTGAAATGTCTTACGTTCAGCTCATCCAACTGGCTCATTATTGATCTGTTTAGGTTTTATATGGGCGCTGTTCTCACGCTCCTTCCAAAATCACGTGGTGGAAGGATCGGAGTCATACGCAACGAAGCACCAAGAGTAAAGCGAAATATGAAGTCATTTACAATACTTTGTCAGCGATCCTCTAATCACGGTAGTTACTTTTGCATTTTTTGAAAAAAGTTTCAGCGTCGAATAAATTTACTCAAAACATTTACGTTAATCATCGAAGTTCTGACTTCAAAGCGGTAATCATTGAATAGCGATCTCAATTTCTTGCTCTTCCCAAACTGCTTATCCCGTTAAAATCTTGATCTTTTGACGAACTGTACCTCAGTGCAATGAACGATTCCATAGAAAGCAATCAATACATCAACGAAAGGAAGTCTGACATATTTGACTGAACATAGAAATTTGACGAATGGGCATCGCGTGACATTCAAAAGCAATCGTGCTGCGTGCACATACCGACTTCCACGATATATGTTTTAGTTAAAGTGGTCGAAGAGCTATCATGGAAAAGAGGCTTTATAATGATATATCCTCAAAACCGGTTATTTGATTTGATTTTAGGAGTATATAGTCCATGAATATGGCTGCTCTAACAGTCTTTTATGGGAATGTCTTTACCAAAGTAATGCTCACTTCTCAAGCAGTAAATATCTCAATAATGAGGACAACAACGATTATAATGACCATCATCACGGTGATTAGGACAACAATATTCGATATTTATATATGAACTCAAATGGGGTAAAAGGATTTTAACTATCACTACTATATTCTAACCACTGGGTTAACGTATCTTGTTAGGTGAAAGTTGATGTAACTCTGTGCTTTGAAACGGAAGTGGTGTTGTTAAACTGAATCCCAGTCGGTGGTGTGCAATAAGATCGGTGTTTTCGTGTGCAGGTAGAAATTACCCGTTCCGACAGGATCCATTTTTTATTTCTTCTGCGTAACCAACCACTAACTGAAGTCTAGGCATCTTCAGATAGCTTCTACTAAAAGGTACATGATCTCTTGCACAAGACCAATCGAGATGGCACAGTGATTTTAACAAGGAAATTATACGTAATTTTGACTTTGGTCTGATTTGGGCTGGATCCCTGTTATTTGGAAAGTGACCAAAGACTAGTCACTCTGTATTCTGGCCATATCTGTTCTAAGCCAGCACAAACTTAAAACAATCCAATGCACAGTAATTGTACCCTTCAGCACCAAACCCGATCTCGCAAACATTCAACCGGTTTCAGACGACAGGGCTGCATCAACGATTTCCGATCACACCAAGCCACCCTTCACGAACTAATATCTTGCTGTAAATTGCGATAATCTGCCCATGGGCTCCAGCGATGCTCAAAACTAGTAATGTGTTACTTGTTAGACTATGACAAAATATCCCAACCAGCTCGTCTGTCGGAGTACCAAAACTGGTAAACTAAAAAACTGATATTATTCCCACAGAATGAACGAATTCTTTACTTGGTGCTTACCGAGTATGCACCGTAGTCTCGCCTGATCAGTTTGGCCTAGCGCAACATGCCTTCAAAATCTGAACTTATGCTTACTCCTTACATTGCCAAGAAGCAAATCAGTGGGTTCCGATGAGCAGTCAACATCACGAAATGGAACTAGTCATGAGACTTCAGCTCAGAACAATACGATGTGCAGATTGAGAAATTTGTTGGTTTCTATGAGGAATGTCTATCTCATCCGCCTTATCGACGTGGAACGGTTAAGTATTGTTGTAACTAGCAGTGTGTCTAGTACGGATCAGATCAAATACGCGAACGCCGGTCAGAAGTGTATGACTCTGTTGACAATATAGCGCTCTGAGATTGATTTATAGGAAACAGATCACCTGATAAGTATACTCCGATCTTCGAAACTTTGTTGTGGCATATCTCAGGTCGGGCTAGAGTACATTACCGTTTGCTCTTTTCAGTGAACCCCGCAAAAGCTTCCATACACCCTCAGTTCTATTCATCTGCATCACTCAGGAAGGAGTGACTTATCTGATGTATCAAATGACAGGGTTAATCTTGTTATGTTTTTCGAGTGCGTACTCTGCGGTCGATCTGCAGACTCGACCTCCCTGTGGAACTTCTATCGCACCAGCAAGTTAAAGTAAACGAAACAGAAAAGACAGTGGTCTAACGTTCATCTTGTACGAATGAGGAACATGTTATTCAAAGCGAAAATAGAACAGTCTCAAACTCAGGCGTCCATTCAGGTTTCTATATTTTCAGGACAATGAGGTTGTTAAAAAATCGGCCAGATTGATTTAATGACCTTCAGCTTCCAGTAGGTCAGGAGGTTGACAGATGTACGATCACCTGAAAAAGTGAAGCATCGTGTGGTGGTTGCTTACTGATAATTGATTAACCGACCCGTCCTGTCAGATTCAAACGGATTAATATCTCTATTTCAGGAAGGCTAACGAAACTTTTTGACTCCGTTCTCAAGGGAACTGAGCCTGTTATTGAGACAAAATCGCCTAAATGAACTACACCATAAGAGCAGATCTTGTTAACCGGGGTTCCCCGGGTGCGGTACGCACTTTGTCTGAGCCCAATGGAATTGCTTCTGTAGGAATTGCAGGAGCTTTTTCCAGTGGTCACGTTTTGCGGTGTTCAGCTAGAACTAGTCGACATATTTGAGCACCTTTGGATCTGCATGCCAGCTGAAGAAATCACGTATCAAAAGACGGAGGCTGAAGCCACCGGAAAGGCAACAAAGTACGGGCTTATAATCTGGGTGGGGACCCTGGCATACTACGTCGTCATAAATCTTCTTAAGGTTAGTGAGGATGCGGAGTGCTTAGCGAAATCACTCTACTTGGTTTTATTTGCTGATACTTTGATATTTTGTATGGAACGTCAATACTACGTAGCAACTCAGTTTTTTCGTCGTTATGCGTTGCTCAGATCGAGCAGTCTGTAATGTCTCAAAAGTTCTAAATATCTGTGTTGGTTGTTGCTCAGGTTGTTGGTCGCCAGTGCACTGACGATGTCACCTCGACTGATGACGAAACATTAGCTAGATAAACGCCAAGCTCAGCGATCGGAACATCATGGCAGTGTGGACTGTGGTTGAGCAGAATGTACAATACAATTAGGTCCCTGTAAAATTTACTCTTTGTCTGATACATATCCAATGTTAATTGATTGGAGTAGACTATTCTTTTTGTTCCAAATACAGAACCCAGAACAAGTGCTCCGACATTTAAGTTCATAGTTATGGTCTAACTTTGGAAGTTACCACAATACTTTGGCATATTATTCGCCAAAACGGTTTTATATGCATCAAATCACATTGATTTTCTATCCTCACATGATAGCCCGATCCAAGCTCATGAGGAATTATACATCTCCCTAGAAGTAGTTTACTGTACGAATGTTAACTGGCGTGAAATGAATGTCGTATCGCTTTCTAGCTTTTTTATCATCACAACTCAGTTCAATTTAGTTCTTTAAACCGTCAACCTCGTACATCTCTGCTCTGGCTTTGGCTCCTATCTCCCAGCATCGCCCAAGTGAGGGCGGAGTGAATAGCAGCATAATGTGGAGAAGAGATGGAAGCAAAGTAATAGCAAATCACGAAGAAAAGGAAAGATATCGAAAGAAACTACACCCCTGGCAGCGATGCTTAGCCAATCCATCCTACTTGGCTAAGTGTACTGGTCAAGGTTTTCGTATCTTTGTCATGTCACGGACATTTCATCTCGATCTACATCCCAACCACTACCTGCCGCGGAAAATGGCATACGCTGAGGAAGTCTATCGATGGGGATGCATAACACATAGCCCAGCCATCTGGACCTATTGGGACTCAGAACCTATTCCACAGACTGACTTCTGGTTCCTAAAACCGTAAGCTTAACTTCGGCATTGCTGATACGGTGTTCCCATCATATTCGAGCAACACTACGGAAACATCGATGCTCAAACACCGATAGTCTTCATCTATCTTCTACATTTAACGGCTACGTTTCTGAGCCATATACAGGAACCGATCTGACTGCCGTAGTGTACACTAGACCTTTGATCGATAACCGGATATCACTCCGGAGCCGCAGATTATAAAATCACTATCAAGCTGCCAATGAGAATGTCATAAATAAATTGTTTATCAACATCGCAAAATAAGAAAAAAGTTTGAATGCAAATTCTCCTTGAAATCTGGTTCGAAATTCTTTGTAAAATTACCGTAAACAAGATTGTCCGAGCAACTTACAATGAGGATGGTGGCTGTCATGAGTAACAATTTCATTCGCACATGTAAATCACGCGGAAAAGCTACGTGAAAGACATCCTGGTCATCTCGCCACCGACGAATGAGGCGACCAATGGAACGACCACCGGAACGGGAGTAGAGCTAATTGATCAGGAGAGAAAGAGAAGAAGAGTGGGTGTATGAAGGGGAGGAAAGATAATTTTTTCACATGATTGGTCTTGATATGTGCGTAGCGGAAAAGACAAAATACAGATTTGAAACACTTCTTCCCCTTGGTTCAGTTGATGAAAACAAATAGAAAATATAAACTGCGAGACACAAGCATTCGTACGTACGTGAAACTTGCTCATTCGTATTCGAATGAAGCACGGAGAAACACAACAGGAACAGACAGTTTTGAACAAATCACGAGAGGGTTAGGTAAATCTGACTGGCTAACAACAAGCCGAACACACATCGTGGGTCACACAGTTTCCCTACGCATGGTGGGGTCTTAATCGACACCTCAGTACAGTCTAACAAAAAGCTAACAGCTTTGTGTTACGATTTCGTGCAATCGCTCGGAACGTACGATCCAGTCCAATCCGATAGCAAAAGGTGTTTCATGATCGATGAAGATGGGTTTTTAGTGGTCGTTTGCTATCCGGGTGGGCAATGACCCATCCACTGCACTAGCCACCTTGGCACATGATCCCCCATCCCTTGGCTGAGAAACCAACCCGTCCTGCTTGTGTAGGCGTCATCGCAAATGCAACCGAACTGATTAATAACAAAATACAGATCTTTTCTCATCTGTCTTAGGTCGTACAACATGAAAGAAGAATTGTGTCAATCTCAGCCACATCTGGTCAAGTGACGAGCATACTCTGCAGCAGTTAGGGGGTTTGCTATAAAGCTGTTGTCTGGGTACTGGAGACCGAATACTGAACCAGGTGCTCAGGGTTCGGCATGTTTTTGTATTCCCGGATAGGCGATTTTGGTCTGCATGAATCATCGAGACAAGCAGCGATTGAAGGTTGGGTCGAGGTTTAGAACACATTAAAATGGACTTGATCAAGTAGGATGCGTCAGAGTTCCGAGTTGGGGTCCACAAAGGCTTTCCACCAGATGGTTAGAGACCTCAAGTGATACAGCCAGGCGTCGTTGCCAGTGGTGAAGTTTCATTCGGGCTCTATTTTCGTTTTCGTTATTTCGTCTAAATCCCTTGTTTTTTTCTCCATTCCCCCTTCACGTTTCTATTTTTTTCCTAGACTCGATCATGCTGCAAGATAACAACGAATGCCAGAGCACAGAAGGGCAAAGTTAATGGTTGAAACAACTGAACCGATCTGATGTATAGTTTTCAAACTAAGTGATAATGCAGAGTACCAATGAAAGCTTAGGCACTTCAGTTCCATGTCAGAGGTTGATGAATCTTAAACTGGTGAACATCCGGCGAAACAAGTCACAACTCGGGTCTATTTTCTAAACGGAAGTATCCACCAGGTTATTGGTGCAGTCAGAAGCCCGGGATTAGAGTGAAAGCGGTTTTGTTTGAGTTCGCGAATGCTTATCAAGACCACAGAAACAGACACACGCACCAACGACGAGTATCTGCACCCTCGGTTGCATTTTAGAAGCGCGCAGGTCGATCACTCCGGCTTCCAGAATGGCAACACAGGGAGATGCTTTAGACGCCAACTGATTCGGAGACTGAGAAATGACCGTGAACAATGCTGGATTGGGAAATGTAAGAAGTTGGAATAATCGGAGGCAATCGGCAACAGCCACAAACTTTTTGTCTGGTAAAAACTACTGATCCTGAAATACCTTGTGTTAGTGAACTGAT
The DNA here is from genome assembly GCA_948099385.1 of Fasciola hepatica. Classification (NCBI taxonomy): domain Eukaryota; kingdom Metazoa; phylum Platyhelminthes; class Trematoda; order Plagiorchiida; family Fasciolidae; genus Fasciola; species Fasciola hepatica. The sequence continues at coordinate 13,865,393 of CANUEZ040000116.1, read as the reverse complement.
CAAGAGGGCGAACGGCTCATTGATTCAGACTCAGAATGGTGACCTGGATCGCCGGGTAGACCAATTTGAGGGACAGCTTAACTGGCCTTCATCCATAACAGCTGTAGTGAGTAGCACGCTGGCTGGAGTGATAAATGCAATAGCAATTATTTGTCAGAAGCGGAAGTTCTTCATGAGTTAAGCCACTTTAACCGATATAAGGCTAAGGATTGGATGGATTTTTCCTGTCAGTTTCCAAAGACTGTAAGTCAGCATTATCAATGGAGTTGGCAAAGCCCCTCAGTATGATATGGGAGCGGAAACAAATTCCAAAGAGTTAGCATGGTCTCATCGAGCTACAGGAGAGGCGATACGTCGTCCTGTAAAACCCACGAGGGAACAAGTTTGATCAGCATCGCATATAAACAGCCGGCGAGTATTACTTAACTTCAGACAACCATTAACCATGCAGTAGGTGAGGCGGCTTTCACTGCTATCGCCTAGTGGCAATCTCAAAAGGAAACAACGAAAAAGAGGACATGCTCGGAGTGAGAAGAGAACTACAAATAGTAATATCAAGTCGACGAAGAAAGTTTATGGATACATAAGTACCACTGATCGCGACACCTAGCCATATCCTCTAACATACCTAACCATAAAGTGGGAGGGCCTCTTAGACTCCACCAAAGAAGTCTAACATTTCCTATCCCGCCAAATTCAACGGTTAGACTTTGCATGCCTTTTTCTATGTCATAGACTGGCCACCCTTAATCATCTCCCAACTGTTACTCGCTCAGCGAACATTGCACGCCAAGACATCCTGTCAGGGGACATGCGCAACACATGTCCCAACCACTTTAACCTGGTGAGGTTCTGTATTATCTAATGATTTGGTTCGTGAATCTAAGACTCCCCGCCAAACCTCAGCATTGCTTAAACGGTGTTCCCGTCAGAGTCGAGCAACGCTACGGAGAAATCGGTGTTCAAGTACTAACAATCTTCGTATATCCTCCACTCGTAGTGACCATGTCTCCAAACCACGCAGACGCACTGGCCTGACTGTTGCACCGCAAACTGGCTCCTTGATTGCCAAACGGATACCACGTCGACATCACAGATGATTCAGGTTGGCAAAGATACCTCATCCGATATCCGACCTCGGAATGAAATGCAACTCCCCAGGTAACGTAACTTGTTTGTCACGTCTATAGTCTCTCCCGACACTGAAAGTCTTGGCGTTGGATCAACCCAGTCCTGAAACAGCATCTTACCTGGACCTTCACGTAGAACTATGTAGTGGGCAAATTCAAGGTTGAATACGTTTCCACCCGGGAAAAGTTTAATGCCACTATCCTTACCTGACAAAAGTGCGGTCTATAGGATCATATCAATCACCAGGTTAAACAGAAAAGGAGAAATGGGTAACCCTGACGTGCATCTCATTCTATGGTGAACTCCATGATATATCACCGCGAGCCCGAACTCGGCTTCGGCTAGTCCTGTACAGGGACTTATTGAAGAAAAAATTTCTCTGGTACACCCCTCAAAACGAGACAATGCCAGTGCTTCGTCAACTCCAGTCAAAGTGCTGGGCCGCCGTCTTTTAAAACAGACGGAGGCAACCCATTGGATCCTGTAGCCTTACGCTGTTTAAGATAGCTTAATCTTACGGAGGACTGGTATCTACAACTAGAGCTATAACCATCGAGCTAGTCAGCAAACTTGTCGCAGATGAAAGCCAACTAAACCGCTTCTTGAAACGCTCCGCCCAACGAATTAGACGGCGCCAGTGAGTCTGAATCAGTGAACCGTTTGCTTCTGTGATCAATTTGCTAACATCCGGTTTTCCTTGCACTCCCTAATCCATCACTGCTTACGGTCGTTTCTCAGGCTTCAAATCAGTTGCCGTTTAAGGCATCCCCATGCCTCATCGTATCTGGAATCCGCAAGAATCGATCGGCGCGCACCTAACAGTACTACTGAGTATGCAGACACCCGTCGTCTCTGTGTGTCTGGTTGTTGGACCTTGAGTAGCATCAGCAGCCTCAAGCAGAGCCCGGTTGACCTTTGTTCATCGCTCTTCTGGATCCTGCGCATTTGACTGTATTGATAACCTGGCGGATAAATCTGCTTGGAAAGCAGATCGATGGTTATCGTCCAGTATCAGCTGCGGTGAACAGTTGACTTTGGCGTTGCTTTGACCACCGACGAGACGTAGACTGAAACGCTCACACACAAGAGCGTGATCAGTGTCCACAGATGTGGACGAAAATGATCGATAGTCTTGAATTGATCCGCTCCAGCGATAACCAATAGCAATATGGCCGATTTGAGTCCAGTGCTGTGAAGTCGCAGGAGGATGCCAAGTTAATCGATGCCGTCTTTTGTGCGGGGAATTTGTGCTCAGTAAGAATAGTCCATGGTCAGAACGTGGTTGGATGAGTCGGTCACCGTTATCGGTTCTATCGGCTGAAATGCTAAGTCGGCTTCCTCTCCGTCTCGTCTAGGTTTCCAACTTGAGCATTGAAATCACCAGCAACAACCATAATGGTTGGCTATAGAGCGCACGCTGCGAAGCAGTTGAGACACATCCTGGTAGATTTTGTCTTTAGCCTCAGGAGAGCTACAGTCAGTTGGGACATACACAGAAAAGACAAACAAACATCAACGCTTCAGTCTAATGCTGTTGACATGCAGAGAATCATTCGACCGAACCGCACACAGACGACTGTTGACTGGGATCCAGATGAGCAGTGCACGCTAATCTTTCATACTCAAGACGATGTGAACCCTAGCAAGACCATGAGCAGTATACACCAAATCACCCGACACGCGAAGAATGAAACGATAAGTTGAGCTTGTATCTGGGGTTTGAAATGTTAACACTGAAGTTTGGTCTTGTATGCGTATTTTGGAGACACAACACACAATTACTTTAAAGATTTCAATAGTTCTAGCTAGAGCAGCCTGCTGCCCCGTTTGGTAAAGTGAGCGGGCATTAAAAGCAGCTAAGTGAAGAAAACACTTAAGTCTGAGAATCAACTCTCTATTTTCCCCTGTCACCAAGTTACTACCCACGAAGAGCTATAAGTTCTCGGTCACGACTCATTGTGGATTCTTGTGGCTATTTAGAACTGGAATGTGAACGATGAAGAGCAAAGAGATAGGAAATGTTTTCCAGTTGACCGCTGGAGATTTCTGGGCACATCATACTTCTCGGCTGCACACAAAGCAGAAGGTTTTGTCTTTAGGAACCCTAACCGGAGCCTTTGATTCAGAAGTTTGACCCACAAGACAGTCGGGCAGTAACCCAGCACGGGAACCTGACCGAAGAACTCGTGAACAAACTTCTTCTGGTCTGTTACGTGAGGCCTGATTGTTACATGCATTCTCTCTTGTGTTCGCTGGTGCTCTGTTATCGATCCGCCTTTCGGGTTCTGTCTTTAGCCTCATGCACCCAATGAAGCAAGTGGAATGTGGACGGAGCAGCTTCTTTTGGGGTGGGGGCAGGCGACAACAGCCCAATGAAGTGCGACCGCTTCTCCCGTTGTCGAGAGAAACCCAAGGCATTCCACTCCTGCATCAGTCTAGAGGAAGTTTTTAGTTCGGTAAACTGTTTTCTGTATTCATTAGCTGGACTATCTTCTCCAGGGGCATGGTAAGTAGAACCAGTTGTTGCCCATCAACTGGTTCTGAGAATGGACTTTGTCTGGCCTCTGCCCATTGACCTGTCAGGCCTGATTGCATCTCCGGCTTAAGGATGCTATCCTGTATAGCTCTTTGGATCATGGGGACACACAAGCCTCCACACCACGTCAAGGTGCAGTCTCGTCGTGATGGGCCCGCGAATACAATTCCGCGCCGCTTATATAACGCTTGCGAATAATGCTCCGGCGAGAATCAAGCTGGATTCCAACCTGGTCAAAGTTTTGTTGGTCAATTCTTCACTTTTCGACAAATTTGAGAGTATAAGCACACCTCTCATAAACACATCATCTGTTTTTCTTGATTTGAAAACGACATTCAACTCCGTTAACTACGCAATTCACTGGCGCTGCCCCTTGTTGAAGAAGATACCAGAAAACCCCATTTCCATCGTCAAGTTTCTTTACATGACTTACGAAATTGAACTTGGGCTCACGGTGACTCTTCATAGGAGTTACCCGTGATAAGTGGCGTACGTCAAGGTTACGCCCTCTTTCCCATTCTGCTTACCGTCATAGATGACGTGACCCTAGAGGCCAACCTTTTCTCAAGCAAGGATAGCTGTATCACCGTTTTCACAGGCAGCACAGTTTCAAGCTACGATTACGCGGACAACATGGTACTTCTGAGTGAAGTTCCAGGTAAAATGTAAGCTTTTTAGGTATTGGATGAAATTTTGTGGTGTAAACAAACGGTGACGCAGAAACGCGGTCGTAACTGTTAGAACAAAGGCATAGACTATCGATGTTTGGGCCTCATTATGACTCGAGCAAGGTGGGAACACCGTACCAGAAATACTGAGGCCGACAGACACTTAGGCTTACGAAACAGATCATTAGATGCAAAACCATGGTTGATCAGACTGAGTTGTTTGGGAATTGTGTGACCTCCGCCCTCATTTGTGCTGATGGCGCCAAACCTGACTCCAGGCTCGGCCCATGGTGATAAAATAATAATAGTACGGAGAATAATAACAATAATAATAATAATAGGAAGAGGAAGAAATGTGTTTCTCAAGCTCACAGTTAGAACTCTTCTGTCTGCAATCGTCGCTGAGGCAGTTAGTGTTCGGAAAATTAGCACTGAGAAGTCAGAGCAGGACATGGAAATATGAAAATCCTGACTAGTGGATCTGTTTATGTAAGGCTTGTCACGTTTCCTGGGTGGGGTCCTTGAGATTGACTCACTTGGTGGTTATCTAAAAAGGAAAATATAGTCAAAGATTGCGATCCGTTGGTACTAACATTTTTATTTCTTTTCACTTTTCTCATATTTTTCATTGTTTTGACTTCCGATAGGGGTTCCCGCTGAGATACTAATTGAACCGTCGAACCCAAAGCATGATTACTGGTTCTTCAAACCGAACTGAACTGAAAACCTTGGTGTACCTGTCAGTTATGATCCCACTTGATCTGCAAACATCGCCGTTGTTCTTCTGAAAATAAAATAACCTACAAGGTAACTGTCTGCTAATCTACTTCACCTGATAATGATTTACATTTTCACCTATCTTTTTTCGCATTTGCTCTTTTGTTCTCCAAAACATCTCTCGGCTTGTTTCCGTTGTACCTTACCTTATCGACAGATCTCTTGAACACTTACCCAAATGTACTGGAGAACTTCAAGACCCACTGATACCGTTTATCCAATCGCAACATCACAATGCATAAGTGGCATTTTGTGGCAAGTTATTCGTGGACCAGCCAATCACATTTTGTTTTATCCGGAACCTAATTGATGTGCTTCCACTGGTCTCGCTACAAATAACTGTGCACACCACCAAATGCAAAATACAAATTATTCTAAGTAAACTGTCTTACTCCGTTCCTTTCTGATTCTGAAACCATGACTGATGATCTCCGAAACATGATGCACTTTTTTACTTTTATTTTTCCGCTTCCATGCGTTGTGTTCGTATCGGAACGTTGTGTTGCTGGTGTATATCGTCAGCCCCCCCCCCCCCAACATGGGTTCACAAAGCACGTAATTTATTTGTCGTGGAAATATTAGAAAACTGTTGCACTTGAGGTCCTAAAGAAATACGAAAATGAATCATTTTATTGAAGTCTCCAACAAAGGGAAAATAGTTAAAAGGTTTAGGGGGACAGATGCTTTGGAAATCATCAGCTATGGGCAGATAAACAAGCGGGATCATGGGTGCAATCAGGTTTGCTGCATCACATGATTGGGTCACTTTATTCGTTATTAAAAATCAGTGCTTGCATGCCACATTCATCAGTAATGAACCACGAGATCTGGGGCTAGATCTTTCGTGGTGAACACTGCATTAAAACAATGCATGCAAGAGAGAAATAATACCCACATTACTGCAAACTAATTCTGAGAACTACAAAATAATGACCAGGATGAGTCGCTGATGTTGTCACGCTTTTTTCGTTGCATTTATGTTGCACTTTAAACTAGTCAAAAAGGTGAGGGTTATTGAGCTGTACGAATGGGGACCACCAACGTTCATTGTGTGACTGAAATCAGACCAATACTTATTGCGATCCCTGTGTACTCAGTCAACACCATATATAAAATCAATTGGCAGATCTAATTCGACGCAGTATACTTTGTAGTCCTAATTCACTGCACAGACATTCCGTAGCACACTCTAACCATTGGTTTTCGCTCGATCGAGGGTGAGCTGATCGCGTCAATTTCACTCCGAAATCTGTGACATTACAAGTCGCGTTCGCCTTTATCAACGTCCTAGACGAGCATAGTGGCGTATTGGTAAAACATTTCGAGTCTTTTCGTTACCATCATCTCCGCCAATCCTGCGAACACTACCTGCCCTGGATACAAATTTGGACAGATGGAACCTACCTGTGGGCATGTACGACACCAAATGAACACCAAGACCGTTTCAATTCAAGCGCTTGCTCCGGACTTTGACCCTGAGCCTGTGTCTAACCTCCCCATTGCAGATGCGGTCAAGCAATACTGCAAAGACAGCGATGCTCAAACACCAACGACATGCGTGAGTCTCCCAGCCGTAAGGGCCATGGTTCTGAGTCGCATAAAAGGACAGACCTAACCGCCGTAGAGTACACTGAACACTTGATGCACAAGCATGGCAGTGAAACTGGAGAACGCTCTCACTGTCATTTACTTCTAGAAATGTTTTACTCCAATCCTATTCTACATGCTCCTGTAAGCCAAATTGGTATATATATATATATATATATATATATATATATATATATATATATATATATATATATATATATATATATATATATATATATATATATATATATATATATATATATATATATATATATATATATATATATATATATATATATACCATTTTAGGAGACGTCACTTGTCGCAGCATATTAAAATCCATACAGTACCCTTGTGGGAGTAGCTCAAGAATCAAAAAGAAAACGTTGATACTGAGAATCTCAGTTCTGATTTCAACCCACGACAATCTTCAACAACTCATCGCAGCCAACAACTATCGAACGCGCTGCGGCCCTCCAACAGCTGTGCAAAATGAAGTTAGATAAAGCTCTTGGTCCAGATGAGCCATCACCTGTTATACTGAAAGTGTGCTGACGTCTTTTCTATTCGACTAGCCAATATCCTCAATAAGTGGCTAACAGGCGTGAAAATTCCTGACATCTGGAGACTAGCTAAGATAAGACCCTTCCCCAAGAAAGAACCCAGTAAATACCACCCCATCACCTACACTTTCGTGATGCTCAAATTGTTTCGGAGGCTTTCGTTCTTGAGGCTCAATGTGGGGCCTGTTGAAGAAGACACATCAGTTCTCTTATCGATCTTCGTGTTCCGTACTTGATGCCGCACTCTACCTAGCCCATTCAACATCTTCGGCTCTAGACTGAAAACGCAACCTTGTCGAAATAGCATTTTTGGACTGCAAAAACGCATAAAGTTGCCTTGATCGATCAGTACTGTTTAGTGTGCGTTCTGTAAGTAGAGCTGACCCGAGCCTCCACGGGCTGATTTCAGACTACTTCAAAGATCAAAGAAATTTCACTTTTTTTCAACGGCCAAATGTCCTCATCTCTTCCGGTTGACTAGGGTGTCTTAGCAGATGCGATTCTCCCTTCTACTATCTTTTTGTGTATGTTAAACAGCTTACAATTCCGTCGAGATTCATTGGCTGCAAACATGCTGACGAAGTAGTTTTGGATGTGAGTTTCCGACAGCCGAAGGAACTTCACACATTCAGAACCAACTAAATAAAGCTCCGCAATGGCCCTTATTCGGCCTCCTTGTATTGAATACCTCTAAATGCCAAGATGTATTGCTTCCTTTACTTTCTGATGAAACGCATAGAGCCCTCACTAACAGGTCCCCCTCCCCATATCCTGTGAATAACGAACCCATACCAGTATCACCCACCGTTAAATATTTTAGTGCCACACTATCCCACAATCTTTTATGGTCCATACATGCTCAAAAGACTGTTTGTAAAGTTAGAAAGTTGTCATTTTTCTCTCCCCGTCTAAGATCACTATTCATTCCAAATCAGTTAATTTTGATATTCGTGACTGCATGTCTTCTCCCACATTGGTTGCACCGCTCCTCAGTTATTTTCACCGGCCATTGGAAGAACGATCTTAACTTGATTATAAGATCCCTAAAACGCATCTCTAAGTGCGGTGGCGTATCCAGAGATACGTTTGTTGGTTTTGTCACTGATAAACACTTCCATGCTTGTGGCCAGTTCACTTCGGAAATACTTTCAGACACACAGCATCCTCTAAACAACGAACTTTCAAAAGCTGAGTCTACAGCATGTACGCGATCCACATCCAAACTTATATTTGTTCTCATTTCTGCATATTGCATTTCCGTTTTGCCGTTTCATGTTCGCCTGCGTGTTGAGCCAGTGAAAGTTGTCAAAGACCGATGAAACTGTTTAATTAGATGGAAAACAGCATAATTTGAACGTATTTCTCGATTCCGTGTTTCTATGTCGACAGATATGATAGAAATACACCCAGTCGGGTGTATAAAGTCATAACTATCGCACATTACCTTCAGTTCAGTTCGGTCTGGGCGACTAGTAACCATGCACTGGGTGTAATAGTAGTGGATAATCAGATTAAGAGAAACAAACTCGGTTCTTAATTCAATACAGATTGAAAAACAAAAGTTAAGTTCATTTGTTTGAGCTAGGTTAGGAGGTCCCTGATCACAGACTTTCAGTAAACAGTCAAATCAGTGAACAACAATTGCAGATTTTTATGTCCTGAAAATTGAAAGTTGCGTATTATGACAAAATGTTTCAAGTTATCACTGAATAATAAACTTTATCTCGAAGTAAATAAAAGTCAGATTGAAAACAAAAGCCAGAAAAACAAAATGTGAAGCTTTGCCGGATTAGGCAATCACAGATTGAATCTCTATGGAATGATTCATCCGAAAGAGATAAAGCTTCGCTGAGCCTCGGAAATTCACGTAGGCACTGTGCAGGTTCATCGTGGTCATTAAAATAATTCACTCTAAGTGAATATCTGGCGAACCAAAATTTCTGGTCACTGTTCTTATGAAAATTTATGCTTTACCGGCAAGAATATGCGCGGCTTTTTTATTGATTCGCGACTGAAATCAGAAAGGCAGAATGTGATAAAAAGAAAGAAGCTTCCCGAGACGACGTTCGAGATTCCTGTGTAAAATATAATTCCCGTCGGCTTAAACTTCAGAACGAAGTTTTACATGGTAATCATTACCGGTGCTCTTAACTTAGATGTACCGGAAAATAAATGAGAGTGAAAGTTCGTCGGTTTTTGGTTAGCTCCTGTTTGGCTTACATTTAATAGGGGCGTTAGTTCAACGCTGCAAAGTGACGAAAGCATCCATGTAGTATCTTGTTCTGTTCTGTCTCAGCAGACTCTGATATATGTTCTGTGTTTTGTGTTTTTTACGACTTCAGTCCTCAGTCCCATGTCCCCAGCAGAGGGAAGGAACGCAGAAAGGGTAGCACTCTTTGAGCCGGGAACTGTTTGTATTTAACGGATGGTAGCTGCTCAATCAAGTACGATTTAAAATGGATGGGCACTCGCCGTTTCGCAGTCACTAGGGTGTGCTCGCTCAGTCTTAAAAGGAAGCTCGGGTAAACACAGAAGACTGAGAAACTGGAGCTAACGAGGGTAAATTGAACAACCTGCTGAGTCGTAAAGGCCAAAGGCAGACACGACGAGGTAGCTCAAAGTCAAAGGGAAGGAGGATAAAAAAAAAGCCTATTTAAAAAAAACCTGGTGTAAAACCTCACTTCAGAAAGAGACTTGCTTAAAGAGAAGAACCAACTGCTAGATTGAGGTACAACGCATCAGGCGTGACACAGAAGTTATGGCAGATAGAGTTAGAAGAAACTTGCTTCGCGACTGCAGCGATATCATAAATGACGTCAGATTGAGAAAGGAGGGCCGTTGGCAAGTGTTTGAGGATATTCGGATGGCAGGCTTATTTTCTTTGACACTGACAGCCAAGTGCCATAGAATAGGACTACGGCGAAGAACGCATCCGGCGGCATCCGGTCCTCTGATAGTTTTTTTCAACAATTCTTACTGGAAAGATATTCTGTTGCCTGGGGTATGCGTTGTGAAGGCAAATACTCAGGGTCTAATAAGTATTACATCCCATAGCCCCACATTCGTCGAACCGATTAACACCATTTTTCCACCAACCTCGAGAATAGTTGAGCTCAACCAGTCGGCTCTCTGTATCACAAAACTTGGTATATTCCTTCTCGGTAGGTCGACAATAAAAATTCATAATGGAATGAAGATTCCCATTGCGGCGTCTACTGCAGATATAAAATACCTACCACGGACGCTGTAGACCCTAGGTATTCCCGAAAATATCTTAGGTAGACTTGGAGCTCAGAAACTTTACTCCCATTGATTTATCATCCAGTCGGCACGGATACTGTAGAATGTCTGTTTCTCCGAAAAAAATACCACTCAGTATTTGAAATTACGGAAAGGCGCAGACAAGACAACTATCTGGACACACGATTGACTTGACTCACAGAAATCCCCGTGCAAAAAATAATTGAACTGAACTGAACTGCCTCCTACCACCGTCGAAAGAACCCCCAAGGAACCTTAAAGTATTGGTTTACCACAGGCTTCTGTCCGGTGTTCCTTTTGCCCAAAATTCGCCAGAGTGATCTGCAGTCAGTTTCTTTGCCTGTCTGGCACTCGGAGACATATGTTTAGGGAAAACACGAATACCGAACGAGCTCGTTTTAGATAGCACCATCCTCGTGGTTAATACAGTTATATTTATAGGTCAGAAATGCATAAATTATGAACAGTGTCTGTATGCTAAAGTGTGGCTGGGTAGTTATCAAAGTTGGTGTTGCGTAGTTAGAAAAGTTAGGAGGGGAATGTTGTAGTTTCGTGGTTGGGAAAGGGACCGGTGAAACAATGAACATGGGTTTCGGGGGTTATCGATTTCCGGTTTCAACCTAAGAGTCAGCGTCTTATTAGCAACTCGCTTTTGTCACTTCCTTTGAAAGGGAGTTGAATGTATGAATCTTTCTTCTTAACCGTCACTAACACTTGTCTCGTTGCCCTTTCTGCTATGTTCGTTTGAATGAAGCGCCCGGGGTATCCGTTATCCAATAGCGTTTGCCTCAAAATATCTAATTATCCACTCACCATATCATGCTGATGACAAAAGCGAGTTACTAATAAGACGCTTGGAAAAGGCAATCGCTCGCACCTTTCCTGCTGTCACACTACGTGCCCACTTCACCAGTCGACAACTGATCTCGACGAACCTAAAAGACAGGTTACCTGTCCTCACCTTATCCATGCTAACCTATTCGTTTGTTTGCTCATGTTCGGCAAACTATATAGGCAGAACGACACGGAAACTATCACAAAGGGTCAAAGAGCACAAACCAACTTGGTTGACGACGGGAAACGGAAAATCCATCACCAGTGCAATTGTGGTGCACCTTGCGGACACTGGACATTACGTGAACGACGACGCATTCAAAATAGTCTACAGAGTCCCTACGAATGCACCGAAAGTCGCTCGAAAACAACATCTAGCAACAGCAGAGGCTGTGGCGATCAGACTATTCAATTCGTCGCTTTGTTCTCAGAAAGGTTTGGTTAAGGCACTCAGACTACCCTGGCCGCGATCGGAGATCGACCCTGGAGCTCAGTGTGACCCATACGCTGACTCTTAGGTTGAAACCGGAAATCGATAACCCCCGAAACCCATGTTCATTGTTTCACCGGTCCCTTTCCCAACCACGAAACTACAACATTCCCCTCCTAACTTTTCTAACTACGCAACACCAACTTTGATAACTACCCAGCCACACTTTAGCATACAGACACTGTTCATAATTTATGCATTTCTGACCTATAAATATAACTGTATTAACCACGAGGATGGTGCTATCTAAAACGAGCTCGTTAGCTGTTCGTGTTTTCTATAGATAATGAAATGGGATTGTTCAATAACTTATACTTAAGTCAACAATATGCAAGAGAGCGCTCAGTTCCTGAACTTTGTCATACTACTACTACCTGGAAATCCACGTAAATAAAACTAACGAGTATCCGATGTGTAACACGCTTATAGAACTCCATGTTATATTGATTCTGACGACTCAGTCGGGTGTCCTGAGAGGCTATTTGTGTAATTTCTCAGCTCTGATAAGGCATCGAGAGTCGAACCACAAATAAAAGCGACCCGTGACATCAGACTTGGGGTGCAAAAAATGCACGTGGATCTTCTCTTATCTAAGATCCAGGCCCTTCCTACCAATGAATACATTCCACGACTATAGTTTAGACCCACGTTAGTTAAGTAAGTGCAAATTTGTATTACATTTCTAACTTTGCCAAAGAGTGGTTAAGGTAGTCAATAGGGCTGTAGAAGCTAACCTGCTTTGGCCTGGGCAACGTGAAAGTACTGCGCTCACAAACAAGTCATGGAATCTGACGCCTTCTACCTCTTCCTTCCGGGCTGCGCATTATTTTGTTTTCTACACAGCCTGAAATTACGGGACGTGAATATATATATATATATATATATATATATATATATATATATATATCCCGGCTGCTAAATATCTTTTATATCAGGAATTGAAACACTCAGTCAACATGGAAACACTCACCTTGAACACAAGGTCCAGGCAACAATGGTAGGCAAACATAGGGCCCTTGAGGACAAGTTGGGGATAATGATCACCGTCGTATATGATGAACTTATTATGCGCTAAGGAGGGAACCTGACCGATTGATCCGACACACTCGCCATCCCGTAGAACACGCAATTCCTGCAGGTAGAGGAGGGAAATATAGTTACTAGTTGTTTGAAAACAGAATGATTTACGTTGGAATAAGGTCAATACTGAGAAGAGAATTATAAATAATTCTGCAGCTTGTCAATGATTCACGTCTCATTAGAAACAACGTAGAAGCAGTGAACTGAATAGCTCAGAAAAGAGAGTTCAAATTCTCATAACTAGAATTTATAAGCAAGGATGTGAAGCACTTGATAAACTCCGACCAGGATGATGAATCAAAGTGGAACGGTGTCAAATTTCCTTATGAAACGAAGCATCAGTCACGGTGAGCACGGACATGATCCCCTTCCATAACACCTCATAGATAATCCAACAAAAATGCGCATGTTGTTCAGTCCTATTAATTTATCTTTAATCTTACGAGAGGTAGCAAACCAACATAAAGGTAACATTGTGAATGTGTAAGCCTCCCCACCAGTCTGTGGATAAATTGAGACCAGAAAAGCGTGAATTTAAATTTCAACCATCTCGTTCATAATGATATGTCACTCAGCTAGTTATTGTGTATTGTATCAGCACAAACAAAAAACACTGAAATAAAAAAAAAACAGTTCGCTACTGTTTCTCACAGTTGACATGTTTGAATTAGTAAATGAATGTAGGAAACAAAGGATGGTATCAAATGGTCACACTGATCTGTTAGTCAACGCTCTTAGCTCACGTCATGTGAGGAGATTGATTTGACAAATTCACAGTTTTTTCTATACCTCTCATCGTAGAAAACGAGAAATCGATGATCATAACAGATGCGATCTGTGTAAAATATACAAACATACATTGTGTTTTATGTAATTTTTATTACCTCATCTTATTGGTCTCATTGTATACATCAGAGCCAGTATATTTCTCAGTCGAAGTAATACGAACGTTTTTATCACTATTATTCTTATTACTATTACTATTAGCAGTAGTGGTCGCGCTATACACTACTTATGAGTAGATGCGCGATTGGTAGGATTTGTAGATTTCGGAGCGAATCACAATGAAAAATCACGTGGACTGAGAGGAAGGTGCTAAAATAGACATACAGGAGTGTACAATGTGGAAAAACACTTCACAACTGTGATTATGAACAGCCGGTGCAAATGATCTTAGCAGTTGTTTTCCTTTGATTTTGGGTCATTCCAAAGCTCTGGCGTCTTCGAGATCATTGTTATGAACTGGTTCAATGTTACTCCACCATCCTCTGGTTTTTTATTACTAACGATTTTTGTTCTTTCTTCTCAGTACATGTACCCGCATTGTTAGATTATAGCCTCCTTTCGGACTCGTCTTCTCTCTCAGTTCGTTGCTTAATCATTCGAGTTCATAACAATCAATACATATGATGCCGTGACCAGAGTGGAGTTTCCGTGACCGGAAGATGAAGTTTGTTTCCTAAGCGGTTTCAAGGACGTGGAGGAACAGTCAGGGATCCAGTTGGACCGCGATAAGTTGGCGGCCATTCGAGTCCTTCATCGGGGAAGAGGGCGGGCGGTGCCGGATGCAACGCGGAGATGACGTGAGCCGCCGCCAAAGCCATCCTGATAGCCTAATTTGATATCCGAGCGATCGTCAGGATTCAACGTGGCGGTTCAAGACTGTCCAACTAGAAGCTAGTGCAGACCCCATGGTGCATGCCGTTGCATTCCATTCACTCCTGAACCATGCGCTGACCACGCTGGCTGAGGCATCACCGGCGGAACTGTTGGTGGTCCGATTTGTGAACCCCTGCGAGGGATAGTCCACATTACCTGAGTCGGACGTTCTATGGACGTGTTTCAGTTCGTGGACGCGGCCCGTGAACTGGCCAGTTTTACCGCTGCCGTGGTAAACATGGCCCTTGTAGAGGAATCAACAATGAAAAATGAACATGCGGAGGAGACGAGGTTGGAAATTTCGAACATGGAAGATAGATCAACGAGGGTCGAAGAGACGGAAACCCGTTGTTCCTGTTGTGAAACATGGGACATGTTTGGCACGAACGCCTTGTTATTCAGCAAGACGAAGCGGGAAAAAGATGTGTCAAGTGATGCAGTCATCACTGGGGCGTTGGACTGAGTGTCAATTCAAGCAAAAATTGGTCGCAATGACCCTACATCGTTCACGCAGCACCAATTAGTTACCTGGCTGAGCTCTTGTCAGGCGAGAAAGTGTAACCCTGTGCAACTTAAGCGGAGATTGACGGAGGTCGTCTTTTGGATGGTGGTGAAACAGCCCACCGCATGCTTCTCGGTGATAACAGAGTGATTACGCACGATTTTGTGGTGGTATGCAACAGTAGTCGAGCATTCCTGTGAGTACTGCGCGTAACAATCTCCCTCCGTGAGTGTCACCCCCATACGAGGCTCGGTTCAATGCCTATCAGTGACTGGGCAAAGCACGCAACTTGAGGAGCCATGGGTTTAATGAACATATAATCGCGAACTGGCATTGGGGGAGCGGCATCAATCACAGAACGAACCAACTCAGCATTAAACCTCGTAACATGGCAGAAATACAGGACACTCCTACGGATCAGTGAACTCTGTTTGTCAGGGGAGTGTGGTGTTATACAGTACTCATGAGCAGATGCGCAATCGATAGGATTCCTGGATTCCGGAGCAAATCAGAATGTGAAAGAGCCACGTGGGCTGAGTAGAAAGTACCTAAATGGTTACACAAACATGTACTATGCGGAAGAACACTTTACGATGGCGACTATGTACAGTTTGGAGCAAATGAGGTTTCCAGTTGTACTCTGTTGACTTTAGTGTTGTATCGAAACTTTGGAACATCTACTTTTTGTGCACAGCAGCACAGCAGCAACAGTACCGTCGACGTCAAAACGCAACTCACGTATGGACAACAGCAGCATAAATTCGCTGGACACCGTAGTGGTCGTTCGAGGACAAGCTCAGTCTGTCCATTGACAGTTCCGCGCATACTGAATCGACGATAATTCCCACAAAATGCTCGCATACAATGAGTAGATTCCTCCTGGAAACTAATGAGCTTCTCCCACTGGTCCGATGAATTGTTGGCAATAACTTCGTACATGTTCAAAATGGAAGATCGCTTTACTGTATCGGGGAGACCGAAAAAGAGGATTATAATTAAGACCTATTAGAATGTTTAGTCATAACAACACAGTCATCATTACCATGTTGATATTTGAAAACCTCAAATTTAAATGACCAAAACAGATACAACCATTGCATACAACGTTCCCAACAATAACAAATGAAGTAATTTCATAGGAAACAGAAGGATCTATCAAAAAGTCATCGATCCAGCAGAGGCAGCTCTGGTACCGTCCTCGAGCAAACTTATTTACGTCCATGTCGAAATTGTAGTGACGCACTTCTAACATTGCATTTTTGGAACTACTATGTAAAACTCAGTATTGGAGATAATGAACAATGATTTCGAACATATTACTGGGTTTTTGAGACCTCATTCCATCGAGTTTGAGCGCATAGTGCCTCGTTCGGAAATTTGCTTTCATAGATATAAACATAAACAGCAACTGACAATGTACAAAGCACTTATTTTTTCTCAGCTATTCTTGACAAAGCATTTATGATATTTCATTAAGTGAAGCTATTTTATGTCTTTCGGTGAGGCGTGTGACGTCAAGATCATGCTTCATAAAAGTTCGTTTTTATTTGCAGCAAGTGGATCAGCGGATAATGTCGACATTAAACGAAAAGAATAGTTATCAACTGAACACGTCCATAACAGGCTGACTATAAACCCAAACGATTTCACACCCCAGTATGTAATACAGGCACATCAAAACTGAAATATATATATATATATGCAAAAATACTTGTGCATACATTGGTGTATTGCTTTACATATCAGCCGGAAAACGGACTGATTGTTTGATGAAGTGAGAAAAATATGTATTGGTTGATTGATTGCTTAAATAATCAGTTGGTTGGATCATTGACTAATTAACTAACGGACTGATCAACTGATTGACTGATTTAAGTCCAACTGGATAATCTATGTCAATACGCTAATATTGCGCAGATATCCTCAAAACATATTTTTTTATAGTTCTCGACGATTTACTCAGTAATCATCATGGGGGCCAAAGAATTAGATATAATCGAAGTAATGTAAGTGTGAATAAATGTTATACCATCATGGCAATTACTTAAATTCCTTCAATATACTGATTCCTGGGCGCCCAGGTTTTAACAGACCAACTGGTAACCACAGAAGAAAAATTCCATTTGAAAATTCAAAGACGTTTTTCAGAAGCAGATCGCATATCTTTCCAAAGCAGCGCATTTATTAAACTCGGCTGACG
The DNA here is from genome assembly GCA_948099385.1 of Fasciola hepatica. Lineage (NCBI taxonomy): Eukaryota > Metazoa > Platyhelminthes > Trematoda > Plagiorchiida > Fasciolidae > Fasciola > Fasciola hepatica. The sequence continues at coordinate 13,848,105 of CANUEZ040000116.1, read as the reverse complement.
TAAAATTTATACTGCTCTACAATTACACAGGTATCCGGCAGAAGAGGCTATAGTCCATAGCCGTTAGTAGTATACCGTCTCTACTATAGATAAATAACTTACTTCAATAATAGCTCAGTTCAGTTGAATTTGAAAAACCAAAAACCATGCACTGGGCGGGGTGGCTTTCACTGTTATCCCAAATTGGCAGTCCCAATAGGAAATTATTAAAAACAAGAATATGAATGGAGTAACAACAGAACTACAAATAATGATATCAAGTCGACGAAGACATGAGTACCACTGATCGTGACACCTAGCCATATCCTCCAATGTACCTAACCATAGAGTGGGAGGGTCTCCTAGAGTCCACCGAAGAAGTCTAACACTTCCTATCCCGTCAAATTCACCGGTTAGACTTTGCATGCCTGGCCACCCTTAATCATCTCCCAACTGTTACTCGCTCAGCGAACATTGCACGCCAAGACATCCTGTCAGGGGACATGCGCAACACATGTCCCAACCACCTTAGCCTGGTGAGGTTCTGTATCATCTAATGATTTGGTTCGTGAATCTAAGACTCCCCGTCAAACCTCAGCATTGCTTAAACGGTGTTCCCATCAGAGTCGAGCAACGCTACGGAGAAATCGGTGTTCAAGTACTAACAATCTTCGTATATCCTCCACTCGTAGTGACCATGTCTCCAAACCACGCAGACGCACTGGCCTGACTGTTGCACCGCAAACTGGCTCCTTGATTGCCAAACGGATACCACGTCGACATCACAGATGATTCAGGTTGGCAAAGATACCTCATCCGATATCCGACCTCGGAATGAAATGCAACTCCCCAGGTAACGTAACTTGTTTGTCACGTCTATAGTCTCTCCCGACACTGAAAGTCTTGGCGTTGGATCAACCCAGTCCTGAAACATCACACTTTTCATCCTCACTTCTTTGTAAAAGGGAACAGCTATCTATGCTTAGCATTTGATTCAAACTCCCTGCCTACCATGCCTTGTCTTTTCCATCCAAATGCAACATATTTTGTTCCTCTGAATTGGCTTTTTTAGTCCCTCCTCAAATAGTCTACTGCAGTGATTAAACGTGATACATTCAGCATGGTGAATTCAGTCCCAAGCAAGTTTCATTTACTTCAACAGGTGATTAATAATACAATACTGATTCTCACACAACTAACACCTTTATGCAAATATGGTTCATTCTACCTCGGACTTCCATTTCGTTATATGCCCACTGATTGTGACAGTCATACATCCGATCGAACTCTGTCGTCTAACAACATTTGACACAATTATGAGGGGTGCTCAGTGCGCCCACAATTCAGTTATTGTTTGCCTACATGTTTTCCTATACTTTAACCCCCTACAGAATTGCCGTAATTTGTACGCTAATGATACGAATGCGTCCCAGTGCTTCTTCGCGTGACTTCTGATTTTACTCCGCGCAATGTGGTCACTAGGTTTACTCTCACGAATCCCCTTCTTAAACAAGAAGCTATCCAGTTCAAGTATCCGTAAATTCCTTCCCACTGGCGTGAACCAAATGATAGCTCTTTTCCAAAACTCCAGCAACCTGGAACACCCACCTTCTTATTAATTCTCTCTTCCGGCACGGAATCAATAAACTATCCTCGTTGTGAATGGTTTACTTGTCCTTTATGTGCTTAAGGTTTGCTGGACCTCGGGAATATCCCTGATACAGCCTGTAATGTTTGCTCGTGTAATAAATAAAAGCATATGAATGTAGATTGTATTTTAGCATAATAGGATTGATAACGCAGAGAGAACGTTTAACTCAACATTGAAAACCATGTAAGCATTGTACCACTGTAGGTTGTTAAACGGAATACGGTCGTTGTACTAAGGCCCCTGTAGAGAAGTCATTCATCACAGGAGCCGGTCGCTGTGTAGCGTTAAAGTCCAATAAACCGTTCAGAGCTAACCCGGAGAGCCCTGTGGTTAAGGTGCTCCCTATACAAGCGTCCATCCCAGGTTCGAGTCCCAATTTTGGCTCAGTGCGTGTGCACTGATGGTGATTCCTGGCAAGGATGAAACAGCTGTAGGGTGTATTCATGGTTCACACTGCATCAAGTAAATAAAATTATACTTTCTAGAATATAACTTTATACATTTGAGAATGTCTACACCAGTTTAAACTTCACTACATGATGCCCGTTCGGAGACGGTTTCTTAGTTCTTGTATTAGTCAGTGAGAGTAGTACAAAAATAGGTCACACCTAATGTCTACCACAGTATTTTTGTTCAACGTTGTTTCGTTGGTTCATCCAATGTCGTCTCATGCTCCACATTATTCGCCATCAAAACTATATTTGTGCAGTGAAGCAGATACTATATATCCGAACGTGTGTCGTCATTTCTTTGGTAAAAATAGTGGTGACCCGATCCGTCATGTTTTAGTTAACAAAAAACTGATAGTTTTAAGACGAGCTCCCTCAACCACTTTCAAGTTTGTAAACAAGAGGAAACTGAAAACGTCTGAAAATTTCATTCGTCTTTCACCACTTGACTTACATCACATTCCGTTGGCGTTTGATGAATCACAAAATACGGTGATCCGTCTTTCTCTGAGTGCTGTTGGCACCTCCTGAAACTAAGCCAATCAAACCCATTTGACTGGAAAACTGGATATTTTAAGAAGGTCCCACAGAACACCCATAAGAGGCCCACGCAGTTGAACGTAGAAAACTGTTAGCATAGGATCAAGCTACTGGCCACGTCAGGTCTATAAAACACAGTTCGGGACAGGGTAGTACGCTGAACAACTCAGTCACGGGAAAAAACGGTTTACTCTGGCTAGGTGTGGCTCACCTGGTTTCAAAATGATTCTGTCTTGATCACCAGCTGCTAATCCCAAGATCATCAGGAAAGAACTCGGAAAGGAGGCAAGGAGAAAATGTAGTTGCCCACTGATTTACGCTCGTAATGAGCAAATAGCGCCTGGTGAGGCAGACGATGGACAGGTTTCCGTATTACGTATTCGAGCCATTGGACGCGTTGATGAGTGGTTTTCTCGCTGGAATCTTCTCTATTCACGCGATGACGGACTCCTTTAAGTGATTTTGGCACCAAACGCGAACACTCTTGAGGAGGTGTCCTTTGGAAGACATGATACACCTCTTTGCTTTCTTATAGTTTTCGGTGACTTTCTCGGTTATACTGGCAATGCTTCTACCCACCACTGCACTTTGCGTTTTGTTTTATAAACGAGATTACCAAGAGTTTGATACTGAGTAGCACAACGTGAGCATTCGTACTATTCGCAGTAGAAGTAATATAGCTCCTGCCCGAACTACGCGTAACTGAGGATCAATAACACCGGCTGAACGAGCACACACTTGAACTCGTATTCTGCGTAGTCCTAATGTACATGAACATGCAGATGCAATAAAACAACATGTACTGTCATTAACAATCGCCACACCGCGGGTAACCTTTCTCAAAATCCGTTCACAATCGATTCCATTGTAACGAAACATCGACTGGCTAGCATCAATTTCGGCAACGCTGCATTACTGAACACCAAACGCTAGCACAAAACATCTCAAGGTGCACTGATTTTTAGACACTCCAAACCGAAAAGTTACCAAGACACTCAAGAAGCAGTTTAGCCAACATCTCACTAAGGCCCGGAATTTTTCGGCCGACTCTGAGAAAATATTTGTCGTTGGCAAGTTCATAAATGTCAGTTTTCGACTACTGCACCCACTCCAGAGGCATGACTCATAGCCAAACTGGCACAAGAGTTGAAGCCTCTAGAACACAGCCTTTGTAGAGCCCGTTCCTGTCTGTCTAATACAGGAACGGGCTTTACAAACTTCTCCCTTTGTTTTTCGCCCCTGGAATGAATAAAAATCTGCTGGACATCCAACAGACGTTTAGTGTGTACAATTCAGTGAGGCAGTTTATAATAGTCACCAAGACTGATTGTTCCGTAATTCGCTCTGATGATGGCGGAGAGGTAAAACAGAATGAGCTGGATGCGTACAAATATGCACCTATGATGGTATTCGTCAATTTGGGCTTCACGTTTCCCGCGACCCCGTTGAAAATAGCTGATTGAGCCGGGTGATTTCAGGACAGTGTTGTCAGCACCGAAAGTCAGAGATAATCGACGAATGCAAAGGTCACATGCGTGCACTTAGCTGAAATGCGGAACGGAAATAAATGCCAAATTCGCCAAGCTGGAAAGCCGACAGCGGGCTGCCTTAGACGGTCACAAAGTGCGGTGGGACAGATAGACGATAGAAACTTCAAGATTAAAACACACTGTTTTGATGAATTAGTGGCGTGCCATTTAAGCCTGAGGCCAAGACAACAAGTTTTTGCAGTGAGATTTATACAAGAGGAGATCCTCTGCCCCTATTTCTGAATACAAGTGATTACCATTTTCTTCACCAACATAAATTAGGCTAGTGAGACTTTTTTTCTTTTTTATTCTTTTTCAGGAAAGGATTTGCGGCCACATCGAGGCTGCCAAGTTGGGGAGTGACCGGCGGCGGCGTGGAGATTCGAACCCCCGAGAACTGAACGGTCCAAAGCCCACTGTGATGACCGCGTTGGATCACTACCATTATTATCACTATTATTACTATTATTACTATTATTATCTGAGCACTGATCCACTAGTACGGCTGAATTTGCTGCAGGTATTCATAACTAACCAAAGTAAGCCACGTCACAGCTGTTGTGATTATATGCTCCACTGAGTCGAAAGGAACCAGATCGGAGATAACAGTGGTACCTGTTGCTGACACTCGCGTTTCTGTTCTGTGATTTACTTACGATCGGCCTGTGGAATCGATCCTCCTTGCAACTCCTACCACATCAGACCGCAAATCTGAACCAGAAGGCGATAACACAGCACGTCGGATGACAGTCGGTTGGTATGAGAGAACGACATACTATTTAAAGGTAAAATAGAATGATTTTGAACATCGCCGTCTGGGGGGGGGGCACTGACTGACTGAGTTTTTTTTCCAGTTTAATAAGACCGTGTTCTTTACATATTCATATGGCGGGTTCAGCCACATGCTTGGATTGAGGCGTGTCGACTGGTCGGCTTGGCTTGGCACATCCAAACCGATTGGTAACCAGGCTACAAAAAGGTTTTCGGGACTCCCTGATAGTGTCATTCAGTTTTTCAATACGGCTATCGATCGGGATTCCTATTTGAACCAGCGAAACTATGGGAAATCCTGATGGTCCCGTTTAAAACTTACTACAGGTGCACGCAAACCAATGGGAATCATTTACCAAATTACAGTAGTTGTTTGTTTTTTTCAGAAATACTAGCGTGCATACAGAGATGGGTGATGGACGGCTAGTGCCTCGTCAAGTTTCACTTCGACTCCCAGAATGTTAATCAGACGAAACAAATATAGCTATCCGGTGTAGATCCTCCTCCTCAGGAGCTCCTTCAGACGCTTCAAGACTGACCGTCGTTTAAGCTTACGACTCAACCGACGGGTACTCAGAGTGCCCATAACTTTGTTCTGAACTCGTTTATCTCTCCGAGGAGCGCTGATTTTGAGATCTGCTACCCACCACCACCTGGAAGTAGTGGCCATATGCTTCTGATCATACACTGACAACGAGCTGCGAAGGTTGTGCTCAGACCGGAGGGATCACCGTTTGAAGTTCAGGTCCTGGTACCCAATGCTCTTATAACATTTATCAGACCTGAGAGATTACTCAAAATGGAATACTCCTTTTTCTCAAACCTCCGCACTCTCCTGTGTCCGGCGGTTACCTTTTAAGAGCCCTTCACTGTTTAATTTAGGACTCAGATGTCTACCGCGGCGTAGATATCCAGCTTGGTAACGTCATCGTGCTCCTGTAGCCGAGTTTAAATACCACTGCAGTATCCGCAACTAATGTGTCTAACTTGAAAGTGTTAACTGGTGCACATTCTAGGAAAAACGTGCGACTCACCACGTCCATGAACGCTTTTTTGCGTATCGAGAGCAAACATCAACAACCGCAACCCGCATCCCAGCATTGGCGTGGGATAATTCGTTGGCTGCAGTGAGCGGTTGCAAGGTGGATATTTTGGCGAGACAGTACAAATTCATAGACTCCAGAAGTACCGTCTAACGCCCAAACAATGCGGTTCTTAGGATTCAGCGGTGTTGGGATATCTGAAGCTCTACTTTCAGTCAATACTCTCCAGTCTCCAGAGCCAAGTGATGCGTAGACCTTGGTGACAGAACAGCTGATTGAAGTGGAAACCCTACTTAATCACAAAACTCTTCAAGTCGTCGGTGCTGAGAGTGGAAAAGGCCACCATTCTTCCTGTGTTCAAAAGCGGTTCGAACTCAGCCACAGTCAACTATCGTCCTTTCTTTCTGATATGCGTCATTGGCAAGAAACGGGAACGCCTTAGCAAACATATCGAGGGTCATCAAATTTGGTGACAAAAGAGCATTGATTCTGGAAGAACATTTCGTGCGTAACTAATATTTTGTTCGCTCAGGAAGACAAGTTGGTAGCCACGGCTATATGGTACACTGTGGATGTTCTGTTTGTAGAAATTAGCAATTTATGCGACATGATATCGCCTGGTCGACTGTGGAAGAAAATATGTCGATTTTTTGGGGGCTGTTTATTGAAGACCTTATGAATTGCGTGCTTCTCATGTACGTCAATCACTGAAACACCGTGAACCTTATTAATTCTCCAGCACTTCCGCGAAATTAGAGAAACTGATAAGAGTGCAGCCTCCCTCACCCTGCTCAATATTGAACTACAATGGATCATCTGCGAAGGTCATCTCCAGGCCACTGTACTGTTTCCAGAGGGTGCCAGATAATCTAATCTTTTCCTGACGCACTTTTCATGGAGATTTAGCACCGGAACTGGTGGTCCTTTTTTCTCTACCAATGCAGAACCGAGCGCGTCGTCATTCGCTCATAGTCAGGATGCTGCTGTGTCGTCTATCACGGAGAGTGACTTGCCTATGCAACGCTCTGCCCGAAGAAGTGGTGTAAGAGAAGAACGAATCCATTTTCAGTCGATGCGTGGGGGTTTTCTGAAGAGTTGATGGTCACGACAGGTACAGCTGAGTCTATTCCCTAAAGGCTGATATGATGGGGCTTACATGGGATGCTCCTATCTTGCCTCTACCTTCGAGTTTGGAGACTGATGTACACCAAAAACGAAATAGTGATCAAACGTCTATTCTGTTTTGTTGTTTGTCGTGTTCTCGATTACCAGCAGAAGATTTGTGGCAAGATTAAACGGCGTGCAACATTTGAAGCCACAGAAGCCGCCCGAAAGCAATGTGACTCTGGTAACATAAAACACGAATATATATGATCTGAACCAAGCTGAACTGAAACCGTACTTGCAGGTCTTTGGCAACTTAACAAATGTCTAAAAACGGGTACCTTTTGTAGACAACTGTTGAAATGTCGGCTGAATTGGCCAAATACGGTCTCGGGTGATTTAAAATCAGACGTGCTACTGCAAATGATGGACATAGTGTTTTAAGAGCAGTAAAACATGAAAAGAGAGCACCGAAAATGGTTATAATCAGAAGAAACCTTCGCTCTTTAGTGATATCTCAGTACGTTTTCATCATGAATACTACCATTCGGATATTGTTCGTCGCTTTGCTTATCCGTGGAAAATAGCAAAAACATCAAATAAAAATGTTTCCTTGCTTGTAGAGAAACAGATCAAGACTGTCGAGTGGACCAGAGAAAAATTAAATCGACTTTGCTTTTCATGATCTTTCGATTTACTTCCGCTACATGTTCTAGATAAAATTTTGTTCTTATTATATACTTGATCGATTGAATGTTTTCTTTTTCAAGGTATTTCTAATTTACCTTACGTTACTGGCCTTTCTTATGCATGCATGTGTGGATGTGCAATCATAGTTGTGCGCCCTAGCAGCACAAATTAGCCGCTGGCTGACCAAAATCTGTGCAGAAAAAAATCCTAAACACCTTTTGCTCGGCTGTTAAAAACAGAAAGGGAAAACTTCTCTGCACGCCTTCTAAGTTTCATACGATTTCCAGATAACCACGGGGTAGAGTAAGTACAGTATTACTAACTGACCACAACTAAATACCGTTGGTCAATCATCTGACCACTGTGCTACTGTGTTCATTGAATACGTACAGAAGGAAATCGTGACAACTTAATGAACGTCAATTACCTCATTCGTGATTATATAAAACAGGTAGCCACTTAACCATTTATCTATACGTACACTTATTCCTCTTTGGTTTTACATTTTGGTACGTTTAACTATTTAATAAAAACTGAAGTTTGCTTAATCAAAAGATTCTTGTTTTACACAACAGTGTTCAACGCTGCTGAAACACTTAATAACCTACGGTTCATATCTTATGCAATATAAGATACGCAAATTACAGAAAAAACAGATTTGGGTTCTTATCTGAAAACTGAACACAAAGGAAAGTGCTGCCATTCTGAACAACTTTCAAATGCGTTAAATAACAATCCCTCTTCATAAAACTTCCCTGGCAGTGGTATTAGAAGTGTTGTGATCAGAATGATGTGATGCAGCATAATGGCGCCTGCCAAAGATAGTTGGTGATGACAAAGGCCATTTCGGCATACGGCGTAACTTCCGCGACCTTGGGGTTAGATGTGAGCAAGTTGGTCAAGCGCTAAATCATCGACGCATTATAACACACGAAACGTTTGGAGTAGTCTTAAACTCCCCCGAAAACTGCGTAAGTACGTGGCAGTTTTAGAGGCGGGAATGCAAATGATACCCTGTCTTAAACTGATGTGATATCCTTTTAACCAATATGATAGATGAGGGAAACAGGAAATGAAACGTCGAGGGCTAATTTATCCAGATTCAGTTGGGTGCTAGACTACCGTAAACGACCAAATAGTTGTCCGAGTTATGTAACGAGTTCAGCATCAGAACCGCTGGCAATGTCATTAATGTGGCCGACTATAAACGTAAGACCGCGTGCAGCTTCAACGAAACGCTAGAAATTCTGTGATACATCGTGTGACCCGAACTGAATGTATGCAAACTCAAAAAATTGAGAAGATATTATTACGGCGGTCTCAGAGATGTCTTTCTCGATCATTGGAATTTGATTATATATATGTAGATCAGCACTGAAAAGAGTTGTCTCTCATGATAGGCTTTTAAAGAAGTCATGAATGAATGGAATGGCGTACCGATCGGGAGCAGTGATTCTGTTGAGAGCGCAATAGCCACCAGAGTCTCCGGTAGCCGGACGATTTCGAAACCACATGTTCCTATGAGGTATATGTGATGAGGGAATCCCGAATAACCCTAAGATTAGGCACGTGTCTGAATTATTTCCGTGTTGTGTGGATCTTATCGAGATGCAGTTGGCGGGGCTTCATTTCCACCCCCGTCAGGATGTGGTGGGGTACCGAGTGTTACACTGGAATAATGAATTAGCACCTTTTATCGAGGGAGAGAAACTCCTTACAAATGCCCTCAAAGCAACAATTTTGAGATCACGAGTCAAATTTCTAGGGAATTTGTGGAGTTACCGGTGTCAAGTGTACAAAAATTGGTGATGATGTTCACCAGTGTGCGATGTTCAAGGTAGACTGAGAGGCCAAACTGAGGTATAAAATCTGCGCCAATGACATGGGCTTGAACGTCTGTTTTTGTAAGAAGCCATTTCAAGCATGACTAGAGGCTCAAATAAAATAGATGCACGTTGATGGTCGTGTTGTTTTCCGCCTAAAATGTTAACTGAGAAGGTCTCAAGCAGTGATTTTTGGGTGAGAAGATGACACTGATCCCGAAGCCTGTGGCAAGTAGAAGAATAAACGCGCTAGATTGGTGGCCTGAATGTGATACTTCCGCTGCAATCGTTTCCGTTACTGGTTGAAACGATCATTGGGTTGTAGCCTAAATGGGCGGAAATAGCATAAGTTTTACCGGAGTAATCTAGAACTGACAGCTCCATGGCTCTGATACCAGGTTACTAATCGATTAGTGCGAGACCGTGACTGGGGTCGATGAAGGAAGGATTCTATCCCGGGATGCTGGGCATCCAACGTATGGACTTGGTTTCATGACAAGCAAATGGTTTCTCTGAGGTCCGCTGTTACTGCTGTTGCTTGACTGGTGGAATGGAGAATCGGGATGGTGAGAAATGACGGGCTTTGTTACAGTTTCCGGAACATCTTTGGAAACTGCCTAGTTGGAGTTTGAGCTGGATATGGGGAAAAGGTCAGGTCCACCACCGAAAGAGTAACAATGCATTATCCTGTCGAGATATTAAGCGAGTTTGTTCAGGGGGTTATTGAACTCCAGCACGGGTTAAACCTGCTGCACTGACACAGGAAACTTGTCAAACCATATTGCTCAGAAAATGGCTCGTCCATTTAACAAGCAGTCGGTACAGACCGCACATGGTGCATGAGTTTTCAAGGATTCGTATCTTCAAGTTCAACTGAAATGAACAATCTGCAAATTATTTTACCGGATGATTTTTTGGTTTGTTCGATGACGATCTCATTGAGCTGGACATATGGGGTCTTGACTGGGGTCTACGAGGTCTTCCGCGTCGACTGCATCTTTAGAACGTGAGAAATGGCCTTATGGTTATGCGTTCACAAGAAACATGACGAGCGGCGAATATAGCTTCGGCCTGTAGAAGCCACATTGTTAGGGGCGGAGGCAGTCAGTTTCAGCGAGAAATATTGATTACCGGGAGAACTGTTGTCAAGAATACTGTATGTGTTGCGTGGCCCGATGAAAGCCATGCGAACTCATCAAACATTCATGTTTATGTTTGACCTCTACTTTTGCTTCGAAGTAATGAGCGAATTACACGTTCTGCTTAAAGACGGCGTCGTTATTCGGAGTAATGGTGTGTTTTGTACTTTTCGGTGTCCCAACCAATGTTCCAATGAAGGCTCTGTTTAAACATGTAAAACTACACACCGGTTTCTCATTCTACGTCACTGTAAACACGGGGAATATGGCTTATGAAGGTAAGTGGTCATTGCGTTCAACACTATCCCATCTGGATCCAGTGCCAATTTTCGAGCAAGACTTTAGGCCGAACATCACGCACTTCAGATACTTGTATTCATTGATTTACGTCTTTCCAATGGATAACATACACATGATCTGTTTGGGAATTACTAACGCACAATTGACCTTCGGCATTTCACAAGGCACTGTCATTGGCACAGTCTTTTAGGCAAGTAAATTATTACTTTGCACTTATTCGCAAAAGTGTCACATGTGATTTTTGCGAATGTGTAAGGCTTTCAGTGGCGATGAATAAGAGCGGCATTGGCACATTGACAATACCTGTTATGTGAGTAGTAGGAAATTACAATATACAAAGTAAGTGATTCATCTTGCAGTGTGAACATTCAAACTATTGAAAACCATGGGAGCACTGTACAGTTGTTTCATCCTTGTTAAGAATCATCATCGGTGCACATCCACGGAGACCGAACTGGGACTCGAACCCGGGGTGAACCACTGTGAATAGAACACCTTAACAACAAGACTCTCCGGATTTGCTCTGAACGGTTTACTCATTTTATACACTACATGATTTAGTACTCAATAACCTTTATTTGCTAGCATTTCGGGAGTGAATCCGATAATGCCACGCAAGCTTCAAACGCGGGTGACAAGGTCTAAGTCTACTTCCGAAGAAGAAACTTGGTGTGCCGGTTGATCCTCAAACGAAGAAGTGCTGACATTGTGCACAGATAAATAGTTGACTGTCACCATAGCTGAGAAATGCCAACCTCTTCACATTCCTTGTTTCTGACTTTTACAGTTTTCTTTATATTAGACTGCTGCATTCCGTGGTTGCACGGTTGCCTGACAGTTTGTGTGCTGCAGTGAGCGTAGGCCTCTTGAGTGGCATGGTTCCCTGTCATGCGAGTAAGGCAAATAACTTGAATGTTTACTATAAGCCAACTCCGAAGGTTGAAGCAGGTAGCACCGCAGGGGAAATTGATTGATGGAAGCAAGAACTGCTACTGGTAGAGGAAGAGGTCAGGTTGCGCAAGAAAGGATCAGAATTTGAGAAACGCTAAGACCGTGCTCAAATGACTCCGTCCGATGACAGGTATTTTATATGTGCCAACCAAGTGACTCAAGAAACCAGCTATATATCAACAGAAGCAGTACACGTCTCTGATCATGGAAGTAACCTTGTAAAAGATAAAAGTTGACCGTTTGGTGGGTCCTCACAGAATTTCCATCAGTTTGTTCGGAGTTTCGAGCTGACCAGCTGACCGATGACAGGCAGAAATTACCTTACCTTTCGTATTATTGTAATGGTCATGCTAAAAAATCAATTGAGCACTGCCCTATTTTGCCCACGGAAGACGGATTCAAAAAGCCGATGAATATCCTCAGACAGAAATTTCACCGACCTCATGAAATCGTTCGAGTTGTAAGGACTTATATGATAAGCCTAAACTTGGTTCGGGAGACGTTGAAGGTCTCAGTCGTCTGACTGGGAAAATGAAGGCATGTTTCGTTACCATAACCCAGTTGAGCAACGCAGCTGAGCTAAACTGCGCAAACGACCTCGTAAAGATAGTTGATGGATTATCTAAAGTTCTACAAGAGAAATGGAGGGATATTGCAGAATGCATTATTGAATCCGTATGTGAAACGATGAGTCTCAGATGCAAACAACTTATATGGTCAGATGGTACACGAAAACCACCGGAGGCATGATGGTTTTCGAGGCGAAAACCATGCCCCTAGTTATAATAAGACTCACCTCAACACGATAACTGTTGGTCGGAATGGTAATAAACACGGCTGTTCGGTTTGCCTTAACCACCACGATTTGGTTAACTGCGGCAGTTTTTCTTGCATGGGAGCCGCTGAACGCCAGCTGTTTATATGAACCCACAAACGAGGCTCTCTCTGCTTGAAAGCTAATCATTTGACTGTTTCCTGTCGGTCTGGTGGTCGCTGTGACAGACCTGGATGCGGAGGCTATCACAACGGTTCAGTACATACAAACATGATCTCATTGAGATCCAGTCAGACTAAACAGGTTGACTATTATTCCACGGCCACAAATAAAAACGTTGTCCGCCTTGGTTACTCCCCTGAGGTAACATGGTCCGCCAGGATCATTAGAAGTTCACGCTCTTTTGGATAATGCGTTAGACGCGGCCTTCATCAGTCAGGATGTGGCAAATGCTATCGGCTTAGATGGTCGTGAAAGTAAAACTGCTGTTCGCAATGTGCATGGTGTGAGACGACGTCGAGTAAAGAAGTCTGTCTGCCAGTAGAGTCGTTGAATGGAGACTTTATTGTGAGAATTGATAAGGCTTGCGCAATCAACAACCTTCCAGTAACATTAGTCGAGGATTATGATGTGAATGCTTTCACCTGCTGGCCACACGTTAGGGGATGAGCCCCGAAACCGTGCCATAAACTATTCGGCGATGGCTAACTCTACGACGGTCTTTCGACATTCGATTAAATACTCGGGTTGAACTAATTCCTGACTGTGACTGCCGTATTGTCGTGTTGACCAGCGAGACCGATTAGGTGAAAACCATCTGTGGGACTGGACCACGCGTAACTCGAAGTTGGTTTTACAACCCGGAATAAACAGTAATTTGCATCCAACGAGCTCCCATTCGGACTCGAACTGAAGGTGAACGATTGTGAATCTAACATCTTAACCACAAGGCTATCCGAACTGGGTTTCAAAGGTTTACTGAACTTATACGCCACACGGTATAGCGTTTTCTCGACACTTTCGAACGTTAGCAGAGTGTTTCCCGCACAGCGAGCGACTTTTATGATAGACGGCTCATCGGGTGTTATATCACGTATAATGTGGCTCAGTGAACCGTTCACAGCCGGCCCGGATAGCGTCGTGGCTGAGGTGTTTGATCCACAATCATTCACCCCGGGTTCGAATCCCTATGGGGGCTCGTTACATGTGCACTTCCGATGATTCCCAATAAGAACGAAACAACCATGCTGTGCTTCCACGGTTTTCAATAGTTCGAACACCTGCTGTATACAGACTCCGTCAATACGCGTGTTCTTTCTACCAATGACATGGAACACTGTGTGCATCCCGCGTGGTAAGGTAGCCATAGAATTTAAAAATGGGTTTCTGTAAAATGTAAACTTTTTCACAATACATGCACATTCATTTGTAACTACAATGAAACATTTTTTGAGATTTGGTCCGTGACGGTGTATTTATTGACATATGAGATACAACATGAATATATTTGTGTGTTAGTTTAAAGCAGCGATTTATGCTTGCCGGATTTTGTTTACGGGCTTCATCTTAGAGAACGTGCTTATTGAGTTGAAGTGCTTGTATCTATCGTTTTCAAGACAAATAACCATGAATTCATGCCCAGCTGTCATTGTCCAGTGTTTTCACATTAGTTTGGAATTAATTCTAAAAATAAACTGACGTTTAATATAAAACTACTTTTTTCGTTTCAGCAGTCTGAAAACGAATCGGAATACATATACCCATGGAACATAACTGCATGCAAAAAACATTTCGTATTCATGACCTAATAAAAAACGCTCCATTCACTTATTTTTTCAGCCCACCATCGATGGTTATTCTGTGACAGATAAGGCCACATCGCGCGTAGTTAGTACAGTTTTCAGTCTGAGGTCAGTATAAACGACTTGCGTCTCCGCATCCGTGCATTGTATAGACATTTTCATGAGCGCGGAATTACCACGCTTACGTAGTTCAAACTGCCTAAGGTATCCGTGATTCTTCATAATGGGTTTACTGCGCACTAAAAATCATTGGATGAAACATTTAAGCTTGCCAGCCCAAATTGATTAGGACATGTTTCGCATATATACGTTTTTAAAGCATTTTTATTTGTCCCATTTGAAAAGACGACTCAGTATATTATTATATTGAGTTGACTTTGTCCAAAACCCAAGCACTACAATTCCTCGCACTACTCATTGCCTCCAAAAAAATGCTGGAGTAGAGTGCATCAACGACATCTTTCAGCAAAACATAAGACCAGGTATACTTTCCGAAAGAAGGGATTGATAGAGACAACAGATAAGAACCTGTTGTTGCTCGTGACGGATCAGCGGCATCATACATTCTTCTACTGTAGTTTAAATGAGAAACAGATTCACTGATACTGTTTGTTTGTCGGAGGACCGTCTTGGTGAATTTTACCGCTCAAGTGGCACAATGCCCAACACCAGTGGGATCTGCCCAAAGGAGCGTTGCGGTGGCGCACATTACCGATACCTTTCAGAACAAATAACCCAAATCACCTCAAATTGTTATAATTAAAGGGAATGTATAACTTTTGTGCCAACTAGTCGGACAAAACTTTGTGACATTTTGGCCAAATTTTATTTTAATGAGCATCCTTGTGGCCAGGTGTTCCTCGTTGGTAGGTGAGTGTTTCTGACGGTTTGTAGTGTAAGTTTTTGTAATGAATGTGAATATGCAAATAATAAGTATGCTTATGCCATTTTTATACCCTTTTGGTGTTCCTTGATTTAAAGTAGCGGTAATAATGCCTTTGCCCATATAATTTGCTGTATAAACGTCAAAATATTCATAACCATCGTCCGTGATACGTGAAGTAGTTTTTTTTTCTAGAGAAAATGTGGCTTTATTCACGTAGCTACTTCTTGAAACGTAATCTCAGCCATTATTCATTCCTATATGATACACATCGTTAAGCCAAAAGAGAGCAAGAGGCAGATGTGCAGGATGGGGGGAAATTCAACTCAGTGCCGTTCAGCATCCCATTTGTCACGACGCCAGTTTCTAGAAGCAGAGAATTCCGTGTCCTAAAGAAAAGATCCAGGATATGCTAATATAATGGCATTATGTGCTTTCAGTTCGTGAATCAGCAGTTTTAGCATGCACATCTAGTGTATCCGTCGAAGCGGTGCTATAACCAGCAGAATTACAATTATAAGGGGTCGATGGAGACCTGACAATGAGCGAGTTGCAGCCCATTGCTTGCATGTCCGTGGCTACCGTTTAACAAGGCTAGTCCGTATCACTAATGTACAGTATTGCTGTTCTTTAGGTAACGGAAGAAGTACAACTGGGAAGAAGTTTCTCTGTCAAAACAAACATGGATGAGATGCAATAGTCTCTGTTGGATCTGTTCGTCACTTCCAAATTTTGTAGGGAACAACAACTCGACGTACCTCCCTCCACAAAAAAATTAGTATCAGATCTCCCACGCAGTCTACGGACTATTTCTCGCGCACCGCATTCGTGTGATAAGATGCAGCTGGACGATGGAATACGGTTACGTGGAAGTGACAGACGGATTTAATCTATACATAAGCAGCATGGGTGTTGTGAAAAACTACATCGAGCTGCATCGATGGGCTGCTGTTTTACCGGGAATCTGCGATTCAGACAAGGCCGATTGCAACACAAATAATCCCATGTGCCTGCACATCATAACAGCCGGGTTTTGCTGCGGTACAAAAAGACCGCAACCAATATATGATTACTCGCGCCACCTGGACCATAAGCATTCGATATGCCTCGGAGTAACAAAGACTAATTACCGCCTGGCTGAAAGGTAGCCCTTCAATACACTGCCATCTGAATATATTGGGTGCAGAAGAATTTGGCGACTGAATTTTGGGCGCGCACATTGCTCTGACTTGTGGCTTTCAGTGCAAATGTCGTCGCAAATGTGGCATCAAACGCTGGCAGGCAACAGAATTCCGCCAGTTCCTTCCTTGCCCCTAGTCTTGTATGTGTACCTGATTTATCACTCCTTGATTTACATGTTCACCTTTCGCTTCTATTTGTTTCTGTATATAGCTTTGCGCATCCAGTTTTGCATATTTGCTTGTTATACTTTTAAAATGGTGTTCTACGTGATTTGTGCAACAAATGGCAGTACCGTATGGCCCCAAGTCAGTTGTGTACAATGATTATTGTCTAACTCATTTATCAAAGGATATACAAAAACATGCAACGCTGGACAGTTTTCCAAGCTTCCCTAGTGAATCTCATTTGAGCAAACGGAAGTGTTAAGTCAAAGGGCTTGCCAGACCAGCGTAACAATTGTATAAAAGCTTGTAAGAGGTGAATACTGTCTGTTCCTATCAAGGAATAACGCTTGTCTTGTTCACGCCGATACCCCGTATGTGCGGAACTCCCTGTTCGTGTATCATTTATGGCAGTTTTCTTAATGCACATGCCAACAATATCATTGTGATAAACTATAAACCGGTGACCATTTTAAATACTTTGAAGTTTGAATTTCATTCCAGTTATTTCAGTATTGTCGGAGGCCTTTTCACGCGTTAACTCACCAGTTCAGTGGACAGAGTGCAGTCCGATATTCTGACTGCACCGGTTCACACTGTCGATTGTAAATGCTCACTTAAATCAGTCTACTTGTTTTATGTTAGCATCCCCATTTCACATAACTTTTATAAAATTGTTACCGTCAATTTGCTTTTATTTTGTTTATATACATATTGATAGCAAGTGGTACGTACACGAGTGGACAAAATACCCCGGAAGCACACGGCCGGTTCCACGGTTATGCCGGTCATCAGGTACGCGTACCCGGTACTCCTCTGCGTACTCATCTTCACACCTGCACACTCCGATATTATATCTTCACTAGGATCTAGTTTTAATCTTCCGGAATGCGAATGGATACTGTTTATTCAAGAGTCCATCAACAGAAATCACAGTTGTGATTCATTTGTGGGCTGTTAAGTGAAGAGTATCCATTCACACCCCAGAAAACTTAAATTAGATCCCTGTGAAATATATATATATATATATATTTGCGAGAATGCAACTTTAATTGATGAGGTTCGTTTCGGCACATATGTTTGAGGTTAGTTATTCTACTTGTTGTGCATCTCCTCGTTGTTCCTGGAAAATACCAACTGAAGTGACATTTCTGTTTCGTTTCAATACATAATTCCATTTAAATTTACCTCGTATTCAATTTTTTCGAAAATCAAGCCTACGCATTGGATCACAGCAACTGGATGGTCAATATCTACCGCTTCCGGCGGTCTTAGGCCAAAATTACGGGGCAATACCAGCAACTGCTCTTTCTGGGTGCATCACTACCTGATTCGACTCACGCACACTAATTCATGGTTTTCGAAAAGGACAAGTGATTTTGGGAGTGACTTTATCTTGGAGAATTACAGAGATGCTTTCTTTTTGAAAAGTAAGCTCGTCCACGAATCGTCAACTTGTAACACAGACGATACTGTGCCACGAACACTGTTCAGCCCGCGCTATTCAGTTCGCGGGAGATAGGAACGATTACCAGTTAAGACTGTGTGAAGGGTACCGACGCAGTTGACACCGGAGGGCAGTTTTGAAGAACGCATAGTGATGCCATGTATGCCGCACAGATTCTCTAAAATGCCGCCATCTCCGCCGCCGGATTTGGAGAAAGCTGCAGACGTTTCACTGTAACGACAGTTTTATTGTCGTAGAAATTGTGCATTCAGTTCATCTGACACCATGTGATGTACATCCTCAACGCCGGTTACAGTACGCCAGTCACAGCAAACTGGTATCGATTGGAGCCTCCTGAGAGACTCTTGGGAACCGTCATTGTCTTCGAATCTTATACCTAACATTTTCATAAATAGCAGAGTTTCTGCTTCCGAGATAAGAGCTCCATTGAGCCGAATTGTGTAAGGTTTGGGTAAAATTATGCATGAGTGGTAGTTATCCATTCTTATATGAAAACAATTACGATGCACGCGTGGGTAAGATAGAACGTGTGTTCGACGGACTGACTGTTGCATTGGGCGCCATCCATGTCTCAGCCGTTCCGCCAAAAGCGCATAGAGCAAATATGTGGAAGGACTTCCAGAAACCCAACTCGCCTGATATCTATGCTGATAAAGTATGTAGTTATATTTTGATTGAACACTTTCGGCTGGCCATGGTCAAGCGGTTCACTGACATGTACCTGACCAAAACCGTGCAAGGCGTGCATTTTGCAACCGTCGATCACGATGTTGCAATGAGCTGTTGTTAGTTTGGAAGCTTTCAACGAAGGGCCCTCGGCGATCATAAATTGGTCGAGGCCGTCAAGGGTAAGTTGTTCAAATTTATTGTCACATGAAACAATACACGCTGCTGGAGAATCGGAACAACTCACAACTAAACCTACTTACACCACTGACAGGCACCTATCTTTTGTCCATTAACGCTTGTGATCGAGACAAAGGAAAACGACAAACAAGGTACGTTATTTTTTCACTGTTTTCTGTATTGCATAACTTCATTTCCTCAAATATTGCCTCGTTAGCTTAATTTTGATAGTCACCAAGGTATTAGCCTCGATTTTGCTGCACCGTCTGACACCGGCTCGCGAGAGGCACGCCCGCCAACAAGAGGCAAGATTCCACCCAGGTCGAAGATGCATCAACCAGATTCTTACTCTTCGTCCAATTCTTAAGGCGCTTCACGCATACCGTCGACCGACGATAATGGCTTTCCCCGATTTGAAAGGCGCTTTCTGTTCAGTTGACCAGACGGCGCTATTCAATGCTCTTTATCTGAAAAGTATGCTCAAGAAGTTCTCGAATCTACTGAAGTTGTTGTACTTTAATACTTCTGGCCGTGTAGAGGTTTATGGCGAACTATCTAGTCCATTCGAAACAACCAGCGATGTTCTATAAGGATGTCTCATTTCCCCATTCTTGTTCAACTTATTCGTGGACTAGATAATGCAGAATGCCTTGCAAGATCTTTAGGATGTGGGTGTCGAACTAGGAGACATTGAGCAGCCGTGTGACCTAGATTATGCTGACGACATTGTTTTCTCGCTTGAATCCATAGAACATGCCCAATGTGCACTAAATAAACTTGTGAGAGCTGTAGCTCCATCCGGCATGCGCTTTGCACCTTCAAGGTGTAAATTGATGTTGCAATACTGGGCGCAAACGATTCCGAGCTTGATGCTCGATGGGGAGGAACTTAAAACTTTTGACTGCTTTAGTTACCTCGAAAGCAGCTCCACGACGGGTGGGAACACGGTAGTAGAGGTGGGCACGCGTTTGTTCAAAGTTCGAGCGGCGTACGCCGGACTGAGCTGATATATCGCTGATGTTGAAAAACCGTGTGTACTGTGTCGCGATGCGCTCAATTTTGTTGTACAGCTGTGCGACTTGGGGTCTGCGTGCCGAAGGTATTCGTCGTCTTCAGGTTTTCGACCACCGATGTTTGCGTAGTATTGTTCAGACTGGGTGGATTAGCCGAGTAGGAAATACTAAGATCAGAAATCGAGTATTGGGTACTAATTCAGAGAACTTTCCGTCGGAGCGCATCCAGCTTAGTAGACTTCGGTGGTTAGGGTACGTGTTACGTATGGCAGACACATACATACCGTACCGTGTCCCATTCTCCGTTCCTTCTAGGGAGTGGTAGAAACCACGTGAAAGTCAACAGATGACGTGGCAACGAGGAATGAGAAAGTGTACAGCGAACTTAAGGAAAAGTAGGTACCTTGCGCCTTCGTGGCTCGGGTCCAAAAGATCCCTCAGCCAGTCGGCTGGATACACTGAAAGACATGGTAGCGAACTGTGAACAACTGCGATCTTGTTGTCGCTTTCTGTTGAATCAGGAAGATTGATCAATGGGCATATGTACAGTGACACTGTGTATTCCATGTGTTAGCTATTAGGGCGTTCTTTCCTTTTCCGACCCCTGCAGGTCCACTACCTGTCCATTCTGTATATTTACTTCTATTTCTGTGTGCAACATGGTGAGAAAGGCAGTGGTCGGTGGGACTTGCCCTGCTGCATAACGCTGGATGGTGATGATGATGATGAGACGTTAAATGTGATGCCTGCTTTCCTGCCTGCTTAGACATGGTATTTACCACCTGACTTTTCCAATTATAATGAATCAGTTACATTTTCAAATAACGCCAAAGAAAGAAGTGCACGTCCTGTTTCGTAGCTATAGTATATGGCTATGCTTGTTATATATTAGCGTTTATTTCTAGTACAGCAGTCTTATCTCATCACTTGCCAATACTTAAGGCTGCAAGTATAATTGCTCTCGGTATACTTTTCAAAAACGTAAATAACATAAAACGTTCCACGCCTTTATTTTACAGGACCCGTGAACACCAGGGAAAAGGACCAGGAACATCCTCTGGCAGAATGCAGTAATTGAACAGGAAATACCAAAACTCCATTTCTTCAATAAATCCATTTTTATCTTTGTGAAACTGGCCATTTTTTTATTTATCTGTAATTACGTTGTTAAGTTCAAGGGGTTGGAGACTATAAAAATGGCATGTAGGCCACTAAATATATTAGGCAATCAAACTAAGTTGGGGTACTTGGCAGTTTTTTAGTGTGTTCAGCATGCCTAACCGTAGCCAAACTGGGCACCGGTAGCTCAGCCCAAGTTCTTTCAATGAATGTTTCCAACGTTCGAGTGAACAAGCCTAATCGTTGCCTAAGTTCATCCCAAATGGGGAAGTCCTGGGCAGGGCTGTTTGGGCGTGAGCCACTGATTTCCGCTTTTCTATCTCTTTGAATCCGCCAACACACTATTTCACTTAATTATCGGTTCAGTGCACTGTCACTCATAAGTATGACAACTCATGGCGTAGATCTGTCTTTTCGATTTTGGCCCAGAAATATGGTTGTGTACTTCCAAAATGAATCGGAGCGAAATTCTGTGATTGCACGGTTGTGGCTGCTTTTTTTGTTTGCACTCATAAACTCTCTTCAAGACGTTAGCATACGATCACATTGTCACCTTTCCTATTCATTTCGTACTTTTATAATAATTGTGTATACCCCATTTGATTCATTTTATTCCAACAGCCTTCATAATTAAATTCTAAGAAATCAAAACTACATGAATTCTACCAAACCACAAACTAGAATTGTGTAAAGGAATCCCATAGCCAGATACACTGAGATGTCAGTTCAGCCATAACAAGCTCCAGGGACTCGAAAAACAATTGTTCCGTCGATCGAACCCATTATACATGCATCTGAAAGATACCACTGCTGAACGGACTGCTTTTCCGAACCAAGGAATTTGTCTGAGGGCTAAAGGTCAAGTCATCAGGACTGTGTTGCACAGTGTTGTTGAGAATGCCCTCGCAATATCAGTTCAGTTCAGACAACCATTAACCATGCACTGCTTGCAGTGGCTATACATCATTAAATTTAACAAACCGACTTTGATCTGCTGTCTTTCTGCTATTCCAGATGATAATAATGGAGATGAAAAGGACGTCCCACCTTCAACCTCAATGTATTTTTATGCATCCAATAGACTTTTCAACTTGACGTTCGTGGGTTTTTTCTGCTATCTGCGGTATACCACGGGGTTTATTAAGGGGCTAGTTATGTGCTTGCGGTTTAAATCTAATGTGGCCATCTTCGAAGTCGATAGGTTGATGATTATCGTCACCATG
Source organism: Fasciola hepatica (assembly GCA_948099385.1). Lineage (NCBI taxonomy): Eukaryota > Metazoa > Platyhelminthes > Trematoda > Plagiorchiida > Fasciolidae > Fasciola > Fasciola hepatica. The sequence goes on along the minus strand of CANUEZ040000116.1, from coordinate 13,825,664 downwards.
AGTTCGTTTGGCGCGTTATTGCGGTTTTTGATGGTTTGGTGATAGAGAAATTAGAACATCCGTTTATTCAGTCGTGGGTTATTACCACTTCACTCGATTAGGCAAGTTTGAAATTTGAATAAAAAGCGCGGAATTTAACGGGAGAATTTTGAGTGTGAAATGAAGATAGAATTCAAGCTTACCCTGACGGACCCCCGAGTACCTCCTTCCGTTTTTTTTAGGAGTCATTCAATTGTACGGCTTGGGGGGACTCAAGGAATTCCTCGATGACTGTTGAGGGGGTACCTTAGCTGCCTGGGCTATCGCCCATTCCAACTGGGTGTCGGAAGCTCTTCCCAAAGCATTCAATTAAAACTCCCAATACTTGATTGGAAATAATCAAACCTATTCCAGCTGGGACAGTGTTAGGCCTTTTGCTTGGGAAACCGGAAATGCATGTCCGTGGGCAACGACCCAAGAAAAACACTGCCTAGCGTAGCACTGAGTAAACGCTGGACCTAAACCGGTCAACGTAATTACCAGAACAGAAAGGATAACATCGAATGAGAAACAGTGGAAACGTCATTTAGGTACATCTCCGAATACTATATTTCATGATGAACTCATTATTCTGCTCAACATAGGGCGGGATCCAGAGATTTAACTCAAATACATTTGGGTAATTTGTCGGTAGACTTTTGCAACATTTGAAAACTGCAACCTGACAACCCAGTAAGGGGTAGAACATATATGTTTGCCGTGAATAAATAAAAACCAAAAGTAGAATACCAATATTCAGCTAGAAATCCAGCGCCAGGTAACACCCAGCCGGACACCAAGTGTCCCTTGTAGCATCCAGCCCGTTCGTAAAATTGGTTTTTAGTCGGTTTCCGGTCGCTTTGTTTATTACCCACTTTACACGGATGAACAATGAATTGATAGAAAGAAAATTGACAACTGAAGCAATGTGCAATGCTTGGTTGGCGTCTTATATAAATGTATTGGTTTAGTTCATCGAAATGTCCTGAAAACCCCAGTATAGATCGCCCTATTTTACTCCCTCGAAATGGGTGAATTAAGGGAAGTTATTCGGAAAGTCATAAACTAAGAGATGAAAATGAGTGTCATAATACGTAATTTGGGTTTTGAAGGGAAATTAACGAAGTATATCACGTGTTTCAAACGATTCTCAAAAGCCGCTCGAAAACCGGCCAGAAACCGCACTGAAACCGAAAGGTTTTTAAGATGCATTTTTCTATCTGCTAATTTATGATTTTCCGGATAATTGTCCTCATTTCATCCATTTCGAGGGAATAAAATACAGCGGTCTTTACTGACGTTTTCAAGACATTTCGATGAAATAAAGCAATACATTAAAATAAAACGCCAACCAAACATTGCACTGTACATCAGTCGTCAATTGCCTTCCTATAAACTCATTGTTCATCTGTGTAGAATGGCTACTAAACAAACTGACCGAAAACCGATGAGAAACCGGTTGGCGTAGTAGTAAAAACCGATCGAAAACCGGCCAAAATCCTATCGTTTTCGGAGCGGTTTTGAACCGACTTCGCTACAAAGAGTCGCGACTCCTCCCGCGCACCACTATGCTGGCCGCGGCTTCTGAAACTGCTGAAAACCCCGAAACTGAGCCACAATAAACACCAGTGCTTATACGCACTGAGACTGAGCTTACCATTTTTATCGTAAGAGTCTTGCTGGACAATGAGACGATCAGCATCCACTAGGGCTGCGAGTGATGGCGGCAGTTGAAGCACGGGGACAAATTCTGCAAAGGAATCTGTATACAACGGTATGAAAAGAACGGCGACAATAGGACCTCACCTGTAGTGGAATTGCTGGTATCGCTACTGTCACCAAGGCTATCACTCATTTATTCTTCACAGACAGGGATTTCGGATTTTTCTCCTATATTCGGACTTGAAATTTATTCGTGGAATAAAGCATGAAACCATCAGTCTTACCAGCTTATCCGGTCAGTCATTCACCGAGACTTTTGGTGTACTACAACTAAAACCACCACAAACGGCCAAGAGCCACTGTCAAAAACGTTCCCAAACTATTTTCCGTTATCGCGCGACACTGTGGTTGTTTAAAACAATTTATTTTAGTTATTCAGCTCATCTTGCATAGGACTTTATGTGTCTGAAGCCACTTCTTTTTCCAAATATTTGTGTTTTGTGCAAGCTTCCGTAGCCCTATCACTGTTTTTCGAGGCGGGATCAGGTACTCGCCTCAGTCACTGCTAAGGATTTTAAGCGCCTTAAGAAACAGTATTTCATTTAGCTTTGCAAGCATTCAAGAAGGGTCGCTGTGAGGCATCACTCAGTTATTGTGACATGAAAGCCTAAATGATGAATGTCATAATACAACGCAGTTTTCTGTTGGAGTTGACGCCTTCTTTCCACTGTGAAATGTTGAATTGTTTTGTTTCTTACCTCAGTAATTTTTCCAGCTCTGTTAATTCATTTGAGTTGGTGAGTCTTACTTGACCTATCAATCATATATAAACGTTGGCAAGCCGCTATTCCGCCACTCCGTTGCCACGGTTCGTGGCACCATTAGGTGGTACGGTGCTTACCTGTCGATGATTCTGCCTTCTTCCCTTCTGAACATTTCAACTCCGGTTTCCGGGACTTCCAGGAAGAAACTTGCTTCTTTCGGGAGGATACTTGCAGAGTATGCGGAAGAGAGGAGCTGTCAATAGACATGGATGAGGACGTGTAATGAGTCCAATGTGAAACCTGTGGACGACGGAAGAATTTCCAGTCCAGAGCGGGTGCTCGCATCTGCCACTAGTGAGGATTTTGAGGGCCAGCAGAAGCAGTATCTATTTTAGCTTTCCAACTAATGTTGGTACACAGCGAAAGTCGTGCTTTTGGTTTGAAACCGTGCTCGTGTGACTCTCAGACCCGGCGTGCAGCCTTAGTGCGAGAAAGTTCACAGAACTTGTAGGGCAATGCACCATATTTGCCCAGTAGTTTGCACTGCCAGGTCATGTCAGGACAGGTCCGGTTGCACAAGGTTGACAGTGGTCTGGGCCAGTCGGGCTTCCAGAATTCTTTCAGTTGTATGCACAGAGACCCGCAAGGTTACTAAGCCTTCGCGGTCACCACGATAAACGTGTTCCTAGGTCTTGTGTACGGCGTGAACGACCTGCACCATGCTTTAACCATCGGTACTGTACGAATGCGATAACCAGGACGGCCTTCTCCACGACCCGTCATTGGAGAAGGCGATGGCGACGGATAGTGGTTAGCGTACAACTGAGAGCATGCGTGAGGGCGTCGCAAGAACACCGGTCAGATGGCGACCGAGCTCAACATTCAGCGTTCGGTTGAACAATAAACGTGTTAAAAGCATGAATGGAGATGGCTGTCGCTACAGCAGTCTCCTCTTAGAAGTCTGTCGGAGTTAGGCTTCGACCTTGCTGCAGGTTTGAAGCACAGGTGGCACAGGATGTCCTCGTATCTTCCCGGTTATACTGTGATTGGCAAGGAATGACTGCTGGTAAGTTTGACGGCCGTTGCACTCTCGAGATCCTACGTGCGTCTGTCCAACGGTGTTTCTGCACCCACTGGTCTCATACGCTTGTGGGCCTCAAGATGCCGCCTGTGGTCCATCCAAAATGGCCTCAAGTTGTCATCCCCTTTGCCAAGCTGACCAATCGTCCAGTAGCCCGTGAAGTGGTTGCGGCCTGAAAGTACACGGGGGTTAGCATGGCTACGGATGAAGCCTGGGTGACCGTGCGAATTCGTCCACGAGAGGGTGAGGCACACTGGAGGGAAATGGTGCCTGAGGGAACCGGTGGATGTCGGACCGTAATTATAGCACACGAAGGATGTTCGGGGTTGTTTTGGTTGCTAGCGGACTGGAGGGAAATGAAATTATAAAGACCGACAGTAATTTCTTGAGCCCGTTAATCGGTAAATCCATGGAGAACATCCCAACTCAGTGCTAACAATCGATTATAAAAATCTTTACGAAGTCGGCGAAAATGACGGGTTTCGCTTTTGGCGACCACGACTACCGCTTCGCGTTGCGGGTATGGTTGGAGGTTCTTACATACTAGTTTTCAGGTTCCCACCGGGCGTAACTGTGTGGGGTGCTAATAATGACTCGCTCGATGTAGGTGACTGAGCTGCTTGAGCAGGTGTAAATTGGCCGATCCGCTGGTGCTTTATGATGACAAACCTAAGGTGGCAGTAGATGCGGTGTGGTGCATCCTGTTGACGTCTATGAAAAATGTTTTCGCCATGCTTTCCATTACCCAAAAAGTGCCAATGTATGGCGATATTGGCCGTGGTCGAATACCATCGACGCCAAGTAATGCGGGGTAACGGTTTCTAACTCGGCTGGAACATAAATCGTAGACTGTTGTTCCCCCGGCGGACTGACCTTGAGCACTCGAGTGTGCTGGGTAAGAAGCTGATCATAGTGGTCGTAGTCGAAAGTCACGGTTGGTGGGGGGCTACAACTCTCCATGCAGACGAAGTGTACAGCCATAGGCTAGCACGGCCAATGTATTGTGTATTTCTTCCTTACCGGCACTACGCAGACTTGAGAGTGCCAATGGTATCGTTTCACTCCTAAGTGAGTTACCAGTATCCCGAAAGTCTGCCATTAATAAAGGCACTATTATTAAAAACAGTGATATCGGTGATGGTATATTTTTGGACCGAAGTCAAGACATGCGCAGAGCATAATCACAGAGCGTAGCTCAAAAAATCAACCTGAAGTATTCCCGAATTCCGAGAGTATGATCCGCACATATCCGTCATAGTGCAACAGGGCCGGGTGGTGTTTAAATGAGCTCATTTGGGGCTGGTTAACGCGTAAAACGCGAATCAGTTTCGACTGCGGGCAATACATTGTGGAAGATTAGCCGAATGCAAAGCCGCTGAAAAAAGTTCAGGGGAAGATGCTGTATATACAAAATTGGCCTAAACAATTGTTCATCATAAGATCAAGAAAAAGTCGAGAAGTGTAGAAAGGGACACCTGGGCGCATTGGCTGGGTGTCTGAATGATCCATATCAAAAAATCGAAGGGAGAGTTCCACCAAAGAATAAACAGTCACGGTGCGGAATGAAACCAACATCACTGTATCAGTCAGGATGTCAGCGGCCTACGGAGAAGTTTACTCACACCGACGCCATATAGATAAATCGCCGAACCAGAGGAAGGCGGTTTGAAATACCTAAAGAAAGGGGAGACTGTGTGGTCGGATATGTTTATTTTGGTTTCACTTTTTCGGGTAATTCTACCGCAATATGCAGAGAATGAAGTTTCACTTGGAAGTGGACAAGAAAAATGGATCACTAGAAAAGCAATGTGCTGTTAAAGCTGTGAGAGTGTTGGTTGAGCTCTTAGCTGAGGATTTCAAAGCGGAGTTGTCGAGAAAGCAGTCAACAGGAACGGAAAGACGGAAAGGACGGCATCAAAGCAAGGATGAAAGAATGATGTGTAAGGATGACATGCGTAACGACCGGCCGTGTAAAATCCCCTATAACCCTTGCAGTTCCACGTTTTTCCAAACATCAATCACTTGTCCACACTATTGACGTGTCTTTACGCACTGCTTGTTTTTATGGACCAATTTTTGTTTGTTCGCGCCCAGAGCGATACTTTGTCATATCCTTGCTCTGGACCTGCGTGACGCACGTGCTCCTCGCTCGCACGCCGCAATTCAGTTCTCGTTTGCTGAGTCCTTGTGATCGCATAATTGAGGTTTGTACCTGTTTCGTGTCATTGTTCATTCAATAATCCAATATCGTAGGATCTCACGGATAATCGGCTTTTTGATTTCGGGATCCTTTGCGAGTTCGGATACGCACTGCTCAAACGTGTGGTAAAATACTCAATTGAGCAATTTGGAACGAGAAAATACGCAAAATGCCAAGAAAAGGATTGAGGCCGTTGGAATCCTGACAGGAAGTGATACGGCAAATCATTGGGGAGGTTTTGGGTACTTTTGATTCCTCATTTAATGCCAGATCACCTAGTCCTTCCAGACTAGCTCATGTATCACTGAAGGTAATATGGATTGTAAGGATGTCGATCCACTTGAGATAAGGATATTAGACCTAGAACAACAGCTGTTGTAGGCTGGACAACGGGCCCAGGAAGCAGAACAGAAGTGTAGACAGAAAGAGCGTGAGCAGAAGACAAATTACTGCGAACTTTCCGATAGACTAGGGCACAATAAAATAGGAAACTCCACGCCGGTCGCCGATTTCAAAACGTCAACATCGCCAACGATCCATCTGACAAGAGTAGAACTGACTGTTTTCGACGGGCGATTTGAACACTACTGCAAGTTCATCGGGCAGTTCGAAACTTTCGTCGACAATAAGATAACCGATCCCCGGCAAAGGCTTCCCCATCTGACTTATTACTGTCGAGGCCGAGCAAGGGAAGCTACCGACGGGCGTACCGTACTCGACCCGGAACAAGGCTACACCCGAGCAAGGAAGATCTTGAGGGACCTGTTTGGCCAACCTTTCAAGGTAGCCCGTGACCTAATAGAGGGCGTGAGGGTAGAGGCAAAAGAACCAAGGGCGACGTCTGTACAATGGCTGACCTGGTGACCAAAATGCAGAGCTGTTAAAATAGCCCTCGACCATCTAGGTTATATTGCTCACCTCGATGTAATGTATACGTTGGAGGGCATAGGCAGTCACTTCTCTCCCGAACTACAGGGTCGGTTGGCGAAAGAGGCGGAACGTATAGGCCATGGTGACCGTGAGGCTAACTCCAAAGACTTGACCGAATACTTGGACAGACAAACCAAAGTAGCCGACAGTAGGTTCGGCCGACTCATTTGGGACAGTGATCGAGTAAACAAATCTAGCACTAGCCTGGCTCAGACTACTTCACGGGAACATCCGAAATATCAGCCATGGACCAATGCACACGCTATTTCACGCGAGGCTCTAGCGCATCCAAGTTGCAGGTCCTTTGAAGCTAGACGTGGGTCACTATAATTCCTCAAGTTCGTCAACGCCACAATACAAGTACGATGGAGAATGGCGGGGACTACAAGAGCGTGCCTTATATGCCTCAACACCACACGCCGGGCGGCAGCTCGTCGAACAAATGCTAGATGTGAACACGAGGGTTGCGCGGGCAGACACCATGGGTTGTTACACCAGGCGAGAGAAACTACAACAGAGACAAACACCAAGCCCAGTGTGATTTGTTCAACGTCGCGGTCTGCCAGTAAAGTAGTACGTTTACAAGTAGTTGCCGTGGGAGCGGTGACCCCAACTGGGGTGGTCAAAGCGTTGTCTTTCGTCGATAGTGGATCTGATACTACCCTATTGAAGGAGCGTCTGCCGACAAACACGGGCTCGCTAAATGTACGACGTCGTTAGCAGTGAGCACAGTGGGAAGAACACAAGTAATGACTGCCGGCAAGTTGAGGTTGGAACTCATCTTCTTAGAAACTAACGAGCAAATCGAACCAACGGAAGCATTCACATTAGCTGATCTCCCCATGCAAGCACTAAGGTCGTTGAACGCAATTTTTACTAGGTGGCCCCACCTGCAGGAGGTAACCGTTGTAGACTGGAAAGACGATGAAGTGGATCTCCTCATCGGCTGCGAAGTACCAGAGGCACATTGGGTTCTTGACCAGAGAGTGGGCTACCGCTGGGCACCTTATGCCGTAGGCACGGCTCTGGGATGGATGTTATATGGTCCAGTAGGGGGACGTGGTTCGGTGAATTATTTATCCGCCGGAACGGACCGCATAGAATATCATTTACAACGGCTGCGTGAAAGAGAGTTTCACGACAACAAAGACGGGCGACTATCGTTGTCTCAAGAGGATCATTTCACTTTGCAAACAGTGCGGCAAGGCGCTAGTGGCCTTAAAAAACAGTTCGAGGTTCCCCTCCCATGGGGCACATCTGCTGACCTGTGAACTGATAACAGAAACCATGTTCTCCAGGTACTACTACGACAGAAGGAAAGCTTCGTTTGAGACCAGGACCTGTGGGAACGATACGCAGAAATGATGAAACGAAGCGAGGCTGTCGGCTACGTTGAGAAGGTGCCTGCCAACACCGACGGCCGAAAGGGGATCTGGTATCTAACTCACCACCCGGTTATCAACCCCAAGAAACTCGAAAACCGGCGGGTGGTTTTTCGCTGTGCAGAAAAGCTCCAGGGCAAGTCGTTTAACGATCGCCTGATAAAATGACCTGACTGGACCGATCGAAGTCTTGTGCCTTCTCAGATCGGGTAGATTGGCCTTGTCCGCCGATATCAGGGAAATGTTTCACCAGGTGAAAATACCGGTAGTAGAACGAGATGGGTTGCGTTTCCTGTGGAGGGAAGAGAACAACCGGGACAACGCAGTGATAAATTATAGAATGACCGTCCACCCCTTCGGAGCCATATCATCACCGTTTTGTGCGAACTACACCCTTCAAGAATCTGCGAACAACCATGGAGATTTGGTCCATCGGTCGATGGTAGATAGCGTCGACGGAACTCTCTGTGTCGACGACTATCTTGGGTCATTCGATGACGTGCACTCAGCCCTAGCGCAATTCAGAGGCCTGACAAGATTGCCAGAGGAGGGTGGCTTCCATCTAACAAAGTGGATATCGAACGCTTCAGAGGTGCTCCAGGTCATTTCGCACCACGAAAAGACCGAAAGGGTAAGAGGTTTGGAAGGCTCTCCACTTCCTACCGAAAGCACTTTAGGAATACAATGGGACACGGAAACGGACTACTTAGTTTTCGAGCTAAACCTTCCCGAGCTGCCAGTAGCCTGTCGAGGTATACTATCCGCTGTCTCTAGTTTGTTCGACCCACTCTGTTCCGCGTCACCCTGGTTGTAACCCTGGAAAGATCTTGCTGCAGCCGTTGTGCCGTAAGAAAGTCGATTGGGTCCAGTCAGCGGACCGAGAAGGCCGGCTGGACTGGGAAGAAATTCTGAACACCTTGAAAAAATTAGGGGACACAAGGATTCTACAGTGCTTGGCTCCTGGTCTTGCGACACGGACAAGAGAACTACATGCCTTTCCTGATGCATCCGAAGTAGGTTGTCGAGCAGTGGTTTACGGACGGTGGTGCAAAGGATATGGACGATTTACTACAAGGATCCTGTTCGCTAAAGCCCGCCCTGCCTCAATGAAATCGTTCTCGATCCCACGCCTTGAACTCAGCCCAGCCGTGTTAGCAGTCAGGGCGGTACAAGCAGCGAAGCGAAGTTTCGACTTCTACATTTGGTCGGCTAGCTTTGAGACGGACTCAAAGATAGTACCCTACTACATCAACAAAGTCCGGTGCCGGTTTAGTACTTTCGTTGCCAACCGGCTCACGATCATCCACGATGAATCAGCCACGCACCAGTGGAAGCATGTCAGGTCTGGTGATAATCCAGCCGATCTGTGCTCCCGAGGTGCGACCAACTTCAGGCAACTGGACACGTGGACGAGAGGGCCAAACTTCCTGCAAGTGCCTAAACAGGACTGGCACGTGTACGAATTAAAATCCCCTGCGGAAGTAGAACTAGAGTTCAGAGGCGTAGTGATAGCGGCCAACGTCGTCGGAGCGATATCCATTCTATCGCGATTGGTCAGATTTTCTTCCTGGATGAAGACACTTTGTGCTTTTGTTTGGTTAGCCAGGTTCAAGAGAAATTTACCAGTCATGAAAGGGCTACGGCCCTCAAGCCGGATACGAGTCGGCCCGATAAGTCCCGAAGAGCTATATAGCTGAAGAATACAATATTTTCAGAATGATACAACGAGAAGCTTTCGCCTGAGAACTAGGGAGGGCGGAAGAAGCGGGACCAATCAAAATAAAGTATCATCTCCACGAAGCGAACTGAAGTCTTGAAGTTCTGAAGTAGTACACGGGTTCGAGGCTTTGGGCCTAGTTGTCCCGGTTCTCTAGGCAATCTTTGATCTTCTGTCGGATTCACCTAGCTGAAACGAGAGTAAAAAGAAGCGGGGGGGGGGGGTGGGGGTGGCAGTGAAAAAAATACACAACTTTGTGCAGTGTCTCACTGTGGACAGTGTCTGAAGCGGAGTGCAGGTGAGACATTCATGAACGTACATGCAATAAAAGACATCTATTTCGATTTTTGAAGAGGAATTGTTGGGAGGGACCCAGGTAGAGGTCTAGCTTTTTCTTGAAGATAGTTCTGTACTGTGAGAGAACAACATCTACCGGAAATGCTTTCCACAGAGTGATAAACCTATAGCTAAAAACGGTAATCCTTGGTGAAATGCCTGGCCTCGGTTTCAAAACATTTCTGTTGTGACCACGGCGAGAAGGGGCTGGAAAGACGGAGAAGAAGCAATCGCTTTGAACTTATTCAGAAAGGTGGAACATCAAAAACAGATCACCTCTTACACTTGTTAAATCTAGGGGATAGAGACTGAGGAGTGAGAGGCGGACGGGATAAGTTAGGTGGGATAGACCCTTTGCTGCTTTGGTGGAGGCCCTCTGAACACTTTCTAGGATCTCACGGTCTCGGACAAGGCCAGAGTGTACTATCTGTCTACCGTACTCCAGCGGATGTCTGATATACTTGCCGAAAATTATGGGGAAATCATCCCTGGACGTTCGAACCATATTTAGAACTCGAAAGGCAGATTTGCTCAAAAGTTGGTGATGATTAGAGAAGGACAAATTACAATCTATCCAGAAACCGAGCACCTTGTGTCGGTCAACCCTAGGCAGTGTGATTGCTCCGTTAATGGAAAACGTGTGACCAACCTCCTTGCCGAAAGACATGAAAACGCATTTGTGATTAAAGAATTTAAACCCTCAAACTCACTATCGGACTACTACGGGTAGATGGTAGGCTGAACAACTCCCACCTAAGCTTCGACACGAAGTACCCCATACTGCCGCCGGCTCAACAAATTTGTATAGTATATTTCTTGACCGTGGTCAATACGCATGCACAAGGCAAGATCAGAGTATACAGCAGTACATGTCAATGTGGGGTATTCACAGATTCTAAATTTATAAATCACACAGCAACCGAAATACACCAGTAAAGTCATGTAGTGTTTGAGTGAACAAAAGTTGTTATGGTTGAGGCGGGAATTCCGAATCGGTTTCGAAATCGCTGGAGGGCGGTGTGGATAGCTGAACAGTCGTGGGATTGCTGATATAAGCGACAAATGGACGGTCACTAACGAGTAACCGGACGGAAGAGATGCCGAAGAAACTTGTTAGAAGTAAAGCAAGCGTGGGGCTTTCAAAGTGCAGTCAGAGATACCAGCGGAATATTGGACACTGATCCAGCATTGGGTAACTAATTGTGGAGGAAGCATGTGAAATAAAGACAAGTGAGTCAAAGGTGATAATAAAACGGACCTTTTGTGCAGGTGATTACAGTGTCATATGGAAATTCAAATGAAGGCGAAAAGCTTCGCAGGGACTTCAGTGAACTTTTGAAGAGCATGAATGGTGTATAAACATATAACGGACTTTTAAAGAAAAGAAAAGCCGTCGATGAAACGGATTAGTGGAGACAAAACGTCAATGGTTCGGCTAGGCAAAAGTTGGAAGAGTGTAAATTTTTTTTGTATGTGATAGAAAATAGTTAACCAAATTATGGTTGGCTGCAGATGGCTGGTATTCTGTTCCGTAAAGACCTTGGTTGCAGGTGGTGGGCAGGTAGGATGTTGAGGGAAGCAGGTAAAAAAGGGCTGGTTTGACGAAGTTGACGGCTGCGAAGGCTGGGTTCCGGCCATTGGTTTTGTACTGCAACACGGGAAGAATTGAACTGTTGGGTTGGACTATTTGGGAATAGACGTTGAGCGGATGTGTTGATGTCAGGAATCACCTCTGCGATCCGGTGAGACTTTCATGAGGTTTTGTTAATCCGTGTACGGTGCCCCATGTAACGTCAGCGGGCGAGAGTATAGGTTTAAACCATTGATCAAATCGTCCAGTCCTTACGGTGATCCGGAATAAACGTCGATTCGGCCGATGGCTACCCAAGTAACCGATGCAATCTGGAAGAGATCAGGAGTGCGGCAGTCTGGAGAGTGTTCCAGCTGTGGGTTATGGTTATCGTTTTTATGGAAGCAAGAAAATGAAAATTTTGTTATCCGAACAGTTAGTTATCGTTTGGCTAGTGGACCGGTCTATTAGGGATCCCTAGACGGAGACTGGTAGCTTTCTAGGGTAGTTGGGTGATAGTAGAGATTTTGGGGCGATATCAGGTAGGCGGCGGATGAGGAGAGGGTGTCCGTTAGGGAACCAGGAATAAAACAATAGTAGATGGTATGGTCTGGAAGAAGAATGAGAAAATAGGAAGATAACAGTCTGGTCAGTTCACCAGCTGTGGTCGAGGACGGCAAACAGTAAAAAGGAGAAAAACACTGAGTGTAAAAATGAGGATTTTTCATGTGGGGGCAAACGTGCTGGTATTCGGCAGGGGCATACGGATTCCGGTTGGAATGGGGTCTTAACTTACCATGAGCATATGCGCAGAGAAGTGAAGCCTAGTTACTAAGGAATGGTAATCCGTGTGGCAAGGCTTCAGTGTACGAGAAAGGCGCAAAAAAGCAGGATGGGACGGCTGAGTTCTAGCCTGAGCCAGGAATTAAGTGAGAGCGAGCACCCATCGCTAAAGGACGGAGCGGTTTTATTTATATATATGCAAATTGTGCTGTAAAATGGCACAATCTAGTTAGGAAGGGGGACAAGTGATTGGAGCATACCATGGTATATATATATATATATTGATGTATAGGTGGGTGCGATCATCGGACGGGTCATGCGAAAGCGGTCGGACGCAAAAGACTATGGCAAGGAAAGTGAGATAGAGTGACGCAGCTGAGGATCAACGGTTAACGGGAAGAAGAACAAAAGTTAAGCACGGGCTCATCGGTGCGGCGGATCCCAAAGGCACATCGAGGCCATGAAACGTGAGACTAAAAGGGAAACGCCTAAGTGTGGCTAAAACTTTCAATGGGAAAGTTAGTATTTCGCCTAGAGTGGTCATTGAGGAGGAGTAAAGACCAAGTTTTGCATGAAATTACAGAAGAATCTTAGCTGGTGGATAGGGTGGGAGCAGAAATGGTAACGTCATAACTGGGTGTTGAGTTCAGTTAGTGAGTCACGCTAAGTGGGATGAATCAGACTGGATTTTCCAGTTCGAAATCGCAGAGGTGGTGAGGGAAGTATGTGTGGTGGGACCTGGTGCGGAAGAGCTAATGGTCCAACAAACCCACGCCGTGGACGGATATGCCGGAGAACGTCACGTGACGAGCGTCATCCGAAGGAGCTTCTGGTTGCTGAGAGGAAGAGTGACTGTAAAAGGCGTAATCCGACGTTGTGTACATTGTAGGAGGCGCAATGCCGCAGCGGGCAAACAACAGATGGCCCCGCTACCAGAATGCAGGGTGACTGCGGGCTGGTGGCCGTTCAGCGACACCAGGTTGGACTATTTCGGGCCCTTTTGGATCAGGTGTGGGAAGGGGTAGGAAAAACGATATGGGTGTATCATGACGTGCATGAAGTCACGCGCGGTACACCCAGAAGTCGCACATTTGATGATGACCGATTTTTTCCTACGTGCCTTGCAGAGATTTATTAACCAAAGAGGTGTACCGGCCGATTTATACTCAGATAATGGGTCGAACCTTGTGGGCGCCCACCGGGAATTGCAGGTTTGGCATAAAATAATAAACAGGGACGAACTCCAGGATCAAACTGTGGCCTATGGTATACGATGGCATTTCAACCCCCCGCAGGCACCTCACCGCGGTGGCGTATGGGAACGCATGATCCGGTCCACTAGGCGGATATTGCTGTCGATCATGGAGCAACAGCCACCCGACGACGAGACGCTGAACACCGTCATGACTGAGGTCGAGAGAATTCTGAACAACCGCCCACTTGTTCCAGTAATTAACGGCGACCCCACCAGTCTGGCGCTCACCCCGAACGGCTTATTGACGTTAAGGTCAAACGAGGGTTTCCAAGGACCGGCAAACCTTCGTGGGAGCTACCTCCACGGATGGAAGCAGGCAAACTATCTTGCCAAGGTTTTCTGGAGGCGCTGGCTGCGGGAGTACCTACCGGCTCTGTAGACTCGACAGAAGTGGCTGGTCAAAACAAGACCATTCAAGATTGTGGATGTGGTGGTGATCGCAGACGAACGCGAATATTTCAGCACCTGGTCCTTGGGAGTGATTATGGAAAACATCGAAAGCTCTGACGGAATGATAAGAACGGTAAAGGTGAAGACAGCAAACGGAAGCTTAATTAGCGACACAAGCAGTACTAGCCTAATCGGGAGTGAAGGCGGAGAAACTGATGATGTTGAGGCCCAGTAGACGTTTCCGCATTCGTCTTCGAGGTGGGTAAACAAAACCCAGTATATGGGGGCATTCACGAAACACTGACGTACCGAACCATCATACATCCCGACGCACACACACACCCACAGCATACTCGTTTATACCACATGATCTCCGTCAAACACGTTGCTGTGCTCACAGTCTTTTGTTGAAGTTACAGAAGGGTTTTCCGGATATGTAATGGAGCATGCGATTCCATTGTACATCCAGACACACGCACATACCAGATGCACACTATACCCTGTAACCCCTATCAAACATGTGAGAGTGTTCGCCGTTTGTACTTTGTTGACATTACTGAATGTCTTTTGCACATGTGGAATTAGTGGCGATTACATCATACACACACACTCAAGCAGGCACATACAGCCAGTGCATGACGGCCCTTCCAAGGACAACATCTATATTTCCCCTTCAAGCCCGTCATCGGTCAGTTGTTCTCGTGGAAGATGTGGAATAGCGTCGCATCCGTGTAGCCACCGGATTAGGTGCGACCATGAGTAGAACTTTGAAGACAAGCACTAGGCACGCGCAGTGACAGCAGGGCTTAGGTAGGTAAGAAGAATCAGTACCTTTTTACCAAACTTTTGACTCTGTTAGGGATTCGGGAGGATTTTGGTGGGCAGTGTAACGACCGGTCATGTAAATTCCCCTAAAGCCCTTGCAGTTCCACGTTTTTCCTAACATCAATCACTTGTCCACACTATTGACGTGTCTTTACGCACTGCTTGTTTTTATGGACCAATTTTTGTTTGTTCGCGCCCAGAGCGATACTTTGTCATATCCTTGCTCTGGACCTGCGTGACGCACGTGCTCCTCGCTCGCACGCCGCAATTCAGTTCTCGTTTGCTGAGTCCTTGTGATCGCATAATTGAGGTTTGTACCTGTTTCGTGTCATTGTTCATTCAATAATCCAATATCGTAGGATCTCACGGATAATCGCCTTTCGATTTTGGGATCCTTTGCGAGTTCGGCTACGCACTGCTCAAACGTGTGTTAAAATATGTGCTTACTGAAGTCCTTTGGCCATGGTTCTCAGAGGAGCGGACACAAGGAGACAATGGATTTTACGTTGTGTGCAAGGACATACGTTTCTACGTGTACAACGAACGAATACGGAGCCATGTTTCGCTCAAGAAAGAGGGACTGGTGCTTTACTTTATAACGTTCATGTACGCCACCGAAGTCAGGCCGTATGTTGTTGCCCGAGCATGGGCGGCCTCATCAGACGCGACCGACCGTTCGTGAGAAGAATGTCTAGGATAGCAAGCAAAAATGGACTAAGATTGCGTTGTTTGATGAAATGGGGATAGTAGGTTGAAAATGCAACGGCCGCGGTAGGATTCCAACCACTACTTGGGTACTACAAAGCAGTGTGAACAACCGTTTGGAAGGTAAACGGGAAGTCATTGTTGGGGCGGTGAGTGATTTTGTTTGGTATCGGGAATCCGCTGTGCTGTCCGGTGACACTGTTTTGGTGGCTTATAACCCGCGTACCGGTACTGTGGTCTCGGTGGCAAGCGATAAAAGAGGCTCCGTATAGCATCGCCCAGAGTGATTATATGTTTAGGCCGTGGCTGTCCAGAATGGAGAGTAGTCCCGTTCAGTCAGTCAATTCATTTACTCCGTGTGGTAATCCGGGAGTAACGCCTGGTGGGCAGATGGCTGCCCAAGTAACCAGCATGATCTGAGGGAGACCGGGGATATTGCAGTCTGGATGGCTTTCCGGCTTGGGGTCATGATTAACCTTTCAACAGAAGTCCAACGATTACCACTTGAGGGGACAGGATAACCAAGAACTAGGGTAGATGTAGAGATCTTCAATCTGGGAGTGGTTCCGCCTATGGGCTATGGTACTCCCCGAGAGCTATATATATTGAGCCAGGTGTGTTCATCTAAATACGGCAGGGGCAGGCTTTGCTGTCGCTGTTGATTGCACATGCCTTCTTCTTTGGGCAAGAAGTTGAAGTCCTGGGCTTTAACAGCAGAATATTTGAGGTTGTGCTCTGACTGGGATAATCCTTACTTTCTATAAAACACTTAGGGCTAGAAGCTAATAAAGTCACGGACACCTTCTGGGCCCCGTTTATATGCATTCAAAAATGTTGTCGATGTCTGGGCAGGCTACGGTGTGCTATACATCTTGTCGCGGAGCGCTTCGTGCCTGACAGGGTTTGTAACAGCGGGAGGAGGGTTTAAAATCTTTTGATGTGTGAGCCTAGGGCGATGGAGAAATAGACGAACTTCTCTTAGATCGTGGTGACAGACCGGTCATAATTCGTAAATTGACTACGGGCATCTGCTAGATGTATGGAATAATATCCATTTGTACACTTTGCCGAGGTTTTGATTTTTTTGAAGAAAACGGTTGTTTGGGCCACTGCACGTCATGAACCTGCGCACGTTGAGGGGTAGACAAGTAGTTGTTAGTGAGGAGGCCTTCTAGGCTTAAATATGAAATCATATAGAGGATTGTGAGGACCGTGTTGGAAACTGCGGTTGTCTGGGCCTCTTCTTTCTTTTGCACAGGCGATGGATAATCGCCCGGTTTTGCCCAGGCGGTCAGTGACTAGAATCAACGGTGGAGTAGGTTATGTTCCGGATGTTCCGCACTCTATGCGATTAGAAGATGTTGAGACGGTGAAGATGAGGCTGCCGCTTGGTAGGTTCGTGTTCACACTTCGCTTGCGCCAAGAGGAAACAATTTTGAGGCGAGGGAGACCTAGGTGGGTAGCAACTGCCACTTGACCGCAAACTACTATTGAACAAGTACCCACGGTTTGCTTTAAAAGATTCAGTTTTCACATTATTCTTGAGCATAAGCAAGTGCTGGGGATAATCGATCCATGTACCAACAGGAAAGATTTCGAACATAGCGGACTTCACATGGGTAAACTGTGGACAGTGTGCACGAATAAAGAAATTTCCATCGGGCTGGTCGGAGGTGGATCAATAAGCCCTAAAAGGGTTCACAGTGGGAGGGGCGAGGTCGTGTATATATATGCAAAATGACTGTCACGCAGTCACCTCACACAGGGTCAGCAGATGCACTGAGGGCCCAGTTTGATCGTCATTTCCCAACTCAAGGCACTCCACAGCAGAGTCGGTTCGTGTCTGGAGCGGGAAATTCGTCTGTTGAAGAGGCTTAGGGCATGAATCCGACACTTTGGCGGTCGGCGGTAATTTTGGTACTTTGGTGTCTTTCTAATCAATAGAGGAGGCAGACATGTTGACGCTTTAGGGAATACTCCCCATTTCTCCCTCACCAGCCATTGTTTACGGGCGACCCATAGGGCCCTCCAATGCTGGGGTTTGGTGCTTTTCCCCTTAATTATATATGATCACAGGCTTTTTGCCGTTTTTCCATCGGTGGTATCTCGGCCTCCAACTGTGCAGGAGGAACGATTTCAACACTCGTGGAAGATATATTTGACCGCCTACTTCAAACAGTGCCGGAGTTCGACAGCTTTTATTACTTATGTGAGACTGCTGTTGTTTGCACAAATTATGGTGATACACCTGGACTACCTAGGGACGACTAACAGTTTTGGTGACTAAGTATCGAAGGTTTTGTGATGGCCAATCACAGGATGACCCTGTGATACTTATTGGACAGATGATCTGTATTCTGTTGGGACGGACACTTCAGCCTTAAACAAGGAGAGAGGTCGGGCGATGAGTTGGCCGTGGAAAAGCTCAACCATATCATTGTCCCGAGATTGGTAGGCTGTATTCCTGAAGCTTTAGCAACCGAGTTTGACGAGCGGGCTGCCAAAAGCGACATCAAAGTGTGGATCACGAGCGGTTGTCGCTATTTTCGGACAACCGGAATGACTGACCCAAACGGCCATAAAAGCTTACGCTGCCTCTTTCAACATGGGACTAGGGATTGGAGTGGCATGTGGCCAGCGGGCAAAATGATTCACTTATGTGAATATGAAGCGAGCCCCAGAGGGGGTGGTAGTGATCCCTCTTGGTCGACCTGCACATGATGAAAACGTGTTTCTGACTCTAAGAATTTGGCTGACTTCGTCTGAATGTGCCTATGGGTCGTGACACTAAGAGGTTGCAGGCAAGCAAGAGTCCACCAACCGATGTCTCGTTTGACATTCTGCCAAAAAGAGGCTCGGTTATCAGTTCCACGGAGGCAGCCACCCCTGGATCAGCCAGATTATGGAGTGTCAAGAACCTCGGAAAACGATAGGCAGCAAGAACTACCGGCCTAGGGTGACCTAAGGACACATCGCACACAATGGTATTTTGGGAAGTTGAGACAGGTACTGTCTTCAAGCTCGGAGAACGGTCTCGTTAGAGTTGTTCGACGCCAGGGTCCGTAGTTTGGGCCTGTGCCATTGCATCTAAGTCTACTTAAGGCTTTGGTGACAGACTCAATTGGTGTGCTGGTGATAAGGCCTTAGAGGCGGAAGGTGGCTCTCCAGAGAAGTGCCGTATGCCCGCAGTAAACTGTAAGACAAAGTCTAAGTGGCGAATCTCTCATGGCGAACACCAATCGGAAGCTGACTTCAGCGTGTAAACCATGGGCTTGAGATCTAGAAAACCGTGAACGAACGGCCTTCGAGTGAGTGTCAAAGATGACGGATGCCCGAGCGGATGGCTAATAATAATAATAATAATAATAATAATAATAATAATAATAATAATAATAATAATAATTGTATATTTCGGATTCGCCCGAAACATGCTAGAATACATGATCAGGTTATTATGGTGATGTTGGAATGAGAGTTCGCGAAAGGGTAGAACACGTGCATGTAGTGTATCAAAGAGTGTGTTCCAGTGAACCAAAACGGTAACAATGCCCGGAAAGTTTGGAGGTCAGGGTCAAGTTGTCGATCCGACTGACGGCGTTTGCGGTTGGATAAAAAAGGCTAGTAATTGCATAAATAGTACCGGAAACAATCACAACGCTAAAAATTTCAGCTGAAACAAAGGATATTTGTCATAAAATCGAGGAAAGAAGAAAAGTATTCATCAAAGGGCATTTAAAGAGTCTTTTTCGTGCGTCAGAGTTTGAAAAGTATATGGATGGAAAACTCATACATGTACAAGAATGGATCCTCAAATATCAAATGCCATGAATCATCGACCCGTTTGCTGGTTGAGTCCAAAGGTGAGATACCGACGAAATCGATCACGAGGAAAGAGACCAACAAATCCCATGGATAAAGTTGGGATTTTAAGGACCTTAATGGAGGAAGAAGCCAGCAGTAAGCCGGTAAGTGTCCAGCGGTTTACCTTCATTGATATAGGAATTTCACGAAGTAACAGCAAAGATATAGAGCTACAACAGTAGAGCAAAGTGAATTTCTTTTTGTGGGGGAGCAGAGGAACTGCCAGCATGAGGTTGTAAGAAAGTTGATGGTATATTAAGTAGAAGGTAAGTGTAACATTTCTAACGACCGATTTGACTGGTGTAACAAATGATGGCAATGGAGCGGCGATGCTGCATGGGAAGTATATCGGAGACGTTCAACATGGAGGGAGCGTGGTGATCTGCACAACCCAAGTAACTCGATGCGATAGCATTGCCGAGGCGATCGACCGGACCGATGAAGAGTGCAGATAGTTACTAACCACTTCGCTGTCCACTGGATGACTACAGAAAGGTACGTCAGCACCGGACCCTTTTGGTGACCGAACGGAACAAGCATGATGACGTATGGGGCAGAAGAATAGATGGACGTGCGACTCCAGAAAGGTTGGCAAGAAGTAACTGCCAAGATCGGTGAGTGTTTGCATAAGCAACAACTGCATGCAGAAGAAAAGATGGATAGCAGGTAGGGGTAAAAGCTGTTCACTGATGCGTGCATAGATAGTGATAGTTTGTGCGGGGCGGGATATTATGTCAGTATTGAGAGTACGCTCGAAGGGGATCCTGTGATAACTGGAGAGGAATAGAGCGAATTTTTGAACCAGCAGTGTGAGCATAAAGATAGAACGCTGCAATCCACAAGCGGTGCCAGTGGATGGGACTGACTGCGAGCTGGACACCCAACCTGAAAACCGTTTCTGAAGACAAGAGGTGCTATCCACCAATCTAGTTGCGCGCACATATAGTTGCAGAAGTCCTGCACGCCCGATGTGCGTTGGCTCAGTCGGTGGATCTGACCGCATCCCGCACCGTTCGGATTAGAATGAGTTGTACGAACGCAGTGAGATCAAGTAGTCCAGATTCTAGTAGCCCGATTGTGGGAATCTTGGGGAAAGCGATCGTGAGACTGGCGAAAGTAAAATCGTGTGTAAATCTCGGTGATCCTGTCCAGCGAGAGAGGTTCCAAGTTATTCCTATGGTGAAGAAAGCGACAGTCGTCCTTATGGGGTAGGCTCTGGAAACGAAGCAGGGTGTCGTACCTAGATTCGGTGGGTTGTAGGCTTTCAGGGCAGAAAGCTAGAGGTGGCCAAGGGTTTTTAGTGAACTGTTGTAGTACTGCTCCAGCCGCTGTGCCCGAGGTCTCAGTCACTACCAAAACAGGAGTCAAAAGGTCGTGTTGATTAAGGAGTGATTTGTTTGCGGTAGCCTGCTTGACCGAGGCTTTGGCGACTTGTGCTCTGTCGGAAAAAGCGTACTTCCGCTTGCCCTGCGCCAAGGGTCTGTCAGAAGTTGCTTTCTTTCCGCACAATGAGGAATGAACGGGTGGTAGAAATTCACCAGGCCTGCCATTCGAGGTGACTGGCGAAACTACTGGGGTTTGGGATAGTCGTGAATAGCGGAAAATTTATCTGGCCGGGGGTGGATACCGAAGTATGGAATAGTCTCATGTAGGTGGCAAAAGACCAACCTAGTTTGAATTTCGCGGTGTTGATTGTACCATCCTGCTGGCAAAGGCATCCGAAGAGTGCCCGTAAGTTCGCTGCGTGATCTCGCTCTGAAGAACTAGCCACAAAATACCGTTCGGGTATACGTAGACACTCTAAACCACGGGTCGCTTCGAGTGTGAGCAGCCGAGGGGTCTAAGCTGCATTAGTGAGCCCAAAAAGCACGGGTAGAGACTCAAGCTGCTCAAAAGAGGTAGTGCTGGCAACACGTATATAAGTTTACTGTTACCAGTACAGTTCCTGCTAACGTACATAGGGTGATGAGGCACAAAACAGCTTTCCAGGACATTCCTATATCGCGAAACGACTCTGGATTTTTCTGGAAAATAAAATATGAGGTCAGCTTTTGACTAACAAATCCCCTTTTACAAGAATTCCCCGCCGTCTCATGCATAAATCTGCTACCGATGGCCTTATTCATCGAACTGCCTGCCACACTCAACCCAAAGGCCCCGAAACGCCTTCGACCTTCTACCTCAATTGTACCTTGTTCATTTCCACTAGTCGGCATGTACAGTGAAGCCAGTGACAAATGTTATGCGCTTCAGCGAAGCCTTTTTTCCTTAGAGAGGCAGCTATCCTCCATGAATCATGCTCTGGCCAGCGACAAGGCTGCCCCCTGTTGCTTCGATCACAACATCATTCTTTCGTCTGCTGCTTCTAATGGGCAAGATCTCATCTGTACTGACATCATCACGCTCCCAGCTCTATTCGACAGCCGATCTACTATCTCTCGCGCCCCAGCTAACCCGTCTAGTACCCATCCGCGTCTTCCACTAAAAGAATAGCTGAAGGATAGCGTTGCTTACACTGGAGCCAGCCTACTAGAGCATATGTCCGGTCCCCGAAGATCCTAGTACTCCACCGCAACAAGCATCATCCGTCAACTCAGGCGCTGTAGTCAACATGTCTACAGAGACAGTGCCCCGACAAATGTTTTTCTCTAAGTGTACCGCTTCCTTCGTTAGCTCTATCACGTCCGAATCACCTGGGGAAAGTTATCAGCATGATTTCCAACCTGCAACCACAACATATGAACCTCGGCTGACCCTTTACCGCCCCACAGTATGCACTATATTGTCCCTCCGTGACTTCATCCTTCATTGCTACCCCACAGTAAGTCAATCCTCGTAAATCAAGCAACCCGTAGCCAATTCGGACAAATCCAAAAATCAGAACAAAGTTGATTTCTAGTTTCTACGGTAATAAAGTTGAATTTAAAAAGGGTACAAATATATGCAAACCTCAACTGTGCCGCCAAACAGACTCAACAGGTAAGCCCAAAGGTTCAAAGCCCCATGGCTCAAATACAACAGTCAGAAAAGGTTCAAGGCCAAATTCAAATGTCCCACAAGAATATAAAACGTGCAAAAGTGTGGCGTGTGGTCGAGCTTTTCAAAGTGATGTGAAATATAGCGAAAATCACAAGGCAAATAAAAGGTTTGGGGGGATTTTCAATATTTGCTCTTGACACTGCCAGCCAAAATCCTTCCGCAAAAATAGTTGTTTGCTGTTCATAATTGGGTCATGATTCTCACCCCACCCACCTATAACTGTGGTCACTAACTTCCTGTGTTCACAGCCCGTAAAACAGGTTTCCATCGCAGCCATAACTTGCACATTCCATGAGGAACCAACTTCGAGTCCCACTGCACAGCCTGAGATAGGTTTAATCATCAGAAGTCCGATGCACAGAGTCAGACGCACGATCAAGATGAAGGCACTCCAAGGCAAAACGTTTTGCTGTATGAGCCTAAACTACATATACCCGGCACTACATTATTGCAGCTTGTTTAACTAGGCTTGTTTATAAACTTGCGCATATAACATGGACCTAGATGCGACTTGCAAGCGACAACGAGATATCGCAGAATGAAGCAGAAGACCGTGTGGAAATGAAAATCTGTATCCAGTGACACATGAGGTAATAAACAGTGAGAAAGAAAAAACAGGCTTTACTGTTTAGGCCTTCAACGGTTGTTCGTAATGTTCGTCCACAGGAGCGTGTGACAATCAAATACACACAAGCAGGTGTCTTGAAAGAGTAGATAATTGAAACTAGAAGGTTGCTACTGTGGTTACGCTAGCTTTCTGCGCCACGGTGTCGAACAAAATTGAAAGGTCAAGGAACTGCGTAATTACATAAAATTACCGCACCAAATTTTCTGGAAGAACTGAAAACAGTTCCCTGATTATAAGTCAGCTTCGAAACGAGTGAACGACGGACAGTAGTAAAAGATGCGTGAACACGGATATTGACCGAGTACTAACAAATATCTGAGTATTTCAGAGATTTTCTGCGTACAAAATGGGTGACAAGCAGTACTCTTAAAAGGCCGGAATGGCTTCACAATGTGAATTCAGCCAATAAGCCTCACTTGAAGTGTCCGAGTGGGATCTTCTCACCTCTGTGCAAGTTGTATAAAAAACTGGAACTCAGTACGTTTTGCAATTGTTTAAGAAAAATGGGTCAAGTTGAATAGTTGTAGGATATGAAATGGAACAAAAAACCCTATAAGACGGCGAGGGGCTTTCTGCGAAATATTTTGTCCTTTGTACGTGGTTCCGAGCTCAAAGCTTTAGAATTTTCATCCTTGTTTCCAGCTACGGGTGAAGTAACTCTTTAAAGTTTCCAACATGATCTTCGCCACCTTTTTTCCCGTAACGTAACAAAGTTGTAGAATCCGGCTCAAATGCAAAGCTCAGTTCGTTTGTGGTGCAGTTCTCTTCTGGTGTGGTTGCCACCTTGGAACCCAATATCAATACAGTCATTCAGATTTCATTTATGTATACTGATCACCGGTGTTTACATGATTCAAAAGTCTAGACCCCTCTCATAGGCTTGGTCACTGGGTATGTCTGCATTCAGCAGTTGTAAGGTCTGGGTCGCCGTGAGGAATTTACTCAGCGCACCTCTAAACCAAGGGCTTGAAGTAGAACTGCGTAAGTCTAACGGCAATTTGTTCCACAAGTTAGAGTATACTGTGATGAAGAAGTTTGCAATTAAGCTAGTGTTGGTAACAGGAGTTGAAAGGGTGAGAATTCTAGAACGTAGTGGATAGCTAGAAACAGGCGCAAAGTGCAACGGAATAGAAATATATGTCCGGTTGTAAAGGATACGGCGAAGCCATAAAGGGTCCATTCTAAAGAATAAGCGGCGTTCTTTATAAGTGGGGCCAAGCCCCATCCAATCGGTCTCTCAGTAAAACCACGCTGAACTGATTCGATAACAGTGCTGTCTGATTTCTGCATACTCGAAAAGATTGGTGGGCCGTAAACTAATAAGGTCCTGGCATGAGATGTATGAAGGAAGAGAATGCAATCTCGAAGTCGGAGGGAGCAAATATTAGCCCTAGACACTTTATGGCCTCAGTGAATTGGAGGGCCGAATATTGCGAGAAATTAAATGGACAGGAATAGCTTAAGCAGAGGTCCCAAAAGACTTGCCTGCTAGCTATCTTCTATATTAGGCATGACTCGTGATAACATTAACACAGACCAAGCATATGAAGATTACCTTGATTATTAGACCGCAATGTGCCGCAATCTTTTGCGTTCGACCGCTTTCTCATGACCCGTCCGATGATTGCACCCACCTATACAGGTGTATATATTATATATATACATATATATACACCTAGGGCATGCTCCCCTCACTTTTATCCTCTCTCCTCACTAGATCGTGCCATTTTGCAACATAATTTGCATACATATATTATTAATTAAAAAAACTGTTTTGTCCTTCAGTGATTGGTGCCCGCCTCCACTTAATTAGTATTATACCCTAACTTACCACAGTATTTTGAGTTCGACCGCTTTCTCATGACCCGTCTGTTGATCGCATCTAAGTATACAGCTGTATATATATATATTGGGTACGCTCCACTCACATTTCTCTTCCCTCACATTTTACAATATAATTTGCACACACATATTTAAAAAACCATTCCGTCCTCTAGTGATAGGTGCTCTCCTTCACTTAATTCCTCTGTTTCAGGCTAGAACACAACCGTACCATCCTGCTTTTCTTGCTCCTTCCTCGTGTTCGAATAAAATGGTCATTTTCTCGTTTCCAATAAGACGATAATCATAACCCACAGCCGGATCACTCTCCAGACTGTCGCATTCCTGATCTCTTTCAGATCGCATTGGTTACTTGGGTAGCCATCGGCCAACTCGACTATAATCCCGGGTTACCGTAAGAACTAGACGATTTGATCAATGGTTTAAACCCATACTCTCGCCTGCTGATGTTATATGGAGCAGCGTACACGGAGTAACAAACCTTCATGAAAGTCTCATTGGATCGCAGAGGTGATTCCTGACACCAACCATCAACCCACATCCGGTCAACGTCTATTCCCAATAATCCATTTCAACATTTCAATTCTTCCCGCACTGCAGCACAAAACCCAGCCCTCGCCGCTATCCACTTCGTCAGACTAGCCCCTCCTAACGTGCTACCCTCAACATTCTGCCTGCCATCACCTATAACCAAGGTCTTTATGAAACAGAATGCCTGTCATCTGCAGCCAACCAGGGTTTGGCCGATAACTTTTTATCACACACGAAAAAAATTCCCCCCCCCCTCTTTTTTTCTCCTTTACACTCTTCCAACTTCTGCCTAGCCGCACCAGTAGCGTTTGTCCCCACTAATCCGTTTATTTGACGGCTCTTCTGTGAAAGTCCGTTACCCGTTCGTACACCATTCATGCTCGTCAAAAGTTCACTGAAATCCTTGTGAAGCTTTTCGCCTTCATGTGAATTTCCATACGAAACTGAAATCACCTGCACAAAAGGTCCGTTTTATTATCACCTTTGACTCACCCGCCTTTATTTCACATGATTCCTCCACAATTAGTTACCCAATGCCGGATCAGTGTTCTATATTTCGCTGGTATCTCTGACTGCACGTTGACAGCCCCATGCGTACTTTATCTTTAATCTTGTTCTTTGGCATCTCTTCCGCCCGATTACTCGTTATTGACCGTCCAATTATCGCTTATATCAGCAATCTCACGTTTGTCCAGCTATCCACACCGTTTTCACCGAATTTGAAACCGATTTGCAATTCCCGCTTCAACCATTACCACTTTTGTTCACTCAAACACTACATGACTTTACTGGTGTATTTCGGCTGCTGTGTGATTCATAAATTCAGAAATTGTGGATACCTCACATTGACATGTAAGGCTGTTTTTTCTGATCTTGCCTTGTGTATGTGTATTGACCACCGTCAAGAAATGTACAATTCATTTCAATTCAATTCAATGGTTGAACCACAAACGGCCAAAGATCCTGGAGGTTTCTTGCATTTATATTTGAGTACCTCATATATGTCAGCGGAAAAATTCGTCTACCGAGTTGAGCACCATATATCAAGTGTAGGTGTGTCCTCAGAGATGTTTAAGATAGCCGAGGTGGTGCGTTCAGGTTTGAATGGACGGACAATTTTATCGTCGTCAGAAAAAATAAATGGGGTGTCACAGCTCAACGGGAGGAATTTGTCTTTTATATACATGAAGAACAACAGAGGGCCAAAGAAGCTACCCTGTATAACACTGCTTGTAACCGGTTTAAGCCTGGAACAGTGTCCATTTATTGAGACAACCTGACGGCTATTATACAGGCAAGAATTGATCCAAGACAATAAAATCAGTGGTGTCAAAGGATCGGATTTTGGTCAAAAGATGTGGGCGTGGCGCGCAGTCAAATGCAATTGACATATTTTAGTAAGGTGTTATATAGGCCAATCCATTGTCTGTCACTTCAGTAATGAGATTCAAAAACTTAAGTTGGCAGGTTGCGCAAGATCTTGACCGAAGGAAACCATGTTGTCGGGAAGTAATAATGTCCAGCTGAAAAGGGCACTCCACAGTGTGTCATTTCACGATTTTTTCCATTAGCCGAGAGAGGATAGATGTATGCTAGATGGGACGGTAGTTTGTTACCTCATGCAGTAGGCCTTTCTTGCTGTGCCGGACTATGACTGAGATTTTCCAGTTTGTTGACACCAGACCGGAGTTCACTGACAAGGTAAATATATTCAGTAGTAATTAAGATAAGTCAGGTCTGCATTTACCTATTGAAGTGGGCGGTAAACCGTCAGGTCGTGAGTAAGATGACGGCTTGTAAGTGGTCAATAATTAAGAGATAATTAGGGTGTCAAATTCAACCGTGGGCAGAGTTGGAGCGGTAACTGGGGAAGAGGCGGAGGGCCAAATTTAATAATAGGGGCCACAGCTTAGGCAAAGAATGAGTTGAAGGTCTCCGCAATAGAATGGGGATTAGAGGCGGATACATTGTCCGTTGAAACAGTGTGCGGGATATCTCCACGAGAAATAGAGGTTCTGGCCCTGTACAATAATGACAGTCGGAGAAATCTACTTGGATGTCGCAGAGCCTTCGGTTCCCGGCCAGGCAGTGTAGTTTCTCCGAACCTTTGGATAGTAGAAAGGATGCGAATTAGTTGAATAAAAATTGGAAAGTCGTGTGCAGTTTCATGACTTTTTGAAGTTTGGTGCACTTCGTTTGCAGGGAGATGATACAGGATTTCCTGTTTTTCCGCTGCTGGGAGGGAAAGGCAATCCTCTCAAGACATCTGAACAACTGGGCGTACAAAATATTGGAGGCGTGCTGTGGATCACGAGAGAGGAAAAACTCACTCCAATCGGCTCGTCGAATGGTAGTAGGGAGAACTTTTCAGTCAGGAAGGGGAGAGGGTTTGATGCAGTGTGGTTTCAGGATAGGCTGTGGGTGAATGGGAATGCGGCAGTTAATTGTATCGTGATCCTCACCGGGAAAACTTTTGGAGGTTGAGACAAATCTGTGGGGGAAGTCATGGGTGAAAATGAGATCTAAAATGTTTTTTCCTCGTGGGAGAGCGGATATGCTGTACCCATCCCCTGCGCTAATACTTGTTACAAAATGTAAAAGTTTAGCGGGTGCAGATAAAGACCGCCAAGCTATCTTAAGCGGGTTAAAGTCACCAGCAATAACCTTTACTTTTGAGGGCAGTAGGGGTAGGTATTCAAATACACCAATTAGGTGTGGAAGTCCGGAGAAATTTTCGCTTGGTGGACGGTAAGCACATCCGACAAGTTGAGAGCCAGGAATGTAGACAGTTATTCAAAGTGAAGCGCGAATGGAGTCAAGTGGAGGGTGACGAAGAGCTGGTGTATCGAAGGTCTACTTGACAAATGCCAAACAACCTCCACCGCGCCGAGGTTTCCTATTTACACTGAAGACATCGTAGCCTGCAGGAGAAATCTGGTCCGCTGAAGAGTAATCGGCTAACCAAGTTTCAGTAATCAAGATTACATCATAATAAGAACTAGTGGCCGGAAGTCGTAAGTGCCGAATTTTGTTTATGATCGATCGGCTACTAAAAAGGACCAACGAGATACTGTTATTGGTGTTTAGTTTTGGGGAATTCGGTTGATCAGTTAGGTTATGTAGTGCTTAATAGTCTGGATTCGTGGTCTGAATAGGAGGCCCATAAACGGGCTGCCAATCAGCACCGAGAGTTGGACGGTTTGGTCATTAAGCTGTTTTGTAGTGTGGTGCGCTATTGGAAAAAGAGAGGCTGGTGAGGCTGTGGTGTTGGGCGGTGTTAGGGTCTGATGTATATGAACCTTTTAAGATGTGAGGGATAGCTGGAGTTTCCGGGTTATTGGCATGTCTATTTGTCCGATGAGGGTTAAAGATGCGAGACTCCATATCAATGTAGCCCTCTATGGCTTAGGTGAATAAAACTCAACCTTTGCTCCACGAACAAGCTGTATCCTCTAGCCAAGTTTATTTCGGTATAAACTCGACACATCAGCTGCGCAATGGGGGACATCGTCTGATGATTACTACTTCTCGGAAATCCTTAAGGCAAATCTTTTTTCTCCTTAAATATGCAACTTTGTGGAATAAACTCCCAGCTGATATCCGTTCCCTAGATTCCCTAATTATATTTAAGTCTAGGCTACACGTAACTCTGGACATCCAAATCTTACTATTGAAAGAGCTTACGATGAAAGCTTTGGATACTAACCAGAACCCTTGATAATCTCTAGGACGTGCCACACCACACACCGTAGATGCCATCACCTTTCCGTAAACTTACCAGGTCACAATGCCTAAACATAATAACTATCATGAGTGAGGCCAGTGCCTCTGAAGTGGCATCTGATTATATGAAATACCTCTGGTTGCACGAAACACTTTAAACATTCCCATTGCTGATTTTTATTTAATCTTCGGCTCTGTCTCTAACCCAAGAGGCAGCACCTGTCAGACTCCATCCAGTGGTCACCCTGTATCAAACCATAAAACGCTCACAGCTCGACTTCCCTCCCTATCACATGACGCTAGCATCCTACATGATAGGCCTATATAAAATTGGATACTTAGACAAGAAGACTACAAACCATCTGTGGATCGTCCCGACGGAGCACGTTGTTAGCGCTGCAAGTAGTGCCCCATCTTTGTGCAAACTTGCGTTTTGTTGAACATAAACCCCATCAAGTAATCGCAGGCTGTGGTTGATTCTACTCCCCCCACCTACATTTTCTGTCCCATGTAAACAGCCTTAAGGGTGTTGACTTCACTGGTAAGGCTAGTGTTGGCGCGGCACTTCTGAAAACATTCCCGGCCGTGATGATCTCCCGGTACAGAGTTGACCATCAATGAGACATGAACACCAAAAAGTAAGAGGTTGACATGAAAAGAGTGAGAAAAAATACCCACTGTTTTGTCTTCTAGGCACACCGGCCTTGTCACGTGTGACATGTCTCCGGGCCTCAGTGTTGCTACGGACTGACTTGTGTGGTTGACCTATTCCCAAAGCGGCTTGTTACATTCGGTCCACGCTTCGGCCGGGGCGTGGGAGCTGTCGTCACCCACCAAAAGCAGTTCAACCTTCTCTGACAGCCAGATATCTAACGGCGATAAAACCATGAAAAATAATAAAAACTTCTAAAAAGTGTGGATCATTCTTGGAGTGCCGCGTGCTGGATGCCAGTGGCTGTGTGTCATGCTACCACCCCACCTGAAGCAGGCACTTGTGCCGCCTACCATGAGCACTGAATGCTGACCTTTAGAGTCCGCTTCCCTGGCAAAAATTCGGACCCATCCAATTCCCACCTCTTACGATTCTCCAAAACCAGTCCTCACGTTGGTGTTGTCCTGCTTTGCAATACGATACTGACGAAAAAGATGCCACGATAATCATGCATTCACCTCTTCATCAGATTTCCTTCCTGACACTCGAGTATAATCCCAGTATGATAGCACCATTGAGTAAGGACATAGACGAACTCACGTTAACCTTTCTCGGTAAGTGACCAATTTCCCCTAATGCATCATCATCCCAATAGTTTCTTCTACTTTGAGGCTCCTCAGAAAATATTCAGCATAGATTAACCACTATACTGGAGGAGACAGTAACAGTACGGCGCCACGCTAACAGTTTGCCAGTTCCGTTTGCTCAGAGTCTCTTAATTCAAACCTATCTTATCGCCTCGGAGCCAAACTGCATTCCGCGTAAGCAAACGGTATTGAGGGTTATCATTTTTAACTATTCTAAACAGTGAAGTCTTATGTCTTCTAATAGTATCCGAGCGCTGCCGTGCCAGTGTGCAAATCATAAATCCTTTGGAATGCATACACAGTTGCCTAACCGGTGTAGGCAACTTCCTTAGCCTGTAGCAGTATAGCGCAAATCCACTGCTAGCCTATTTTACCCAAAATGTGGAGTAGGTGCCACTGATTTCTCGAACGAAACTTAATCCGTGCCCCACTCATATAAACCTAACCAGCCCATTATTATTGTCCTCATATATTATCATAACCCACAGCTGGAACCACTTCCAGACTTCAATCCCCCTTTGCTTCAGGTTCGTTGTCTCCCACCATCTCAGTCGCCAAACCGGATAACCAAGGATGCCACTTTGACTTGTACCGACAGAGACCTAAGTGGAACCTCCCACAGCAACTGGGACCAGAATCAAGCCACCCGACAGGAAGTGCTCCCTACTGCTCATCAGATCGTTCGGCATTTTCTAACGCTAAGTATGTCCTGCCGATATCACCACTGCAACCAACACAAATTCCGGTTCGTGCGCATCTTGCTAATATACCGCCACACCCGGCTGATTGGCTGACACATACTTTGCCCTGCGAGACGGAACATACCCATACGATGCTGTACATTACCAGAAATTACGCTGAATAACACTGAAGCCAAATGCGTCAACATATACTTATACATATATTTGTCAGTGAAACAGCACATTAACGCTCAAGTCCATGCGGAGATTTCCCACCTTAGTATCCGTTACCACAGTTTACCTTTTCCTCGGACCGCAGCCGGCTGGAAATTGACTCTCCACTTCTCTAGAACCCTCCCGTTGCGCTTCCTCATTTATGAATGGTACAGGTTACTGATCCCGAAACTAAACCCACCTTTTTATGGACTTCTGTTCCTTCCGCATCCACCGGTGTTCTCATGTTCACCTTCACGAACTTGGTCTCATGTCCCGCTGTTTCAAAACTTATTCCGTTTGTTGAACCCCGGTAAATCCGTCATTCACTGTTTGCATCAACTTCACGGATCGCTATTTTCTTCGCACTCATCGATTTTCTCGAGTACACTGCTTTACAATGTATTTTATTCTTTCCCTTTCTTCTTGTTCAGCAATTACTCCGATCACAGAACCTTAGTAGGCCTCCGTTTTCCTTGGCTTGCATCATTCTCGTTCCATAATGCTTCCCTGGCGCTGTGCTACCGACTTATATGACGTCCCCACCCCGCACCCCGGCCCATCTCGGATTCGAAACAGGCTCAAAGTTGCCGCGCAAACCATTATTAGAATGATCCATTCAAGATATTGCTGGCTATTCTCTTCATCTCCGACACTCTTGGCTTTCATCCTTAGAGCTTGTGAATATTTCATCTTATTGAGTAACGTGTTACACCATGACCATGAGCTATCGCGTGCCTCTCAGACATGCCCCAGAAATATAGCACTATTATCATGATTATCACTAAAGCAGCCCTGGTTTTGAATACAGATTTTCAGACTATGATATAGATGACGAATGGGAGACCGGCAACTTTGGCGTGCGAAATTCTCAAGGGTGGGAAGCAGATGATGGTGAAATGTGCCTAGGCAAACGATGACCGTTATTTACCGCGCTATTATCATAGGAATTTCAAGGATTTGTCCGTTGGATAGGGGGTCTAAGGAATTGTGGAGCGCGCCATATGTTGTCTGGGGATAGTTTGGCGTTAGTGGATTTGATAGGGACTCCGACGTGTAAGGGGCTTGTAGGCTCATAAGGCTTACAGGTTTGTTAGTCAGATGGAGCTGAGGCGAGGTGCCTACGCTGTGGCTGTAGGGCCAGATGTCCGCCCGAACCCCACAGATGGCATCTGAATATGGAGATTTGTGAAGTGCGGTGATTACCTGGTAGCTTACTTGAGGGCGGGGGCGAGGGCGGTAGCTGCTGATGGTGGCTAGGTGGGGTCAGTTGGTTGCCCGCCTTTTGAGCGGTGCTTACTGGGCTTTGTCACCATAGTTCCGGCAGCTGTATTGCCGCAGTCATAAGATCAGGCCTTTAGATGGACGTACTAGGCTGTAGAAATGGTGCTACCGGTAGATTAGTTGTATCTTTACTAAACAGGGAAGGAGGACTTCTGGGCAGATTTATGGAAGACCCTGAAAATGTGGGATTGCGGGTTTGGGGAGGTTGGATTTTGCTATTTATTCTGGCGGAGGCTGTAGGTGGGGAGGCAATGTGCTGGCGTTTTCCTGGTGGTTGGGTCGGTGAAACATACGGTGATATTCCTTAGTCCACGGTCTCTATCGGCATCATGTGCACAAATGGTAGTGCCGGTGCATTTTCACTACAGGCTTGCTGCCCTGGATTATCGCCAAAGTCAACCTTTGCCTGATTGGTTTTAAAGTGTGACAGTCAGCCAAAGGCGAAAAGACGAAATTCAGCAATGTAAGGATTTATCTAAAATATGTGACACACTGTCAATAATGAAAAAATACAAATATAAACACATTGCGATTCAGTCCTCTCGGATTGTTGTACTGCCTTCCAGATTGTCGGTTTCTCCACCTTCTTCCAGTTTTCCTTTTGCTTGTGCAGGGTTGATACGACCAACTGAAACGGAAGAGAAAATCCATTACTTCAATTCGCCATACCCGTATGACCTTCCAAAAGTTTCTATTACAATAGAAACATTTTGCGATGGCCTTTGCAGCTTGTCGGAAGAAGACTGTGCAGCACTATGGGATACATTGCGCGAAACTTGTTTGGGATCCTGGGGACTAGACTGAATAATTTCCACCGACACCGAAGAGCCACGTGGGTGGTAGGTGTTCTGGCTGAAGTCCTGTTCATAGCAGTTCGCCGTGATGAATCTGCGGATCCCGTTGTATTAGAACCAGTGGAACGCGCTGGTTTGCCTTTCTGCACGCGGAATATCTCTGATTTTAGAGGAGATTTATAGGTGTGTATTTTGATATTTTTAATAACTTAGCTGCGGCAATCCTTTGACAGTTACTGATGAACTCAACGGTTGGAAAGCTGAAACAGCAGAGGGCAGGGGCATCGTGGTGACCGTTTCCTCGGCCTAGTACGATAGCACACGTAATGAGCCATGTTGTATGCATTCATTATTGTGGCATTGACAGGCCGTGTTGGTAGCTTGTCCGGGACGTTTGAGACTGCAGCGTTGTTGGCTTTCTTCATCCTCCTGTGAGTTTCCGAGGCGGTTGCACCTGTATAACGACCCACTTTGGATAAGATTTTCGGGTGGGCTTTATCAGTTGGTTCAGCAATGATTGTCAGTGGGGGATCTTTGATAAAACGCACTCAATCGATTGCCATTTGTCATATAAGTCACATAAGTATTCTGTTCCAAAACACTGACTTCATTTTTGGCCCTGCCGTATATATAGACCAGTAATGCAGAACACGTATTGACAGCTGCAGTCACGTCAGCGTTTGTGTTCCTTTTCACTCTGGAGGCCCGAATAGTTCATTTTGATCCAGGCGGACAATAAGGTTTGAATAAGGACCTGGACATTCTCTTGGGTCTTAAACAATGACAGCCCTGTTTGTAGAGGGCGTGGAGGTTACATCCGACCCATGTAGAGGTTTGTTGGGCTGCTCTGACAGCAGAAGTGTATACACTTCGGGGAGAAAAGTATGAAGACGGATCACCAAGTCAGTCCGTCAATAAACATAGCTGCTCGGGTCGACCAAGGTTGATGTGCTCGATGTGTAACTGTGCCTAAGGAGAGTGACTGAGGGCTGCCGGGCTCGGATTTCAAAATTGGCCGAAATATCAGCGATAGCCTCAGCGGCAGTTTTGTTGAATTTCGGGTGTCACAAAAAACTACTGCATTCTTCTGAGTATTCAGACTGGGCTTAACCATAGGAACGACCAACCAAGCACTGAATAACCTATGAGGCCGGATAGGTTACAACTTACAGCAAGGTACGGGTAGATACCTAAGTGATGTGATCAAGCCGAGAATCAGTATGCGCTTTGCGTACAGGGTCGCTAAGGTTGAGTTTAGTCAGGTTTGGACCGGAGGTTCCTGGAAAAAGCTTGCGTTATTATTTCACGATAACAAATTACGAATTCATGGTGGGGAGTCGCAGCTAACAGCTCTGAAAATACAAAGATTTAGTGTGGATAACAACTTCTGCTGGAAATGGCACAAAGCCGAGCCGGAACGATAAAAAACCAAAAAACGGGACTACTCTATTTTCACATCTAGATGACCGTACAAATGCTTCACAACCGAAAGGGGCCATTGTAAGACACGTGTGAGCAATGCGTAGCCACATCTGCAAAGGATCCCGAAATCAAAAAGCCGATTATCCGTGAGATCCTACGATACTGGATTATTGAATGAACAATGACACGAAACAGGTACAAACCCCAATTATGCAATCACAAGGACTCAAAAAACGAGAACCGAATTGCAACGTGCGAGAAGGAAGCACGTACGTCACGCAGGTCCAGAACAAGGAAATGCCTGAGCAGCGCGTTGGGCGCGAAAAAACAGGCGTTCGTCCGTAAAAACATACGGCGGATAAAACAAGTCAATAGAGTAAATAAGTGATTGATGCTAAGGGGACATGGAAACTGCAGTGGTTTTGGGGGATTTTCCAAGCCTGGTCGTTACACTGCCCAGCAAAATCCTCACGAATCTTAGCAGAATCAAAGGTTTGGAGTGAGGCTGCTGATTCTTTCTACCTACATGGGTCCTGCTGTCAGTGCGCGTGCCTGGTGCTTGTCGTCAACGTTCCACTCATGGTCGCACTTGATCCCGTGGCCACACCGACGCGAGGTTGCCCCACGTCGTCCATGAAAACTTCTGATCGATGGCGGGCATGAACGCGAACCATAGGTACTGTCCTCGGGTGAGCCGTCTTGCCTCGGCCGCGAGTGTTTGTGTGTGTGCTTGTGGGCGAGCAGGTGGGTGGGAGTGGGTGTCAGGGATCAGCACTATTGTATATGGGCAAATGGTCGCGACCATCACTTACGGGAGAGATCTTCCATAAAGTCAGTGACAAACGAAGAACAATCAGCCTGCAGCGTGTTTTGATGGCGGCCATTAAGTATAAACGTGTACGAAGTATGTGTCACGGTTTACGATAGTTCGGTACGTCAGGAGGCCCTGAATGCCCACACATGGGGGTTCGTTTAACCAACCCGGAGACGAATGAGGAGATGTCTACTGGGTTTTCGTGTTACCGGATCCTCCTTATTCATTCTCGAGAAGGCTAATACTGCTTGCGTCGCTAATAAGCCTTCCGTTAGCTGTCTTCACCTTTACCGTTCTTATCATTTCATCAGAGCTTTCGATGTTTTCCATAATCACTCCCAAGGACCAGGTGCTGAAATATTCGCGTTCGTCTGCGATCACCACCACATCCACAATCTTGAATGGTCTTGTTTTGACCAGCCACTTCTGTCGAGTCTACGGAGCCGGTAGGTATTCCCGCAGCCAGCGCCTCCAGAAAACCTTGGCAAGATAGTTTGCCTGCTTCCATCCGTGGAGGTAGCTCCCACGAAGGTTTGCCGGTCCTTGGAAACCCTCGTTTGACCTTAACGTCAATAAGCCGTTCGGGGTGAGCGCCAGACTGGTGGGGTCGCCGTTAATTACTGGAACAAGTGGGCGGTTGTTCAGAATTCTCTCGACCTCAGTCATGACGGTGTTCAGCGTCTCGTCGTCGGGTGGCTGTTGCTCCATGATCGACAGCAATATCCGCCTAGTGGACCGGATCATGCGTTCCCATACGCCACCGCGGTGAGGTGCCTGCGGGGGGTTGAAATGCCATCGTATACCATAGGCCACAGTTTGATCCTGGAGTTCGTCCCTGTTTATTATTTTATGCCAAACCTGCAATTCCCGGTGGGCGCCCACAAGGTTCGACCCATTATCTGAGTATAAATCGGCCGGTACACCTCTTTGGTTAATAAATCTCTGCAAGGCACGTAGGAAAAAATCGGTCATCATCAAATGTGCGACTTCTGGGTGTACCGCGCGTGACTTCATGCACGTCATGATACACCCATATCGTTTTTCCTACCCCTTCCCACACCTGATCCAAAAGGGCCCGAAATAGTCCAACCTGGTGTCGCTGAACGGCCACCAGCCCGCAGTCACCCTGCATTCTGGTAGCGGGGCCATCTGTTGTTTGCCCGCTGCGGCATTGCGCCTCCTACAATGTACACAACGTCGGATTACGCCTTTTACAGTCACTCTTCCTCTCAGCAACCAGAAGCTCCTTCGGATGACGCTCGTCACGTGACGTTCTCCGGCATGTCCGTCCACGGCGTGGGTTTGTTGGACCATTAGCTCTATCACGATTTGTTGAGCCGGCGGCAGTATAGGGTACTTCGTGTCGAAGCTCAGGTGGGAGTTGTTCAGCCTACCATCTACCAGTAGTAGTCCGATAGTGAGTTTGGGGGTTGAATGCCTCAATTTGCTCTCGGAGGTGATATTCCCTTGTCGATTGGTTCCACTTCTTCCGCCCTCTCGAGTTCTCGGGTGAAGGCTTTCAGTTGTACCATCATGGATATATCGTGTTCTACGGCTCGTAGTTCATCGGGACTTATCGGACCCGCTCGTACCCGGCCAAGGGGGCTGACCCTTACCTTGAACCTGGCCAACCAAACTAACGGATGTCGTGTCTTCAGTCAGGAAGAAAATCTGACTAGTCGTGACAAAACTAATGATGCTTCGAGGACTGTGGCCGCCATCACTACGCCTTTGTTCCCCAGCCCCAATTCCAGGGGGGTTACAGTTCATACACAGACCAGTCCTGTTTAGGCATTTGCAGGAACTTCGGCCCTCCCGTCCAAGCATCGAATTGCCGGAAGTTGGTCGCACCCTGGGTGCACAGATCTGCGGGGTTGTCGCCAGACCTGAAATGTTTCCACTGGTCCATGGCTGATTCGTCGTGGATGATCATGAGTCTGTTAGCCACGAAACTACTAAAACGGCTCCTGACGTTGTTAATTTAGTACACCACTATCGTCAAGTCCGAACAAAAACTAGCCGACTAAATGTAGAAGTCGGAACATCTCTTTGCCGCTTGTAGCGCTCTGACTGCTAACACGGCTGCGTTGAGTTTAAGGCGCCGATCTGAAATAGAATTCAGTGCGGCAATGCTCATGATCAAGGGCTGTTCGCCGTAGAGGCAGTCAGTAGGGTTAAAGACCTTGGGGTCATCATGATTAGCGACTTCAAATGGTCGGAGCAGTGCAAAGCTGCTGCGCATAAGGCTCGTGGGGAGCTCTTTAGACTGCGATCAGCTTTGTCTTGCCGGCAGCCGGAGGTATTCGTACCCACTTACATGGCTATAGTACGACCTCACTTAGAAGGTAGCGTGCAGGCTTGGTCACTCTTCTACAAGAAGGACGCCGCCTGCCTAGAGAAAGCCCAACGTCTCGCCAAGCGGATGGTTGAAGGGCGGAGGAGTCAGACTTACGAGCAGAGGCACTGTGACCTAAATCTTTTCTCGTTGGAAAGGAGAAGTCGAGGGGATCTCATAGGAAAGTCCAAGGTAATGAAGGGCCTTTCTGGCCTTAGACCAGATAGTCTATTCCAAGTGGCCGTAGACTCCAGAACAAGGGGACATGAAAATAAGCTGATAAAAGCCCGAGCTAGGTTGATGGCTAGATCGCACTTCTTCAGCAACAGGGTTGTGAACAATTGGAACTGTCTGCCTGGTGGAATGGTAGATCTGCAGACAGTCCAATCCTTCAAAGGTGCCCTAGATCGCAAGTGGTACGAGATATTTCCTCGTAGTGAGCCTTGATTATATCAACTAGATGGATGACGGGTAGCACTGTGGTCCTTCTGGAGTATGTTTTAACAGACTTTTTCCCTCATTGCATACTGTCTCAGTGAACGCTCACGCTGCATAATGTCTCTCGCAGTTGATGTTCGATGAGGTTTTCCGTTTCCCTCTCATTTTAGCGGGGATTCGACGAAATGCATTCGGTAGTGGTGGGTGCATAACTGGTGTGCATACCATCGAAGGAATTCTGGACGCTCGATTGGCCGTGGCCATTACCTGTCCTGTGCAAACTGAACTGAACTGAACTGAACGCGGGCTTGTGCGAGCAGGATCCTCGCAGCACACTGGCCGTCCTTGTGCAACATCATCCATATACCACGGCTCCGTAGCCGACTTCGGAAGCGTCGGAAAAGGAGTGCAGTTCTCCTGTCCGTGTTGGATGATCAGGGGGCAAACATCGTGGAATCCTTATGTCCCCTGTTTCTTTAGGGTTTTCGGAAATTCCTCCCAGTCCAACCGGTCTTTTCGTTCCAATGGCTGGTCCCAATCGACCTTCTTACGGCAGAGCCGCTGAAGCAGGATCTTTCCGAGTAACAACCAGAGAAATGCGAAACCGAGCGGATCGAACAAGCTAGAGATAGCAGATGGTATGCCACGGCTGGTTACTGGCAGCTCGGGAAAGTTTAGCTCGAAAACAAAGTCGTCTGTTTCCGCGTTCCATTGTACCCCTGGAGCGCGTTCAGTAGGGCAAAACATGCAAGCAAAAATATTTCAGCACCCCATACTGGTTAACTTGCCGGATTTAGTTTGGCTACATGTCACTGCAGGATTTTCTGACTTCATTGTTAGTTGCATCTACCGCCCCCCGAATACTAGTCAAAAAGATTTCCTGCCTATCATAGAGGCTTTAAACGTTTTTGCGGACATACCCGGCCCAAAACTGGTGGCCGGTGGCCTTGAAGCACCAGGAACCCATTGGTCCACTTTGGAATTCCCGCATTGCCCGCCACACTTCTTGGCCAGCATTCCTTTAGAAAGATGGACTCAACATGAGATGTACCCAACTGGAGGCAGTGGCATTCTTGACCTCATTTTTACGGTAGGGTTATCTAGTATACACACATCAATCGTGAACAGCATCCCAGGTTGTGACCCCTAGCCGGTAAGATACGACTTTCCAGTGCCAACACGAACAGTCCACAAACGAACCGCAAAAAGGCCGTTCCACCGAACTCATGGGAATTGATTACCCTCACTCATTCGCTCGCAGAAATGGGATACTTTCTTTTCACTTGACGACTAGCATACGGTGGTGGATCAGCTAGAATCCACGCTAAATTCATGTCTTCAAGTAATTACCCCAACCCAAGAATTACCTGGACGAGATAAACCAAACAGTGTTTGTCGATTAAAACAGAGGCTTTCTATACTACAGCTCAAATTCTTTAGGTCAGGAGGCTTTTCGTTGTTCTTGCAAATGAACCTTTTATTTCATTTAATAAAATTTATTGAAATATCCCTCCATAAAAAACAGGAATTAAGGGCACTGAGTCACCCCAAGAGGACCGAAGCTTTATCCAGGCTGGTGAAGGTGAGAAACAGTCAGAGCAGTTCTCCCATCTCATCTATTATATGTAACAACAATTATATAACTAGCTCCTGAGAGATCTCCGAAGCAATCAGCACCTATTTTGCTTCGTCTCTAACGACCGATGACTCCCCATGCCTATATCACGTTGAGCAGCTGATATCTGCACAGTTCTCCGCGATTACACTTCGCCCAAACCACTTAAACGTACAGCTAACTAAAATTAGGCGGTCAGTCCACTGTAACGTACATGTGTGGAAATCCTCCCTAGCCGTTGCCATATACCTGTATCGTTGAGACTACGTTCTTTATCTCATTGGTCCTCGAACAAGTACTGCATGCATCATTCACTACACTCCAACATTTTTTTTATATGTTGCTCACGTGAAGTGACGTACTTTTGATTCAAACTTGGACTGCCGTGACGGTGGTACTTGACACTGACCTTTGTTGAACTCTGGTCCTCGTTGTTA
Organism: Fasciola hepatica; assembly: GCA_948099385.1. Classification (NCBI taxonomy): domain Eukaryota; kingdom Metazoa; phylum Platyhelminthes; class Trematoda; order Plagiorchiida; family Fasciolidae; genus Fasciola; species Fasciola hepatica. The sequence goes on along the minus strand of CANUEZ040000116.1, from coordinate 13,785,091 downwards.
GACGTTGTGGCCGTACAATTGAGGTTTGTACACATTTATATGTACACAACTTGTCAATCCAGTACCGTAGAAACTACGAATCAATCTTGTTCTGGTTTTGGGATTCGTTTTAGATTGGCTAAGCGTCACTCACGGTCGCGGTAACCATTACAACCTGGAGTACGCCATGGAAGGGTGAACTTGAAATGTTTTTAAGGGCCCTGGTTCCTAGCCGCACACTTTGCGCAGCGGAGTGGTCCTCTTGCGACAACGATAGTCGCCCGTCTTTGTTGTCGTGAAACTCCCTTTCATCTATCTACTGAAGTTGATACTCTATGAGGTTCATTTCGGCTGATACGTAATTTAAGGAACCGCGTCCACCTACTAGACCACATAATATCCATCCCAGAGCCGTGCTTACGGCATAAGGTGCCTGGTGCCTGGTACTTCGCAGCCGATGAGGAGGTCCACTTCGTTGTCTTTCCAGTCTACAACGGTTACCTCCTGCAGGTGGGGCCACCCAGTCGAAATTGCGTCCACCGACCATGGTGCTCGCATGGAGAGGCCAGCTAGTGTAAGCGTCACCGTTGATTCGATTTGCTCGTTAATGTCTACGAAGATGAGTTCCAACCTCAACTTGCCGGCAGTCATTACTTGTGTTCTTCCCACCGTGCTCACTGCTAACGACGTCGTACATTTAGCGAGCCCGCGATTGTCGGCTGACGCTCCTTCACTAGGGTAGCGTCAGATCCACTATCGACGAAAGACAACGCTTTGACCACCCCAGTTGGGGTCACCGCTCCCACGGCAACTACTTGTAAACGTACTATTTTACTGGCAGATCGCGACGTTAAACAAATCACACTGGGCTTGGTGTTTGTCTCTGTTGCAGTTTCCTCGTTCCAAATAGATCTATTGAGTATTGTTACGAACGTTTGAGCAATGCGTAGCCAAATTCGCAACGGATCCCGAAATCAGAAGGCGATTATCCGTGATAATTCTACGATACTAGATTATTACAATAAACAATGACATAAACAATATAGAAACCTCAATAATACGATCACAAGGACTCAACAACGAGAAACCGAATAGCAGCGTGTGAGCAGACAGCACGTGCGTCACGCAGGTCCTGAACAAGGATGTGCCAAAGTAGCGCTCTGGGCGCGAACAAACAACAATTGGTCCAGAAAAACAACCAGTTCGTAAAGACAAGTCAATAGTGTATGGAAATGAGTGATGTTGGGAAAAACACTGAATCGCGAGGGAAAAAAGGGGGATTTTCCACGACCGGCTGTTACACCGCCCACCAAAATCCTCCTGGATCCTTAGCAGAGTCAAAGGTTCGGTAAAAAGGTACTGATTCTTCCTACTTGCCTAGGCCCTGCTGCCAGTGCGCGCGTCTAATGCTCGTCATCAACGTTCTACTACTGGTCGCACCTAATCCATTGGATACATAGACGTGAGGCTAGTCTACATCTTCCACAAGACCAAATGACCGATGGCGGGCGTGAATGGTCACATAGACGTTGTCCTCGTAAGGGGCCGTCCGGTCCTGGATGTACGCGCTTGAGTGTGTGTGTGAGTGCGTGTGTGTGTGTGCCGGGGTTACAATGAAATCACAGGTATGGCTACACATCAAAGGAGGACTTTCTGCAGTGTCAACAAAAGACCGCGTGGCTGGCTTGTGGGGGGTTGAAATGCCATCGTATGCCGTAGGCCACGGTTCGATTCTGCAGTTCGTCCCTGTTTATGTTCTTGTGCCAACGCTGCAATTCCCGTTGAGCGCCCACAAAGTTCGATCCATTATCTGAGTATATATCGGCCGGTACGCCTCTTTGGTTGATAAATCTTTGCAAGGCCCGTAGAAACGAATCTGTCGTCATCGAATGTGTACCGCACGTGACTTCATGCACGTCATGATACATCCATATCGCTTTTCTAATCTCTTCCCGCACTTAATCCACAAGGGCCCGAAATAGTCCAACCCGGTGTCACTGAACGGACACCAGCCCGTAGTCACCCTGCATTCTGGTAGTGGGGCCATGAGTTGTTTGCCTGCTGTGGCATTGCGTCTCCTGCATTGCACACACCGTCGGATTACGCGTTTTACAGTCTCTCGTCCTCTCAACAACCAAAGACACTTTCGGATGACGCTCGTCACGTGACTTTCCCCGGCATGTCCCTCCACGGCGTGGACGTGTTGAATCATTAGCCCTACCACAGGTTGTCTCGCAGGCAGCAGTATAGGATACTTTGTGTCGAAGTTCAGGTGGGCGTTGGTCAGCCTGCCATCCACCCGCAGCAGTCCGTTGATGATTTTGGGGTTTAAACGCTTCAGCTCGCCTCTTGGAGATGGCATGTCTTCATTGGTCAGCCACACTTCTTCCGCCCTCTTGAGTTCTCGGGCGAAAGCCTCGCGTTGTATCATTCTGAAAATATCGTACTCTGCCGCTTGTAGCTCACCGGAACCTATCGGGCCGACCGGTATCCGACCTGAGGGCCGTAGCCCTTTCATGACTAGTAAATTTCTCTTGAACCTGGTTAACCAAACTAGCGAACGAAGCATCTTCATCCAGGAAGAAAACCTGACCAGTCGCGATAGAATGGACGACGCTTCGACGACGTTGGTTGCTATCACTACGCCTCTGATCTCCAGTTCCACTTCCGTAGGGGGTTTTAATTCGAACACGGGCCAGTCCTGTTTGGGCAATTGCAGGAAGTTTGGCCCTCTCGTCCACGTGTCCAGTTGCCTGAAGTTGGTCGCACCTCGGGAGCACAGGTCGGCCGGATTATCGCCAGACCTGACATGACTCCACTGGTGCGTGGCTGATTCATCGTGGATAATCGTGAGCCGGTTAGCAACAAAAGTACTAAACCGGCTCCGTACGTTGTTGATATAGTAAAGTACTATCGTTGAATCCGTCCAGAAGCTCACCGACCAAATGTAGAGATCGAAACATCTCTTCACAGCTTGCACCACCCTGACTGCCAATACGGCTGCGCTGAGTTCAAGGCGTGGGATTGAGACCGACTTCAGTGGAGCAACGCGGGCTTTGGCGAACAGGATCCTCGTGGTATATTGTCCATCTCCTGCGCACCATCGTCCGTACACCACAGCTCCATAACCGACTTCGGATGCATCGGAAAAGGCATGTAGTTCTTCAGTCCGTGTCGTATAGCCATTAGTCAAACATCGTGGGATTCTTATGTCCCCTAATTTCTTCAAGGTGTTCAAAAATTCCTCCCAGTCCAGCCGGTCCCCTCGGTTCAGTGACTGGTCCCAATCAACTTTCTTACGGCACAGCCGCTGCAGCAAGAACTTCCCGGGTAGCAGTCATGGTGAGACGAAACCGAGCGGGTCGAACAAACTTGAGACGGCAGGTAGTAAGCCACGACGGGTTATTGGCAGCTCGGGAACGTTTAGTTCGAAAACAAAATCGTCCGTTTCCGCGTCCCATTGTATCCCTAAAGTGCGCTCGATAGGAAGTGGAGAGCCGTCCAAATCTCTTACCCTTTCGGCCTTTTCGTGATACGGGATGACATTCAGCACTTCTGAAGCGTTCGACATCCATTTAGTTAGATGGAAGCCACCCTCTTCCAGCAATCTCGTCAGACCCCTGAACTGCTCTAGAGCTGATTCCACATCAACGAATGACCCAAGGTAGTCGTTGACATAGAAGTTTCTGCTGAGGCATTCTACCACCGTCCGATGTAATAGATCGCCATGTTTGTTCGCTGATTCTCGGAGGGCGTAGTTGGCACAAAATGGTGACGATATGGCTCCGAAGGGGTGGACGGTCATTCTATAATTCACCACTGCGTTGTCCCGGTCGCTCCCTTCCCACCACAGGAAACGCAAAGCATCTCGTTCTCCTACCGGAATCTTCACCTAATGGAACATTTCCCTAATGTCAGCAGACAAAGCCACTTTACCCACTCTGAAACGGCACAAAACATCGATCAGTGGTGTGGTCTAGTCAGGCCCCTGTGGTAGGCGATCGTTTAACGACCTGCCCTGGAACTTGGCCGCACAGTCGAAAACCACCCGCAGTTTATTGGGTTTCTTGGGGTTGATAACCGGATGGTGAGGCAGATACCAGATACCCCTTTTGCTGTCGGTGTTAACAGGCACATTTTCAACGTAACCGAGGGTCTCGTTTCGCTTCATCAAACCCGCGTATCGTTCCCACAGATTCTGGTCTCGAATGAAGCGTTCTTTTAGTCGTAGTAATAGTTGGAGAACATAATTTCTGTTGTCAGTCCACGGGTCGACCGGTGTGCGCCATGGGAGGGGAACCTCGAACTGTTTTTTGAGGCCTCTAGTGCCTTGCCGCACCGTTTGTAGAGCGAAGTGATCCTCTTGAGACAACGTCAGTCTTTCGTCTCCAATGTCATGAAACTCGTTTTCATGCAGCGGTTGCAGATGATACTCTATGCGGTCCGTTTCGGCGGATAAGTAATTCACGGAACCGCGTACCCCTACTGGACCGTATAACATCCATCCCAGGGCCGTGCGTACGGCATGAGGTGCCTGGCGGTCGCCCACTCTCTGGTCAAGCACCCAATGCGCCTCTGGCACGTCGCAGCCGATGAGGAGATCCACTTCATCATCTTCCCAGTCTACAACGGTTACATCCTGCAGGTGGGGCCACCGAGTCAAGATTGCGTTCACCGACCTTGGTGCTCGCATGGGGAGATCCGCTAACGTGAATGCCTCCGTTGGTTCAATTTCCTCGTTAGTGTCTAGAGATATGAGTTGCAGCCTTAATCTACCGGCGGTCATTACCTGTGTTCCGCCCACCGTGCTCACCGCTAACGACGTCGCACCTTTAGCCAGTTGGTGTTTGTCGGCAAACCGCTCTTTCACTAAAGTGGTGTCGGATCCACTATCAACGAAAGCCAACGCCTTGACTATCCCAGTCGGAGTCACTACTCCCACGGCCACTACGCCTAAACGTACCGGTTTACTGGCAGATTGTGAAGTTGAACAAATCACGCTGGGCTTGGCACTCGCCTCGGATATGGTTACTCTCGCCTGATGCAGCAACCGATGGTGTCTGCCCGTGCAGCCCTCGTAACCACATCGATTCCTTGTTCTACAGGCTGCTGCCCGGTGCATGGTGTTGAGACAGATAAAACATGCTCCTGCCATCCTCGCCATTCCCCACCGTTCGTCTATTGTGGCGTTGCCGAACTTGGGGCATTCTGGTAGGCCATGGCTAGTACCACAGGATCTGCAATTTGGTTTCGCCGTAGCATCTCGTGAAATGACGTGTGTATTGGTCCAAGGCTGGTACTTTGGATGTTCTCGTACAGGGGTTTGGACTTGGCTAGTACTGGGCTTGTTTGCTCGGTTGCTGCCCCGGATGAGTCGGCCGAATCTGCTGTCAGCTATTTTCGTTTGCCTGTCTAAGTATTCAGTCAGGTCTTCGAAGTTGGCTTCTCTGTCACTTCGGCTTATCCGTTCAGCTTCTTCCGCCCACCGACCCTGTAGTTCGGGAGAGAGGTGACGGACTATGCCTTCCAAAGTGTGCATGGCGTCTAGGTCAGCCCTGTAACCTAAATGGTCGAGGGCTATTGAGCAGTTCTGCATCTTAACCACCAGTTCGGCCATTGTGTAGCGGTCGCCCTTGGTTCTCTTTGCCTCTACCATCGCGCCCTCTATTAGGTTACGGGCTACTTTGAACGGTTGGCCGAACAAAACCCTTAGAATCTTCCTTGCCCTTGTGTAGCCTTGGTCCAGGTCGAGCATGGTGCACCCGTCGATAGCTTCTCGCGCTCGGCCCCGGCAGTAGTGAGTAAGGTAGAGAAGCCTTTGCCCAGGGTCGGTTACCTTATTTTCAACGAACGTCTCGAACTGTTTGACAAACTTGCAGTATTGCTCAGCTCGCCCGTCGAAAACCGTTAACTCCACTCTAGGCAGATCGATCGATGGTGGTTTGTAGTCGGCGACCGGCGTGGGGTTCCCTACCTTATTGCACCCTAACCTATCGGAAGTGTCGAAGTCACTGGTCTCATGCTCTCGCTGTTTCTGTGTACACTTCTCTGCTTCCTGCGCCTGTAGTCTAGCCGATAGTAACTGTTGCTCTAGTTCTAGTATTCTCAGCTTATATAAATCAACATCCTTACGATCAATATTGTTCTCAATAACACATGAACTAGCACTGACAGGACTAGGCGATCTAGCATTAACTAAAGAACCATATGTACCCAAAACCTCCCCAGAGACTTGCCGTATTACTTCCTGTCCGGATTCCACTGCTTTTGATTCTTTTCTTGGCATTTTGCGTGATTTTTCCTCGTTCCGAATTGATCTATTGAGTATTGTAACGAACGTTTGAGCAATGCGTAGCCAAATTCGCAACGGATCCCGAAATCAGAAGACGATTATCCGTGATATTCTACGATACTAGATTATTACAATAAACAATGACATAAACAATATAGAAACCTCAATAATACGATCACAAGGACTCAACAACGAGAAACCGAATAGCAGCGTGTGTAACAGCCGGTCGTGGAAAATCCCCCTTTTTTCCCTCGCGATTCAGTGTTTTTCCCAACATCACTCATTTCCATACACTATTGACTTGTCTTTACGAACTGGTTGTTTTTCTGGACCAATTGTTGTTTGTTCGCGCCCAGAGCGCTATTTTGGCACATCCTTGTTCAGGACCTGCGTGACGCACGTGCTGTCTGCTATCAAAGGTTTTTAATTTATCTATGAGCAGTAGCGTCTTCCCCTCCCATTGGAAAACATCAGTTATTATCCCAATTCTTAAGAAAGGTTCACGCCAGGACCTAACCAACTATCGACCACTGAACCACACCCCTATAGTTTCCCGAATTATGGAAAGACTGATAAAAAATATGCTTACAACTCATTTACTAAACAATAACCTCATTAACACTGGACAGCACGATTTTCTTCAAAAAAGATCCTGTGCCACCTGTATGTGTGACTTCCTTAACCTAATAACTACGGCCACTAACAGTGGTAAATCAGTGATTGTAATCCTCCTTGACATGACTAAAGCTTTCGATCGAGTATCCCACAATAGGCTCATGGCGAAGATGAAAACCTACGGAATTGTTGACCCGATCCTGAGTTGGTTTTCATCATATCTAACATCCCGAAAGCAGGTGGTGGACGTTGATGGCAGTTTATCATCACCTCTACCAGTTACTAGTGGAGTTATTCAGGGTAGTGTACTAGGTCCCTTACTTTTTCTTATATATGTTAATGACATTTTCAACGTCATCACACACGGGGCTGCGTTCCTTTTTGCAGATGACATAAAAATTATGTACTCCTTTGAACCTGACGCCTTAGCTTCTACCATTGCTAGCATAACGAGCGATTTACTATCGCTAGACTCATGGAGCAACCAATGGTTGATGAAATTCTCCGCTGTCAAAAGTTGTATCCTTATGTATAAGTGTCAGGTTCCCGCGGGAATGTTTAAAATTAATGATCAGTTCATCCCCAACAGTCCGGAATTAAGGGACTTGGGATTACAATATTCTTCTACATTTAATTTCTCCGAACATTCGGCCGTGCAGGTTGCTAAAGCTAGACGGCTAATTGGTCTGATTAATAGAACCTTCAGTCTTACAGAGAGCAAGCTAAGCATTTTTAAAACTCATGTAAGACCACTTCTGGAATATTGCACTGTCGTCTTTTCTAACATGCGGCAGATTGACAGATTTGCAATTGAGAATGTACAACGTAGATTTACCAAACAACTACTAGGATATTCCTCGCCTTTAAATTATATGGAAAGGTGTGAAATATTGCACCTAGAGCCCCTATGGCTGCGCCGTCTACGAATGAACCTGTCTTTCTTTTGCAATATTGTAAAACGTACATCTTGCAATTCAGCCCCCCAGGTCAAAACTCCCTCCAACTATTCTTTACGACATAGGGACTCTATGGTCTTGATTCCAGTATCCAGGACTGCGATGCGGTCAAACTTCTTTATTGTTAAATATTCTTCCCTCTGGAACAAACTCCCACCTCAACTTAGGTCAATGTCTTCGGCCTCTTTATTATTCAAAAAAGAAATAAATAAACATCTAACTGTCCAAAAACTGATCCGTATGCATGATCCCTACATGTCTATTACCCGAGCCTACGAACTGGGCCTGGGATACTAACCAAAAGCTTAACAACTTTGTTCAGTACCAACGGATGGTAAAGAGCATTCTGTATTATAGTTAGCAAATAAAAGCAGTCCAACCTATACTCCATGACTGTCAACAGCACACTCCACGTGTTTGTCTAGCCACTTCCTATTTTCAACGCTTCTGACCACGACCCCCTACTGGCCACCGTTACTCCGGTGATTCTTTTTTCATGCTGTCAGATTTTACCATAGTCGGTTAGGTTCTTCTTTTTTTTATCAGCTGCCGCCAGGTATAAGAGCATTTATAATGTTAGAAAATACATAGCAGCATATATAATATGGTCCTCAAGGTACCAGTCTCATCCACGCTTCAACTACTTACTCATTGAGACCCTATTTCAACACAAGATTCCAGGCCTCGTTCTGATGAACGAATCGCCACAATCGATGTGGTCTTCCATAAACCATTCGTCGAACTACACATAAGTATTTGCCCCCCAGTGTCGCCTATTCTCGCTTCCTTGCTTTTTTGGTAACTCTCACTAAGCCTCACAAGAATTAGTCGCTAGTACCGGTCTTCTCCGCTTTCCGTATGTTGTTTAATCCAAAAAACAAGACCTCAACGTCGCGACCACCCATTTCTGTTACTGGCATGATATTGGTGTTCTGTCTTTCTCCCCTAACCCACAGCTGGTAGAATTGCCAGACTGCAGCCCTCTCCGTTTTGTTCTCAGAACCTGTACCCTAAGGACGATTGTCGCCGTCCACTTCCCAGGAATAACTTGGACCCTCTCTTGCTGGACAGGACAAACGAGATTTACACACAACTTCATTTTCGCCCGTCTCACGATCGCTTTCCCCAAGATTCCCGCCATCGGACTTCTTGAACCTGGACTACTCGATCTCACTGCATTCATACAACTCATTTTAATCCCATATGTCATTATGCCCGTTCCGTGTTAGAACTCGCTAATACTGTTCAAACACTGGCACCTTTATTGTCACTGTTCATTGTTTCATCGGTCACCAAAAAAAAACGTCCGGCGCTGACATATCTTTCAGTAGTCATCCAGTGGGCAGCGAAGTAATTAGTAACTACCTGCACTCTTCATCGGTCCATCCGATCGCATCCGCAATGCTGTTGCATCGAGTGTTCGGGCTCTGTAGATCACTGCGTTCCCTCCACGATTGAACGTCTTCGATACACTTCCCATGCTGCATCGCCGCTCCGTTCCCATCATTTGTTACACCTGTCAAATTGGTCATTAGAAATGTGACACTCACCGTCTACTAACTATACCATCACCGTTATCGAGACCTTTGATTTTCCAGATGTTGCATTCGTGTTATATTACCGAAACTGACCCCGTATGCAGCCTCTAAATCACACCACTATCTGCACCGGCCGATACATTTTATTTCTATATTCGTTGATCCACGGCCGCTTCCCGCGATATACCTGTGCAGTTTTATTGATCTGTCATTTTTGCATGGTACATACCACACAGCATTCATCTATTGACGTACACTTATCTGTGGATTACTTTACCTTTCCTCTCGCAGAACTGAACACCTGTATAATGGATGTAACCACACGGTCAATATTGATTAGTCTTCCACTTCCGCTTTGACATTTCATACCAACCCTACATAAAGTTTATAACTTGCCGCACGCTCACCTGTTTTACTCCGGCCTTTCCCTGCCACCATCACTCTGGTAGTATCCCTCCCAAGAAATACGCAATTGTTTGCAACATATATGATTCCTCCAGTATACAGCCACCACTTTATATACTACCATCTTTTCAGACTGAAATATTTCCATGTTAATACTTCTTGACATGCCTGTAGTAAAGTGAATAATTCACCGAACGCTTCGACGAGATTTTTATCCATATGCCTCTCATATTCTGTAGCGCACCAAAAACATTTCCTTTCAATATGTTCGAATTTCCACTAGTGTAATTATTTCATATACCACTTATGCACGTACTCCAGACCAACTGACATCATTCGACCTTGAACTTCAAATTTGCCGGGCATTACTACAGTTTTAGTTCACTGTAACACTCTCTCTGATACTTTGCATGCACTTGTTGTACCCTTTTGTGAATTGTCATTCCGGCATCACTATAATCATCTGATCATGCATTCTAGCATGCTTCGGGCGCATCCGAAATATACAATTATTATTATTATTATTATTATCAAAGCCCGCGTTGCTCCACTGAAGTCGGTCTCAATCCCACGCCTTGAACTCAGCGCAGCCGTGTTGGCAGTCAGGGTGGTGCAAGCTGTGAAGAGATGTTTCGATCTCTACATTTGGTCGGTGAGCTTCTGGACGGATTCAACGATAGTACTTTACTACATTAACAACGTACGGAGCCGGTTTAGTACTTTTGTTGCTAACCGGCTCACGATTATCCACGATGAATCGGCCACGCACCAGTGGAGTCATGTCAGGTCTGGCGATAATCCGGCCGACCTGTGCTCCCGAGGTGCGAACAACTTCAGGCAACTAGACACGTGGACGAGAGGGCCAAACTTCCTGCAATTGCCCAAACAGGACTGGCCCGTGTTCGAATTAAAACCCCCTACGGAATTGGAACTGGAGATCAAAGGCGTAGTGATAGCAACCAACGTCGTCGAAGCGTCGCCCATTTTATCGCGACTGGTCAGGTTTTCTTCCTGGATGAAGATGCTTCGTTCGCTAGTTTGGTTAACCAGGTTCAAGAGAAATTTACTAGTCATGAAAGGGCTACGGCCCTCAGGTCGGATACCGGTCGGCCCGATAGGTTCCGGTGAGCTACAAGCGGCAGAGTACGATATTTTCAGAATGATACAACGCGAGGCTTTCGCCCGAGAACTCAAGAGGGCGGAAGAAGTGTGGCTGACCAATGAAGACATGCCATCTCCAAGAGGCGAGCTGAAGCGTTTAAACCCCAAAATCATCAACGGACTGCTGCGGGTGGATGGTAGGCTGACCAACGCCCACCTGAACTTCGACACAAAGTATCCTATACTGCTGCCTGCGAGACAACCCGTAGTAGAGCTAATGATTCAACACATCCACGCCGTGGAGGGACATGCCGGGGAAAGTCACGTGACGAGCGTCATCCGAAAGTGTCTTTGGTTGTTGAGAGGACGAGAGACTGTAAAACGCGTGATCCGACGGTGTGTGCAATGCAGGAGACGCAATGCCACAGCAGGCAAACAACTCATGGCCCCGCTACCAGAATGCAGGGTGACTACGGGCTGGTGTCCGTTCAGTGACACCGGGTTGGACTATTTCGGGCCCTTGTGGATCAAGTGCGGGAAAAGATTAGAAAAGCGATATGGATGTATCATGACGTGCATGAAGTCACGTGCGGTACACCTAGAAGTCGCACATTCGATGACGACCGATTCGTTTCTACGGGCCTTGCAAAGATTTATCAACCGAAGAGGCGTACCGGCCGATATATACTCAGATAATGGATCGAACTTTGTGGGCGCTCAACGGGAATTGCAGCGTTGGCACAAGAACATAAACAGGGACGAACTGCAGAATCGAACCGTGGCCTACGGCATACGCTGGCATTTCAACCCCCCACAGGCCAGTCACCGAAGCGGCATATGGGAACGCATGATCCGGTCCGCCAGACGGATATTGCTGTCAATCATGGAGCAGCAGCCGCCCGACGACGAGACCCTGAACACCGTCATGACTGAGGTGGAGCGAATCCTGAACAACCGCCCCCTGGTTCCAGTATTGAACGGCGACCCCACCCACCTGGCGCTCACCCCAAACGACTTATTGACGCTAAGGTCGAACGAGGGTTTCCAAGGGCCGGTAAACCTTCGTGGGAGCTACCTCCACGGGTGGAAGCAAGCGAACTATCTGGCCAAGGTCTTCTGGAGGCGATGGCTACGGGAGTACCTACCGGCTTTGCAGACTCGACAGAAGTGGATGGCCAAAACAAGACCATTCAAAGTTGGGGACGTGGTTATGATCGCCGACGAACGCGCACATTTCAGCGCTTGGTCTTTGGGAGTAGTTACGGAAACCATCAAAAGCACCGACGAAATGATAAGAACGGTGAAGGTGAAGACAGCTAACGGAGTGCTCATTCGTGACATACGCAGTATTAACCTACTCGAGAGCGAAGATGGAGGAGCTGATAACCCTGTGGCCTAGTAAACCTTTTTTCACACCAGTAATCGAGGTGGATAAAGAAACACCATATATACCACACAATCTCCGTCAAACACGTTAAGGTGCTCGCGGTCCTTTCGTTGACATTACAGAAGGTTCTTTCCGATATGTGGTGATGAGTGCGATTCCATTATACATCCCGATACATACACGCATGCACGACGCACTCTACATCCCGTAAACCCATCATACATGTGACAGTGTTCTTTGTTCGCCTTTTGTTGACGCTACCGAATGCCCCTTGCACATGTGGAAGTAGTGGAGCTCAGGTCACACATGCATGCTACATTTACTCGTTTTCTTGCCACGCGGTCTTTTGTTGACATTGCAGAAAGTCCTCCTTTGATGTGTAGTCATAACTGTGATTTCATTGTAACCCCGGCACACACACACACGCACGCACACGCACACACACACACTCAAGCGCGTACATCCAGGACCGGACGGCCCCTTACGAGGACAACGTCTATGTGACCATTCACGCCCGCCATCGGTCATTTGGTCTTGTGGAAGATGTAGACTAGCCTCACGTCTATGTAGCCAATGGGTTAGGTGCGACCAGTAGTAGAACGTCGACGACGAGCATTAGACGCGCGCACTGACAGCAGGGCCTAGGCAGGTGGGAAGAATCAGTACCTTTATACCGAACCTTTGACTCTGCTAAGGATCCAGGAGGATTTTGGTGGGCGGTGTAACAGCCGGTCGTGGAAAATCCCCCTTTTTTCCCTCGCGATTCAGTGTTTTTTCCCAACATCACTCATTTCCATACACTATTGACTTGTCTTTACGAACTGGTTGTTTTTCTGGACCAATTGTTGTTTGTTCGCGCCCAGAGCGCTATTTTGGCACATCCTTGTTCAGGACCTGCGTGACGCACGTGCTGTCTGCTCACACGCTGCTATTCGGTTTCTCGTTGTTGAGACTTTGTGATCGTATTATTGAGGTTTCTATATTGTTTACGTCATTGTTTATTTTAATAATCTAGTATCGTAGAATTATCACGGATAATCGCCTTCTGATTTCGGGATCCGTTGCGAATTTGGCTACGCATTGCTCAAACGTTCGTAACAGCGTGTGAGCAGACAGCACGTGCGTCACGCAGGTCCTGAACAAGGATGTGCCAAAGTAGCGCTCTGGGCGCGAACAAACAACAATTGGTCCAGAAAAACAACCAGTTCGTAAAGACAAGTCAATAGTGTATGGAAATGAGTGATGTTGGGAAAAACACTGAATCGCGAGGGAAGAAAGGGGGATTTTCCACGACCGTTGATTCGATTTGCTCGTTAATGTCTACGAAGATGAGTTCCAACCTCAACTTGCCGGCAGTCATTACTTGTGTTCTTCCCACCGTGCTCACTGCTAACGACGTCGTACATTTAGCGAGCCCGCGATTGTCGGCTGACGCTCCTTCACTAGGGTAGCGTCAGATCCACTATCGACGAAAGACAACGCTTTGACCACCCCAGTTGGGGTCACCGCTCCCACGGCAACTACTTGTAAACGTACTACTTTACTGGCAGACCGCGACGTTGAACAAATCACACTGGGCTTGGTGTTTGTCTCTGTTGTAGTTTCTCTCGCCTGGTGTAACAACCCATGGTGTCTGCCCGCGCAACCCTCGTGTTCACATCTAGCATTTGTTCGACGAGCTGCCGCCCGGCGTGTGGTGTTGAGGCATATAAGGCACGCTCTTGTAGTCCCCGCCATTCTCCATCGTACTTGTATTGTGGCGTTGACGAACTTGAGGAATTATAGTGACCCACGTCTAGCTTCAAAGGACCTGCAACTTGGATGCGCTAGAGCCTCGCGTGAAATAGCGTGTGCATTGGTCCATGGCTGATATTTCGGATGTTCCCGTGAAGTAGTCTGAGCCAGGCTAGTGCTAGATTTGTTTACTCGATCACTGTCCCAAATGAGTCGGCCGAACCTACTGTCGGCTACTTTGGTTTGTCTGTCCAAGTATTCGGTCAAGTCTTTGGAGTTAGCCTCACGGTCACCATGGCCTATACGTTCCGCCTCTTTCGCCAACCGACCCTGTAGTTCGGGAGAGAAGTGACTGCCTATGCCCTCCAACGTATACATTACATCGAGGTGAGCAATATAACCTAGATGGTCGAGGGCTATTTTAACAGCTCTGCATTTTGGTCACCAGGTCAGCCATTGTACAGACGTCGCCCTTGGTTCTTTTGCCTCTACCCTCACGCCCTCTATTAGGTCACGGGCTACCTTGAAAGGTTGGCCAAACAGGTCCCTCACGATCTTCCTTGCTCGGGTGTAGCCTTGTTCCGGGTCGAGTACGGTACGCCCGTCGGTAGCTTCCCTTGCTCGGCCTCGACAGTAACGAGTCAGATGGGGAAGCCTTTGCCGGGGATCGGTTATCTTATTGTCGACGAAAGTTTCGAACTGCCTGACGAACTTGCAGTAGTGTTCAGATCGCTCGTCGAAAACAGTCAGTTCTACTCTTGTCAGGTCAATTGTTGGTGCGTTGATGTTTTATGTTCGACGCTCTGCGCAGGGTTCCCTATTTTAATCTGTCCCGATCAGTCAGATAGCTCGTAGTCGTTGACCTTCTCACACTCGTTCTACCTATACTTCTGTTCTGCTTCCTGGGCCCGTTGTCCAGCCTACAACAGCTGTTGTTCTAGGTCTAATATCCTTATCTTAAGTGGATCGACATCCTTACAATCCATATTACCTTCAGTGATACATGAGCTAGTCTGAAAGGACTAGGTGATCTAGCATTAAATGAGGAATCGAAAGTACCCAAAACCTCCCCAATGATTTGCCGTATCACTTCCTGTCAGGATTCCAACGGCCTCAATCCTTTTCATGGCATTTTGCGTATTTTCTCGTTCCAAATTGATCAATTGAGTATTTTACCACACGTTTGAGCAGTGCGTAGCCACATCTGCAAAGGATCCCGAAATCAAAAAGCCGATTATCCGTGAGATCCTACGATACTGGATTATTGAATGAACAATGACACGAAACAGGTACAAACCCCAATTATGCAATCACAAGGTCTCAAAAAACGAGAACCGAATTGCAACGTGCGAGAAGGAAGCACGTACGTCACGCAGGTCCAGAACAAGGAAATGCCTGAGCAGCGCGTTGGGCGCGAAAAAACAGGCGTTCGTCCGTAAAAACATACGGCGGATAAAACAAGTCAATAGAGTAAATAAGTGATTGATGCTAAGGGGACATGGAAACTGCAGTGGTTTTGGGGGATTTTCCACGCCCGGTCGTTTCAGCCATTGAGCCCCTACCGCGGAAGCTGGCGAAAAAGTGAGGATGTTTGCTAGTCTGCCGATATCTGTACGATTTGAAAGGGTTCTGAAGGACTCTGAGAGATCCATGAGCCTGAGCCAGGAAGGTAAAAGGGAAAAAAGTGGTGTCAACTCCCATACATCAAGTAGTGACGTCAAACCCTGCCTATTTGCTTACCAAACACCATTGCTTATCTGAACTCGCGAGGTCAGGTGCTGCGGCCACTTGACCGTTGCCCAAGCACGATACGGAAGCTTTTCCAATCCACAACAACCACTCTCTCCTTACCGGTAGTGTTCTTCCAATGGATTGTAGGAAACATTGCCCTGGTGATTGTGGTGGCGTATTGTATGGTTCCACGGTAACGGACTGCTGGTCCACGCATAGTGGGAAGTACTAGCAAACGGAAGTAATAGGGAGGCAACTTGGTAAGTTCTAACCTACTTGAAATACACCGCCACATAAAACTCACAAGCACCCAAGGTACCACGGTTTCTCAATATGGTTGGACTCACGCGAAATATGTAACAAAGTTTGGTTTTTATGCTTGGGCTGCAAATAGCGCCATAGCAAGGTGAAAATATTTTCCAATTAACTTTCTCATTCAGCCGAACAGCTTGGTTTTATGGTAGTTTCCACTACTACTTCAACTCCCATTCAAGTGTCGATTGACCTTCGAAATTCTCTCCTCTCTTTCCTCTTTACCCTAAAATCTTGTTTCCCCTTTTCTTCTCTCAGTGTCACCATCTCAGCAATCCATTAGGTAAATATACTAGGCCACTAGAAAACCGTAAGCATTGTTCACGTGAACACCACCAAGGCAGCCGTGAAAGAGAACTAATGAAAAGTAGAAACAAGAGGCGCTCAACAAACCACCTGCGCCGGTACCTGTCATCACAATATGCTGGAGCAAAATCCTCAAACAAACTTCCATGGTTTGTGCATATGTATGATAAAGCGCGTGCTAATTTCTTGCTTATTTTTTCCTTTGAAGGTGCGGAAAATTTTTCAGCTACGTAGGCTGGATTCAAACTGCGCCACATTCGAATTTGTATCCCCCGGGGAGGTTCCCTATCCGTACCGGTGCAAGCATCTGGAGGCCCCTTAGGCTCGCGCCCTCTCTCGTCCTGGAATCCTGTTCTGTCCTGTCCTCTCCTGACCGGATCTGACCAGAGGCGGACGTGGCGATAAGTTTCTGCGGTAGATCCAGTTACATGCACTTACGGCGCATGTGACACAGGCCACTGAACACAGAGGTGGACAGTACCCGTCTCTCCATGATTTAATTAAAACTCGGCACCATCAGGACGTTAAAATGCTTAAGTGGGAAGGGCCACTGGGCAAGAGTGATCGTGTAGTCTCAAGGGTCACAACAGGACTTAGCAAGGCTCCGCGGGAAGTAGTGTTACGTCGGCTCTATGGGAGAATCAATATAGGTGAACTATAGAGGTCGGCGGAGGAAATTCAGTGGACACCGAGACACACAAACGCCTCAGCAGAGGAACACTCGGATGCCATCAAGATGGGGCTACTCGTACTTACAGAGGAGGGTGGACAGCAGTAGAAACCAGCCCCATGTTGGAAGTCACAAGTCCGCAAGGTTACAGTCATTCGTAGGCAACGATGGGCGGCGCACAAGCTTTACAAAAATCAGGTTGCATGGGACAGCTTTAAGATGGCTAGGGATAATGCTGAAGCGATCCAAAGAGTAGAGCAATAAGCCTTCGAGTGCCAGTTAGCTGCGTCGGTCGGCACAAACAAAAGCAGTTCTACGCTTACGTGCAATCCCACTGACGTATGGGAGAAAGTGTAGCAACTTTGGAAGGAGCACAAGCGCAACCAGCTCTAAGCGATGAAGACAAGGCTGATATGCTCTTGGCTTTCTTCGAGAGCATATATCGGCCGGCAAATAATTTAGAAGAAAGAATGGGGGCACAGACGCCTCCAATACCCGAACTTGCAGTAGGAGAAGTGTACGCGGAGCTGCAAACCTTGAACAGATATAAAGCAGCAAGACAAGATGGGATCCACCCAGCCATCGTCCAACCTCTGGCAGAGGTCCCCAAGGCTCCGGTGACGAAGCTGTATGAAACCTCACTTAGAGAAGGAATTGTGCCGGGCGACTGGAGGAGAGCAACAGTAGTAGGAATTTACAAGAGTGGGCCCCGGCAAAAAGCCGAAAATTACCGGCCGGTTAGCTTAACTTCAGTATTGTGTAAGTGCCTGGAGCGAGTAGTCAGGAAACGGATCTCTAGGCATTTGGTTCAACATAGCCTCATATCAAACACTCAGCATGGGTTTGTTGCAGGACGATCGTATCTGACGAATCTCCTGCTGTTCCTCGATGGGGCAACCAAGAGCCTCGACGAACGGCAGTTGATTGTAGTCTGCTACTTGGAATTCAGCAAGGCCTTTCATCCCGTGGACCACAGATTTCTGGACGTCAAACTGTAGTCTATGGCAACTGTTCAAAATGAAAGACAATGGATAAATAATCTTTCAGCTGGACGAACTTCTGGTGTTAAGGTGGGTAGTCATGTCTTAGTATAGTATAGTATCGTATATTTCTTGGCCGTGGTCAATACACATGCACAAGGCAAGATCAGGGTATACGGCAGTACATGTCAATGTGAGGTATTCACAAATTCTAAATTTGCAAATCACACAGCAACCGAAATACACAAGTAAAGTCATGTAGTGTTTGAGTGAACAAAAGTGGTAATGGTTGAGGCGGGAATTCCGAATCGGTTTCGAAATCGCTGGGGGCGGTGTGGATAGCTGGACAGTCGTGGGATTGCTGATATAAGCGACAAATGGACGGTCACTAACGAGTAACCGGACGGAAGAGATGCCGAAGAAACTTGTTAGAAGTAAAGCAAGCGTGGGGCTTTCAAAGTGCAGTCAGAGATATCAGCGGAATATTGGACACTGATCCAGCATTGGATAACTAATTGTGGAGGAAGCATGTGAAATAAAGACAAGTGAGTCAAAGGTGATAACAAAACGGACCTTTTGTGCAGGTGATTACAGTGTCATATGGAAATTCAAATAAAGGCGAAAAGCTTTGCAGGGACTTCAGTGAACTTTTGAAGAGCATGAATGGTGTATAAACATATAACGGACTTTTAAAGAAAAGAAAAGCCGTCAATGAAACGGATTAGCGGAGTCAAACGTCAATGGTTCGGCTAGGCAGGAGTTGGAAGAGTGTAAAATGTTTTTTTGTATGTGATAGAAAACTGTTAACCAAATTATGGTTGGCTGCAGATGGCTGGTATTCTGTTCCGTAAAGACCTTGGTTGCAGGTGGTGGGCAGGTAGGATGTTGAGGGAAGCAGGTAAAAAAGGGCTGGTTTGACGAAGTTGACAGCTGCGAAGGCTGGGTTCCGGCCATTGGTTTTGTACTGCAACACGGGAAGAATTGAACTGTTGGGTTGGATTATTTGGGAATAAACGTTGAGCGGATGTGTTGATGGTTGGTGTCTGAATCACCTCTGCGATCCGGTGAGACTTCCATGAGGTTTTGTTAATCCGTGTACGGTGCCCCATGTAACGTCAGCGGGCGAGAGTATAGGTTTAAACCATTGATCAAATCGTCCAGTCCTTACGGTGATCCGGAATAAACGTCGATTCGGCCGATGGCTACCCAAGTAACCGATGCAATCTGGAAGAGATCAGGAGTGCGGCAGTCTGGAGAGTGTTCCAGCTGTGGGTTATGGTTATCGTTTTTATGGAAGCAAGAAAATGAAAATTTTGTTATCCGAACAGTTAGTTATCGTTTGGCTAGTGGACCGGTCTATTAGGGATCCCTAGACGGAGACTGGTAGCTTTCTAGGGTAGTTGGGTGATAGTAGAGATTTTGGGGCGATATCAGGTAGGCGGCGGATGAGGAGAGGGTGTCCGTTAGGGAACCAGGAATAAAACAATAGTAGATGGTATGGTCTGGAAGAAGAATGAGAAAATAGGAAGATAACAGTCTGGTCAGTTCACCAGCTGTGGTCGAGGACGGCAAACAGTAAAAAGGAGAAAAACACTGAGTGTAAAAATGAGGATTTTTCATGTGGGGGCAAACGTGCTGGTATTCGGCAGGGGCATACGGATTCCGGTTGGAATGGGGTCTTAACTTACCATGAGCATATGCGCAGAGAAGTGAAGCCTAGTTACTAAGGAATGGTAATCCGTGTGGCAAGTCTTCAGTGTACGATAAAGGAGCAGTAAAAGCAGGATGGGATGGCTGAGTTCTAGCCTGAGCCAGGAATTAAGTGAGAGCGAGCACCCATCGCTAAAGGACGGAGCGGTTTTATTTATATATATGCAAATTGTGTTGTAAAATGGCACAATCTAGTTAGGAAGGGGGACAAGTGATTGGAGCATACCATGGTATATATATATATATATATGTATATATATATATATATTGATGTATAGGTGGGTGCGATCATCGGACGGGTCATGCGAAAGCGGTCGGACGCAAAAGACCATGGCAAGGAAAGTGAGATAGAGTGACGCAGCTGAGGATCAACGGTTAACGGAAAGAAGAACAAAAGTTAAGCACGGGCTCATCGGTGCGGCGGATCCCAAAGGCACATTGAGGCCGTGAAACGTGAGACTAAAAGGAAAACGCCTAAGTGTGGCTAAAACTTTCAATGGGAAAGTTAGTATTTCGCCTAGAGTGGTCATTGAGGAGGAGTAAAGACCAAGTTCTGCATGAAGTAACAGAAGAACCTTAGCTGGGGGATAGGGTGGGAGCAGAAATGGTAACGTCATAACTGGGTGTTGAGTTCAGTTAGTGAGTCACGCTAAGTGGGATGAATCAGACTGGATTTTCCAGTTCGAAGTCGCAGGTGTAACAAAAGGGGTGCCACAGGACTCGGTGCCCAGCCCTTTGCTCTTCCCCATCTTAATCAATGACCCAGCACGTGAGCTCACAAACCCTACCTTTAGGTTTGCCAATGACGTCAAGATAGCCGGAGTATATATAGAACTTGGCATGTTAGCAGCACAAAACTGGTCACGCAAATGGGACCTCCCACCGAACTTCACCAAGTGTCAATGCTTGACCACAAATACAGGGGCTAGAGGGAATGGTGTGGTCTCGTTGCAAGTGGTCCCTCAGGCAAAAGACTTGGGCGTCATACACGACAACAGCTTCAAGCCGTCGAAGCAGTGCACCGCAGCACCCGACATGGCCAGGAGAGAACTCTTCCGAGTTAGATCCATTATGTCTCATAGAGAGCCGGAGATTTTCTTTCCGATATGCCAAACCATAGTCAGGCCGCATATGGAGTACTGCGTGCAAGCCTGGATATAGTGCTACCAGAAAGATACAGACCGTCTGGAGGGAGTGCAAGTGCTAGCCACTAGAATGGTGACTGGGCAAAGGGGGGCAGCCACACAGAGCTTCTCAGTGCCCCAGATCAGTTCTCAATGGAAGAAAGGCTCATTCGCGGGGACTTGATAGAAACCTTCAAGGTGATGAAGGGATTTTCAGGAATAGATCGAGAAGGCCTTGTCTCTCCGATGTCAGAGAGAGGTACAAGGGGGCATAGTCTTAGATTACAAAGAAAGCATTCGAGGCCCCAAGTTAGGGCGAAGTGCTTCTCTAACAGAGTGGTACCCTATTGACATGAGCTCCCGGAGGAGTTACTAAACACCACAGCAGTGGAGGCTTTTAAGAAAGCGGTAGACCTGTGTTCGGTGGTAGTACACCCCTAGTTATTTTAGGCAGTTTTTAGGGTCAGATGCAATTTACTCATTGTTTCCACCTTTCTCTGCCAGGATTGATACTGCACAAAATTTCTGCCTTTCAGAAAAAGAAAATCACGCAGCGCTGGGGGCTATGGAAACGCGCTGACAACACAACTATCTCGACACACGGTCGGCAGTAGATTCCAGAAAAAGGGGACATAAACAGAAGCTGATAAAAGCCCGAGCTAGATTGATGGCTAGATCGCAATTCTTCAGCGGGCCCAGATGGCATTCATCCACCTATCATCAATCCGTTGGCGGATATCATAGCTCCATCGGTATGCAGGCTGAACAGATCCACGTTGGACCAGGGTGAGCTGCCTCAGGACTGGAAAGTCGCGGCAGTCGTGGCAATACATAGGAGTGGGCCTAAGTCGGCTGTGCAGAACTACACGCCGGTAGGCCTAACTAGCATCCCATGTAAAGCCCTGGAGAAGATCATCCGTGCCCATATCTGCCAGCACTTACTGCAGCGCTCCATGTTAAGTCCGGCGCAGCATGGATTCCTGAAAAATAGATCTTGTCTGACCAATCTCCTGTGCTTCTTAGATGAAATAACTCCACGACTGGACGAAGGTAAGCAAGTTGAGGTATGCTACCTCGACTTTAGCTAGGCGTTCGACTCCGTTAATCATCGCCTTTTGCTATGCAAGATGGAGACTTTCGGTATAGGTGGGCCAGTATATAGGTGGCTGGAGGACTTCCTCTTCCACAAGACGTTTTACGTCAAAGTGGGGGCCAGGTGCTCCAGTTTGGTGAACGTCACCAGTGGTGTGCCTCAGGGATCCGTCCTATGCCCGGTCCTATTCTTGTTATTTAATAATGGCCTGGCATCCGCTCTTCAATGGTCCAGCTTTATTTTTGCGGATGATGTGAAGATTGTTGGATCTAAGGGTGGGGCGGACTTGGGCAGGGAAATAGGTACCATCCTGAACTGGGCATACAAAAAGGACTTACCTCTGAACGCTGAAAAAAGCCACTTGCTGTCAAGGACAACAGAGAGCCCAACTGTCGCTCATGATCAAGGGCTGTTCACCGTAGAGGCAGTCAGTAGGGTTAAAGACCTTGGGGTCATCATGATTAGTGACTTCAAATGGTCGGAGCAGTGCAAAGCTGCTGCGCATAAGGCTCGTGGGGAGCTCTTTAGACTGCGATCAGCTTTGTCTTGCCGGCAGCCGGAGGTATTCGTACCCACTTACATGGCTATAGTACGACCTCACTTAGAAGGTAGCGTGCAGGCTTGGTCACTCTTCTGCAAGAAGGACGCCGCCTGCCTAGAGAAAGCCCAACGTCTCGCCACGCGGATGGTTGAAGGGCGGAGGAGTGAGACTTACGTGCAGAGGCACTGTGACCTAAATCTTTTCTCGTTGGAAAGGAGAAGTCGAGGGGATCTCATAGGAAAGTCCAAGGTAATGAAGGGCCTTTCTGGCCTTAGACCAGATGGTCTATTCCAAGTGGCCGTAGACTCCAGAACAAGGGGACATGAAAATAAGCTGATAAAAGCCCGAGCTAGGTTGATGGCTAGATCGCACTTCTTCAGCAACAGGGTTGTGAACAATTGGAACTGTCTGCCTGGTGGAATGGTAGATCTGCAGACAGTCCAATCCTTCAAAGGTGCCCTAGATCGCAAGTGGTACGAGATATTTCCTCGTAGTGAGCCTTGATTATATCAACTAGATGGATGACGGGTAGCACTGTGGTCCTTCTGGAGTATGTTTTAACAGACTTTTTCCCTCATTGCATACTGTCTCAGTGAACGCTCACACTGCATAATGTCTCTCGCAGTTGATGTTCGATGAGGTTTTCCGTTTCCCTCTCATTTTAGCGGGGATTCGACGAAATGCATTCGGTAGTGGTGGGTGCATAACTGGTGTGCATACCATCGAAGGAATTCTGGACGCTCGATTGGCCGTGGCCATTACCTGTCCTGTGCAAACTGAACTGAGCACCACAACAGTTAAGGCTTTTAAGAGAGCAGTAGAGGTTTGTCTGGTGGCAGTATACCCCGAGTTATTTTGAGCAGCTTTTAGGGTCAGATGCATTTTACTTATTGCTTCCACCTCAATATGCCAGGGCTGACACTGCACAAAATTTCTGCCTTTCAGAAAAAGAAAATCACGCATTGTTGGGAGCTAGGGAAACGCGCCGACAACACAACTACCTGGACACAAGATTGGCCCTAGCCACACCAATTCCTGTGCAAACTGAACTGAACTGAACATCAGGCCCTGTGCAAACTGATCTCCCAGTTTTAGCGGGGATTCGACGAAATACACTCGGCAGTGGTGGGTGCATAACTGGTGTGCATACCATCGAAGGAATTCTGGACGCTCGATTGGCCGTGGCCATTACCTGACCTGTGCAACCTGAGCTGAACTGAACTGAACTGAACTGAAGGTCACAGGAGCCACTCTGTTGTTCGTTTACTGTTCTCCGGTGCGTTTGTCCTGCTGGTTCGTCGTGTAGTAGTGTCGGTTCTCCAATTTCTTATGCGTGTTATTAGTTTTTCTTCGATCGTCCAGCAGTTTTTTTCGTCCTTCTTTGTCAGGTTATATTAGAACCCTTTCGGATTCGGGCTGTTTTTTGTAATTACCTACAGTCCGCCGAAACTCGGTGCAGTACGTTTGGTAAGGAATTAAAGCCCACCTGCTAAGGTGTCGGGACGCCAAAAGAATATTGTCACTCTATAAAACGCTCATAACTCCCCCCCCCACCTGGAATACTGCCTACAGGCCTGGGCACCGAAACTAGTCAGCGACAAACAGTTGTTAGAAACCGTCCAAAGACGGTTTACTAAGATGATCAATGGTCTAAGGGACAAGACATACAAAGAACGCTTCAAACCAATCGACCTATTCTCGCTCAAAAGACGACGCTTAAGGGGGAATCTGATAGAGATGTTCAAACAGCTCCACGTATTATCCGAAACCGACAGGCCGTTACTAGTTCTAGGAAAAAACCCGACGCTCAGGAGACACAAACACAAACTGACGAAACCCAGGGCCACCAGAAGCGATAGAGCACATTTTCTCTCCGCTGTACGAACCCGTGGAACAAACTGCCACCCCATGTAGCAGCAGCGAGTAGCGTCGTCATGTTTAAGCGACGGCTGAATGACTGCTGGGATGAGTTTTTCCCGGACTATGACTAGCCAAACGAGCATACCCTCAGGTTACACCTCTCTCTTCCACTCCCTTCTTTTCTAAGACACAATGCATTTTTCCCCGTCATGCAGTAAAATACGACAAACTGCGGCCATTTTATTTATTCAGTTGTTCTCACGGGGGATTCTCGAGGGCACGTATGGCAGCAAGTTGAGAAAGTAAACCTGTTTATCCAACGCGACTGCCGGTTATTCGAGAGAGAACTTGCTTTCATTCTCTTCCTTGCAGTCCACCACTCAACAATAACAAAATTCGGACCACTTGGCAATCGAAGCACCGTGGGGACATTACAGTCCTCGTGTGCAACAACCTGGACGTACATTGGCCAAGGTCACAAGTCCTGTGACCTGATCTGATCTGACTGCCACTGAGTGATTCACAACGACTAACGCTGCAATTACTACCCACTGCCCGCGGTTACGCCTGAACAAACCCCATCCATCGGTATCTGTTTTTCTGCTTTTCTGAGCCACAGCAGCACCGAACGTCATTTGGGTGTTTATTATCCTGGTGGCCCCCAAATGCCTCGGTATGGTCGTGGGTGGATGTCTCAGGCTCCAAGATGACTACCCGTCCTGAACGCCTCTCGAAATGCTCCCAAGTGACCGTGCATCTCACACAGCCTCTGCTGAAGACGCCCCACTCACTGCGTTCTCGTGGCAGAGGTGTTCCCACTAAAGTGAGAGGACGAAAGCGAATTCCCGGCGCTCTCCACCGGCCTGAATGACTAATAGTCAGTCTAGGGGAGATGGTTGAACCCTGATTCCAAACCAACCATGGATGGCGTATGAGACGTACAACGGTATGCTCACCGGCAACAGTGGCGGAGAGGTGCACTGGACAATCAGTCAACGGCCCCCAGTGGGTTACAGACCCCACGTTTCGTCCCGCTGCCTTGCGGGGTAAGCTTTGCATAGATAAAGGCTCCGGTTGTTGAGCCCTGAGAAAACCACCTGTTTGGGCTTGGGTAACCTGGCAGTACCGCGCCCACAAACAAATCATAGACTCGAACTATCTACCCCTTCTTCCTCCACTGTACCATGTTTTGTTTGCCTCAGTCTGAAACCAGACGGATGTGATATATATATATATATATATATATATATATATATATATAATTTGCTAACTCAGCTGCAGGCTTCGCCTGATTAACACTGGCCTTGGCCCTGATCTTACTTCCAGGGCAGACCCATGTTAATTCCTCATACTCACAATACAATGTAGAGTGCTTCCGTTAGCGCCCCGCACTTGGGGTGGTACTACGTCTCGCAGACATCACACTATATTCCCTCCGTATCCGCCCCATCAGTACATCTACCGCACCACGACTTGCACTCACGTGACCTCACTATTGTAGCCGCGAAAGACCCAACAACCATAGCGTCCTGCGAAACTGGATGGGATAGTTTTGGATGCTAGTTCTCAAAATATAAGATTTGCTACGATAGTTGGGTTTAAAGAATAAATACTGAACGGGTCCTACCACAAGCGGTCACTGCAGAGCAACTAACCTTTATGGAGTTCGTCCCGGCTGGATATAGTGCTGCGCGTCGTTTGTCGTGCGCCAATTGTTTTTTTCGTTACTCTCCCTTTGTATTATTCGCAAGGCTGGTGAGACTCTGATCACTTCATTTTGCCGAAATTACTTGGCCTGGTTTGGAGGTGGAGGTGATCCAGTTACTAACACTTTAGAACGTTGGCGTCGACGATTGAATGGATTCCCTCAGGAGGTCGATCAATGGTTTAGTCTTACAGATCTGGATAGGATATGTCTTGATTCTTGTAAGTGCAGCTAACGGTGTACTACTTTGACTCCAAGTTATGTTTTGCCCTAACGTTTCACAAATATACTTCGAATGGCTCTAGTGATCTTCTCATGGATTCTTCTAGATTTTCGACGTCTGTCCTAGTGAATTTTCCCTAACTTTCGTTCGGTGTTGGGGAGGAGATCAGTCCACGCATAACGAGAGCTAGAGCAGCTTTCGCAAACCTGCGACACTTGCGGCGTCGCCGTGACATCTGGCTTTCTCTTAACGGGCAAATATAAGTCGCCGCGGTTTACAGTGTTTTACTCTAAGGTGGCGAGATCTGTCCGCTTTGCATTGAGGATGCTCGGCGTCTTTCCGTGTTCTACAACCAATGTCTCTGAAGCATTGCTCGCGTCTGATGGGAACATCGAGTGAGTAGTGCCGTCGTGTGTTAGGCACGAATAGCCGACCTCTTAACAAAGTGATCGCTCTATACCACCTCCGGCGGCTCGGCCACGTTTTACGAATGGCTGTCCATCGTCTACCTTTCTGTGCTCTATTCGCACATGCTGGGAAAGGCTGGAAGAAGCGGTGCGGCTGTCAAGCCATGACTCGGCGTAGGGGTATGACAAATGTAGCATCAGCATTGACTCCGATTGAAGCTTCTCGCCCCCTGTTTGGGTCCAAGGAATGTGGATTGTCGTTGGTTAGCGGCATTGAGGGAAATAGCTCAGAACAGAAGTCAGTGGCGCAAATGTTTTTCGGCCTGTCTACCAGACTGCCGTGCCTTGTAACCTCAGAAATGTCATTCCGACAAGCAAAATGACAAAAACACAAAGAAGCGTACAGCGAGGAGCCCAAAGAATCAGCATTTTCCCTCTCTCATTCACAGTCTGTTTACTGTATTGTGCTCCCCTTCACCTATTTTGTTACTATTGTTGTTGCGTTGGTACCCTGCGTGATCTCAAGCCGATATATATATATATATATATATATATATATATATATATATATATTATATATATATATATATATATATATATATATATATATATATATATATACATATATAAACATCAATTTACTCTCCTACCCTATCTTACAGGGTCGTGTAAAACCTACTAAGCTATTTTCTTATTACTCGCGTTCACTAGTCCTTCCTCCTACGCGTGGACCAACTGTCCGTTGCAGTGGTACTCCGCAGTATGCCACTATGATCACCAGGACAACGTTTCGCACAACCCATGAGAAGGAGAACACTATCGGTTAGCGTACATTGGAAATGCGTGCGTGTAGCGTGCACGAGCAACGATCGACTGGCTGCCGCGCTTGGCGGCAAGAGTTCAGGTAAGCAACAGTGTGTTAAAATAATGAGCAAGGTTGAATGTCGCTACCGAAACCTAGAAGTCCGACGGAGTTGGGCTTTGGCTGTGGACGTGGACCGGACGTGTTTACATTCCAAGAACTCCGTGCATATCATTCCCTGTATTGTTGGTGTCGCATTGGATGACACAAAGCACTTCTCAAGTCCATACAAAAGGCATCCAGTTACCGCTCCCAGCACCACGCTGACAAATCGTCCTGTTGCCTAGGGCTTATCTCCTGGACTGCACCAGGCGTTATCCAGGAAACAGATACAGCCAATGTGACTGCGAACTCATCTGAGAGGATAAGGTAAAATGGAAGGAAATTGCCCCTCCGGCGCCAGCAGATGTCCAACCAAGGATGATGGATATATATATATATATATATATATATATATATATATATATATATATATATATATTCACTAGGATCTAATTTGAATCTTCTGGAGTGTGAATGGATACTCTTCACTGAAGAGCCCATAAATGAATCACTACTGTGATTTCTCACAGTTATTCGTTTCTGGGTCACTGCTAACCCAACGAACAACGAGGCTGCATGTGCAAGCGCTCATATTGATAGTAAGTGGTATGTTAACGTGTGGACAAAATTTCTTCGGAAGTACTATATACATACATTATATATATATATATATATATATATATATATATATATATATATATATATCACATCCGTCTGGTTTCAGACTGAAGCAAACAAAACATGGTACAGTGGAGGAAGAAGGGGTAGATAGTTCGAGTCTATGATTTGTTTGTGGGCGCGGTACTGCCAGGTTACCCAAGCCCAAACAGGTGGTTTTCTCAGGGCTCAACAACCGGAGCCTTTATCTATGCAAAGCTTACCCCGCAAGGCAGCGGGACGAAACGTGGGGTCTGTAACCCACTGGGGGCCGTTGACTGATTGTCCAGTGCACCTCTCCGCCACTGTTGCCGGTGAGCATACCGTTGTACGTCTCATACGCCATCCATGGTTGGTTTGGAATCAGGGTTCAACCATCTCCCCTAGACTGACTATTAGTCATTCAGGCCGGTGGAGAGCGCCGGGAATTCGCTTTCGTCCTCTCACTTTAGTGGGAACACCTCTGCCACGAGAACGCAGTGAGTGGGGCGTCTTCAGCAGAGGCTGTGTGAGATGCACGGTCACT
This sequence comes from Fasciola hepatica, assembly GCA_948099385.1. NCBI lineage: Eukaryota > Metazoa > Platyhelminthes > Trematoda > Plagiorchiida > Fasciolidae > Fasciola > Fasciola hepatica. Next base: position 13,756,335 of record CANUEZ040000116.1, on the reverse strand, counting down.
TGGGAGCATTTCGAGAGGCGTTCAGGACGGGTAGTCATCTTGGAGCCTGAGACATCCACCCCCGACCATATGGAGGCATATTGAGGCAAATAACACTGCAAAGATCAAGGCTGTCAGTCATACAGAATTGGGTTTGACTCAGAATGCAAGTAAGATAGACGGGGGATACCAACGTTAGAGGATTCTGCTGGGAAGGTGGGTTTCCAGCAGTACTGCGTATGGAACTTACGAAGGTTTATGACAATGGTTGCATTTCAGAAACACCTGATAAGGTGATATCTGTATTGGGAAATCGCGGGCCATCTCAAAGTAAGATTGCACTGCTAGAAACCAGGATGCAGGAGCAAATCAGTATACCACAGCTGCACTACAGCAACTGATAAAAACACGGTGACATTGCACTGGAGCGAAATAGAAATGTGGTCATCAGAAGGATACCGGAACCCGTAATCAAAGAGCAGACAAAAGGAGCGTGCATTCCCTTACCGTATAAGAAGTTACTAGGGTTGGCGTGTTTGCCTGTATACGTGACCATCAAACGAGCCTCTCGGTTAGCAGGGGGGAAGGAAGATGTACCACCAGACCATTGTTGGTAGAATTTGCAAATCCGAGGCACTGCGATAGGTTTCTGGCAGGAACTAGTAGGATGAGGGAAGTATCTCAGGGTACCATGACGATGGAGCTGGGTGCTCACTCTAACCATAGGGGTAAACCATCCATAGCGAGCACGGAGGTGCCAGTATCTCAAATGCGTCGCCACGCATAATTTTGAGGCGGGTCGACGAAGTGAGAGTCAACGGTTTTCAATACATCAGCAGGAAAAATAGTCCTCTCGGAATTTATGGGCAGGAGCCACTGCAGGGTAGTACTCCAACGATGCACTGCCACGAGGATACAGTAGCATCCCCGTTAAAATGCGAGGAAGATGCTCGGGACTGGAAACCAACCGGTGGTGGTCGAATGGTTCAGAGCGTTTGCGTACTACCTCGGAGGTCCGAGGTTTTAATCCCCGCCATCACCGGCTACTTTGGTGGTAGACAGTAATTCACTGTCATCCGGCTCGTAACTACAGCTGACCTATTGGGACCTTATGTGGTTTTTCGCCACTCGGGGTCTGGTAGCTGGTTATCTCCAGTGGTGCAGTGGGCCTTCGTGGCTATGGGGTAAGTGCCTCTTCCATTATACTCATGCGCAAGCATGTAATAAAAAAAGTTACATTGGTTCTAATAGAAGGATTGCTACTATGCAAGCTGTTCACGCAAATGCAGCGAGCATAGGAAGTAAATGGGGTGAGCTTCGAGCGTGCATGTACATAATGGACGTCATCGCAGTCACAGAAACGCGACTGCGACCGGACGAGAAGGTAAATCACCTCGCCCCAGAGAACATCACTGGATTCAGGGTGGACAGACAGGACGGAAGAATCGGTGGGGGAGCCATGCTACTAGTAGCGGGCCAATACAGCTATACGGACGGGAGGTGTTAACAACACAACGTACAGGCAGTCGAGATCATGGCTCATTTAGGGAGGTGTAATTTATCTGTCTTACGGGGAACCATCGGCGGGACGTGATAAAGACGGAGAGCTACTTCGGTTTCTCAAAACCATCATGGCTGCAAGAATAAGCCTCTCATCATGGAGACGTCAATGCCTCAGAGGCTAAATGGCCAACGGGGACGGCTCCGGTGGGGTCGTTCGGGGAAAAGCTAGCAACCCTACTGCGCGACGAAGCTGTCGTCCAGCATGTCGACCAAGAGACCAGGTAGAGGGCAGGACAGGCAGCATCAACACTGAACCTTGTGATAACAAGGCACCCAAATGATTTTGCGAACATAAACACGGAAGCACCGCTGTATATGAGTGACTATGCAGTGATTTGCTCCAGCTATAGCCTTGTAGGTATGCCGGTTTCGGTAAAAATGAGGAGGAAATTTTCCGAGATAAATGAAGGTGATCTCCTGACGAGAGCTCGGCTGCTAAGCTGGGAAGTGGAATCGGGAGCATGCACGCTCCAAGCACAGTGAGAGAAAGCAAAAGATAACATCCTGAGGTTTACGGACGAGGTGTTCCCAGTTCACAGAGTCCGTAGGGCGAGGGTACCACCGTGGTGGAGAGGTCGGGCACGAAAAGCAGACCACAGAAAGCAAGCGACGTGGAAAAGGTACAGGATAAGGGAAGGGCGCCGCAGCCTCCTTCAGTATTTGGCTGCTAGCAAACGAACCATGCGCGTTCAAAGCGAGTGTAAGAGGGACTCTGAAGAGACGCTGGCTAGAAACGCGAAAAGGAACCCCAAGATGTGTTATGGATATACGCAGTCGAAGAGTGGCCTACGAAGTGAAGTAGGGGAAGTCACTGACGAACGGGGACGCGCCGCAACCACAGACCCGAGAAAAGTTGACTGTCTGTGTCGGTTCTTCCAAAAGATGTATAGGGAAGACCAAGAGTCAACATGTCCAGAGGTTTCTTTGGTCACGGTTGATATGGAGGACTGCCCGATGGAGGAAGATGAGGTCATAGGAAGGATCAAACAGTTAGTCAAGACCGAAGCTGTGGGCCCGAATGGTATTCTCTCGGTGATCCTGAAACCACTAGGACTAGCGGTGGTAGGACCACTGGTAAAACTATTCAGTGCCTCACTTGAAAGCCTGGTCCTGCTTGAGGAGTGGTTAACTTCCACATCCACCGCCATACACAAAATGGGTAATAGAGGTAGTCGTGCAAGCTACCGTCCAGTGAACCTAACTTCTTATGCTAAAGGTCATGGAAGGGGTCATTCGGGACCGGATGATGTTGAACCTAAAACAACACAGTCTTGCCCAGGAGTCCCAGCACGGATTCGTGCAGAAACGTTCGTGTCTGTCCAGTCTGTACTGCTTCGAGGAATTGACCAGGAGAAAAGACTATGGGGAGCGAGTTGAGTTCTTTTAGCTGTTGTCTGTTTGACAACACCTTCCAAGTAAGAATAGGGGGAAACCTATCTACGACTGGACACACCCAGCGTGGAGTGCTCCAAGGGTCACTCCATGGACGCCTACTATTCCTCCTGTATGTAAGTGACTTAGAATATGGTCTAAAAAACTCCTGTTTAAAGTCTATCGAGGATGGGAAAATAGTAGTAGCGGTCGACTAGGAATCAGTCCAAAGGGACCCGGACAAAGTCCAGGATTGGGCTGTAAAGTGGGACTTTCCACTGAACAAGCACAAATGTATGCATCTGGTTGATGAGAGGCCACCTCACAGAATAAGGGAACTGGAAACGAGGTGACGGTAACAGTAACGGTAAACAATGTGATTTAGGACTTGTATGTCATGGTTAGGTCTATGACCTCATTTAGTGACCGTGTCCTATTCTTCGTTCCTCCTCAGGAGTGGAAAAAACCACGTGGAGGAATGAGAAAATGTACAGCAAACCTAGTAAAAGTAGTTGCCTCACGTCTACCAGTTGGTTGGATACACCGAAGGATATGGCAGCGAACCGTGAACAGTGGCGATCGTGTTGTCACCTGTCGAATCCGAATGATTGATCAGTATGTGTTTGTACAGTTAGGCTGTGTATTCCGTGTGTTGGCTATTAGGGCATTCTTTCCTTTTCACACCCGCGTAGGTCCACCTCCTCTCCATCTTGTGTATTCATACTTTCTAATTCAACGTGCAAGATGGTGAGGTAGGCAGTGGTCAATGGGGCTTGCCCTATTGTTTAACGCTGTACGATGGTGATGATGAGTGACGGGCCACAGTGCTGTCTGCTGACTTATATGGCGTTTTAGGGCTTCGAACGGTAGCAGTAGTAGTAGTTTAGTAGTAGTTTAGCGGGAAATCCCGCTAAACGTTGGGACATTGCCGCTGAATATGCACAGCCGCTTATTTAGTGAAGTGACATCTGCGGTTATTGACGCATGCGGCTGGTCCCCTATCCGCAACCTGGGGGGCGCGCCTGGTAGCGTACAGCTCTGCTATCTGCACCCAATACCTTGCCTATTGACCGATATAGTGGAGTGAGCCTTTGACCCACCAGTTCTTTCCTACTATCTGAATGGAAAACCTGGGTACTTGATCTCAGCTTGCAGCTGCGATCGCTACAGCCCGCAATGACAAATCAAAAGACAACACAACATGCCAAAACGACGGTGTGTTTACAGCAATTACAACGTGGCATTTAAGACGAAAATGAAACGATTCAGAACCCGGGTGTCTAGTTAGATTCAAGCCCTTTCGGGTCGATTGAGTTTATAAAACGTCTGCTGGATTGATTACTGACAGTTGACCCGATTTGCCTCGGACTGTAGATGACCGCTCGATTAGCAAAGGGAGATTACATCTTGTGTGATCTTATAAATTATTGGTGGTTCAGTCCGGCCTGGCAGGTTCGAGCTAATTGATGGCTTGCTTAGAAAAGGTTTTTCCCCTACTAGCTTCCTAACAGAGGATATGGGGTATATTGCTTCCTTTGCACTCATGCGCAATCATGTAACAAAAATGACGGATAAAAGCACAGATTTTTGGGAAGAAATGCAAACTAGTTTTTTTACGAATATTCCACGGTCTTTTCCAGATTGTCCAGAAATGCCTGAGGTAGATGTTTCCGAATTGGGCATCTCCAAGAACCTGTTGCAAATGAATTTTATGCGACGCACTCTCGTCGCTAAAGGGAGTGCCGTTTCGAGTCCCGTTGCAGACTTACTTCCAAATGCTGAGGAGTACGCGTTTGAAGTGCCACAGACCATTAAGTCCCAACTGACAAAAGTTGCAACTCACGTCCGAAATCGACCTCAGGTCGAACAAGGATACAGCTTGTTTCAAATTTATCGTACTCCGGCTGGGTTCAGACAAAGTTTCGGTGGATTCAATCAGGCCTTGGAAAATCCACCGAAACTGACCGAGGCGAATGCCGGCCAGGTCACCTCAACAAATCCGATGCGTAATCAGTTTGCTGGTCTTGAAGTGAAACTAAGTTCCGATCACAAGTCAATGCCATCTCGATCAGTATCACTCCGACATACTCTATGCAAGTTTCTCTTCCGTTTTCAAAATTTTGTACATTGGTTTCATTTTATCTGTTTCTTGTGCCCTCTTCACCAATTTTGCAACACTGCCTAGTGCCACTGTGTCAAACTTAACAATGTTTTTGCCATTTCTGTTTGATCCTGTTGTTGTATCACCAGGTCACATTGTTAGCACTGAGCGTTTCATTTCTCTGTGATTGAGTAAAGGAGGATTGCACTTGACGTCATTATTTGTTTAATAATAATATTGCATATAAATAACTCCGTAGGTAGATTTTGAGATTGGTTACACCTCGTTCAGTCGTTTCTCAATGGCTTTTTAATACAATTTGAAGCAGATTCTGTGCCGTTTCCTCCAGCTCGTCCGGTTAGTTCATCAGACCGAACATAGTGATCAGCATGGCTTAATCGAGTGTCCGTCTTCATCGGGAGCAATACCCGAACCGATACGCAGTGAACAGTATATCTGCGTAGTACATAGATATATATATCTGTCAGCCTGACTGACCTGACAGTTGCGGTTCTCATCCATCTGCTACGTGATAGTTGTGTGCAGCTTGACTAGTTCTTTAAAGGAAGATGATGTAACCCTGTCGGACAATCATTTGGCACGCTAGCGGAACAATTTTTTTTGTTACATGCTTACGCATGATTGCAGTGGGAGGGGTATACCCCACAGTCTCAAAAACCCACTGCTCTGTCGAAAGTAGCCGGCAATCAGACCACGATACTTTGAGTGGAGAGCCACATAAGGTCGCATTAGATCAAATGCGGTAACGAGCCAGTGGTCATCATGCCCCTGTGTCGCCTGGTTTTTTATGCATTCGAATCAGTGTAGTGGGAGGAACACAGTAACCACGAAGACCCACTGCATTCTGTCAGGCCGAACCAGAAATCGTGATTCTGAGAATTTACACCAGATAAGACGCTTCCCGGTTTACCTCCAACTCCACCTTAACCTCTTATTCTACTTCTCCGGTTTCTTCTCTTCACTCTATCTTCCATTTTTTACCTCATTAGCACTAAAAAGATCCACTAAGTGCTACATTCTCTGGACGTATGCAAACCACCCGATTCGGACGGTATATCACCAAGCGTCCCCAAAATCTGTGCCTCTGAATTGACGCCGCTCTTACATCGTCTTTTCTGTCTCTCTCCAACTTTTTACTTTTCCGATCCCCTGGAAACGCCATGATTTTTCCTATTCCCAAATGCGGTGGTTTTTCAGACCCGAATATCTATCATCCTATTTCCCTCACACCTATTATTTCGAAAGTATTTGCAGCTGTCATCTCTGACCAGCTGCCTACGTTTCTCGAATACGAAAGACTGCTGAATGATAGCCAATAAGGATTCAGACCTCGCCGTTCCACCGGTGATATCGTGGCTCCCGTCTCACTCCCAGTCGACTGCACTCAACAACCACAGAGAAATACACATGGTCTCTATCGATATCTCTAAGACCCGTGACCGAGTTTGGCACAATTCTTCTGGCGAAGCTGCCCACCTTCGGGTTCTTCCTTGTTCTGGTATTGTAGACATCAAGTTTTCTCAGTAAGCGAGCCATCTCCATCCGAGTTGATGGGGCTCTGTTCCAGCCGTTTCCTGTGAATGCGGACGTTTCCCAAGGTTCAGTACTTGCGCCCACCCTACTTCTTTCATTTATTAATGATCTTCTGTCGACTACTTCCAACCCAATCCATTCCTTTGTCGATGACGCCACCCGTCATTCTTCCCATTCTTACCTCACTCGCCGCCACGCCAACACCATAACCGATCATGACCGCAGTGCAATTAGTGTATCTTTAGAGTCCGATCTCGAGCACGTCTCCTCCTGGGGATCCCACAATCATGTTGAATTTAATGCTTCCGAAACCTTTTACCTCTCAGTTTTTCTTGAAAAATCATTCATTCTCCGCATATTTATCCTTTGAATCAACCAAGCTGCCTTCTCCAGATTCTACCTCTCCTCTTGGCTCATGTATAACTTCTCTTCCATGTTGGTCCTTTTTCATATCTCAAATGGCCTATCGCGCTACGCGCAAACTTGGTTTTCTTTTTCGCTCCAAAAACTTCTTTACATCACATCATCTTTTGCTCAACAAGGCTCAAATCTGTCCCGCACTTGAACACTGGAGTCGTTTGTGTGCTGTGAGACTCCAGGGGTCAGTCGGCGTTCGAAACGATAGTTGTGTTAAGCGCAGTTCGTTTGTAATCTCGGCGTACGCCTCAACAGACTGCGGCTCTGACATGTAGAAGGATGAATGCCATGATGAACTCATCACACTCGTTTACAGGAGCAAAGGTTCTGACGCAGTAGTGCTAGCAGGTGATTATAATACACCAGTTGGCAAAATTAGTGTGTCACAAGCTTTTTAGAGTGGTTGTTGTGCCTCACCCGCACAACGAACAAATAATGGGGATAGGCTTCTCCAGTCTTGTGTCGACAATCGGTTGTTCTTGTCTAGTACCAATTTTCGACACAGCTCGCGTCGCACGCCCACATGGAGCTCTAACGCTACAAGTTCTGTTCAAAACTGTAGATCGTACTGGTCCACGTACGTAGAGTAGGGCCATGCCTTAGTTTTAGTGCGATTATCTCCCCATCTGCACGGTCATCAACGCCAACCGCAAACCCGGTTAGCCGTACAACGTTTGTCTGGTCCAGAAGTTTGCACCAGTTATGAACAAAAATTAGCACATGAGCTAGGAACGACGACGAACAGTAATGTAGATGAGCATTGGGCCCATATCAAACAGGCAATGCACGTTGCAAAAGGTTTCGCCTGTGATCCTAGATCCGATGTCCATCAAAGACACTGGATTTCGCAAGAGCCGTTGAGTATAATGGAGCAAAAGCGTCAGCTCTCGAACAGTAAGCAGATGAATAAGATACGAAGACATCTACAAAGACAAGTTACGAAAAGCGAAAATTGGTGGGTCAAGTTAGCCGAAGAAATGGAAATAGCAACTACTTCGGGTAACAGTCAAATATTGTCCAAACTTATTCGCGACACCGGTGGACGGCGAAGCCTGGTCAGTGAAACCATATAAGATATAAATGGAGAACCCATTGATGGCAAACAGCAAAGGCTGGACTGTTGGGCCGAATACTTCAAGGGACAGTTTAGCTGGTTGCACGCTAGTGTAGTTACTCCTGTGTCAACAACTGCGATTTCTTGGGTGGTGTCACTTGAGCCCCCATCGGAAGTGGAATTGGAGTCATGTATTAGATTACTAAAGCGTGGGAAAGCAGCCGGTCCCGACGAACTTCCCCCAGTTCTTTTCAAACTGGGTGGAAATGCTTTGAAAAAATCACTTACCACCTTGCTCTGTGACATTTGGAACGAGGAGCATATTCCGTTAATATTGAGCGAGTCACTGACTGTTCCCATCTTCAAGAAGGGAATACGCCATGACTGTGGTGACAACCATCGTGGGGTTAGCTCAATTCCAATAGTCACCAAGGTATTAGCCTCGATTTTGCTGCGTCGTTTGACACCGGCTCGCGAGAGGAACGCCTGCGAACAACAGGCCGGATTCCGCCCAGGTCGAGGATGCATCGACTAGATGTTTACTCTTCGCCAACTAGTTGAAACGCGTCACACGCACTGCCGACCGACAATAATGATTTTCTTAGACTTGAGAGGCACCTTCGATTCGGTTGATCAAACAGTGCTATTCAGTGCAGTCTACCGGAAAGGTATGCCCCAAAAGCTCATGAATCTACTTCTGGCCGTGTTAGAGTTTACGGTGAGCTATCCGGTCGATTCGAAACGACCAGTGGTGTTCGACAGGGATGTCCTATGTCTCCATTCTTGTTCAACTTCGTCATGGACGAAATAATGGAGAGTGCGTTGCAAAATCTACAGAATATGAGCGTCGAACTAGGAAATAGTGAGAAGCTGTGTGACCTAGATTACGCATACGACTTTCTTTGCTTGTTCGAATCCCCGGAACATGCGCAACGTGCACTAGATTGACTCGCAAAAGCTGTAGTTCCATTCGGCATTCGCTTTGCACCTTCAATGTGCAAAGTGATGTTGCAAGACTGGACGTCAACGATTCCGAGCTTGATGCTCAATGAGGAGGTGCTAGAAATTGTCGACCGTTTCCCTTACCTCGGAAGCAGCTTGACGACGGATGAGAACACGGTAGTACAGATGAGCACGCGCATATCCAAGGCTCGAACGGCGTACGCCGGACTGAAGCACTTGTGGTGCCGACCTGATATTTCACTGAAGTTGAAAGGTCGTGTATACTGGGCCACTGTGTGTTCAGTTTTTTTGTATGGTTGCGAGACTTGGGGTCTGTGTGCCGAAGATATTCGTCGTCTTGAGGTTTTCGACCATCGATGTTTACGAATGGAACTACAGCTTTTGCGAGTCAATCTAGTGCACGTTGCGCATGTTCCGGGGATTCGAACAAGCAAAGAAAGTCGTATGCGTAATCTAGGTCACACAGCTTCTCACTATTTCCTAGTTCGACGCTCATATTCTGTAGATTTTGCAACGCACTCTCCATTATTTCGTCCATGACGAAGTTGAACAAGAATGGAGACATAGGACATCCCTGTCGAACACCACTGGTCGTTTCGAATCGACCGGATAGCTCACCGTAAACTCTAACACGGCCAGAAGTAGATTCATGAGCTTTTGGGGCATACCTTTCCGGTAGACTGCACTGAATAGCACTGTTTGATCAACCGAATCGAAGGTGCCTCTCAAGTCTAAGAAAATCATTATTGTCGGTCGGCAGTGCGTGTGACGCGTTTCAACTAGTTGGCGAAGAGTAAACATCTAGTCGATGCATCCTCGACCTGGGCGGAATCCGGCCTGTTGTTCGCAGGCGTTCCTCTCGCGAGCCGGTGTCAAACGACGCAGCAAAATCGAGGCTAATACCTTGGTGACTATTGGAATTGAGCTAACCCCACGATGGTTGTCACCACAGTCATGGCGTATTCCCTTCTTGAAGATGGGAACAGTCAGTGACTCGCTCAATATTAACGGAATATGCTCCTCGTTCCAAATGTCACAGAGCAAGGTGGTAAGTGATTTTTTCAAAGCATTTCCACCCAGTTTGAAAAGAACTGGGGGAAGTTCGTCGGGACCGGCTGCTTTCCCACGCTTTAGTAATCTAATACATGACTCCAATTCCACTTCCGATGGGGGCTCAAGTGACACCACCCAAGAAATCGCAGTTGTTGACACAGGAGTAACTACACTAGCGTGCAACCAGCTAAACTGTCCCTTGAAGTATTCGGCCCAACAGTCCAGCCTTTGCTGTTTGCCATCAATGGGTTCTCCATTTATATCTTATATGGTTTCACTGACCAGGCTTCGCCGTCCACCGGTGTCGCGAATAAGTTTGGACAATATTTGACTGTTACCCGAAGTAGTTGCTATTTCCATTTCTTCGGCTAACTTGATCCATCAATTTTCGCTTTTCGTAACTTGTCTTTGTAGATGTCTTCGTATCTTATTCATCTGCTTACTGTTCGAGAGCTGACGCTTTTGCTCCATTATACTCAACGGCTCTTGCGAAATCCAGTGTCTTTGATGGACATCGGATCTAGGATCACAGGCGAAACCTTTTGCAACGTGCATTGCCTGTTTGATATGGGCCCAATGCTCATCTACATTACTGTTCGTCGTCGTTCCTAGCTCATGTGCTAATTTTTGTTCATAACTGGTGCAAACTTCTGGACCAGACAAACGTTGTACGGCTAACCGGGTTTGCGGTTGGCGTTGATGACCGTGCAGATGGGGAGATAATCGCACTAAAACTAAGGCATGGCCCTACTCTACGTACGTGGACCAGTACGATCTACAGTTTTGAACAGAACTTGTAGCGTTAGAGCTCCATGTGGGCGTGCGACGCGAGCTGTGTCGAAAATTGGTACTAGACAAGAACAACCGATTGTCGACACAAGACTGGAGAAGCCTATCCCCATTATTTGTTCGTTGTGCGGGTGAGGCACAACAACCACTCTAAAAAGCTTGTGACACACTAATTTTGCCAACTGGTGTATTATAATCACCTGCTAGCACTACTGCGTCAGAACCTTTGCTCCTGTAAACGAGTGTGATGAGTTCATCATGGCATTCATCCTTCTACATGTCAGAGCCGCAGTCTGTTGAGGCGTACGCCGAGATTACAAACGAACTGCGCTTAACACAACTATCGTTTCGAACGCCGACTGACCCCTGGAGTCTCACAGCACACAAACGACTCCAGTGTTCAAGTGCGGGACAGATTTGAGCCTTGTTGAGCAAAAGATGATGTGATGTAAAGAAGTTTTTGGAGCGAAAAAGAAAACCAAGTTTGCGCGTAGCGCGATAGGCCATTTGAGATATGAAAAAGGACCAACATGGAAGAGAAGTTATACATGAGCCAAGAGGAGAGGTAGAATCTGGAGAAGGCAGCTTGGTTGATTCAAAGGATAAATATGCGGAGAATGAATGATTTTTCAAGAAAAACTGAGAGGTAAAAGGTTTCGGAAGCATTAAATTCAACATGATTGTGGGATCCCCAGGAGGAGACGTGCTCGAGATCGGACTCTAAAGATACACTAATTGCACTGCGGTCATGATCGGTTATGGTGTTGGCGTGGCGGCGAGTGAGGTAAGAATGGGAAGAATGACGGGTGGCGTCATCGACAAAGGAATGGATTGGGTTGGAAGTAGTCGACAGAAGATCATTAATAAATGAAAGAAGTAGGGTGGGCGCAAGTACTGAACCTTGGGAAACGTCCGCATTCACAGGAAACGGCTGGAACAGAGCCCCATCAACTCGGATGGAGATGGCTCGCTTACTGAGAAAACTTGATGTCTACAATACCAGAACAAGGAAGAACCCGAAGGTGGGCAGCTTCGCCAGAAGAATTGTGCCAAACTCGGTCACGGGTCTTAGAGATATCGATAGAGACCATGTGTATTTCTCTGTGGTTGTTGAGTGCAGTCGACTGGGAGTGAGACGGGAGCCACGATATCACCGGTGGAACGGCGAGGTCTGAATCCTTATTGGCTATCATTCAGCAGTCTTTCGTATTCGAGAAACGTAGGCAGCTGGTCAGAGATGACAGCTGCAAATACTTTCGAAATAATAGGTGTGAGGGAAATAGGATGATAGATATTCGGGTCTGAAAAACCACCGCATTTGGGAATAGGAAAAATCATGGCGTTTCCAGGGGATCGGAAAAGTAAAAAGTTGGAGAGAGACAGAAAAGACGATGTAAGAGCGGCGTCAATTCAGAGGCACAGATTTTGGGGACGCTTGGTGATATACCGTCCGAATCCGGTGGTGCAACAATACGAAACCACGGTTAACGAGTACATTACGAAAAGCTACGCCGAGGTTGTACCCGGTTCAGAACAGAACTTGACTGGCCCGCATATATGGTATCTTCCACACCATGGAGTGTACAAGCACAAAGATCAAACGAAGATTAGAGTTGTATTCGATTGTGTTGCAGAATGCAACAAAACGTCCCTGAATAATCAACTGCTGACAGGTCCCGACCTCGTGAACAGTCTCTGTGGAGTTCTTCTGAGGTTCCGGGAGTATAGGTTCACCCTGGTTGCAGATAATGAAGCCATGTTTCAACAAGTAAAGGTGCCAGCAAATGACCGCGACTGTCTGAGGTTTCTCTGGTGGCCCGACGGAAACCTAACAACCAAACCAAAGGCGTATCGCATGACTTCTCATCCATTTGGTGCAACTTCGTCGCCGTCATGCTGTAGCTTGGCCCTCAAACCACCATCGATCGCTGTATGGCTGCCCATGACCCCGTCAAGGCTGAACAGGCAAAGAAGGCATTCTACGTGGACGATTGCTTGTTGAGCGTATCCTCTCCCGAAGAAGTAAGAAGAATAAGTCAAACCCTTCGCCATATATTGTCATCTAGTGGATTCAACCTCACCAAGTTTTTCAGCAACGTACCCCATGCACTGGGAGACCTACCGAGGGCGGAAACTAAGACGCTGTACCTCGATCAACAACCGGTGGACTTAAAGCGGACCCTTGGAGTGGAATGGGAGTGTAAGTCTGACTGTTTTATATTTAACGTCGCATCGTGGGAGGGAAGGCTAACTCGAAGGAGTGTGTTGGCCTATGTTGCTTCACTATATGACCCACTGGGATTGGTAGCCCCTAGTTTGTTACCAGGCAAACTTTTTCTTCAGGACCTATGTCGAAGAGGAGCCAAATGGGACGAGGAGGTATCCAAAGAAGAAGCCTTTCGTTGGGAGACTTGTTATCAGGAGATGCAAGCTATAAGGAAAATTCGAATTCCGAGGTGCATCTTCGCCGAAAGAAGTGAAAGGGGTCACAGAACAGAACTGCATGCTTTCAGCGACGTTTCCGAAGTGGGCTACGGAGCAGTGGTCTACTTACGTTTCATAAATAACAATGGGAGGGCTAGATGCGCACTTGTACTAGCTAAATCACGTGTGGCGCCACTGAAGTCAATAACTATCCCTCGGTTAGAACTCGCAGCGGCTGTGGTCTCAGCAAAACTGGTTGCCTTCCCTAAAGATGAGCTTTCTTTGCCCATCGACTCAGTTACGTTCTGGACAGATTCACAGATAGTAATTCAACTGATAAGAAACACAAAGACCCGGTTTGAGACATATGTGTCCAATCGTCTATCCGTAATTCGTGAATTCTCTCGCCCTGATCAGTGGTTATATGTAGACAGTGAAAACAATCCAGCGGATCTCGCATCAAGGGGTACAAATCCAAGGCGGCCATTAGAGATTCCTTGGTTTAATGGGCCGGGATTTTTAAAGCAAAGCCCCACGGCATGGCCCAAGCAGCCTACATGCATCACAAGCTCTCAGCTCGAATTGGGTCAAGAAGTGCACGTAAATGCTGCGCAAGTGGTAGCCCAAGATGGATGGATACAAAAATTTCGCGACGTCAAATCATGGCCTGTTCTGCTCAGACGAATCGCGTGGCTGCATCGATACATTCTGTGGCTTCGACAGCAAACCAGTTTCGAGGTTTTTCATTCCACTGGACCTTTAGGACCGTCAGACCTCCAGACAGCGGAAACTCATATAGTTCGTATGGTGCAAAGAGAAACCTTCGATAAGGAGCAAAATATGATTTCTGAAGAGCCAGAGTTTCGGAGTAGTCCACCCGTGCTACCAGGTCGTTTAAAAATCTTCATCCGTCCAAAGAGGATGGGTTACTACGAGTTGGAGGACGCTTACGATGGGCACCTCTTCCGTTTGATATCAAACACCCAGTTATATTGCCTGGAACCCATTTCGTCACCAGTTTACTAATACAGTACTACCATGAAACGAACGGACACGCAGGTACGTTGCAGGTACTGTCTGCACTGCGAGAGCGTTACTGGATTATTCACGGGCGCTCCACAGTTAAGAGCATAGTGCGAAAGTGTTTCACTGCAACGTTGGCATGCTAAACCGGGGCAGCAAATTATGGCACCTCTCCCTGAAGACAGAATGTTGCTAGGAGATAATCTGATCACTGCCGTCGGCGTAGACTACTTTGGGCCACTACTAGTGAAGCGTGGGAGAGGGGTGGAAAAACGCTACGGTTGTATATTCACCTGCCTAACAATGAGGGCCGTTCATCTAGAAGTAGCTCACACCTTGAATGCAGATTCGTTCCTCTCAGCGTTTTCGCGGTTTGTTGCGAGGCGCGGGGCTCCTAGAGTCGTCTACAGCGACAACGGCACTAACTTACGTGGATCCGAAGCAGACCTGAAGCTTTGCTTGGAATTATGGAACCAAGATATGATATCAAAGGCGCTTACAAACAAAGGCTGTGAATGGCATTTTAATCCACCGAAGGCAAGTCATCGAGGTGGCACATGGGAGCGAATGATACGGTCAGTCCGTCGGAATTTGACTTCTTTGCTAGGTGGTCAGCTGGTGAATGATGAAGTGTTATTTACGGTGCTCTGTGAAGTAGAAAAGATACTTAACGACAGACCACTCACAAGACTATCAGATGATTCAGAAGACTTCAGTGCACTAACACCTAACCACCTAATTCTTCTACGAGGAGCGTCTACTTCATTTCCTGCGGGATTATCAACCACCAATCTGAACAGGCGATGGCGTCAGGCGCAGTGCTTGGCTGACGCGTTTTGGACACGTTGGCTGAAGGATTACCTACCAACTTTGCAAGAGAGGCAAAAGTGGACAAAACCAAGTTATAACCTACAGGTGGGCGACTTAGTACTCCTAGTTGATACGCACGTAAGAAGGGGAAGCTGTCCGAAAGGCATCGTGGAAAGCACCACCATTGGACGCGACGGCCGAACAAGAGAAGTCATGGTACGCATTGCTAACGGCATTCACTGACGAGATCTACGACAACTGTGCTTGCTGGAAGGTGACGCTTCAATTACGAATATGGCTGGTGAGGTTCCCTGACCCGGGGGCAGTGTAAATTACTTTTTGTAATTCGTATTTTCGACGACATCTTCGCTTGTCTTACTCGTGAGTAGCGTGTATATGCCTCATGAACCTCGAATACTTGTGATCCAATTCTCTGTTTTTACTGTACTGACACAGTTCAGATTTACCCTTTTCCGACGTATGGTGCGTGAACATTTTACGTTATGTTCCCGAATCGATCGTTCTATGATTGTACATTCCCCTTGTAAGAAAATTTTGCAGAACGTTTCACTTACGCTTCTTGACCCACTGTCTGTACCGCAACCGTGCTGCGCTACAGTTTCGCATGACTCCTTGCTGAGTGGACCGTTTATGACCGCGCTGTCCCGATTTTTCGGATAACTTTCTGTACTGTTGCCCTTGGTTGCTCACCTGGCTGTAAGTCATTGCATTTATGTATTTTTATGTATTGCATTGTTTAGAACCACGAAATTACGATAAACACGGTTATACATTTGGAATTTGTTCTGCTGCCCGTAGCCGTGTACAGCCCATAACGTGCGTAAAGCTAGTGAGACTAAGTTTTCTGCTATATTGAGAGTTCAAGTAATCGGGATAGTTTCTACAAGGCTCCTCCTAGTAAGTTCCTTTTCGGGTGGTCGTAGGACATGACCAATCCACTGTGGGCGACGCCGTCGGAGGGAAGAAGAAAGTCGTCCTGTATTCGCAGTGCTGACGCACAGCGAAGTTTGTGACGCGATCATACTACTTGATTTTGGCCATGTAGCGGAGGCACCAGTGGTCGAAGCCTTCCAGTCTTTTCGTGTCGTCTATCCTCAAACGGCCAAGTTTCGCAGGCGTTCGAGAGAACTGGGCGGACGGCAGCGCGGTACATGCGCAGCTTCGTATAGAGGCTTATTTTTCTGCGAGACCACAATGGTTTGCGAAGTTGCAGGAACACTCTCCTTGCGCAGTCTACACGAAGCTTAACCTCGTCTCTGACCTGACCGTTTGGTTGGATAGTAGGACCTGGGTACTTGAAGTGGTGCACCTGGTCCAGATTTTCACCACAGATGACGAGACTGCAACTTGACGTGGTGTGATGGCTTCCGTGCCTCTATGACCCAAAGAGCTATACAGTTTGGCTTCTTTATCCCGGAGATGCAGTCACGCCTGAAAGGTCCATGGGTAGAGCCCAGATGAAGTCCACTCTTCTGGTCCTCCAGGTTGGGGATCGATCTGAGCTGGCAGCTCAGTTGGTAAATCAGTGGAAGATTAATTGATCCAAGCAAATGGGCTTTCGATTAGCCATCCCGCTACTCTGCGGATAGGTTCTTGTTAGAACCAAAGGCCTTGGATGAGAACCCTGACTGCTTTCGTGCTTTGCGGCTGGACACCCTAGCAGTACCCGCCCAACATCTCTCATGAACTGCACCAATACAAAGAATTCAACACTGCATCGGTCTTCCCGCAAGAAAATCAGGGCAGCCCTGTCCACTGCATCGAGCGAGGTGGGTAGTGATAAGTGGGCAATTGCTCAGAGTTCCCTCTCTTTTATTCAACCACTGTCTTCTGTCCCCAACCACCTCTCTTTGCTCCCTCTATTCACCCATAATCCTCCCACTGACAACAAGCCTTGTACTCGCAACGGTTCGTCGTCAAACAGTGTGAAAAATCCTGTCTTGTAACTCACATTTTCTCAAGCCTCGTCAGTCCCTGAATCTCAGCTCCTTCAACGTGCATACACTCATGCAGGCCGGTCAGCAGGCATGCCTAGCCCTCACAATAGACTCTCTGAAGATTGATGTCTGTTGCGTAAGTGAAACGAATATTCACAATTCGAGCAGTGTAATTCAACTAACTGCTCCTGGTATCTTATCGAGGTATTTTCTGCGCACTTCAGAAGACGAAGCAGCTAGGGCTGTGGGTCAACGTGGTGTAGGAATTTGACCACCGATGCTTGTGTAGTATCGCAAAGATTGAGTGGAATAGCCGAGTGACCAATGCTGAGGTCACAAAGCGAGTACTGGGCACTAATTCAGAGAACTTTTTGTCACAGCGTATCCAACTTAGTAGACTTCGTTGGTTGGGGCACGTGTTACGTATGGCAAACACACGTCTACTATACCGTGCCCTATTCTCAATTCCTCATAGGGAGTGGGAAGAACCATGTGGACGTCAACGGATGACGTGGCAACGAGGAATGAGAAAATGTACAGCGAACCTAGTAAAAGTAGTTGCCTCACGTCTACCAGTTGGTTGGATACACTGAAGGATATGGCAGCGAACCGTGAACAGTGGCGATCGTGTTGTCACCTTCTGTCGAATCCGAATGATTGATCAGTATGTGTTTGTACAGTTAGGCTGTGTATTCCGTGTGTTGGCTATTAGGGCATTCTTTCCTTTTCCCACCCGTGTAGGTCCACCTCCTCTCCATCTTGTGTATTCTTACTTTCTAATTCAACGTGCAAGATGGTGAGGTAGGCAGTGGTCAATGGGGCTTGCCCTACTGTTTAACGCTGTACGGTGATGGTGATCGTCGGACGGTTGCTCCGTTGTCTTTTTTTTACCGCTATTCTTTTAGATTTTGTTGTTCGCAACTTGTTCCGGCAGTTTTTCTTCCCGAAGTCTCCCGAACATCCCGTCCCCAGATAACTAGTCATCCTTATCAAGTTTCTGTCACTAGATCCCGTACTTCTGTCTTTCAGTCTTCTTTTTTCCACCGGACCTTTGCGTGGGACTCTCACCCTCTTTCTGTCTTCTCACCCACTTGCAACCTTTCTTCAAAATACAAGATCAGTAAACTGGTTCTCACGTAGATGTTCCCCCAAACTTAATTTACAGTGTCTTTTGATCACGGAGTTTACTTTTTTTTCTGTAGTTTACTTTGCGTGTAACGAAAAGATATTAGGCCAGGCGCGGCAGCTGGTGGTCATCAGCTCATTGCCCCTGATCACAGTGAAGATGACCGTTGGTGTTGGGGTTGTAACCGGGTATCTGAGACTTCGTTGTAGGCGACTTAACTATCTATCTCGACCATCATCTGGTTTGGACTAATTTACCTATCTCTGTAGTGAGAAGTTAGTATTGAAATCATGTGAATACTACTGTCTGACACAAGTGGGGTTTTTTCCCAGCTATATTACTTCAGCGTCTCTTTTGGACGACCATTCAGGGGTTGTAGTCGGTTAAGGCAACCCAGTCCAATTCAATCGAAAGTCAAGGCTTTAAGTTTGGAGAGTTGCTTTTTCGGTATCTGTACTTGAAGAAAGTGGATTCTGGTGGTTAGTTGAACTACTGTTTCATGTGGTTGCTATTTTTTTTTGTACTATTCTTCCCCTTCCTTTACTCCACCCCACCCGCCCACCATTTTTCTCTGCAGCGAGCCTGGATTCGAATGGTCCATCCTCTAAGCGAAGTAGAAAGCGCAAAAGTGAACCGTACTGATTCAGACACGCTTCTTCGTAGTGGTATATTCTGTATGTATTTCAATAAATTTTCCACTGAAATTGCTGACTGCTCCACACGATAGATGGGAGATTGACATGTTTCGTCTTTTTTTACCTTCAACGGAATCCGGCCGGATTATTTCGCTCACGTTGATCCACCCTAGAGGGACCGATGTTTATCAGACTCCACGGGTATATATTTTTCATCTTGGAGCATATTGTGATAAGGTTAGAAAAGAGTATCACTCTCATCGATACATTTATTTACTGATGCAGGATTAATTAGCAGATTTGTTCCTATAGCCGTGGGGCCTACCGCATTATCAGTATAAACCAGCAATGTGATTATGAGGCTCGTAACAGCGAACCGCGTAGGGCTTCAACGGATCTTGTCTAACATCAGTGCCGATAACAGTGCAGCACTGTCCATTATCCTCCACTGATCACTGTGAGGGTTGATGACTTTGGACCGATAGTAATAGATCAGTAATATATTAGATGATCTATGTAAGGGCAAACCACTGAAAGTCAGCCAAAGTTTCCCGAGGATTACTTGTGCGACTCTGATTCTTCTATGCCGGATTTCATATATGGGGAGATAATCGCACTAAAACTATTGCATGGCCCTACTCTACGTACGTGGACCAGTACGATCTACAGTTTTGAACAGAACTTGTAGCGTTAGAGCTCCATGTGGGCGTGCGACGCGAGCTGTGTCGAAAATTGGTACTAGACAAGAACAACCGATTGTCGACACAAGACTGGAGAAGCCTATCCCCATTATTTGTTCGTTGTGCGGGTGAGGCACAACAACCACTCTAAAAAGCTTGTGACACACTAATTTTGCCAACTGGTGTATTAAAATCACCTGCTAGCACTACTGTGTCAGAACCTTTGCTCCTGTAAACGAGTGTGGTGAGTTCATCATGGCATTCATTCTTCTACATGTCAGAGCCGCAGTCTGTTGAGGCGTACGCCGAGATTACAAACGAACTGCGCTTAACACAACTATCGTTTCGAACGCCGACTGACCCCTGGAGTCTCACAGCACACAAACGACTGGTAACAGGGATCTAGTCTAAGAGGACAGCCTAAGCCTTGTCAGTCAAACTAATTCCTACACCACGTTGACCCACAGTCCTAGCTGCTTCGTCTTCTGAAGTGCGCAGAAAATACCTCGATAAGATACCAGGAGCAGTTAGTTGAATTACACTGCTCGAATTGTGAATATTCGTTTCACTTACGCAACAGACATCAATCTTCAGAGAGTCTATTGTGAGGGCTAGGCATGCCTGCTGACCGGCCTGCATGAGTGTATGCACGTTGAAGGAGCTGAGATTCAGGGACTGACGAGGCTTGAGAAAATGTGAGTTACAAGACAGGATTTTTCACACTGTTTGACGACGAACCGTTGCGAGTACAAGGCTTGTTGTCAGTGGGAGGATTATGGGTGAATAGAGGGAGCAAAGAGAGGTGGTTGGGGACAGAAGACAGTGGTTGAATAAAAGAGAGGGAACTCTGAGCAATTGCCCACTTATCACTACCCACCTCGCTCGATGCAGTGGACAGGGCTGCCCTGATTTTCTTGCGGGAAGACCGATGCAGTGTTGAATTCTTTGTATTGGTGCAGTTCATGAGAGATGTTGGGCGGGTACTGCTAGGGTGTCCAGCCGCAAAGCACGAAAGCAGTCAGGGTTCTCATCCAAGGCCTTTGGTTCTAACAAGAACCTATCCGCAGAGTAGCGGGATGGCTAATCGAAAGCCCATTTGCTTGGATCAATTAATCTTCCACTGATTTACCAACTGAGCTGCCAGCTCAGATCGATCCCCAACCTGGAGGACCAGAAGAGTGGACTTCATCTGGGCTCTACCCATGGACCTTTCAGGCGTGACTGCATCTCCGGGATAAAGAAGCCAAACTGTATAGCTCTTTGGGTCATAGAGGCACGGAAGCCATCACACCACGTCAAGTTGCAGTCTCGTCATCTGTGGTGAAAATCTGGACCAGGTGCACCACTTCAAGTACCCAGGTCCTACTATCCAACCAAACGGTCAGGTCAGAGACGAGGTTAAGCTTCGTGTAGACTGCGCAAGGAGAGTGTTCCTGCAACTTCGCAAACCATTGTGGTCTCGCAGAAAAATAAGCCTCTATACGAAGCTGCGCATGTACCGCGCTGCCGTCCGCCCAGTTCTCTCGAACGCCTGCGAAACTTGGCCGTTTGAGGATAGACGACACGAAAAGACTGGAAGGCTTCGACCACTGGTGCCTCCGCTACATGGCCAAAATCAAGTAGTATGATCGCGTCACAAACTTCGCTGTGCGTCAGCACTGCGAATACAGGACGACTTTCTTCTTCCCTCCGACGGCGTCGCCCACAGTGGATTGGTCATGTCCTACGACCACCCGAAAAGGAACTTACTAGGAGGAGCCTTGTAGAAACTATCCCGATTACTTGAACTCTCAATATAGCAGAAAACTTAGTCTCACTAGCTTTACGCACGTTATGGGCTGTACACGGCTACGGGCAGCAGAACAAATTCCAAATGTATAACCGTGTTTATCGTAATTTCGTGGTTCTAAACAATGCAATACATAAAAATACATAAATGCAATGACTTACAGCCAGGTGAGCAACCAAGGGCAACAGTAAAGAAAGTTATCCGAAAAATCGGGACAGCGCGGTCATAAACGGTCCACTCAGCAAGGAGTCATGCGAAACTGTAGCGCAGCATGGTTGCGGTACAGACAGTGGGTCAAGAAGCGTAAGTGAAACGTTCTGCAAAATTTTCTTACAAGGGGAATGTACAATCATAGAACGATCGATTCGGGAACATAACGTAAAATGTTCACGCACCATACGTCGGAAAAGGGTAAATCTGAACTGTGTCAGTACAGTAAAAACAGAGAATTGGATCACAAGTATTCGAGGTTCATGAGGCATATACACGCTACTCACGAGTAAGACAAGCGAAGATGTCGTCGAAAATACGAATTACAAAAAGTAATTTACACTGCCCCCGGGTCAGGGAACCTCACCAGCCATATTCGTAATTGAAGCGTCACCTTCCAGCAAGCACAGTTGTCGTAGATCTCGTCAGTGAATGCCGTTAGCAATGCGTACCATGACTTCTCTTGTTCGGCCGTCGCGTCCAATGGTGGTGCTTTCCACGATGCCTTTCGGACAGCTTCCCCTTCTTACGTGCGTATCAACTAGGAGTACTAAGTCGCCCACCTGTAGGTTATAACTTGGTTTTGTCCACTTTTGCCTCTCTTGCAAAGTTGGTAGGTAATCCTTCAGCCAACGTGTCCAAAACGCGTCAGCCAAGCACTGCGCCTGACGCCATCGCCTGTTCAGATTGGTGGTTGATAATCCCGCAGGAAATGAAGTAGACGCTCCTCGTAGAAGAATTAGGTGGTTAGGTGTTAGTGCACTGAAGTCTTCTGAATCATCTGATAGTCTTGTGAGTGGTCTGTCGTTAAGTATCTTTTCTACTTCACAGAGCACCGTAAATAACACTTCATCATTCACCAGCTGACCACCTAGCAAAGAAGTCAAATTCCGACGGACTGACCGTATCATTCGCTCCCATGTGCCACCTCGATGACTTGCCTTCGGTGGATTAAAATGCCATTCACAGCCTTTGTTTGTAAGCGCCTTTGATATCATATCTTGGTTCCATAATTCCAAGCAAAGCTTCAGGTCTGCTTCGGATCCACGTAAGTTAGTGCCGTTGTCGCTGTAGACGACTCTAGGAGCCCCGCGCCTCGCAACAAACCGCGAAAACGCTGAGAGGAACGAATCTGCATTCAAGGTGTGAGCTACTTCTAGATGAACGGCCCTCATTGTTAGGCAGGTGAATATACAACCGTAGCGTTTTTCCACCCCTCTCCCACGCTTCACTAGTAGTGGCCCAAAGTAGTCTACGCCGACGGCAGTGATCAGATTATCTCCTAG
Source organism: Fasciola hepatica (assembly GCA_948099385.1). Classification (NCBI taxonomy): domain Eukaryota; kingdom Metazoa; phylum Platyhelminthes; class Trematoda; order Plagiorchiida; family Fasciolidae; genus Fasciola; species Fasciola hepatica. Next base: position 13,733,550 of record CANUEZ040000116.1, on the reverse strand, counting down.
CAACATTCTGTCTTCAGGGAGAGGTGCCATAATTTGCTGCCCCGGTTTAGCATGCCAACGTTGCAGTGAAACACTTTCGCACTATGCTCTTAACTGTGGAGCGCCCGTGAATAATCCAGTAACGCTCTCGCAGTGCAGACAGTACCTGCAACGTACCTGCGTGTCCGTTCGTTTCATGGTAGTACTGTATTAGTAAACTGGTGACGAAATGGGTTCCAGGCAATATAACTGGGTGTTTGATATCAAACGGAAGAGGTGCCCATCGTAAGCGTCCTCCAACTCGTAGTAACCCATCCTCTTTGGACGGATGAAGATTTTTAAACGACCTGGTAGCACGGGTGGACTACTCCGAAACTCTGGCTCTTCAGAAATCATATTTTGCTCCTTATCGAAGGTTTCTCTTTGCACCATACGAACTATATGAGTTTCCGCTGTCTGGAGGTCTGACGGTCCTAAAGGTCCAGTGGAATGAAAAACCTCGAAACTGGTTTGCTGTCGAAGCCACAGAATGTATCGATGCAGCCACGCGATTCGTCTGAGCAGAACAGGCCATGATTTGACGTCGCGAAATTTTTGTATCCATCCATCTTGGGCTACCACTTGCGCAGCATTTACGTGCACTTCTTGACCCAATTCGAGCTGAGAGCTTGTGATGCATGTAGGCTGCTTGGGCCATGCCGTGGGGCTTTGCTTTAAAAATCCCGGCCCATTAAACCAAGGAATCTCTAATGGCCGCCTTGGATTTGTACCCCTTGATGCGAGATCCGCTGGATTGTTTTCACTGTCTACATATAACCACTGATCAGGGCGAGAGAATTCACGAATTACGGATAGACGATTGGACACATATGTCTCAAACCGGGTCTTTGTGTTTCTTATCAGTTGAATTACTATCTGTGAATCTGTCCAGAACGTAACTGAGTCGATGGGCAAAGAAAGCTCATCTTTAGGGAAGGCAACCAGTTTTGCTGAGACCACAGCCGCTGCGAGTTCTAACCGAGGGATAGTTATTGACTTCAGTGGCGCCACACGTGATTTAGCTAGTACAAGTGCGCATCTAGCCCTCCCATTGTTATTTATGAAACGTAAGTAGACCACTGCTCCGTAGCCCACTTCGGAAACGTCGCTGAAAGCATGCAGTTGTGTTCTGTGACCCCTTTCACTTCTTTCGGCGAAGATGCACCTCGGAATTCGAATTTTCCTTATAGCTTGCATCTCCTGATAACAAGTCTCCCAACGAAAGGCTTCTTCTTTGGATACCTCCTCGTCCCATTTGGCTCCTCTTCGACATAGGTCCTGAAGAAAAAGTTTGCCTGGTAACAAACTAGGGGCTACCAATCCCAGTGGGTCATATAGTGAAGCAACATAGGCCAACACACTCCTTCGAGTTAGCCTTCCCTCCCACGATGCGACGTTAAATATAAAACAGTCAGACTTACACTCCCATTCCACTCCAAGGGTCCGCTTTAAGTCCACCGGTTGTTGATCGAGGTACAGCGTCTTAGTTTCCGCCCTCGGTAGGTCTCCCAGTGCATGGGGTACGTTGCTGAAAAACTTGGTGAGGTTGAATCCACTAGATGACAATATATGGCGAAGGGTTTGACTTATTCTTCTTACTTCTTCGGGAGAGGATACGCTCAACAAGCAATCGTCCACGTAGAATGCCTTCTTTGCCTGTTCAGCCTTGACGGGGTCATGGGCAGCCATACAGCGATCGATGGTGGTTTGCAGGGCCAAGCTACAGCATGACGGCGACGAAGTTGCACCAAATGGATGAGAAGTCATGCGATACGCCTTTGGTTTGGTTGTTAGGTTTCCGTCGGGCCACCAGAGAAACCTCAGACAGTCGCGGTCATTTGCTGGCACCTTTACTTGTTGAAACATGGCTTCATTATCTGCAACCAGGGTGAACCTATACTCCCGGAACCTCAGAAGAACTCCACAGAGACTGTTCACGAGGTCGGGACCTGTCAGCAGTTGATTATTCAGGGACGTTTTGTTGCATTCTGCAACACAATCGAATACAACTCTAATCTTCGTTTGATCTTTGTGCTTGTACACTCCATGGTGTGGAAGATACCATATATGCGGGCCAGTCAAGTTCTGTTCTGAACCGGGTACAACCTCGGCGTAGCTTTTCGTAATGTACTCGTTAACCGTGGTTTCGTATTGTTCTTTAAAGGCGTGGTCTCTTTCGAATCGTTTCTTGAGATACAGCAGTCTCTTCAGTGCAACATCCTTATTATCCGGCAAGCATGGCCCACCGGGCTTCCATGGCCGGGCTATTTCATAGTGGCCGTTGACCCAACGCATTGAGGCGGTCATATGACGTAAAGCTGTTTTATCATCTTCTGACATACTCCGTTTGATGCAAGACGCTTCCACGAACTCAAAGTTGAACATACGCTCCAAGCTCATATTCAATTCAGTGGCCGTGACATGACTAACATTAGCCTTCGCGTTACAAGGACGTGGGCACGAAGTCGGTTCTAATATCACCCATCCTAGAGGTCCTCTCACGCCATAAGGATCATCTGGACTGCCCGTTCGTTGTTCTAGCACCCAATGTGCCTTTGAAACGTCGGCACCAATGAGAATACGGATGTCGGAGTCATCAATGGCTGGCATCGGGACTTCTTGCAGATGACTCCAAACTTCTAAATCTTGCTTTAGGTTGAGTGGTCTCAGTTTAGGCAAGTTTTCTACTGCCCACGCTCGGCGGACTTGGATGACTTCCTGACCGTCTAGCGAAGTTAATGTAAAGGATACAGTGCGCGCTTTGGTTACACAATTACTATTGATGGTCTTAACCGTCAGAAGCTCGGGCTTCCCATTGAGACCCAATTTTGTCAGGAGCGACTGGTCTACGAAAGTTGTGTCCGATCCACTGTCCAGCAATCCATTCACGGTGACCTCCCCTAAAGGACCTCGGAGGCGGACTGGCAATATAGCAAGGAAAATTCGACGGCCGGCCGTACTTTCGTCTGCTAATACGTGACCAACCGAAGCAGTGTTGTCTGTTGGCAGGTTTTAGTCACGATTAGATTCTGGGGTTTTGGTCGATGTAGCATCGGGTGGTGTTGGCCTACACAGCCCTTCAGGCCACACGTCTTTCGCGAACGGCAGTCTTTAGTTACATGATTAGGCTTTAAGCATGAAAACCATAAATTCAGCTTCTTCACGGCATTATACCTGTCTATTACCTTTAAGCCTCGAAATTCGCTACACTGGTCCACGTAGTGGGGATTTTCACATATAGGGCAAACTTTGTTGGGGGTCGGCTTAGGACTGGTGCTAGATGGCTTAGTCTCGGTTGACATGGTTGTGGCTACTCGCTCGGTGGAGTATAGACTGCTAGCGGGCTTTCGAGAATCTGGTTGTCTAGAAGCAGAAATGGCCGGTCGCGATACGTAAACGAGGCTAACCAAGGCAGCATCAACCTGATCGCTGACAAAACTCGTTAGTTCATCGAAAGTGGGCTCCCGTCCCGATCTGAGAATGAAGGATGCCCGGTCGAACCATCTGGACTGAACACTGGTGGGCAGTCGTTGCACAATAGCGCTCAGCGTCCGGCAGGCATTCAGATCGGCCTGGTAGCCGAGGCTCTTCATCGTGGCCGAACACACCTTCATCTGATCCGCCAATTTTACCAGCGCCTTGGTATCACTTTGCTTCAGCACGGAGCCGTCACTTAGCTCATCGATACATTTTCTGGCAATCACGTGTGGCCTGCCGAACCGGCGTTCTAGTATGCGTATGGCTTCGTCGTAGCCTTCCTGCGGCTCAAGGACCGTGCACCACCGAATGGCTTCAGATGGCTCCCCCTCACAGGCCGAAATCAAGTAATCGAGGAGGTAGGCGGGGTCGTTATTGTACCTGGGGACTGTGGACTGGAAATTTCTCATGAAACCAATGAAATCCATGGGATTTCCATCGAATTTGACTGATCGGCGAGCAGGCAGGCTCATACAAGCTTGCAACAGCCTGGCGGTCTCGCTGACGTGATCGAATTCCCTGGATTTAGCGGGCAGAACACGTACTCCCGGTCCGTTCAGTGTAATTTGGTCTTCCTGCCTCGTTTTCGACCCTGGTAAGGACATGACATAATCGTGAACAGTTTTAAGCCTTTCACTGCGAGGTGGCGTAGGTGGCAGTATAGGCTCCGATCCAAAACTGCTGTTATCGTCGGACAATTCTTTGACGATTTCATCCTTGACTTCATTTATGCGTTTGGCAGCCTCGGCCTCCAGCTCTAATTGCTTAATCTTCAACCTGGCCAGTCGCAGTTCACGTTGTAGCTCTGCTCTGGAGGTTGAGCCATTTGCTGACTGAGCCTCTCTGCGGTTTGCTGAATGAGCCTCCTTGCGGTTTGCTGAATGAGCCTCCTTGCGGTTTGCTGAATGAGCCTCCTTGCGGTTTACTGAATAGGCCTGCATGCGGTTTACTGAATGAGCCTCCCAGCAACTTGCTGAATGAGCCTCCTTGCGGTTTGCTGAATGAGCCTCCTTGCGGTTTACTGAATAGGCCTCCATGAGGTTTATTGAATGAGCCTCCCAGCAGCTTACTGAAGGAGCCTCCATACGATTTGCTGAATGAGCCTTCATACGGTTTGCTGACTGAGCCTCCCAGCAGTTTTTCCGAAAACCAGGCAATTCATCATTAGAATACTGTATACTGGACGCGGTTGACTCCATTCCAGACAAATATTGGTTACTGGCTAACTGTAGAAACTATCCCGATTACTTGATTTCGGCCTGTGAGGGGGAGCCATCTGAAGCCATTCGGTGGTGCACGGTCCTTGAGCCGCAGGAAGGCTACGACGAAGCCATACGCATACTAGAACGCCGGTTCGGCAGGCCACACGTGATTGCCAGAAAATGTATCGATGAGCTAAGTGACGGCTCCGTGCTGAAGCAAAGTGATACCAAGGCGCTGGTAAAATTGGCGGATCAGATGAAGGTGTGTTCGGCCACGATGAAGAGCCTCGGCTACCAGGCCGATCTGAATGCCTGCCGGACGCTGAGCGCTATTGTGCAACGACTGCCCACCAGTGTTCAGTCCAGATGGTTCGACCGGGCATCCTTCATTCTCAGATCGGGACGGGAGCCCACTTTCGATGAACTAACGAGTTTTGTCAGCGATCAGGACTGGTGCTAGATGGCTTAGTCTCGGTTGACATGATTATGGCTACTCGCTCGGTGGAGTATAGACTGCTAGCGGGCTTTCGAGATTCTGGTTGTCTAGAAGCAGAAATGGCCGGTCGCGATACGTAAACGAGGCTAACCAAGGCAGCATCACCCTGATCAGATTGGAAACGTCGGCTTGGTGGCCAACTGAAGACATGGGTTAGCACTTTTAGGTCAGATATGGATCGCCTAGGCCTCCAGTCGATCTTTGGAGTAGGCGACTTGCACAGCAACTGGATTTTTCGGGGTGCAGACCTTACCGAAGGCCGGAACGTGTGGACAGCTACCATCAGAGATATCCAAGAAGTCGACTTGTCCTCTCGCTGGAGATAGTCGCATAACAATAAAAGTATGTAAGTAAGTGTCACATTAGAGGAGAAACAGAACGAATTGAGACCGGAAGAAAGGTGAATATGGTTACGGGATGAGATTTTCGAAGCATGAGAGGTGGCTTGCGGTTGACTTCCCAGATGGAAGTAGTGTTCAACCTTAAATTCAGTGAAGCACCCAGTTCATGATGATTGTGGTAGTTGAAGTTCAGGAGTGCGAAATCATCAATAATCGCTGCAGCCTCGTATATTACCATACGGTCGCATCCCATTTGGGGCCCACTTGCTGGCTAACCACATAAGTATTGTGCAGTTCTTTTATTCGTTCCAGGAATGATCAGCGTTTATCCTCGTCGAATCTCAATTGCAAATCAGACCAGGCGAGCTGGATCCACACTATAAATAGTAGATAACAAGACCAATTCTCATTGGTATGCTTGACTTCATTTTTGTGCGACATGGGTCTCCTTCGTGGTCCAGTCTGAGCTTGTACAACTCGTCAGTCACACTGCCGTTGGGCGCCCAAGTGAGGTGAATTTATTGCAGTCATCAGGTTTTGGCTACTAAATCTGCCCAAGTAGTAAGCCCGGTAATTCGAAAAAGTACAAGCTCCACATGTTTTCTACTGTTTGTTAATCGGTTCTGCCGTCTAGGATACAGATATCCTGTAGTACAAATGCAATAACTGATTTTATCTCATTTGCTTCAGCGGCTTCTGTCGAAGCCTAAATTGCCTTTATTTTATTCCTATGGGAGAACGGATTATAATGTGTTTTGATCCGGAAAACCGTCCAAATTAACGTGTCGTTTCTCATTGCGATATACTCGGATGCCACATACGAACAAAAGAATGGGGTTTACTTTTACCCACAGTTAATTTTTATCAGCAGATAATGCCGAGCGAAATGATCAGGCTATCACTGCTGTCACTACAACTTGTTGCATAGTGTTTTCGATAGTTTATTTCGCCAGTGTTTACGATCGTTGCAAAACTCTCACGGACAAAAGCGGTGTCATTGTAGAGCACACCTACCCCGGTTCATCCTAATGCAAAAGCTGCACACACAAAATGAGAAAAAACCTAGATAAATCATCTCATTATGAAGACAATCCTGTCGTACGTGAAAAGAACCTCGACTGACGAGGTATTTGCTAGGCTGTGACGTTTGTACGTTTAAGTTAGAGTGGTGAACACCCCATGTTATTTGCAAAACGGGAATAATGGGGCCATGATCATGAGTAGAGGCTGTAGTAGTAAAGAAAGTTAGGGTGATAAGAAATCGGAGGCGAAGGGAGTTACAAACACTTCGGAGGTTTGTGAAGGTTCTCATTAGGGGATACGGGATCCACTCACTTTGGCAAGGGACCAAAACGAACGTCTTCCAGATGGGTATATAGATAGCTTTTTTGCTGTAGGCCTAGCGAGGTTATTCTTGACATTCACAATGACTGCCAGAAACTAGACTTGTGTCCGTGGATGTGGAGAGTTAATGATAAATGCCACCAATAAAACACGCTTCCGCAGATCCTGGCGACTTGGAAATATGCTAGTGCTAGACGCTTTGGGGATTGTGGGCTCAAGAGGGTGGGAATGAACAAAATCGCATCCCGGGGGGAGGATTTTCGTCCCTCTCGGTGGTTAGTTAGAGAGATTGTACGCAAAAGCCCTGTCATACCACATGTAGGAAATCACGAAAGCCACATCACTCAACGGATGCCTACCTGCAATAGCTGAAGGTTATGGGGAAGATGAGTGTCGGATGTTCGGGAGGCTCCACAGACGCTGTAGGTTGTCGAGATCTGCTCTGGCTGTCACTATTTTCTGATGCGATCTTTTTATCAACACCAGCTCCAGCTGTAATTGAGTTCACGACTGGTGGCAATGTGAAATGCACCTCTGAGCACTAAAGTAGTTCGGTTGATAGCGTACAGGTTCGTGTGAATTCGGTGGTGTGGTGGCTTATCGGAACTCATGTCATTCTGATGCTGTGTTGCACCACGGCACAAACGTCGCTTTTGCTTAACAGTTCGCGATCAGTGGATGTAAAAGCGTTCCGAATTTTCTGACGAGTATTCCGTAGAAAATCCTTGAAACTCGTTATATATATATATATATATATATATATATATATATATATAATGTATTCCGGAATAGAAAAATTGACAAGCATTCAAATGCTGTAATTGAACCGCTGTCCAGTGAATGAGTGGCTCGTAGAACACGAACCCGAAACCCGAATCGAATAAGGCGAGTGGGTGAAATACGTGTACTTCAGAGAACAATCATTACAGTTACAAGCAACATACCTCAATTTGTGGGACAATCCAGTCACAAAGGTCCGGGAATATACTTCAGATCGTCGGAAGGGTCTGTCGGGGAGCAATACCGGACCGAGTCATTGGAATAGGGTGTAATCCATGTTTTATAGGAAGAACAATCAGGGAAAGAGTGGTAAACGTACATGAGATGGAGGGACAGGTATGGTCATGAAATTGGATCAGACAAGGACCGGAAGAATCACACTCACGCTTGACCTAGATCCTCAAGCAGGCGCGGCCCGATCTCCAGCACAGAGGGAAAGTACAAAGGTCATTCATGTGGTGCGAGTGAGAAAGCAAATAAAGAACGGATGCAAGCATGACACACAAGGTCGGGCACCTACGAAGCACAAACTAGAAGGTCATAGGCCCCTGGATAAACCGCAATGGAAAATTGGCCTACTGTAAAAGTGCACTCATAGGAAGGCGGTAGGTGAACTGAGGCAAGGAACTGGGTTCAGCGTGCGAAACGAAGGGAAGACGTGTAGGTTGGATTGGTTGGGAAGGGCCGGGTAACAAGCTGATTAGAATCACGTGAGTGAGAAAAAGAAAATGCGCGGGAATTGCACACAAAGTACTGATTTACAGTTACAAATACAAACAAACGTGCATCATAAGGATAGAAGTAAGAAGTTATTCTCCGATGAGCCTACCAGAGGTAGAGAATTCGCTGTTAAACCGCAAGCTAATATAAAATTCTCCTCATATGTTTGCTTCGTTTTGTGCTGCTTTCTCTGAGGTCCCCATGTGGCCGAGTTATCAGTAGAAATAACCGTTCATTGTATGGTCAACAATTGTTTCTCGAAGGCGAAGACCACCTGGAATGGATTAGTCCATAATAGCTGCAGTAAATATTCGTATTCAGTTTTGTACAAGTTCCGATCATGTGAACTTTAAACAGCCAAAGGCGCTTTATTTCAACTGCTCAACAATTGGGCCAGAAGTTACGTCAAAAATGAAGAAATAACGTATTTCATATTTCTACCCTGGGCTTTGATATGATACAACTAGTCCAGCAAATAAAAATCGTTTGCGAAGAGAATAATTTGTCACTCAAATTTCTTTAACACCAGTAATTTAGCTTTCCTTTTCAACATTCATGGTTTGAGGGTTACCGAGAGACTGGTTTATGAAATAAGTGCATTTCACCGTTTAGAAGACACTGAATAAACGCACAAAAGAACGCCCTGGTTACTAGAGTGATGTTCCCACCACACTAGTCCCACAGCCGATCAACATCTGCCGGTTAGATAGGTTACGTTTTGCATGCTCAAAGCAATGTGCTGACTTCAGACGTGTTGTACACTTCACTTTCCAACCGGAGATAAATGTTTCGCCGTATCAACAGGCGAAAACGATTATGGAACGCCTCCTGAATCCTCGCCATCCGGTTGTCAGCTTGCAAGTCAACCTTTCCATCAGCACTTATACAAATTCTTAGGCAGAACAACTTCTGTTTTCACTATCGATCAGGAGCACGAGTCTCGATCCCTGCTAGTCTTTTAGCAGTACTTTGAACATCGGGGATGAATAGCATCGTCCTACTGACCAAAAATTAAACGGCAAAACGTTGTTTCGGATGCGTTTTGTACATAGTACTTCACTGAATCCTCGATACGGATACATTGAGAAAACGGGACTGCTATGTAGATTCAACGGGTTTGATGCGCTCTGGTACATGTGATCTGAATGTGGTTCTCTTTGTTGGTCGTTTAGTTTTAAAGACTAGCATATGCGCTAAGGACTGAATGCCCAGGTCTGCATTTCGGGGTTAAAAGAGAAGTGGTGCAGGACAGGAGCTTCGTAATTTGCTGTTTTGTGGGAGAATTGCATGGTCTCTTATACGAGCTCTGGTAAGTTTCCAATCCGATCCGACGCAGTTTTGCGAATCGACTGATTGTTTTCATGCCCAGTGTTCAGGTTGATATGACCAGTTGCGGTTTGAATGGGTTGTTTTGACGGCATATCTGCACCCCATTTGACGGATTGCTCTTATTCTGATTTCTAGATTAATGTAAAATCAGTATCGCACCACCAGCTCCCATTTCGGATTGATTTAGGTAATAGAGGATCTGAATTACTTGCAAAAAGATTCAACATGTAGTATCAGTGCTCATCAGCGTTTCCTTGGTCTTTCAACGGTGAGTTCATTGTTGATACTACATGAGGTGTCGTGTCATTATAAAGTTTTGAACCTACTACTTATATTACCAGAGTATTGAAACTCCATGGGTAATTTACTCATTACAATTGGATATGTGGTGACATTGCATTCGTTTCCGGGAATCATCATTTTTATTGCCACCCCATGCATAAACTTTGTTTTATCACTCCGAACCAGCCTGCTCCTGGTTCGACCGCCAAACACACACGCTTTCTTGTGAGTCCTCCGCGGTCGTTTCTCGTTCTGTAATTTTTGCTCTGCAGGTCTGCATAAACACCTCTGTGGCTCGACTTCGGTTTTCTGACTACTAGCGAAGCATCATTCGATTAGTGAGTGTAGTTATCTACCTCGTCCGTGCACCATTTCGTCTCGTTAGCCCTGCGCGCCATATTGGTGAGCCCGACGTGATTTCAGTACGCAGGAGCCGTTTTTGAATTTCCTGCACACTTTTTCATCATTGACGTAAGTCCTTTCCATTATCCTATTTTCATCTGTTTGATAAAGATATATCAGAACCCCATCAAATAACCCGATCCCCAGAAATTTCATATCGACCTAAGCTCAGTTCATTACCGAAATGGCTGATTTGTAGGAGACTTCAGTGTTAGACGTCAAAGATGCAGAAGTAGGACAGTCCGGCACATCCTCAATACACACGAGGATTCCGGCGTTCTTACCCGTGGATCCAGAGTTTTGGCTGGTTCAAGTAGAAGCACAGTTTCGAATGGCCCGCATAACCAGCCAATCTACCAAGTTTACATGACTGATGGGGCATTTGCCCCCGGCCCTGGCTCCAGTAGTCAGGGCTATCGTATGCAGCCCACCTGAAGACAGCCCATACGATAGACTGCGGAACGCCATACTGAGGAAACTTGGTATGTCAGTAGCAGATCGGCTAAAACAACTGATGTGTGGCACCAAGCTCGGTGACCATGGCATCCAAACACCTACGCAACTTCTCCGTTTTATACGGGGACACGTCTCTACCCTCGAAATGGATGATATAATGTTATGTGCGCTTTGGAAGCAAGCGATTCCCAATAAAGTTCAAGCTTTACTAGCTGTTTTTAGGAATAAACCAACGTTGGACGAATTCGCGGAAGCCGCTGATCGAGTACAAGCACATGCCTTGCCCTACGTACAGCACATAGCTGAGGTCCCTGAAGTAGACCACGAGAACACCATGGCGCGTTTAGATAAGCGGATGGGGTTACTATCCTTCCAGGTTAACGCGCCAAATGAATCGCGATCAAATTTCGTATCTCGCAAAGCAAGCAGCTCCAAAATTTCACGGAAGCGTAGTCCTACAAACCCCGGCGTATACTGATACCACCGCAACCACGGTGATGAAGCTAAAATGCACCAAACCTTGTACGTATCAACCTGAGCAGCAGGGAAACGCTTAAGCCGACCGGTGTAGGCGAAAACCGTGTCAGTCGCCTATTTTTTATGACCGATAGAATGTCCGGAACATCTGTCTTAGTAGACACTGGCACACAGGTAAGCACTATTCAACCTTGCTCCACAGATCGCCTCAGTCAGTCAAACATCTAGCTGGTCGCAGCTAACAAGAAGCCCATTAAGATCGTCAACATCATCATCGTACAGCGTTAAACAGTAGGGCAAGCCCCACTGACCACTGCCTATCTCACCATCTTGCACGTTGAATTAGAAAGTATGAATACACAAGATGGAGAGGAGGTGGACCTACACGGGTGTGAAAAGGAAAGAATGCCCTAATAGCCAACACACGGAATACACAGCCTAACTGCACAAACACATACTGATCAATCATTCGGATTCGACAGAAGGTGACAACACGATCGCCACTGTTCACGGTTCGCTGCCATATCCTTCAGTGTATCCAACCAACTGGTAGACGTGAGGCAACTACTTTTACTAGGTTCGCTGTACATTTTCTCATTCCTCGTTGCCACGTCATCCGTTGACGTCCACATGGTTCTTTCCACTCCCTATGAGGAATTGAGAATAGGGTACGGTATGGCAGACGTGTGTTTGCCATACGTAACGTGTCCCAACCAACGAAGTCTACTAAGTTGGATACGCTGTGACAAAAAGTTCTCTGAATTAGTGCCCAATACTCGCTTTGTGACCTCAGCATTGGTCACTCGGCTATTCCACTCAATCTTTGCGATACTACACAAGCATCGGTGGTCAAATACCTCAAGACGACGAATATCTTCGGCACACAGACCCCAAGTCTCGCAACCATACAACAAAACTGAACACACAGTGGCCCAGTATACACGACCTTTCAACTTCAGTGAAATATCAGGTCGGCACCACAAGTGCTTCAGTCCGGCGTACGCCGTTCGAGCCTTGGATATGCGCGTGCTCACCTGTACTACCGTGTTCTCATCCGTCGTCAAGCTGCTTCCGAGGTAAGGGAAACGGTCGACAATTTCTAGCACCTCCTCATTGAGCATCAAGCTCGGAATCGTTGACGTCCAGTCTTGCAACATCACTTTGCACATTGAAGGTGCAAAGCGAATGCCGAATGGAACTACAGCTTTTGCGAGTCAATCTAGTGCACGTTGCGCATGTTCCGGGGATTCGAACAAGCAAAGAAAGTCGTATGCGTAATCTAGGTCACACAGCTTCTCACTATTTTCTAGTTCGACGCCTATATCCTGTAGATTTTGCAACGCACTCTCCGTTATTTCGTCCATGACGAAGTTGAACAAGAATGGAGACATAGGACATCCCTGTCGAACACCACTGGTCGTTTCGAACTGACCGGATTGCTCACCGTAAACTCCAACGCGGCCAGAAGTAGATTCATGAGCTTCTGGGGCATACCTTTCCGGTAGACTGCACTGAATAGCACTGTTTGATCAACCGGATCGAAGGTGCCCCTCAAGTCTAAGAAAATCATTATTGTCGGTCGGCAGTGCGTGTGACGCGTTTCAACTAGTTGGCGAAGAGTAAACATCTAGTCGATGCATCCTCGACCTGTGCGGAATCCGGCCTGTTGTTCGCAGGCGTTCCTCTCGCGAGCCGGTGTCAAACGACGCAGCAAAATCGAGGCTAATACCTTGGTGACTATCGGAATTGAGCTAACCCCACGATGGTTGTCACCACAGTCATTGCGTATTCCCTTCTTGAAGATGGGAACAGTCAGTGACTCGCTCAATATTAACGGAATATGCTCCTCGTTCCAAATGTCACAGAGCAAGGTGGTAAGTGATTTTTTCAAAGCATTTCCACCCAGTTTGAAAAGAACTGGGGGAAGTTCGTCGGGACCGGCTGCTTTCCCACGCTTTAGTAATCTAATACATGACTCCAATTCCACTTCCGATGGGGGCTCAAGTGACACCACCCAAGAAATCGCAGTTGTTGACACAGGAGTAACTACACTAGCGTGCGGCCAGCTAAACTGTTCCTTGAGGTATTCGGCCCAACAGTCCAGCCTTTGCTGTTTGCCATCAATGGGTTCTCCATTTCTATCTTATATGGTTTCACTGACCAGGCTTCGCCGTCCACCGGTGTCGCGAATAAGTTTGGACAATATTTGACTGTTACCTGAAGCAGTTGCTATTTCCATTTCTTCGGCTAACTTGACCCACCAATTTTCGCGACCCTTCTTGAGGCTTTTCGTAACTTGTCTTTGCTGATGTCTTCGTATCTTATTCATCTGCTTACTGTTCGAGAGCTGACGCTTTTGTTCCATTATACTCAACGACTCTTGCGAAATCCAGTGTCTTTGATGGACATCGGATCTAGGATCACAGGCGAAACCTTTTGCAGCGTGCATTGCCTGTTTGATATGGGCCTAATGCTCATCTACATTACTGTTCGTCGTCGTTCCTAGCTCATGTGCTAATTTTTGTTCATAACTGGTGCGAACTTCTGGACCAGACAAACGTTGTACGGCTAACCGGGTTTGCGGTTGGCGTTGATAACCGTGCAGATGGGGAGATAATCGCACTAAAACTAAGGCATGGCACTACTCTACGTAAGTGGACCAGTACGATCTACAGTTTTGAACAGAACGTGTAGCGTTAGAGCTCCATGTGGGCGTGCGACGCGAGCTGTGTCGAAAATTGGTACTAGACAAGAACAACCGATTGTCTGCACAAGACTGGAGAAGCCTATCCCCGTTATTTGTTCGTTGTGCGGGTGAGGCACAACAACCACTCTAAAAAGCTTGTGACACACTAATTTTGCCAACTGGTGTATTAAAATCACCTGCTAGCACTACTGTGTCAGAACCTTTGCTCCTGTAAACGAGTGTGGTGAGTTCATCGTGGCATTCATCCTTCTACATGTCAGAGCTGCAGTCTGTTGAGGCGTACGCCGAGATTACAAACGAACTGCGCTTAACACAACTATCGTTTCGAACGCCGACTGACCCCTGGAGTCTCACAGCACACAAACGATTGTTAACAGGAATCCAGTCTAAAAGAGCAGCCTAAGCCTTGTCAGTCAAACTAATTCCTACACCACGTTGACCCACAGCCCTAGCTGCTTCGTCTTCTGAAGTGCGCAGAAAATACCTCGATAAGATACCAGGAGCAGTTAGTTGAATTACACTGCTCGAATTGTGAATATTCGTTTCACTTTCGCAACAGACATCAATCTTCAGAGAGTCTATTGTGAGGGCTAGGCATGCCTGCTGACCGGCCTGCATGAGTGTATGCACGTTGAAGCAGCTGAGATTCAGGGACTGACGAGGCTTGAGAAAATGTGAGTTACAAGACAGGATTTTTCACACTGTTTGATGACGAACCGTTGCGAGTACAGGGCTTGTTGTCAGTGGGAGGATTATGGGTGAATAGAGGGAGCAAAGAGAGTTGGTTGAGAACAGAAGACAAAGGTCTGATAAAGGATTTACGGCGGGAGTTCACTTACACTGAACCTCCCTTTGCGCCCTGATCTACACTGGGTATTTGTTATTGCTGATCTCCCACATTCGATCATTGGCATCGACTTTCTTCGACATTTCGACCTCATGGTTGATCTGTCCAGTTTTCGTCTTGTGGATAAGACTACCAACGTCTCAGCTAGCGGCACACCGTCAATGGAGCCACCACTCACTCCAGTCCTCATCACTGTTGTCACTACAGACCGCTTCCAGAAGCTCCTGCGCGAGTTTCCTCGGCTACTCCAACCTACTAACGTGATACCACGGGTGTCGACAGACGTACTACACCATACAGTCACAGTTGGCCCACCGGTTCATTGCCGCGCCAGGCGCTTAGCACCCGACAAACCAAAAGTAGCCGAGGCCGAGTTTCAGAACGTGCTGGATCTTGGTATTATCAGGCCATCTTCAAGCCCATGGGCTTCTCCACTACATATGGTACCAAAAAAGTCTGTTGACGTTTGGCGACCTTGTGGCACTAAACTATGGCACCACGCCCGATCGTTACCTAATTCCGCCTATCCAATACATCATAACAAGTTTTATCGGTTGCAAGATTTTCGGTCGCTTAAATTTGGTTCGCTCATACAGTCAGTTTTGCTTTAATCCCAGTGACGTACCAATGACAGCCGAAGTCACACCGTTTGGCCTATTCAGTCTTTGCAATGCGGCACAACATATTCCAGAGATTTATGGCAGCTTAGGGCAACTATGAACGTGGCAAAGTTTTCATTTGGCCAAGAAAGTATTAATTTCCTTGATCACGAGATATCAGCCACAGGCGTTTCACCCATGAAAGATAAGGTGCAGGCGATTCTCGAATATCCTGAACCTTCATCCTTCAAAACCGTTCGACGACTCGATGGTTTAGTCAACTTCTACCCTCGCTTTATTCCTAAGTATGCCCAGTTGATGCAACCTCTCGCAGATTTACTACGTGGTAAGACAAAAACATTCGAATTTCCCGAGAATTCCCATTCTGCCTTTGTCGAACTGAAACGGGCTATCTCCAACATGGCCGCCGTTGCACATCTACCGAACTCTCCCATTGCACTATCGACCGATGCTTCAGACTTGGCTGTTGGTGCTATTTGACAACAGCAAATACAAGGCACGTGGCAACATATAGCGTTCTTCTCCAAACATCTTCAGCCGGCCCAATCCAGGTACAGTACATTTGGCAGGCAATGTCTTGCAGTTTACTTAGCTATCCGTCATTTACGGCACATGCTGGAAGGCAGACATTTCATCGTCTTCACGGACCACAAGTGAATCATCTTAGCTGCGCGGTCGATTTCAGACCGGTACTCACCCAGGAACTCCCTTCACCTGGATTATATCACTCAGTTCATAGAGGATATACGACACCTATCAGGTGAGCTAACTCCGTGGCAGATAGTCTCTCTTGCATCCATCTCATCACACCAACCAGTGGTATTGATTTAGCAGCCATTGCATGAACACCAGTACATGATCCAGAAATCGAGCAGATACGTCAAAGCAGCTTTCTCCAACTCGAACCAGTGCCACTCACCTCACCAAAGGGCACGATCTTGTGCGACGTGTCGTAAAATATTCCCCGTCCACTGGTACCATTTGCCTTTAGGAAGGGCGTCTTTAGGATATTGCGCGGTTTGTCACATCTCGGCATAAGAGCCTCGGTTAAACTCGTGACTGAGCATTTCGTGTGGCCAAAAATAAATAAGGATATAAGTGAATGGGCGCGTATTTGTCTAGAATGTCAGCGATCCAAGGTACACAGGCATACAAAAAGTCCTCCCGGCACGTTCACTAAGGCTGATGCACGGTTTCACCATATGCATGTCGATCTAGTAGGTCCTCTGCATCCATCTAGGGAATTCACTTACTTGTCGACATGCGTCCAACGTTTTTCGAGGTGGGCTAAGGCGATACTCTTGAGCGATTGTTCATCCAGAACAACCGCACGTGCTTTCCTAGAGTGACGGGTAGCCCCGTTCGGATGCCCCGCTATAGTGACCACCGATCGAGGAACCCATTTTCAAGGTTCGTTTGCTTCCCTGATGAATGTATTAGGATGTAAACAAGTGAGAACTGCGGTGTACCATCCAACCACTAACGGTTTGATTGAACGTTTTCATCGACAACTCAAAGCAGCTTTAAGAGCTCATACGAACCCGGCATGGCACGTGACTCTTCTTTTTGTCTTGTTAGGCATTCGCAGTTCAGTGAAAGCCGACCTGCATTCAACGCCGAACGAGTTATTATTTGGGTGTTCGCTTCGGTCGCCGGGGAGCTGGTTGCACCACAGCCTTCGCAGCCTTTTAACTATTCCGACTACACCCAACGCGTGACTTGCAAGCAGCATCGACAAGGAAACAGAGCATACCAGTGTACATGCCCAAGGAGCTGTCCACGTGCACTCACATTTTCTTGCGTATGGACAGTACACGGCACTCGCTTCAAGCTCCTTAGTCAGGCCCACACCGAGTTCTACAGCGGAAAGAAAAGTGTTACATCATCGAACTTAAAGGCAAACAGGAAACGGTTTTCATAGATAGACTAAAACCGGCTTTCATGGAAGTAGAGACGCTATTGGACTCAGCCCGTACCATGTCCAGCACCTGCTTTCATACCCACACCCGAGTCCACACCATCAAGAAGCATGGATCCCACAAACCACGAAACCCCAGTTCAACGCGACCGTCGCGGTCGGGTCGTGCGAAAACCCATACGTTTTGTAGACAGTTTCTGTTATACCCAATTGTTAGTAAGATTTTATTATCACTATCTTTTTTCTAAAAAAGCAAAAATAACAACCATTTTTACAGGTTCTTTTAGCTTTGTGTGCACATCGAGCCGCCTAGGACGATCACTCATGCACTCATTTTCGTTTCTTTCCTCCAACCCCTTGAGTTTCTTTTGCAGATAACGATTCTTCTGTCAACAATCCATCTATCTGCGACAAGGATAGGTGTGTGGAGAAGAGAGGCCACTCTTATCCCACCGTCTGTACGCATGTGAAGGTTTTGGCACGCCTAGCCTTTTTTCTGGCAACCCCGACCAGTTTGTTTAGTGGCAGGCAACCCGCCGCGAAGGCTCTATGCACCCGACTAAAGGAAGAACAAATTTATCTATCATAAAATCGGGGCAGTTATCGAGCCATAAAGGAATCCGGCAGGCGAAAGCATGTACCATTCTGAATCTTTTCCATATAGACTTTGTTTTATCACTCCGAACCAACCTGTTCCTGGTTCGACCGCCAAACACAAACGCTTTCTTGTGAGTCCTCCGCGATCGTTTCTCGTTCTGTAATTTTTGCTCTGCAGGTCTGCATAAACACCTCTGTGGCTCGACTTCGGTTTTCTGACTACTAGCGAAGCATCATTCGATTAATGAGTGTAGTTATCTACCTCGTCCGTGCACCATTTCGTCTCGTTAGCCCTGCGCGCTATAGATCCCACTACGAAAACATTTACTAAGAAAGTTGGTTACGGTGCAGGTTATCACCATTCACAGCCCGCAATAGGCGGGTGCTATATCATGTGAAGTGTTAGCTTGAAGCAAACGATTCAGAGCCAATCTGGTTTGCATAGTGGTTAACTGATGGGATGGTGAGCATGCTCCAGCCCGGTTTCGAGTTCCAAATGGGATTCGATGGATGTGCATTGCTAATAATTGTCTTCGCCTTAAATAGTCTCACGCACACATAGTCAGTCTCACACACACCCACACAAACACTCTGCGGGCAATTGGTCCTTATTCTGCGCATGCATGGACAGAAGCCTTACATCACACACACACACACACACACACACACACACACACATGCATGCAGTGTTGATGTTAGTCATGCTCCACCCAGATTGTGTTGACCAGTCAGATATAGCCATGGGTCGAAAGGCCTTGCGTGACCTATCTGACTGTACACTTGGATTGAGCTTCTACCCGCATGTGACTTGGAAACACGTATTTATTTGGTGGTGTATTAGCTTACTTACCTGCGTACCCTGCGGTTTTATGTTTATCTACTTAGGAATAAATGGAGTACAATCGTTACTTGTTCTACTACTAATTAAGAATATAGCACCAGACAACGACTGAAAAAAAACCATGCCAGGTTTTCATGAATGCCCAGCGGTGAACTGACTGGTGACACTGCATGATAAATTGTTTCGATCGACGCTCGCTGGAGAGGAACAACCGATGCAGATAAACAAAGTCTGAACAACACGATGATGCTGCGGACCTCGACGGTATTCATTCACCTTGTGTTGTTTCAGTTGAGGTTGATTTGCTATGCGGTTCATTACTAGCCTGTCTGAAGGCATTATTATTACCTTCGGCAACGCAATAAAGCTTTCGGTATTGGAGGAGTGGGAAAAGGCCATACACAACAGCATCATTGTTGGGGCGACATAAAATTATGCGATCCTGATATTAATCTACTCCAGAAGCATGCTTCATGTAATATCGTGTCGGTTAAAAGAAAACGGTGAAAAGTGTTATGAAGAACCTCGCACTCCATATCCACAGTTCCTGGAGCGATTTTGAGTGTTGCGAGATCCAACTTCGTTCACTTGGTTAACGCACTGTTGTTTATCTGAATGCTTACTGGCAAGCACGGTGGTCCCTGGACGGATGCACGTTCTAGCTGCACGTACGCTGTCGCAATGCACGCTCTTCACTCTCGCCCCACTGATCGTGTTCCCCTTCGCATAGGTTGCTGGGACAGCTGCTCTGGTGATCGTGGTGACGTACTGCGGAGTGTGACAATGAAGAACAGGTGGTCAAAGCATAGTAGGAAGGGCTAGCGAACTTGGGCAATAAGGGAACTGCATAGTGAGGTTTACCCGACCTTACATGCGTAACTGAGGGCAGAAGTTCCGCTTTATCACGTTCGAATCATTCCAGAATGATCCCCATTTAAGGGTCTAGTCAACGTGGTAAGCCACTAGAGTTTGCGTGGGTGACAACTCTGGTTTATATACGAACCCGTCAAATACGCCGCCGGCTCAGTTGGTATAGCTCGGTGTTGGTGTGGTTTCTAGCTTAGATGACGTCCAGCGTTATCAGCGTAACAAGCAACCACCAGTAATTGTTCGCCGGGAGTGGGAGGGGATGCGGAGGTTGCACTTGTTTAATCTACAAAAGCACAAAAACAAGAAACACTCCATATATATATATATATATATATATATATATATATATATTGATAGTAAGTAGTATGTAAACGTGTGGACGAAATTTCCCCGGAAGCACACGACCGGTTTCGCGGTTGTTGCCGCTCATCAGGTATGCGTACCCGGTACTCCTCTGCCCACTCGTCTTCATACTTGTACACTCCGATGTTATATGTTCACTAGAATCTAATTTGAAGCGTCTGGAGTGTGAATGGATACTCTTCATTGAAGAGCCCACAAATGAATCACAACTGTGATTTCTCATAGTTATTCGTGTCTGGGTCACTGCTAACCCAACGAACAACGAGGCTGCATGTGCAAGCGCTCATATTGATAGTAAGTAGTATGTAAACGTGTGGACGAATATATATATATATATATATATATATATATATATATATATATATATATATATATATATATAAGGTGCGCCATTTGAACAGCTGCCCTACGTGTGGATCCGCCCTTGGAAATATTTTTTTCGGAACTACTTATTTTATTCAGTCCATCATTGGCATTTTGTGCACTCGTAATTATTCGAAGCGGTTTGCGCTATCGAAAAAAGACATGCTTGGACAACAAAATGTGTGCCCACTATCCGAAGTCCGAAACTGGAACCATCATGCAAAGAAACGCAAAAGAGCTGGTTGACAGGCTGCTCGTAAATGCACAACGCCAAGCATTATGACTGTTCCTAGTGTCATGTAATTATGTGCGTTCCCTTTTCATACCTAGTCATGGCTCGAAGCTTTAGAAATATTTGTGCTGTATGTTTACAAGGAACTTGGCTGAATGACAATGTGAATGGCACTGTGCTGCAAATAGAAGAGTTCACCTGCTTCCGTCAGTTGATGTAGTAGCATCCATTGTGCACCTTGTTGCCAAATTCCCCAATGATTCCAGCAAGTCAGTTAGATGTTCTTCCCTTGACTACACGTCGGCCTTGGACAGTGTACCACGCTCGTTTCTTCTCAAAAAACTAGAATCTTTTGGATGCCCCGCATATTTACTAAACTGGTTGGAAGCCTGTTTCTCTGGAAGAACACAAAGCACCAAAGTAGGTAGAAAATTCTCCGCAAATCTCTTGATTATCACCAGGGTACTTCAAGGTTTTGTCCTTTTGCCGTATTTGTTTTCAACATTCATTGGTGATTTGCCTGTCTCCTACCCAGCCCGCACCCTTAAGTCGGCTGATGACGTTGTTCAGGCTAGGTCTGTCTTAAATAGGTCAGACTTCGACGAATTCATTCATATATTCACAACTTTCCTAATCAACTTGATCTTCTGTTGAACAATAACAAATAGCACGAGTGCATTTTTTCCACCACTCGTTCCCGATTCATTGAAGGCACTTCCACCATTAATTCTATTCCTCTCGCACACATAAACCATGTGAAATATCTTGGTGTTACACTGCAGCATAATCTGCAATGGTTTTTGCACATTGAAATCGCAGTAGGAAAACTGCGTCGCTTTTCGCACCAAATTAGAAAACTACGGCAGTATAGTGCTCCACAGTCTGTTATTTTCTCTTTTGTAAAACAAAGTATATTACTTATTATTCTTTATTGTTCCCCTGTCACTTTCACAGGATTAATAAAAAAGGACTTCGTCACTCTTCGACGAGGCTTACGCATCACTAGTCTTGTTTCTGGTATAGCCTTAAATGACCTAGTCTTGGAGCTGTGCACTAGTCACACAACTGCATCCGTTGTGTTTTCACAGAAAATCCCTTCTTATATTTCGCGTCCATTATATTTTGATCTTACTCTTTGTCAGTCCCAAGCATTGACCCGGTCTAGGTATAAACTGCTTCCATGCAGATTGTCTTTTTACAGGAATTCCATTGTTCCGTCTCTAGCACGTGTCCTAACATTTATTCTGTCTGAAATGAGATCCCGTTTTGCTCTGTAACTTGCATTGGCGGTATATTTAGGCTAAAAAGCATCGTACAGCTAAGCTCAAGCTGGTATATATACACAGAATATACAGGCCGAGGCTCAGTAAGTGCATCAGCAGCACCCACACTTACATTAGTATAACACCATTATGGCGAGTACAGCCTGACATTTGTACCGGTAAGTCAGGGCCCAAACAACCAAACAAAGGAGAAGACAAACCTGGGACACAATCTATTAAAGAAAACAGACCGATTGGCTTCCATCCGCATTCCGTACAGGTCAGAAAATCACAGAGGTCCTCTGCGTTTACAATTTCGGTACATTCTTTCAGATTGAGAGCACCCTAAAAGGCCAACTCAAAAAGGTCAATGATCCAATTCACTTACAAGACCGAAACAATTGCACACGCTAAGTTGGTTGTAAGGGATTTCCAGCTGAGTGTGTTGGACAAAATTGCAGAACACGAAAGAAAACTACAAGACAGCCTTTGCGAAATATGAGCCCGACTCGCCAAAGCCGAAGGATTTAATGGATATTAGGAAAATACCAGAGTCCTCCGACTGTGATTCCGAAAATGCGATCTGAGATCTTTTATGTCGACACTTCACCGAATAGCAGCTCCCGTGCACGCATCAATCAAAGTAACAAGGTAGAGACTCTCTCCATTTGAACTACACTGATATCACTGATGATCAGGCGTCCCAGCTGTCACAATGCTATCTGACATCGTAACTGCAGACTGTGATAATGGGAACAAGTGCGACCGAAAACCAACTGCTACCACCATCACACGATTAAACACACATAAACCAAGAGAGAGAGAGAGAGAGAGAGAGAGAGAGAGAGAGAGAGAGAGAAAGAAAGAAAGAAAGAAAGAAAAAAAAAAGAAAGAGAAAGACTATTTGACACCTGTTGACTGAACTGTCCCCTATTCGATCTTAAAACCACATTGAGATAGGCTCCCCGAGGAAATATCGGATAGTTATGATTTCCCAGACAATGCCGTCTCACTGACATTACACTTTTCTGGCATAAGGTCACACGGTACTCTGTGGATTTTGATTGGTCCTGGCATATATTATTCTGTTTATTGGTTTATTTATATTTGTTACGCAGCAAAGTAAAAATATTTTTTCAACGAGGCCAAGATCAATCAAAGGTTGCAGACTGGAGAAACCCCCAGCGATGGTAATGTCAGGGTCCGAAGCGCTCGCCTATGACCGTTTGATCACTGTCGGTCAAATTACCTTACCCTACTGATTATCACAAACTGAAAAAAAATCTAGGACCTAATTCGATCCTCGGTGGAAAAGCTAGGCCTGTGGGACCATCACTGACAATCAACAAAAGCGAGCAAAGCTGAAAGACCCTTCTGAACTGTCTTATAAAACCGAGAAGAGTTTTGAATTCTATGAACTCTTGGACTCCTTGATCTGGTTTCCATGACTCTCGTGATACTTGCGGATTCAAAACAACACCAGAGAACAGGATCTACACTGGGCAAGTGTGCCTCTTTGTGGGAGAGTCGAATGATCTCAAAAAGAGGACGGAAGCCGTACAGAGGAATAACTAATTCAAGGAGATAGATCTGCTGACCCTTTGATCGATGACAGTTGATACTGCGCCTGCCACACCGAACTAACGGAGAGGCGTGATGCCAATCAAAGCTGAGGGTACGAATGCAGGACAAGAATATGGTATCATTAAAGTCAACGCGAATGTGAAATAAACCTACGACTCCGTTGTGAGTCGATGCGCGGTGCGCGCGTCAATTCGTGTTATAGTTTTGCGGCCACAGAAAGTGAGATGCTTCAGCCAACTGGAAGCAGAGTGGCCACGTACAATGAAAGCAAGCTGTGACGGGTTCATCAGTAATTTACCAGTCGGTTCACTTGGGTATAACTGTACATGCAATTACATTTCGAATGAAGACAACGTACAATTCTCCATCCTTGTTCTTCGTATTATTTCGGCGGGCGTAGTATTCGGTTGCGTTCATTTCAGTACGAACCATTAGTGCGAATAATCCGATTGGTACAAAATACCAACATTTACCGTACAAATGATCAAACAGGTAAAATCTGTCGGGCTTCGGACAGTTGTTTGATTTGTAGGCACAAAAGACGCCAGAAGTGAGTGCGACCAATCGTGGACGGGAAATCACATTGATGCGGTAAACGTAAAGGTCGCTAACGTAAGTCTGATAGCAACTCTGATGGGAAGGAGCAACGTGTACGTTCTTCAAATATTAACCAACATGTTTTAGTCCGCTGACTTTTGAAAATGGATGAAATCCTTGATTCTTTTTTGTAATTCTTGATTTTCTTTCTTTCTGGCTAAATTTCGTGTAACATTTTTGGTTCAGGCTGACATTGTTTCTGAACTGGCGATGCCCTGGGGCTGATGCACCTGGCTTACGGTAAAGAAAAGCAATGCTAGCTTGACAGCAAGGTATTGGATGCAGTCCAGGATGCCGATTCGGGTCGGGGCAAAGGTTTGTATAAAAATGCCAGGCCTATCTATCTGAACCCGGACCTTTTCACCAGACTATATGAGTGACGAATATGACAACGAGGTTTGATGAACTGGTTATAAAGATGGATGAAAACTCGACCAGCTCACAAGGACGCAATCCAAGTGGATGCAAATTCTGTAAATATATCTGGGGGTCTTCTATTCACATGCCAAAAGTCATGTCGTCCAATCATCATTATGCTGTCTTGTGCTATATTCCAAGACTTTCTAGTTTTTCATCAGAGAGCTCGTGTGACAAGAGTTGTAAAGCGGAGAACGTGTAATTGACCGTCCGAGGGGAATTCGCCGGTAGACGAAAAGAAAAACCACTAAGAGCTCTAACCAAAGGAGAACTATCTTGGAGAAAAGGAATAGAAATGCACCTTTAAAGTAATAGAAATCAGTCGCAAAACTGAAAAAGAACATATTTATTAACTACTCTATGAGGAGCTGCAATCAAGATGTGGCCAGAAATCCAGTCAAATGGGAGTTGAAGTTCGGGTGTAATGAAGCAGACTGACGCAAAGGCGGTCATCAGTGGTTGGATGCGGTTGGCTACTGCTCGTGTGAAACTAATATAATCAACGTTTCATAAAATTTCCTGTACATGAATCTAGCAAGTGGCAAGAAGTGAATGTATAATCACTGGTATTACCTGATGACACATACGACCAATACAATGGCCAACCCAAGACAAACGATTACTCCTAGGGAAAGTTCGGGCACGCTAACACATACACACGGGACTAGACCGTAACCCAAAATGCCAAATTCTGATTTCATCCTACTCAGCCACCGACAGTACCAAGGCGACATCCTCATATCTGTCAGGGATCAAGTGTAAGCTGGAGCAGTTTAATTAATCGTCCGCCTGTAGGGCTCAGAAAATTGGAAACTACGAGATGAAGAAGTGACTCGATTATCGGTGTTGGAGCACCAAAGTCTTCACAACATTTCTGAAATCTGATGGAACCAATATCGCCAATGCTGACACTAGTCGAATGGCCGTAGGGACCATAGGACGGCCTCCAAATCAGACGCACTTCCCGGGTGGATTATGTAGTCCACAGAAAGACCCACTTGGTTTTCAAGGCTAGTGTTGGTTGGTTGATAAATTGAAATGGCAAAAATGTATAAAACCCAAAGCCGGTGAGCACGTCCAAGAAGTTGTTGGGCTTCTGGACTGGGTTCTCGAGATCCGCTAGCCGGATAATTGTGGCATCTGGTCAACTGAGCTGGATCTCGCTATTATATTCGTGATCAAAGAAAAAGCAGTACACAAAATTCCATTTATTAGCGAGCGAGTGAGTACGTCCCGAAAACCAAGCAAGCGCAGACTGCACATGGATCGGCACGGCCAGGCAAGTCCCACCGGTATGTGACTAAATATGATTGGATAAGGTATTTCTGTCAGATGCAAGGTGAGTGCGTATTAGTAGTCGCAGAAGCCAATGGACATGGTTCATTAAGCAATCAGCAAGTTAAATTAAGGTCATTCTGTTTTCGATCCGAAAGCCGATGAAACCACGCAAAACTCACGTTCAATGGCATACTTGTGTTCGAACACTAAATGACTACACGACTGCTCTCTATTGATTGTTTAGCTGTACTTCTCCCTGTTTTCAGCCTAGGGAAACAGCGCGATAGCAATCATAACGAGCAGAATGAATTTCCAATTTATTTGTTGAATGAAATGAGTAGTGGCCAAGTCAGCCGGAAGCACATAAAAAGGCGTCTTTGAGTAGTCAGTCAGCAGATTGTATTGACAGTGTACGGCCAAGAGACACGTGCTCTGCGGTGAAAAACGTCACCGACCACGCACGTAAAGTGAGAAACGACACATGTGAGCGGTTTGTTGCAAAAGTTCATCTATGCCAGACTGAAACTCACTTTTCGCGTACCCATATATGCTCCCGTACGAACACTTCCGTTCAGCGTTCGTTCTTTAACCAGGTCCTTGACCTGCCAAATGTCGCAACTGTTAAAATTTTATGAAATCATACCTCGTTTCTATGCTAGTCTCATGGGTGTAGATAATCCTGATTTCATATACTAAAGGTCAAACAAAACGGTACATCCTGTGGTTCTAAGACTTCCGAGCACTAGGTGCCTAGCTTGACATACAAGCGATCACCGCAGTGTGCACTTTGTCATATCCGAGGAAGTTCATGATCATTTCAAATAGCTAGTTGTATCAGATCCCAGATCAGTTCGAAGTGGTGTACTTTTCAGTATGAAATTTGTCTGCAGATCTGCAACCAACAGGACGTACTCTTCAGGAGTTGGATGAGAACACATTACGTCTGTAGACTAATCCAGTTCTAATGGACGAGTACAGTGAAGTGATCTCGGAAAGTGGCACGACAACACGGTGAATTAGGGTCAAGTGGCCTGTGTGTTTTAAATGCATTCCTCGGTTCCCATGATCCGATCGCAGTGAGGATGTTATTTTAACTCCGGACGTTGCTGTGTGTTTGTGTGTTCCACTATTTTCCGCACTCGCAAACCGATTCACACACTTGTACAGCTGGTAACCATGACAGCGAAACTACAACAGTGATCCGTTTGACTGGATAATAATTCACATAGGTTCACTGTAACTGATAGATGATAAATGAAGTTAAATAGTACTTTTTTCATTTCTTTTTTCATCCGTATTGTTTATCAAGATCCCATGCAAAATCCAATGCTAGTTAGAATTTGACATTTTTAAAGTAATCATAAACACGCGACGATTTACTGCGGGCATACACCGAAAACAGTTTCCCTTAAACACTGCAAAATTTATATTCCGGAATATACATTCTAGGATACCAGACCGCGTTTTTGTGTAGTTAATGGGAAAATCTTTGACTTCAAATCGCAGCCCATTCGCCGTTCAATCTGTTGAACTGTCGTACTGACAGTAAGCCACTGATCAATAAACGATTGCGAACTGAGAGACAAACAGTGGTTCTCAATGATTCTTTCTCTAGCCTGTATGGATCACAAAGAGACTTGGGTAAGTTGAAATGAGTCCCGAGTCAGGGGTATTAGACAGATGATTGTAGGGGAGAATAGTTTAAGTCTACAAGTCGCTCCATAGGACTGAGTAGCTTCGGATCCGAGTGATTGGGGTGGGTGTGGTCGACCTGCAATCATGGTAGTTGGGGATCTTGACGAACGTATTCTGAACCAAGTGAATTCAATACTTTATTGTGTAGAATGAATTGCTCGAAATGAAAAAAAGAATACTCGACATGGAACTAGAATATATTGGTTCTTTAGGACACCAAATACAGCATTTTTCATGGCCATCAGTTGTGTCATTCACGAACAGTGTGATTAGTGGACTCAAACTAGCCAGACGCTTTCACGTGACGTGGAGATTTTTCTTGCACGCGAGTTAGGCGCACTGAGACATTAAATATTCAATGTTGCACTAAGATGAATCATACTCGCACGATGTATTTGGTTGTGCATGAATATGTATGAACAAATGAACAGTGATCGGTCCAACTGGATTACTCGCATCGCATGCGAATAGGACACAAAATCGCCACATTTATACACCCCGAGGAGTTAATACCAAGGTTACATATTATGTTAAAAAACGCAGAACAACAATACTATTGACGTTCATCGTAGTGGATAGTAAGAACCTTCGTTTGTTCAAGCGTTTCGTGAGCTGATTTATTACACAATCTGGGTCGTTCAGAAATCTAGGTAGACAGGGAGCGATGGAACTATTGTACGCCCGAGTGTGTGAAAGATGTTGAGATGAGAATGTGTGCGGAAAGCGGACATACATTGTACACAGTATTTATAGATAGGCTGAGTTGCGTCAGAAAGAATCCTTGGGGATAGCCTACGGCAAGTGTTACTACCTTAGATTGTAATAAATTGTGTGATATTCTGCCGGGGTGTGCCAAAGTACGATTATATGAGCTTAAGTGGTCTAATAATAAGCCTAAATTATTTTAGAAATAGGAGAAGAAAATTGACAGGAGATTTATAAAACCAATGAAACAAGAAAAAGTGTCTGATAAGAGGGAATAGTATGCATTGGAATTTGAGATACGCAGTATGGAAAGGCAAAAAGTCAAGTTTTCATAAGAATACAACTAACAAGTCTGGACTAAGTTAGATTGCAGATGAATATCAATTATACAGAGTTACTTAACAGAATCGCGATTATTCCACTGTTTCCAATTTATTTTTGAAGAAATGAAGGAATTTGGGAAAATCGAATTATCTACCACCACTCAGCACAGGGAATACAATTTCACCTCACTTTACGGGTTCAAAACCCAAGATATGAGAATCTAACCACTTTGAAGGATAAGAAGAGCGGAATCGCATGTACAGCAAACCAAACATAAAATTAACCGTATAATTCGCAAGAAGAATATTTTCATGATCAGAAATAGAGCAGATTTTGGCGTAAACTAAGGATGGTGATAGTATGTGCACTATTCGAATCACCTGAAATGAGTGGGTACATCGAAATCGTTCCAAACTGTTATAAGGCACGCCCAAATGACAAGCATAAGACTGCAGGAATGTACGGTAATAGTATTGCAGAACTCATTAGTATATATAGGCAAGATCAAAGGTGCCAATTGGTAGATCACAAGCCAATTAATCACAGACGGAGTTTGTAGAATCTGAACACGGTGGTTCGGATTGGTTAAAGTTTCTTAATGTGACCACAAAGCTGCCAGTGAACTGCATACAGTATCGCCACAGTGTGGCATCTTGAGAAACGCCAAGGATAAAACCGACATGAGATCAGCTGTGGCTTTTGTAGTGGATGAAGTTCTAGCGGTTACGGAAGTAACCTGTCCACAAATAAACAACGAGAGGGTCAGACGGTAGAGAAAGAACATCAACCTAAAGCTATCAACGTTGTCGAACGCGTCATTATAGTCTGAAAAGTATCTCCTGGCCTCTTCACTCTTCCCGTCAAGTAAAGACTAAACGTAGTGCTTTAGGGTGACGACGGTATCGCAGGTGGAATGTGACTGCCGGTAAGAAAATTTATAGGGGTTAGAAACACTAAAAGTTATGGTCATTTGCTGGACGATTAGTATTTCAAGAAATTAAGGAGTGACTAAACCACTAGGAAAACCAATGAGAAAAGGCGGATGCTGATCAAATCTTCAGTGACCACTGTTTTTGTGGGAACAGGGGACACTCGATATTCTTTTTACCAGATGGTCTGTGTTCGCCAGGTACTCGGTAACGGTACTTCCCATGAGGTTAAGCCAAAGTGATACTTGATCATTTGGAACTTTTGCCTTATTGATCGACCCAAGTAAGTTGCATCACATGACCATTTGAAATACTGGATAACCACTGGTTTGGACATCACTGGGAACATGTCTTTTATGAGACTTTTCGGTCATCTCAAAGCTAGAAAACATACATGAGCTGAGTTCAGTGTTAACCCTGGTGTTGAATGCCTGCTGACAAAAGTTCCATGAGGAGTCTCAAATAAGTGACCCGTGGATCAACAGCTAGTGGGTGGGATCAAGCTCTGATTTATCCCCGTGGTTTCGCTCCACAAAACGTACAGGGTATCCGTTTTCCCTGATGGTGTTTTTAACTCTGCGGAGCTCCTGTTCCAGGGCTCCTTGTGAACGTATTTTCCCAGCTTGCAAAAGCAGACAGTGAAATGCACTTTTCCTGTTATCTGACTAATAAAAAAATTGAGAGAGTTGATGCACTGTCCGGTTCACGTTTCCTTTCTATGCATTCTCCATGCGGTTGTTCCGTCGGTTCTACTATGTCATATTTAACACTAGATGGTCAACTGATCCTTCTATTTTGTCTCTTAAGTGAACTGAATAGATCTGGGCACTTATTAAGTGCTTCTGTTATCATCTCGGCAACGGCACCCTCATTCGTGACGTAGTACGCAATGTTCGTACAATCAGAGTAAACCAGTCTGTTGGACATCTCGTAGCATTGCGTTCAGCTTCACTATAATATGACTGCTACAGCAGAGCTCAGTGACTGCATTGTCTACCTGGCAAAACAGTTCTTCCTGTTAGACAAAATGTTCGAGGAAATTACTTCAGCAGAAGGTATCAACAAAGGTAAACCAGTCGACACGTGGAAGGGGCTGGTAAAAGGCTGCACTACAGATGCACAATCATATCATGAATAAAACTTCTATAGACGGAAAGATGGCGTAGCAATGGGATCATGTGGTAATTCAAACACCTTCGCGCGCGGTCCACTGCACTAAAGCTGCCTTTCCAGTATCCAGCCAATCGGATGAAGCTGGACCATGACTGTTAGATGGAGTAGATACAGAGGGATCGCTTCGTGATTGGTCGGCACGGTATCTGCCAATAAGAGTATACCTACTTTTATAAATGAGTTAGAGCCTGCTGTGTTCGGCGTGAGCAGTTACTTGTTTGGACAGATATTCTAGCACGCTAACGCACACTGCAAACACATCATTCAAATTTCTTGAATCCGTGGTCACTTGCCTCGCAGCTGTGCATACCCATGCACAGTTGGCGTTAGTCGTGCTTCGTCCCGGATAACATTGACCAATGAGATCGTATCACGTGTTGAGCGATCTTGCGTGGTCCATTCCGATTGCACACTCGCACTTGCACACAGCATTGACTCAGGCACTTACCTGCATGTTTGCGTTTTCACCCGCTAGTCTGTACTTGCGTTTGCTGTAAGTTCCTACTGAATGCACGCTCCTCCACACAAGCGCGCTTTTCTTCTGCTTACCGAATTCGGGACACAACAACACCAACCAAAATGGGGCAGAGTACATTCCTGGTGTCCTTGTCTGGTCCTGTCTTTCTTCCAGTGCGCGTAGTCAGAGTGCGAATTATTTCATCAGGTACGATTGGCCGAATGGATACGATTCTCACAGATCCTCACTTGGTCCTCCGCTTCTGAGTATATTCATGCCAAAGAAAATCACACTTTGAATCAAATTACCATCAGTTTACATATTTATAAAAGGTATGTAGACGACATTCTCTGTCTAGTTTCCTCCTATTACGACGCGTAAGAACTACTACAAAAGTCCAAGAAAGCACTTCCGAATTTACGATTTACACTAGCAATGGAACACCAAGGTACGCTTGAATTCCTCCTACCCCGAACAACAAAAGGATCAGTGGAACGCATCTTTTATCATAAATCAGAGTGGGTAGGACGGTGCATTCATTTCGAAAGCTTCGTTCCCGTACTGCAAAAATGAGAGAGAGAGAGCCCAGAATTCAGTCCAAGTAAAATTTTCCGAAGGCACTCTAATCTATGGGCAACTCACCCAGAGAAAATGGGTATCCTGAAAGTTTCCTCAGACAACACATGCACGCAGATTCTCGAACCAAGATACCCAAAAGTCCCACAAAAGATCTTCTTTGCTCATGTAGAATTCAGAAGGAAAAGTGCTTCAGAGACACTGACCCGCCCATTGTCTAACGCGGTGACAAATAAGTTCTACGCAGTCAATCTGCAAATTCCGTTCAATACCAAACCATTATTTCAACTGGAACGCAAAGACAAGCTGCCTGATTACTCCACCCTATGCTGTGTGTATTCCTACCCTTGCACATGTGCAGCGAAATACGCCGAGGCGATCCCAATCAGGTTACCCAGATCAAAACAGTACAGATCCCGCGCCCAGAGGTCAACGTGATGGTGGGCCAAACACAAACAGGATTGGTGAACCTGATGGCTAACGTGCCCACAGGAATGCAGCGTAGATAGTTTTGATATTCAGTTTTGTGCTTTTACGTGAATACTCCGGATCATATTTTTGAACACCGCTAGAATGTTAAATCGGTACTTCACCGGCCTGAAAACTATGGAGAAAACAGATCTGCCTTCACCGCGTCACGTTTTCTAAATTCAGACTATTAATTTTGGTACGTTATTAGTTTCAAACCAATTTCAAAGTTGAGATCAAAGTCAAGGAAAAACACCCGGTTGTTTTTGACGTTTCGGTACTTCCTAGTTTCGTAAAACTCAAAGGAATTTCTGACTACTTGTCTGGCAAGACTCCTGTGGAAGAGTTCTAATTTGGCTGGGTGCTATTCTGTTAATAATTGATAAGGTGAATTAATCAGGTGCTATCTATGTAATAGAGAGGGGTGCTCTAAACAAAGAGAACTCTTGTTGTATCGATGGTAGCAAGGTTTAACTGATATTTGTATAATATGATTCATCAGTCTGTGTCAACGTTGAACTCCTCATTGAAAACCATGGAAAAATTGTACAGCCGTTTCGTCCTTGCTGGGTATCATCAGCAGTGTACATCCAGCGAACCCTAACTGGGACCCGAACCAGGAGTGCATGATTGTGAGTGGAACACCCAACTACCATGTTATCCGGGCTGGCTCTCAACAGTCAGTTGGACATCAGCATTGCATGATGTTAGCACCCTTCCGTTGAGAGCCAGCCCGGATAGCTTGGAGGTTAGGTGTTTCACTCACAATCGTTCACCCCGGATACGAGTTCCCTTTGGGGCTCGGTGAATGTGTACTGATGGTGATTTTTAACTGAGATCGTCAAACGGACAAGCCTAGGTCTGTGGGAGGTACACACACTTACACACACACCCTGGCTTCTAGATGCGGTTCGACTGCAGAGTAGGAGACGAAGTTGAAAGCAAGCCATCGAGAATCCGTCTGGATAAATAAATATTTGGCTAAATTGGACCACATCTCTACACTTCGGTTTCAGGTCCCAGATAGGAGAGCCTGGACATACACTGCAGGTGATTCCAAACAAGTCCGGAGGGCCAGACTTGGGGCCCGATATGGACTGCAGCAATGACGCACCGAGTTCTGATGTTGCTTGATGAACCGTGTTGTGCTCGCTTAAACCTTCCACGGCTTAAAACGCTAGAAAGGAAAATCGGAAGCCCAGGGTACGATTTAGCGTGTTTTGATATTTCGGAAGAGAACATTTTCATTTCTTAACAAAACGTGACTCTTTGGCTTGCCTGACTGGTCACACACAAAAGCAATAACAAACGAGTGTGAAAATACAAAGCTGACTAAGACGGCAAATGATCTCAGATCTCCTGGACGAAAACCTTTTGTCTGATGAGGATGATGATGATGATGAAAAGTGAAATGAACGAATGCTTTGCTGAAAGATTCTTCTCCAAAATGAGCTGAAAGCATCTCTAAAATCTAAGAAACACTCATGGGCAAGCATGTGATTTTGATATTTCAGTCCTATAGCGACAGGCTTTACTAAGGTTCAACACTCCGTGAAAGGCGATAAACCGCCGGCAAACTCGGCGCATTTTCAGGAAGTGTCCCAGCACTCGGTCCATTTCGCTTGCTATTCGCGTCTCATGTTACCACGACAAACCTTTCGCAGGAAGATTAAATCCACACTGACTAGCCAGCAGTTCTCAGAGAATAATTTTGGGAGCCCTCAGACCACCCTCGTAGCTGGTCCCCATGTAGGCCATCAACAAGCCCCTCAGTGTGGCCTTGCGACCTCTCAAGTTTTACCATCTCAGCAACAGTGCAAGATTCGACAACAGCCAATCCATTCTCGAGTATCAAATAGAAATTGAGAACCTGCAGATCCCACTGAAGAACGGGGTGTCTCAAGCATTGCCTTCGACGAATCACAGACCTTATATGTGTGCACCTGAACTTTGAAAAGAGGTAGTATCTGAACCACAAGGTCTCTCTCATACGAGGACTTTCGAAGTTTACCACATCCGATTTGATACTTCGAGTGGTGTAGAACCACACGACTCATGTTCTTCTGAGTTCACCTAGATACAGTGATTGACGAGCCCATACATCAATCTCTCGTCATCTTTTACCCTTTATGAAACCAGGGCTTCTCCTTGTTAACACTAAATGGATGATAAGTCATAGTTTCAGGTATTCAGCATACATAGAGTGACTGAGAAACTGTCAATCGCACAGACCAGAAAAAAATGGCAAGCCAAGTAAAGAACACTGAAGATAACCGCTTGGGTAGTACAACAAATCAGCAAACGACTAGGAAGCTCACACAAACAATGCCATCCCTTTTAAAAATCCACCATTCATTGAACCAGTCATCTTGAGTGAGCACATGTCCTGGGCTCTTTCAGTAACAGGACTTAAAGCACCCTGTCGGAGCGACGTGATCAGGTGCCGTAGTAGCCGCCTCTTGTTTTTGAGTCAAGAGTAGATCGGAGACACGATCTCTTTGGACGAAATATATACTGTGCCTGCTGTGTGCAGTTGCAAGTCTCTAGGTGATTCCCAACACACACTGAAAGGAAACGTACAATAACCTTCAAAGAATGTATGTCAAACTCATCAGACAAAGGGCAACAGGTTACTTTCATGGACCTTGTGTTTTAAACGGAGACTCAGTTGTGGCCTAACATTCATGCGGTAACCTTCCCCATTGTAGCTTGAAGTTGTGAAGCACTGCTTGTTGTGTGCGTATTGGTTTTTGTGTGACTAAGAATTGTGTCAATTTTGACATTTAATGAATCTGCGAGTCCGTTTGCAAATCCAGCTCGATACGATATTACTGACAAGCCTATTGACTCAGACCGTTAGAGAAAGGTATCCATGCACGAAGTCTCCCGCAAAGAACACGCCGGAGATTGCGACCACACGATGGAGGACACGTATTGTGTCGTCGGACAGGGCTAGGAGGTGAAAAAGATCACATTTGTTCGTCGAAAATATTGTTGACTGCTAAAAGCACGGATTCCACGTTAATCATTTCCATTTGATATCATAGAAGGGGTGATCATAATGAACCAGTTGGTGGGGGTTATTTGGATTCTAAGCATACGGTTGCCTGACAGATATGAACGGGTTCCTTATGGATGGCCGGAAGTTTTAGCACTGCGTGGGTTCAAATTTATAGGTATTGAGAGACAAACCCAGACGAACAGCTTAAAGATCACTCATGAACGTATAGGTGAAAGCATCGTAACTGTCTCCATCCCGAACGATTTGCGCGAGGATGGAGCAGCCTTGAACAACAGTGTCAACAGTGCTCCCACGGCCATACATTATTGAGTACAATCAAGTAGTCAGTTGAGGATCCACTAAAAACTCCTATAACTGCATATTTTTAAGGAGGGGCGAAAACCGTGAAGCTGATACACGGCATTATCGAGTCGGAAATAAAAATACCATTATCCTACCTTTCCTAACTCTTGTCCATCCTGCGAAGAGACAGAGAGAGTGAAAGTGAAACAGAGGGAGAGAGAGAGAGAGAGAGAGAAAGAAAGAAAGAAAGAAAGAAAGAAAGAAAGAAAGAAAGAAAGAGGGAGAGTGTGTGTGTAGCCCCATCAGGAAACTGGCGAGTCGGAAACCTCACCAAACAACTCGTTTCTGTGAGGGCAATATTAGTGGAAGAATACTCCACCATGCATAACTCTGAGCTACAAACAATGCAAAACGTGATTGCTAATCGCAAAACACCGTGCTATGTCGACACAATCAATACATTATTGAACTTCGACTCCTGGGTCCAAAAGTTTCACAGCTTTTCAAACAGACAGAAGAAAACTCACTGATGTTTGAAGACATTTCTAGATAGGTAATCCGGTAATAAAGCACGAATATCATAGTAAGTGACATCGAATTGAAAAAAATGCATGGAGAAAATACCGTTCGACAGCCGTGTACAGGAGAAAAATTTGAAACTCTCCATCGTGAGTATTGAGGGCTGTTTTCTACTAGGATACTGAAATTAATCCATGCGGCCAATTTGCTTGAGGCTACACCTCTACCCATTTTTGTACAACCACATGCTCGCTGCAAAGCAGTAGGGTTGAATGGAATAAGGTGATTCTCTGGACTGTCAAATAGAAATCTATGTACTGTGGGACGTGTGGCGTATCGCCTTCAAGGCTATCGTATCTTGATGTGCATTTCCTCCACGCATTCCACCGAAGCTAAATTCATGGGCTTGAGAAGCAATATCTCGTCGACTAATGTGACTTTAGGTTTACATGTGAAGCAGTTAACGCAAACATCACCTCTGCCCTGAGTATCAGCTTGTTGGGGCCGTAGGTTGAAGAGGTGACAGGTGAAGACTTAGGAGTTGACGGTATTCCTAATCAGAAGCGATACTATCACTTATCACCCCAAATTTCTAATAAGTAATCATGGAGTTATATTTGGGAGTAGATTAGTATTAAAACTGAAAGCAAAGCAGCGTGCGATCAAACTAGAAACCAACAATGTATTAATTCTTATTCTTGTTCGGATCAAGACAGTGAGCATTGAACCAAAGACCAATTCATCGAGTCAGGGTTGGGGATTGCACAGAGGAATAAGGGTTACGATTATGTGGTTTAATACTTGCAGTAATATATTATATGGCCCACGGTTTTTGTATGAACGATTTAGAGAACAATGATCCTGGTTAGTGGGTCATATACGGAAAGGGTAAGATAAAAAAAATTCCTATATCCTGACAAAAAAGAAAACACTTTCGATGGAGCTGAGTAAAGGGAGTGTTTGTTAGCTCAGCGAGATAGGTTTATTAGGCTATTGATCGCTGAATTTGGTCTTTAGTTCCCTAACGTCTCATCTCACCGGAGATCATTTCATCAGTGTCCAGAGCTGCGTTTCGGAAACTTTCCAATGATATAAGATTGTCCGACTCTTTGACAGCTCAACTGAGATTAGTGGTCTAAGGCGGTCATCGATTTGACTAATCGAAGACGCACAAGCAACAATCATTCTTTGGATATGACCATCTCTTGGAATAGATTCCAGAGAAATGGGTGGAGTTGCGTGAATCTATCTGCTGAAACTCAAGTTCGGCAGCAGGCAATGTAGATTCCTCGATTTCGTTGTGTAGGCAAATGGCCATCAGCGGGATCTTGCTTGCGACTTCAGTTGGGGTATTCGGATTAGACTTCATGAACAGTTGTGTACTGAAATACCGGATCTGAATTTATATGAAAGACTGTATACAAACCGGTTCATGCTGACATTGGTAGTCCATGTGCTGACCAATCACTTTGCGATCAGATAGTATGGGATGGTTTAATTATTTTATTTCGGGCAAATATAACCGACAGTAGTCTGCCCCAGTTCATTACCTTGAAGAACTTCACATATGAAATGCTGAGCTGTACAGTACCAATACTTTATTCAACACAGAAAACCGTGCCGTACAGTTGTTTTTGCACCTGTGCTTGGAATAATTGCCAATGCATTTTCTCAACTGGTACCTGAACTAGGGGTGCATGATTACGTACCACACACACACATACACACACACACACTATGTTAACAATCAGGCTATCCGAGTCAGCTCGTGATGGTGTGGTTCACGTTAACTACAAGCATGATTGAGACACTTTTATTGTTCCGATTTGGGGGTGTCGCGAGAATTCAGTGGAGCAAACCTTGAAGTGGCCCTCCAGCCTGAACGTCTATGGTAACAGGCACTTGATTCCAGTGATCAACGGACAGATTTCAGGTCCGTTACTATTCTCATACTTAAAGAACTCGAAGACCTTAAATATATATATATATATATATATATATATATATATATATATATATATATATATATATATATATATATATATATATATTGCATTTACATATGCAAGACTCATTTTTCAATTGAGAGTTACCGCAAGGTATCCTCAAAGCGGACTGAACACTCTTTTGAAGTAGGTACTATTAATTCACA
The DNA here is from genome assembly GCA_948099385.1 of Fasciola hepatica. Classification (NCBI taxonomy): domain Eukaryota; kingdom Metazoa; phylum Platyhelminthes; class Trematoda; order Plagiorchiida; family Fasciolidae; genus Fasciola; species Fasciola hepatica. Next base: position 13,695,428 of record CANUEZ040000116.1, on the reverse strand, counting down.
GATGATCTTTTTCGCTGATTATGTGTACCAGAAGAGTTTGTGAATCGCACGAGCTGACGTAACAATTGTCATCTAGATGGTATTTTCTGGTATCACTTTTGACTGGCATCAAACGAGTCAATGCCGCTGAGAAATATGGCACTTGGACCTCTGTGCACAGTGACACACACACACACAGTCACATACATGGGTGTGTTTGTAATCACATTCGACTGGATCGTATGAGCCAAGCGTTACTAAACTCCCGGATGAATGCGGACAGTTTTCGAACTCTCGAGGAGCTTGCAATTACGGTACATGCAAAATAACAGGACCATGAAGGTACACAACATACGCACAATAATATGGACCGGATCAAACGTGCTTATCTCTCTTACAGCTCATTCGTCCATCTGCACTTGCATAATCACACACACACACACACACACACACACACACACACACACACACACGCATCGTACTACATGCAGTTCTTAATCTCTCATTGAGTGGATGAAAAGTGATGTTATAATACGAGTATAAATATCTATCGGGTAAATGAGCAATTATTTGAATTTTAAAAGGTCTATACTGCGTCACACTAGTCATCTCCGTATGTCCAAGAATTACACTCTTTAATAACATCATAAACTACTGCTTCAACTTCAGTAGTCTCCACCGTTCTGATCGTGTATACCGGGACTAGCGAAATTAAGACCACTGAAATTGCTGATGCCCTGTGATCGTCAATCTATACCATGGTGGACTCCACTTGTCATATCTGTTACAGTCTGTGGCAGTGCGATCACACTAAAAGCACTGTATGCCGTGATGGGTTTCATTCGGCGTCATCGATCCTATCGGGCGACCGCGCTGTCCCGAAATCGATTCCGATCAACTCAGGGTGCTTCGGTGGATGTGGAACTTGGAGGGGCTATACCAATCACCAGCCGTCTCAGTTTGGACGGTCCAGAAGATGAGACTGACTGGGATGCCAGTGATGGTTTCGCTGATGCAGATGAGATGGGCAGTCTTATCCACTCACGATTCCTGCTCAAACCATATCGAAAATCTCTCGCGCCGACTGCCCGATTGTCCGACTCCGAGGGTGCAAACTATCTGCATCGACTGTCCCACACGCCTCAGAATCGCACGGATTGGAATAATTTTCGTGGTCGAACATTCGGACAGACTTTGCCGTCCATGGTCTCACATGATTTGTCCCGATTTGATAATACACATGAGCAAACCTGGTGGACTGGATTACGTCAGTGGTTTAATGCAAAGCATATTGGCTTAACAGCTCGACAGAGATTGACTATGAAGTTGTATTGTGAACAATTCACTACCGTGTCTTATCCAGCAGGAAAGATCATGGTGAGTTTCTTTTTTCGACAAAAGATTTGTTGTGATATTTCAGAAGATGGATTACGCAAGCTTTTTCTTTATCTATGGACAGCAGATCTAGATCACATTAGCTTTACCATGTGCCAGGATCATTTTTTCAAGGGAATATACCAGTAGTGATGAAAATTCGAGATGGGAAGGAGCAACAAATATCGGGAGAACCTGTCAACCGCGTTGCGCAATTTTCTTGCTGCACTTTCACTGTTCTTTCGAATGAAAGCCCAATTCATCCAGACAGGGATTCAGCCGACCAGATGGAGCATTTACCAGATCGGTGGTCCCTGGATTGATAGGCTTTAAACTATCTATCCAGTATGGACGGGTATTGTTCATAGGATCTCCAGAGGCTAAATTTTTAAACACTCCCATTTAGACCATGTTATGTGTTATGCATAACTTACCTGATAGCTTGACCAGATTACCGCTTTTTGAGTGAAACTTTAATGAGAGAAATACATATCCTTGAGGTATACCCTCGTTAGTGAGGTATTTGTGAGGGTCACGGAGTACGTGTCACAAATTGGTTCGGCCCTAATCACTCTGGTTCATGGGTCATGCAATGCAATATGCACGGTGGCATATTTTCCTCAGGAGCCATTATTTTCAGGAAGCCTCGGCTGTGTAGGGGAAAGCATTGATCATTATTGCTCCAATTATGTTAGTCTGTTGAACAGGTTACCAAAACAGTACCACAGAGTAAGGCGGGAACATGCTGGAAATATTTTCATGTGATAGTAAGGTATGAGGGCTAAGACCATCACTGGTATAGATGCCCCATGAGGATACCGAATTTTATGTCAGTTGGTGGAACAATTCTGGTGTAATAAATGAGAATTATGATTTTGTTTCTTCACGGGTCAAGAAATATGAATCCGTAGGTCCGAAGTACTGGAAGATGGTGATTCGCGAAAGAGAGGAAGACAATGAAGGCGAAGTGCCCGTGGTTTCTATTTAGGCTGTTTACCAGCAGTGATCAGTCGACCGAAACCCGTATAGAGAAAGGTGACCTGCGGTTTATGAAATGACGGCAGACTACCATCATTTCAGACCACGCTGTACTGCGGAATATCATGCTAACATGAAACTTTTTAACACTCAAATGTTGTGAGAATTGAAGTTATTGACACCAGTTCTGGCTTTTTTAGTCCTCTAAGGTGAAGTCAGACATCACTCGTCCTATTTTTTATGCTTTGTGCTACACACCAAGGTCTGCCACTGACTAGGGATGCAAATCTGTGTTGATGTCAAATTTACGGTGTAATGATTAACACGGAGACCTTTCAGATTGGAAATTACACATTCATTTCCCGTGAAGTGACTAATCGAACCGGTGTGAACCAGCCACACCAGGCATTTTAAACCTTTTCTAACTGTAATACGAGTAGTGATACGATGTAATATAGCCAGTACTTGACGTGATACTAACTCACTCGAAATTAGTTGACTTATGGGTTGTAAAGAGATTAGCCATCAATTGTCAATGTACTTCCCATCCACTAGTAATCAATTATATGGCAACTGTGTGGAGTTGATTGTTATTTGAGTATTCACATAAAGATTAGGTCGAACTTCAAAAGTAAAACGAATGAATGAAGTAAAAATCTTCCTGTCTTCTGGATAAACTGACGACGGTATCTCCATTGAGTCCGGTGCGCTATCAGGACTGACAATGCGTTTTATTAATGCTGTACTAGAGGTTGACCAATGGATCAGCTGACCACACCAAGCATTTTGGCTTCAGAGTAGTATTGCTTTTCGAAATATCACGTCTTGTGTTATATCCATGACTAATTCTAGGGAAACCCTGAAGTTCGACACAGCATCACAGATTCTGTCAGTAAGCGAGGAGAATGTACACTCCTAACGCTGTATTCATCACAGTTGTGGCAAGTGCATGGTTGTCTGGAAATCTATCAGTGATTGGCGCGGATAAAAATCACTAACCAGTCATGAGGAGAAGGACTACTGATTGCAATTCATGAACTTATTTATCAAGAAATATCAACGCTTAGCTAAGCACTGGAAACTGGAATCACTGGATAGTTGTTGCACATGGCGCTTGACGAATGAGCAGAGGAGGCAGCAACGACGGCAGAGCATATCCACTGAGATTCCAGTGAGACTCGAACCCACTTTGCATGCTCACGGTTAAGCTAGTTCTCGACGGTGCACACCTCGTCTGAAGTCAACAAACGATCAATTATGTGGTGATTGACTCCAATGATCAGACGAATGGAGCGTACGTGGAGAACTGATAACACGAGACGTATTTCGATGAGCAGTTCTAAATACAGGGCTCCCTTCTCTGCCAGATGGGTCATCAGTGAACGTGGGTAGAAACGATGAAGGATAGAAGATGCAATATAGATACAACACCTTCATTCTCACTGGATTAAGTTTCGGTTTTGCACTCATCGAATGCTTCTTAGCTTCAATTGAATTGGAAACTGATTGGTATTACATATTTTAGCAAGTAGCTTGGAACAAAGTGAATTCCGTTTTAGCAAGATGAGGAAAAATCTTACAACTTTAGGTAAATGGTTTCATTCGGCCGGGCTGAAATCGGTCGTCGCAGGACAAATTTCACGTTTTGGATTAGTCTGGACTGATCGATTCTCAGTTTCACCATGGAGGTATTTGACAGAACACGTCAAAGACCGCACAGTTATGTTATGGATGAAATGAACTAGGTCAGACTATTCGGTTATACACATGAAAGTGGTGGATAGCTATGAAGTTAGTTGTTGATACAATAAGAAGACTAATCACCTAATAATTCAAATCTTTCACAACTTAATCTGGGCTAGTAGTCAAGCTTTGGGACACATAAGGTCCCAATGGATTTTACGAGGTTACTTCTGGGGAGGTATATTATCCGAACAGAGCCAAAAGAAGCATTCACTTTAGGATGGCATCATGAAAAAATTGATTTTGTACATTGTTTTGAACTCCTAGGTCCACCTTCCGCTTTGGCGAATAAACTTCTATTAGTTTTGAAAGCTGATTTTATTCGGACTTCATGTTCATGACCTTCGTCAGCACCTCGTAGCTGTACTTGGCAGTCCGGGTCTCAAAATTTTCATCACTCCAGTCGAGGTGACGATGAACATGAGTATAATGAGGACGTTACCTTCAGCTGTTGAGGAAAAGTTCGTGACCGAAAATGCCAAGCCCGAAAGCCTGTGTAAATAGCAATGCATTTAGTTCTTTTTGGAAACTTAATTCAGTATGAAAATAGTTTTCAACAAGTACAACATTGAACTCCGTCCCATCCTTAAAAGCAAAAAAATATTCACGGAGGACATCTGATTGATTAGGATTGTCAGGTTGAGTGTCACAAGAAAATTATCAGGATCGCTGTGACCAAATTCGATTTGAGTAGGTAATTGTGGCCTTCTTTGGCCAAAAATCTAATCTTGATTCCTTGAGTTAATTCGCCAATAATGATACTTCCCATGATCTTTAATGTATGCCTATCAGTTTGTTGTCGAGGAACCACCTCCTATCAGCAAACGGTATGCCTGAAAACATTCTAGAGTTTACTGATTATCAATAACATAAAGGACGATGACAGGGAATAGGTGGTTTTAAATATTTTTTGTTGACACAACACTGTGGTTCGTGCCTTACCTGTAAGGTAATCAAGTGCAGTTTTTGACGAACACTGAAAAACGATACGCCCTGTGCTATCCATCTTATCGCTTCTATTCTTAAAAATATGACGAATGCTGAAATTTCGTGTTATAGATGTGATGAGTCTGTCTGAAACAGTCCTCTCACAGATCAGTTCCTACTCAACTTTACAGAGCTATGAGACAAATTTGCCAATTCATTCTTGAAATTATTCGTTATTTTGACATCGGTTCAATCAAATATTGTAACGAACGAGAGTTTCAAAACAAAACCTGGGTACTAGAAGATTAGTAACTACGGATGTGGTCTGCTTCCTCGTTTCATGATCTTGGGTACTATTTCCGTGAACACTTGTAAGCTTTCAATTCCAGCTAAATTCCGATAAAACTCCAGTCCAGCTACATGCGAATAACAGCAGTCTGTCACACAGCTTCCTGGCCGAAATGTGTACACACCCGTTTAGTGAATGAATGTATGGCGGAAAAACAAAGCCATGAAAATGTCACTGTAAAAACATCGTGGATGTTCACGAGAGTGAACACGAGGACACATGCACTCAACCGACCCGTGATAGTTAAATTACACTTTGAAAAACAAGGGTACCTTGAAAATTGTCAACATATAAACATGGGTATGACCCATGTCGTATTGTATTCGAACACTCCCGCTCTCTCATAATCAGACACTTTCGAATGAAAGATTTTCTGAACAAGGTGAACATTTTGAATGTGTGGATTTTAAGCATCGCGTACCACAAAGAAGACAACCGAGATATTTTCAGTTTCATTCAGTCGATTACGTTTTCAATGACATACATCACAGGCAAGCAGTTCATGTGCTAGTTAGTCTTTTGGATTACTTCAATAACTGGAGTTTGGGCATAAATTTCACATATATGTCATGAGATACACGTATGAAACTGTGGTTATATGCTTTTGTTGACGGACTGATGAATGAAGCGGTAGAGAACACCGGAAAAGTTCAATAAAGAATGGTATTATCCGAAAAGCAACGTTCCCCAGCATGGTACGGGGATGGGAGTTGGACTAGTAATAAGCTAGAATGAAACGAAGCAAACCAATCAGGGGCAATGATTACCTTCCGAACAACCATCAGACGGTCCCGATCGCAAGTCACGAACACCTATTGATAACTGTTGTAAGCTTGTCACAAAATTCTCCGTCTAACCCGAACCGTAGTCAACCTAAACTTGTCACACCAAGGGACTCAACCGATCTGCCACTGTACCATGTACTGACTGCTTTCCAACGCACAATCAGGGCAAGCAAGAAAAGTCGCAGGAATGGGATAACAAACAAGATTTTGCGACGTCTTTCTAGTCAAATCAGCTCCTTAAGAAGGCAATCCAACTGGATGATTCCCCGCAGTGCTTTGGGTGCCGCGTTGTCTAACCATAGATAAACTGGAATTTTTTCCGGTTGCGGAGATTCGCCCTGGTCGACGCCAGAGTTTCTATTGTATGTTATGCACGGAGATTGCCCATGAAAAACAGTGAATAAAATAAGGGAGTTAAAATAACTGTCCATTATGTGCATTTAGCCTTTCTTTTGATTTCCTCGCTAGGTGATTATCACCTCATAGTGATTTTCTTATCTTGTGGTCTGTCACTCACGTAAAGTTTTGTTTATAATCTACTGCACTAAAGGCTTCAACCCAGGGCTGCTCTAGATGAAGTGATAGGAAAACCAAGGCTATGAAATTTCTCGTTATGTTTATATGGAGCTTATTTGTTCCTATGCGCGCGATCGAGCATGCTAGGTGGTTTATAGTAGGTCGACCAATCACAACAGGTTTTCGTTTGACTTAGTCACGGTGCTTCTGATTGGCCGAGGCTTCTCCCTGTTAGGGATTGCAAAGCTCACCCGTATGGCGTGAAATGCATGTCAGATCTACAGATCTAGGTGGTACACCCTACCTAGAAAGCACTTTTATTCTGCCCATACGTTAGGCACCGAAAAATATACACATATCCTTAGTTGTGTTCGAAGGAGCGTGAAGTGCTACGGAAACTTTATAAACGGTCCCTAAGCAAAGTCAGGTTTTCCGTCCAATACGTTCATCTGAGGGACAGTTTCACCACTTTTCATTTGATGAGCAAGCCGTAGCAGGGTGGAGATGTTCGTCAGTGGTATTGTCGTTGATTCGACAGAAGTTCCCCGTACGTTTGAATAAATCTCCACGAGGGTAGTTGTGTGTCCAATGTCAATTAACGGAAACCATTTTACGGTGACCCACTCATTTTGAATATCCAAGAAGTATCATTTATCGCAATAACAAAAAGCTGACACACATCTCGTCCCCATGAATGGTAGCGGTAAAGATGCGTACAGATATCTTTGCACCATACGTGTTCGCAGTTCATTTGCCTCTTTTCTCTTCGAATTATCGCCGAACTTGACCGTTCGAACCCTAAAACACTGAAGTTAGATAACGTATTAGGCAAATTTGTTACTGTTATGGTGTTTTGCATACATCGGTGCATGTATATCCTTTGCTGAGAACCTATGAGGTTCATTACTTGAGGTTTCTGGGGCGCTTTTGCGGGTCCCTTATCGTCCCAATTTCTTCTCTGGCTTTTACGCTAACCTTTTTCCTATTATTCATTCATGGGCAAAGAAGAGAAACTCACAAGTATGAAAAAAAATACAATAATCACATTGAAATTACCTGGACTGAACAATATTTGATCCACAATAATAAATGGAAAGTACGGTGAGTATCGATTCTACTAGGATGGGTTTGTGCAGAAAGTTCAATCAATGAAAAAGATGGTTTTCTTATTTTATGTGTGTTGGTCTCCCTGTTTTATCAAGATTTTTCCCAGGGAGTTTTGGCAGCCCGGTAGAGACATTAGGCCGTTGATCGAACCTCTATAAAGTGTCACCATTCAAATGAAACAGAGCCACTCACCCTGCAATATCATTTGTCCAGTATGCATCGTATGAACCAGTACCGTGCTGAAAACGTTTCTATTGATCTTTCTGGTTAATCAAAAAGTTGTGTTCATGAACTCACTCGGAAAGGCTCGCGGTAGTCCTACTGGTCCTCACACACTATATATCAAAAGATTACGGATAGAAAAGTAAAAAACGAGAAATCAAATCAGTTTATTCTTCTTCCAGTTGATAGCAAATCCGATTTCGTGGGTGGATAATTACTGTCCAGTGTATTTTGTGTTCTACAGTTGCTCTGATGAAGAGTTGGGGCTTAGGAGTTTCATCTTTTGCCCAAAGTCTCTCTCTCCGTAGCATCCCTTAAAATGCATCGATAATTTTTTGATAGTCAGAATTACGGAACAACAGACTGATCAAAATAGGCATACAGACAACTGAAATGAATGACGTTGAAATGCAAGTTGTTCCACTAATAAAGCAGCACGTAAATAAAATAGGAGCAGAAAGAAAAAGAGCTTTAAAATTCTCATTGCTTCTTTTCAACTTGATCGCTGATGCTAGCACGTAGCCGGTATTTTAGCGAGTCAGTGGAGAATACGAGTTTGTTACCGATTGCATCACAATCGTAATAATTTTTTTATGACCGGATGGCATGTAGACGTCCGGATAAGGCTGCGTTACTGAGTGGTGGCCCCGGCAAGTTGATAGTATTTCTACCTTGTTTACATGGTAAAAACAACACGGTGAAGGACGAACATTTGTTTTTGACGAATCCTGTGAGTGCTGTCACTATTCATGTTGCAGAAAGGCGGGGAAGTGTGTTGTCCGTTGTCTTGGATAAAAGGTTATTGTCCTAATCGGGACAGATGCAATCGCCATTTGCTCAGGCAGCCGCCAACTAGCCAAGACAGGAAGCCACGGATAACCGGCCGAACTCCGAAGACCCTCATCGCCTATAACGCGTGAAGGTGGGAGTGAAATTTTCATCACCACACCCAGAAAATAGGGACCTTTTCTCCCACACTTCTTCCTCTCATTTTACAGCTCACCGACAATGGCTTTTACCTTGGCCAATAGCCAACGTACTCTACTGCCCTCTCACTTATAAGAATTGCAGGAATACGTATAGAAGTCACTGAAAACCATTATTCGCACTCCAGCGAGTTGTTCTTCAGGCTCCAATGACCACGGAACTGTCCAGACTATTTACACAGCGGTGTAGAAAAGTTCGCGATGCATTTTGTACGTTCATAGTGTAAGACGTATGATAAAACTGATTCCACACCTGAGCATTATACTAGCAGCAGACCACTGAAATGGTCCCATTCTCTTGGCTCCCTGGGTAGTTTTGTCTCATCCGGTTATAGTCGATCAAGAGTAGCTGAAGTTTGATCACATCCGCCAATTTTCACCGAGATGATAAGCATTGAGTGAGTGCCACAGCATCTGCATCAATTTTTCTATGAGGTACAAAGATCTACCCGATATGGTTGAAAACAGCGAAATTATTGGTACTTGAGTATCGACGTCTTCCAGGCCGAGGTTTAATAGAGCGGGAAAAGTATTGGAAGTGCTGACTTGAGGCACAGGATTATAGGGATCAAAGGCTGGTTTCTCAACCACTTGCTTGATGTACCCGGTGACAAACATGGCAGACATTTCATACTCTTACTTTTTATCATTCGGTCACCTAGACTTGCTTCATGAATTCCATCCCATACCAGATACTAAGCGGTTCCCTCCTGAATTAGAATACGGAAATTCTAATTGTTCAGAAACATCGAAAAAAATAGGAAAATTAATCGTGACAGAAGTATTTGACCCCCATAGATGATCAAACCAAAAATATCTTTGGGATGGCTTGCTACGGTCTGTCTGTTTGAGGATCAATGCACACCTCCTCGGCATGTCTTTGATGAGAGACTGGATCATATCTTGACTGATACTGTTCCATTCTCACTTGAGCCTGGTCTCCAGTTCAGTTGTCAATGCATATACCTTGGCCTTTTTGTATATTTGGCCAGTCAGAACTCCCAGATAAAATTCTCTGTTGGTTTGAGACTGGGGCTTTACTCTGACCATACCATAGCCTTGATCTCAAGGAACAGTCACCAATTTTGGTTACATGTGGATTTTGAATGAAAGTTTTATTGAGCTATAATATGACACTCGGCAGGAGATAATTTTTTCAGTGTATACATTTATGCATCGGAGTCTTGTGCATCACGTGATATTGTGACTTCACTTAGGCTGTAGACCGAAAAAGTGCCCCAAACCAGTACAGAGTTTCTGTCAATGATGCCTCCAACACGCTTTTTCAATGGAGTTCCATAATTTTCTAAGTGTCGTCTTATGGGATACCTTGACCTGTTAGACTTTCGGGAGATTCCTTGCAAGCTAAATCATTCTTGGTGAAATGAGGATTTACCTTCTTTCTGGAATTCGGTTAGTCTTTTTGCAGTTGAATATGGTTGTCAAACTGGCGATGAGCTCCTCAAGGTTGCTTGCCCTAAAGATATTAATCATTCAATTTGTCATCTGGTTACAATCAATCCACGGTCATTGAAGTAACTTCCTCGGGCAAGTGTGCTGAAGACCTGCAACAATCACGAGACTAGATCATTCGTTTGGGGACCCGATATTTCTGCCACGGATAATTTTCCCACTGTTTCGGATGTTTTTTCATCACATGCTTGCACATCGGTGCAGTGGAAAGCGCTAGTATGGATAACCCGCAATCAGACCCTGAGACCTGGAGCGGAGAACCACCTAAGGTCCCGGTTGGCCAGTTGTGGTAAGGATCCGGACGACAGTAGGGTTTGCCGTCTACCTACAAATTAACGGGTGATGGCAGGGGTTCGAACCTCGAAACTCTGAGGTGGTGATCAAACTGTCTCAACTGCTCGACCATCACTGGTAAAAATATCTGACTGAAACTCGGTATTTTTACTGAGCAGGCAATCAGTAAGTACCTTGGAGCAGGTCTGAGTGTCCACGTGATAAATCGAAGGCCTCGCTGGATATCCGACAGAATGACGGTGGTTGAAGCAACGTGCCTAGAATGTCCACAAGTGTACCTACCCTCCGAATGTTCATTATTCTCCGAGGTACATTTTCATGAGTAGAAGAACCAATGCATAAAGGAATAACACTAATATTAGAAGTAAATAAGCAGTGTCGTAGCGAAAAGACAGGTGCAGTGTGTCTGCAAACGCGTTTATCAAAAAAGTGAACGATCAATGTTCACTAAAGGAACGCTCACGCGAGTGTGTGTGTGTGTGTGTGTATGTACGTGTGCACGCCCGTAGGGTCAGCTGACTACGGATCGATAAGCGTACGAAGCAAACAAGCATGGATGACGCAGCAGAAATGAGCAAAATTCAAAGTGAAAGTGCGTTCGGAGTGAGGCAGTCCTGCATGGCGTAAAACTTAATACACCTTGTACAGAGTAAGAAATGCTCATAGGATGGATGAGGATGTAGCTGAATACCGCGATCAATTTCTCATCTCCACACAATGTCATTCTTTACCTTTTGGATGTCATCGTAGAAATGAAACTTTTTTATTCTACACTTTCCTTCTTTCTAATTTCGACTTCATCAAATTGGTGAACAGCAACCCAAACACAACTCAGGAATTGCCCACTAAATGTTTGAAAAATCCAGACTGTATTGGGTAGTCCCACTAACTTTCACATCGAACTAATCAGAGAACTGAGGTCTTTTACGCCTTCTCACAACACAACTTTAATGCTGGTGGGTAAATCTTAGGTGTCATTCAACGAAGAAAGTGTATTTTTGTAGTCTGATTTCTTATGTCTGCGAATCATCTCGTTCAGTGACTAGGTGAATGTCCACATCAAGTGAACTTTATCATTTTAACAATTTTATTTATTCGATCTAGACTAAACATGATTTTGTAAATGTTTCCACGATGGACGAATATGTTTCTGAGGGCGACCTGCCGGATGTAGCCAAATATGAAACCGTTCTGAAATGTGAGACTGTCCTAACAAGCACTGTGTGACATGTTCGCATTAGTTGTAACCTGTCATTTTACTGATCACTATTTCAGTTCCATGTAACTGCAGTGCATCTCATCGTGATGAACGAACTACTGGCGCGAAAATCACATTTGTCTGAATATTAAGGGAGATGACTGGTCGTGGAATCTCAGTCTGGCAACTGTAAATCCATGCTCCTGAAACCAGAATGGATAGTTCAGTTATGGAATAATACCTTGTAAACGATATGATCGTGACTTCCTTTTGGGTACTTTGCTATGTTAGTCACACCGGAAGGTATACTACTCTGAAGCTACAAGGGCATGTTGTAGTTGTTAGGAGAACTACCATTCAAAACCCTGAAGCGTGAAACACAGAACTTACAAAGGCCCCACTCGGTCAGGTGTGTTATAGAGGCAATTGACAAAGAAACCATCCATCACAAAGTTGATCGACGTAGACGGGGCTCGAAAGTTTTGCCCCACCTGTCTACCACATATTGACCACTCAACCTCTGCTTGGCCGGCTGTGGTGGAGTAATATGAATAATGATCACCTCGGAGCTCAGAGATTTGAACCCCGCCTCTGCCTGTCTCGCTGGTGACAGTCAGCAATCCGTTGTCATTCGGCTTACCATCCGTGACTTATGTAGTTCTGAACTTCAAGTCACACTTCGATTCTACAAGGTGCAGAGACTACTTGGGGTATATCATTTCCAGTGCGCTAATGTGCACGTAGTCAATAAAACACCATCGAGGCCAAACGTTAAAAAAAACATCTGTAAAAGTCGTTAAATAGGATCGTATTAGCTTTTCAATAAAAACTGTAGGCATTAAAATAGGGAACTGATGAAATCCACAAATACCACCAGTGTGTAAACGTACTGCAGGTACATGTATGGCGAGGATGACTCGTAACCACGAATTGTGTGCTCTTTCGTGTCCGACAATTTATTTGCTAACCAAAAATATGAGCACATGGTTTCGTTTGGCATCTGTGTTTGCAGTGCAGACCGGTTGCCTAGGAGAACAGGCAGAAGAAAACTCATTGTACTCTTGCACATTCGACAACCTCGAGTTGGTTCAATTGCTATTCGAGATTCAACTTCACCTGATGTGAGTGGAAATTTTGTTTAAGATGATTAGACCTCATTGTTTGTTCCACTAGACAGGAATCTGTGGAATAGTAAGTGAAGTTGGACGCACGCGGTTTGAACAAGCTCTTCTATGGTATGTACTCACTGGAACTCTGACGCATTATGCCAGCTAAAACAGTGCGGTTGAACAGCATGATTAGGAGCGTTTTTTATTGTTCTACATGGTTTTAACCGAAGGAGTGATTTGTTTTTTTGCATTGATTACTAAACTGTATACCGCAACCAGTTAACTTAGGAATCCGTATTGCAATCAATTCTGGTTAATATGATAATTGGTAACGTCACTAGTTAGTAGAAATCTTAACGCATTTCGGCGTGCAAAACTTTTCACCTTTTTTATCGACAGTTAGAAAGCACAATAAAGACGTGCTCAAGCCAATGTAACAATAAATCATTCTTTTGGAGAACTCGTGTCGGATGACCCGAAAGAAATAATTTATCAGAAAACTGACGCACCACATTCCCGGTTATAGCTTTGAGTTATTTAAAACACCGAATCCCCTTTTTCCATTTCAAAAGAACAGGAAGAAGACATAAATCGTGGGATGCAAGCATTTCGTATACTCTTGAAAACCGCGGACGTAAAACATGTCAGTATATATATGAGGTACAGTAACGGGGTAAGTGTGACAGTAAAATAGGCAGGATCGAACTTTCTTACGGTGCGTACTTTGGGAGAGAGAGAGAGGTCTGTTTGGTCAAGCATTGTTGCGTCATCGAAAACCGAAACCATTGGTGTCCGGCTAAGCGATTCTTATCTTGATGCATTAGTCAGCATTCTGTTGAGAAATATGACCGACCCTAAATGTTTGCTCTCCTGGGCTTTAACTCAACGGACTTAATTCTCACCAAAGTGTACACTGTAAGAAATTTCGAGCCTGTTTGCTTTACAGTTACATTTACCCCCCTTCGGTACCACGTATGTGCATAGACATGTTTTGCGTTCTCGGTTGACAAGAGTAAACGAAACGATTGCATCTCGACCAGCCTTCTTCCGATTCTCATGGGGGACGAGTTAGCTGAGACCCCCAACAACATCGATATGGCGGACCAAAGTTTGCCAAGAATGAGCATGACTTATCGTTAGAGAATAAATTGTCATTTCAAGTAGCAGTTCTCTGAAAGATCATGTAAATTTCCGTTCACGGAGAAAATCGGATTCAGATTTTTATGGCAAGCATGTCGTCCAGCTTGAAGGCATCGCCATAAGTGGTGCATTTCAGTACCTAATATGGGTGATAGCTTTTTAAGTAGTCTTGAAATTGAGCTGAATCTAACTATCAGTAAAACAAGCACACTAACAATAGTGTTTTTTCGTATATTTGTTTTCGGTTTCTCTGAAAAGAATTCCAACGAGCTCTTTGATAGACTAAGTAAACTCTAGAAGACTATTCAGTTTTACAACCTAAGGCAATAATCTGGCAACAAATTCACACTTCTGGATATTCCGATCATTTGATGATCCGATGAAAGCCTAAACAAGTTCACGTATCGAAAATGCTGTTGGTCAGGGCAACACCTAAGATTTATCATCTTTTCACGTTAGTTCAATAAATCCAGACTAATTACTACCAGTTCAATTCGATTCGCTTCAAACAACCATCATCCTTGCACTGGATTCCGCGGTTTTGGTTGCTATCTGTTACTCACAACGTAAATCAGGAGTATAAAATATCAACAGTATGAGAAGAGTAAGACGAGGTTTGAAAATAGTGGTATCAACTCCATCAGGAAAGTTTGTGAATAGAAGAGCGTCACGGGTAGCCATAACGTATCCGACGACCGAATGGGGAATTTCTGGGTTCCTGCATAAAAATCCTAACACGCCTTGAAACAGACAAATGCACTGGTTAGACTTTTCAAACCTTCCTCCCAAGCCATCGATTAGTTGCCCTCACTCATCTTCCAACAACCACCAGGCTCAAACAGAGGTGACCGCCAAGGAAACCAATTTGGGGATATGTACAACATACATTCCGAATACTTTAGCATGGTGAGCTCGAGTGTTTCATATATTGCTTTGTTTCGTTTGCCAAATACTTTTTATCCAACCTCAATACCATTGATAAAATCTTCCCACCGAATTCGAGCAATGTTACAAAGATATCAGCGTTCAAAAACAGACAATCTTCGTACATCCTCCATCTGCAATGACCATATTCATGAACCATAAAGAAAAAAGGTCCTGATTATTGCTGCGACCACTCGGTCCTTGATAGATGATATGGCTGACGTGGGTAAAAACCAAATGCGTGTTCTGTATGCTGGACGACACTAGACGGCATATGATATCTTACGAAAGTGCTTGAAAACTTCGCAAAACAGTTATGCTGAAGGAACAAAAGAAAAAGTTTGATAATGCCTTCTAGTTAAATGGTTGGTGGCAGTTATTTGTCACAGTACATCTCAGGGGCTTTCAAAAAGAAGAGTCCCTGTCAGTCTCTAAAAATACAACGTTTTCACTTGCAGCTGTTCTTCACGTTTGTTGATATGACCGATGTCACAAAGTACGCGTTATCTAGTGTGGTGTCCAGCGTAGTTCGCCTTTAGTTAACAGACCAAAGGAACAAGCCAAGCTTAGAGAATCTGGCGGAACAAAACCAGTTGAATCTCTTTGATCATGATCTTCTATGGTGAACTTCATAGATGAAACTGGCTGAGGCAGGTCTTCTGTATGTAACCGAACAGACTTACTGCCCATGTCGAAGTGCTTGCTGAGGCCAATATTTATTGAAAGATGAGCAAGGTTAGACAATCTATGGGAGAAAGGCATACAAAACCTGACAAGTGAACTTCAATTATCTGAGGTTTGTTAAATCACTGTTCGGGCTTCAAGAGGTTAGTTAGTTCAATGATAAGAATAGTTGGTGGATATAGTCCAGTATAACGACCAGTGACGCTCTTGTAATCACTGGTTTCATTCTTTCGCTTGGTACAACTATAGGTTAGGATTTCTTCAGACATTTTCTGCCGCTGATCGCTTGGGTTTATGAGTGGCTTTTGTGCTAAATGAAATGAAAATAAAATTCAAATTTATAATATTTTTTCCCGAAAATAGTAAGGGTGCTGGCTCTTCTCAGGTAATTGTTGTGGGAAGGCAGAAGTGAGGATGAGATCTTCGAACTTTTACTGGCTTTATTGTCTGTGAATGAATAACGTGATTTATAATGCAGTATCAATTCCCAACCAACCATTGTAAAACATGGCAATGCTGCACACAGATTTTAATCCTTGTGAAGAATCATCGGCAGTGCTCATCCACAATATGCCTTCACTCTAATTAGGCTCCAAAGAACAGGTCGTCCATCACAGCGGTCGATCGTGGTGCGGAAGACTGGTTTTCACTATTCGCAGCTATGGTCAAAAGGGTCCTACATCATGTAGACCTGATGGTAAACAAACTTTTGAGAGCCACCCCGGATAGGCAGGTGCGTGGGTGTTCGACGCATATTTGTTCTCCCGGGGTACTAGTTTCAGTCGGAACACAGCAGATGTGTTCTGCATACGAATACCTAAAAAAGAGAATAAAATAACCGTACAATACTGTACCCAAGGTTTTAAATGATGAACTGAGCGCTAACACTGTATGATAATCGCGTTATATGGGTAGAACCTCATACCACTAACACTGGTTAACGAGCAACATTTTCACTGAATACTTAACGTATATGCAGTAATAGCATTTTGGTTAAATAAAAATCCAAATGATTGAGTACCAACGGGACAGATTTGCCAACTGAATGAAAGCACTTCTGTGAAATTAACGTTGTTCCCGGGATTTACTGATTAATGTTGTCCTATCTGGCTTGCAAAGTACCCTCGATTGTGAGGTAATATTGTTTTCCGGCAGCTAAAAGTATGAAAAACGGCAAAAAATATGACAACAGTTACATTCTATGACAAACATATTTGAACTGAAACTCGCCGCCTTGAATTTTGATGTGAGTAGCATCAGCAGCTGGGCAGACAAAGTTTCTCGAAACACTCGACCGGTTGAGTAGTTATGGTTGCCCATTAGACGCCCTGTACTTTCACGCAACAAACCAGTCTTTCTCGCCCGGACATGGCTGCTTTAATGGCCATGACTATGTACTTATTTAAGATAATCATGGCCGGCTTGGCCAAAGCACCGTGCCCTGGCAGGTGAGGTGAAGCTCTGTTGTCATCGAGGGTACAGTGTTGTGCACCAATGGCTGGATTCGTGACCACTTTGAAATAAAAATGGATTAAAATCGGTCAAGATGGAGAGCAGTGACGCCGGTGGTGGTCGAGTGGTATACAGAGTTTAATTACCACACCGTCATCACCGGTCACTTAGTGGTAGACAATAACTCCAGTTGTCATCCGGATCATTACCACCACTGACCTCTTGAGCCCTTAAGTGGTTCTCCACCCCAAGTTTCAGGGTTCGATGATCAGTTATCCGTGATAAAGTAGTGTGCCTTTGTGGCTATGGGGTGGGTCCCCTTCCACGACACCCATGAGCAAGCATGTAATAGAAAAAGTCCCCCATGAAAAGTGCACCGAGGACGATTGAGATTTTTCAATCAGAATTGTGGTCAAACGCGATTCTAAGACTTGACGAGGGATTGGATGATTTCATTCCGATATTTTTCTTTAATTTTTACTCTCGTGTGTTCTCCACAGCGAAATAACCAACCTCAATTCAATATTTTAGAATAGGACACTAGTTTCTTGCTGGAGGAACAATTTTGAGATCGCGTCTCGTTAGTGACTCTTGGAAATTGATCTACTGCATTTACACAACGTTCAGTCCAGTGTGGAAAAAGTGCAACATTTCATTTATCCAGGGCTGAAAATAAAAAGCCCATCGCAGTTACATGGGAGCTTTTACGGAACAGTTGTAAGAGTGGAACGTTCAGTGTCCATGAATTTTCTACAGTACATGTTCATAAAATAATAAATATACCACGATGATGGAGTACCCAACATTTTGTGACAAGTAACCTGGTGCATTATTCTGCAGTAAAGTAATCTTCGCAGAATAAGGTTTGTTCTGATAGATATAAAAATTTTTTTAAGACTTCAATCAATTTTACATTTCTTAATCTTTCGTAGGAGGTTTTAACCATAACTTGACATGTCCATTGTCGTGTGTCTTACCCCGACGTGTGGGTGGCTGTCAGTTGGATTGTACCCTGACAAATCATCCAGAACACTTTTTCTCCCAGTATCAATGAGCCCCCAAGGTTCGGTGATCCTTAATATTTCATATCTTTGTCTAAAAATATACACCAAACGTGATCACATATCTTACTTACAAATTATATCGATCGGATTTTTGTCACCGTATTTAATTCAAGGGATACCTTTCACTGTTTTACAGTTTTCTGCTGTTTGCCATCTTCTGATTACAACACATTCACATCCACTGCCTTTCAGTGAATTTTATGAACAAAATTAGAATTCATACCTTCAATATCTATAGTCCCATGGAAATGTTTCACGTCAACCTTGGAATAGTGGTCTCACCCAACTCAAAAAGGGTCGGAAATAATGAATCGGCAACACACCTAAACGTCCATAGACGGCCAAGCTTGACCAAAACAGAAATTAAACGCCCGGGCTTTATCTTCTTCCAAGTGTTTTTGCACGCTTGGAACAATAAGCATTAGACTCGGGATCAACCTAAATACGCCGACGAAGTGTCTCTTTGTAAAGGTGTTTCCGTAACCCAGGATTTCAATAAAGTTTGCAGTAATCAGTTGCGTATTCAGATTTTTCTGCTCGATTCGGTATAAATTTAAATTTGTCGGATTACTTTTATTGAGTACTGAACTTTACTCGATCGGCTTATCTCCGTGATCCATCTGTCATTTCCACGGAACCCCCGGCTGTCAAATACTTAGGAATCAACATCAATGCAAGTTTGAAGTGGTCATCTTACATTTCAAACTGTGTGGAGAAACTACGCCAACTATCTTACCAAATCCCAGAAGCTTGAGCATTTCAAAGTTAAACAGAGCATAATTCGCTTCTCACTAGGTCCTAAGCTCTGTGTATCTACCAGAAATGTTGACAAGTTTGATTATGAGGTCCATTTTGAGACTCTTTACTCCCAACGTCTAATAAAGGCTTAGAAGAAGTGAAGTCAACACTAGTGAACACTTGCCACTCACACTGAGAAATCAAACCCAGACTTCAAAGACCCGTCTAAAGGGATATTTGGATGCATTGAAAGAACTAAAGGGTAACAAAGATATCATACTGAATAGGCCTGACAAGGGAAGCTGACTAATATTGATGGCTAAACGGGACTGCATTGAAAACTCAAAGAAATTCTGAACGATGAAACCAAATTCAATAGTTGTTCTGGCGAGTAAGATTCAATTAAACAAGCTGAGCACCAAATAACCACTACCTTGAAACAAGTGAAGGATACCAGTTTTGCCACCAACCAAGTGTATGAGCAGCTAAGGCCTACAAGATCTACGATTCCCAGATTGTACAAACTTCCTAAGATCCACAAACCTGGAGCACCGATTCGTTCTATACAACCAATGACAAATCCACCCTATCATACTGTCGCTCGTTGGTTATCTGAGCTTTTTGAACCAATAAGAAAACATATAGCTACGCATAGCCTCAGGGATACATTTGATTTTATAGTACGAATAATGGATGCCAATATACAAGACAAAATAATGTTTTCTCTATACTTCGACTTTCTATTCACAGAGGTACCAGTATTAGAAACCACTGATTTCGTCCTGAATTACATAAAAGAAGACAACACAAAAATCGGTCTACCACTGGAAGGTTTGCGGGAGCTCTTGTTTCGATACATATTTAACTTTCAGTTCCGATTTCACAGGACTTTGTACACACAACGAGATGGTGTGGCTATGGGATCACCTCTAGGTCCACTCCGTGCCGAGGCAGTCCTAACAATATTAGAACGAACTAAGCAGAAGTCTACAATTAACAGTTTTGAACATTACTATTGATATGTGAACGACATATTCTATGTAGCTGACGCTACTTGTAACCTAGATTCCGTGCAATTAAAATTTAACAAAGCACACGAAGCATTACGCTTTACAACTGAGCGCGAAGTTAACAACCAACTACCGTTCCTCAATGTGACCCTTACGAGAACGGAAGGTGATCCGATCCAGCAAAAGGTATACCGAAAGCAAACATGGGGAGGTCATTATTTCAATTTTAACGGTTTCCTTAGTATGCAACAGAAGCGAAACCTGGTGAAATATTTGGCTTTCAGAGCGAGAAAAATTTGTTCCAAAATGATGCTCATAAGAAACATTCTACGTGAGAATAGTTATCCGGGTTCGTTTACTAAAAGAAATATTATTCAAAGAGTGCCTAAAATCACCGAAGAAACCGTGAAGAAGAAAGACCTGTTTATTAGTTTCTTACTTAAAGTCGGCAATTTGAGTGAAGCCCTTAACCAACGACTGGGGAGAAAAATTCAGAACACTTTCAATGCAGTCACCTAGAGTAGTGTGTTTCGAGGTGCTCCTCCAATACAGATTCAGAACAAGTACAGATTGCAGATACTGATCTCATCAATGGTTGTATACTCTTTCAGATGTGTTCGTGACGCTTCGCATGTAGGTTGAACTGCACGACAGCTATCCACTCGGATCAAAGAGCATCACCCACGTTGGTTGGGCCAAGGACAGACCGGATCAATAAACAGCGCAATCTTAGCGCGCATAGTTGACATCAGACATCAGGTGAATTCAGACAGTGTTTTCAAAGTTGTGTATCGTTTCCTCCCAAACAGACTAAAAGGTGTTCAGTTGCGCACTCTAGGGGTAGCGTAGGCAATCGGAGTCGGGAAGCCTACCCCCGGCCTTTGCGCCCGAAAGAGTTTGGTCCAGGCACTTCAATTTTCATGGCCTAGGATCGATCGAGGCCGAGTGAATCTGAAGTCCTGTCATCCAGAGGGCGCAAGTTAGATAAACCCATCACATGACAAGGACGACTTGACTGCTGACGAACCCCTGCCTGTGACTAGTGTTTATTCCATGTCCATCCGCATGATTTTTTGTTCAATGTCTCCCATGTAATCTGTAAACGGTTTGAGAATGAATCACTGGAAAACATTTGTTTCGTCAAAGTGGATTTCTATATGATACAATGGGTATTTTTCAGACATTTTCGTTCTCATTAACACTTCCCTCATTGTTTTCGCTGGTCTCCTGAAAGATCTTAAAATTCTTCTCAGAGGTTCATCTATTTTCAGTCGGGTATCTTTCATACCCCTAGCTGAACTATCTGCAAAATTGTGCGAACTGCACGTGGCCGTGCGTGAAACGTTCAATTAAAGGATACCTGCAGACAGCACTCACTCTTTACTTAGTCATCTAACCAAATTTAACTCCCTCGATTCCACATGTTTCTCTTTCCGATCCATAACCTGTCGCAGCAACATCTGCAAAAATTCTATTGTTTCTTATCTGGCCTAAATCCTCACAAACCTCGCACGAGTATCCGCAGAATTTCTTGGCAATTTTGATATGCAACGGTTCTTTTTCCATCCCCTTGATTGGATGAGTTGTCAAAACTCTGTCTACACAAAATTCTGATCAAATACAAACAAAGATACTCCGTGGTCAGAAGAAAAGTCGCTCCTATGATGACGTGGTTACGGATCATCTGAATACTTAATTAATTCACCACTCGAAGGATCTTTTCCGAATCTACTAATTCTGAAATTGAAGGATTCTCCAGCACTGAGAGTCAAAGCCTTTCAACCAGACGGTCTATCTTTGATAATACTTAATCATGGGGCTAGACAGCTCTATGAACTAGTGACTTCTGTTATTCACCATTCACGTGAATTATTCCCCTTTACTGACTATTGACGTCATATCACAAGCGTTCCCATAGATAAGAGGCCATGCAACCAAACAGAAAACTAGGATTTTTGCCCAGTAGCACTTCCTTGTCGGCTTGGAAACTAGTTGAATTTGCACTTCAGTGTCTTTAAGGCACTGTCAGAAGTCCCACTGATGAATACCAGCTTCCGAACAAACCTCGGCTTTCAATGATTGACGCGGTAGCTCGGTTCATTGTGAAATCCCCCGACGATTTGAATAAATCAGTTAGGTGTACCTTCCTCGATTACACATCAGAGTTTGACAGTGTACCACGATCCTTGCTCCTCAAAAAATGGAACCTTTCAGTAGCCTCACTTAGTTAATTGACTGAAAGACTACTTTTCGGGAAGAACGCAATGAACCACAGGTGAAATAAAAGTTTCTAGGAGTTTTTTCTGAGCAATTCCACTGTTCTTCAAGGGGCTGTTCTTTCTCCAAATTTGTTCCCTACTTACATTAGAGACTTAACCCTAACCCACTCAGCTAGTCTTTTCCGGTATGCCAATGACGGTGTTTTTTCTCGGCCTGTGTCCCAGCAGTCCGAGCTAGATGAGTTTTATGAAAATTATTCACAAGTTCTGATCAATCTGGTCTTGCGTGAATCAGTGTTCAGTGCCGAGAGTGCATTTTTCCACTTTGTGGTGACGTTTTATAGAAGATAGCGCAACCTATAACTCTGTTGTTCTTGTGAGCCAGCTTGGCCTTTCATTACAAGAAAAATTCAACTGGTCTTCGCATATCGAAAATACGGCTGGGAAAAATTGCCTCAATGATCCTTTCAAGTTCGTTAACTTCGAAAGCTCAGTGCTTCGGTGTCTGTCAATTCTTCCTTCGGACACCAGTATATATTCTCTATAATTCTGTGTTGTTCCCCCGCAATCTTCCCTCGCCTAGCAAAAGAGGACTACATCATTCTTTGTACAAGCTTGTGCATCATCATCTGTCTTACTTCTGATAAAGACCTATGAGATATCATATCAAACTTATGTGATACGCATATAATAGCATTGCATCCCTTGCACTTGCCGAAAAGATCATTGCTGACTGTTCATAACCGTTGTATTGTGACCTCCCTCCTAGCCAATTGCACTCGTCGACCTGTGCCAAGTTTCGACTTTTTCTCTCAAAATTTTTCCCTGTATAGAAATTCCGTAGCTCCGGTTCGTTGCTCGTGTTTTAGCAAGGATGAAGTTTTATTCGGGCTGTTAGCCGGTTTTGGCGAGTAGAAACGGTCTTTGTACTTTTCGTGAAAATATGCTGAAACCACTGCTCTAATAATAAGCTAAAACTCCTCCAATGAATAAATTAGGACTCGAATTTTCACAATAAGTTTTGTTAATAACTGCTACAATCAATGTCAATCAATGTCAAAAAAGCATGTCACGAGGAGTATTTAAAATGAGTTTTTCCACATATCTTTCCCACTTGGTCTTCTTTGGGACACATAAAGCAACCCACAGGGGCTACCCTATTCGACAACACTTCCTTCATTGGATATTCAGTGGTGGCTACATCCCGGCAATTTAAATTGGTGTGCAAAATCTTCAGGATGTAGGCGTCGAACTAGGAAATAGTGAAAAGCTATGTGACCTAGATTACGCAGACGACGTTGTCTGCTTGTTCGAATCCACGGAACATGCTCAGCGTGCACTAGATAATCTCGCAAGAGCTGTAGCTCCATTCGGCATGCGCTTTGCACCTTCAAAGTGCAAGGTGACGTTACAAGGCGTACGCTGGACTGAAGCACTTGTGGCGCCGACCTGATATTTCACTGAAGTTGAAAGGTCTCGTATACTGTGCGTTCAGTTTTGTTGTATGGTTGCGGAACTTGGAGTCTGCGTGCTGAAGATATTCGTCGTCTTGAGGTTTTCGACCATCGATGTTTACGTAGTATCGCTAGGATTGGGTGGAATAGCCGAGTAAGCAACGATGAGGTGAGAAAGCGAGTATTGGGTACTAATTCAGAGAACGTTCTGTCACAGCGTATCCAGCTTAGTAGACTTCGTTGGTTGGGACACGTTACGTATGGCAAACACACGTCTACCATACCGAGTCCTATTCTCCACCCCTCCTAGGGAGTGGAAGAAACCACGTGGTGGTCAACAGATGACGTGGCAGCGAGGAATGAGAAAATGTACAGCAGACTTAAGAAAAGTAGGTGCTTCACGTCTTCGTGGTTGGGGTCCAAAAGATCCGTCAACAAGTTGGCTGAAGACAATGAAGGATATGGCAGCGAACCGTGAACAGTGGTGATCGTGTTGTCACTTTCTGTCGAATCAGAACGATCGATCAATGTGCGTTTGTACAGTTAGACTGTGTATTCCGTGTGTTAGCTATTAGGGCATTCTTTTCTTTTCCCACCCATGTAGGTCCACTCCCTGTCCATCTTGTATATTCATACTTTCTAATTCAACGTGCAAGATGGTGAGAAAGGCAGTGGTTTGTGGGGCTTGCCCTACTGTTTAACGCTGTACGATGATGATGATGATGCTTCACCTGGAATCTGGAATAAATTCGAATTACTCCAGCAGTTCAGTAAGTTAAATTAAACACGGGCGAGTTGGCAATCAACCTTCTAATGGGGGGAAATGTTTTGTTCTCTTGTTCTCCATCATCTTTCGGCTGTAATGTTACAGTGGTTTTTTGTGTGAAAGTCTTAAACAAATGAAGAAAAAGTATTCTGTACAGTCAAAGCACAAGAAACTTTTGTTTCTGAAATAATTATATCTGTGTGCATTTTATAAAGGCTTGAAATAAAACGAGGCATCAAATTAACAACAATAAACATAGGCGGAAGGATGTACACTGGGGTGGTATTGCATGTTCAGGGTGAACGGGATTTTCACGTAAATACTTTGGCACAACTGATTCATATTCTCAGCAACATCCACCAGAGTCCTTAACCAGCTATAATCCTCACCCCTTGGCTCCAACCAGGAAGGAAAGAATTTCCAAACAAAGTGAATGCCGATGACACCTTTATACCTCTACACCAAGTCGTAACCTGACTGCAGCCAATGCTTCTTCAGCCTTGCCCAGCACAAGCGAATGGAACTCAGAAAGGAAGACGATGGACAGGCTCACACAGAACATGGCGGAGGTAATAGAAACAATGATGAGCGTCTACTTTGGTCCAATGGTGGCCATCTGCACCCAACACTCGGTGACCCATAACATCACGGTGCACTCGATGTTCCCACCAGCCGTAAGCAGTATTTCGAAGACTCCGGTGGCCAATCACGGAAAGCCGCTGAGCATCTTCAACGCTGAGTGGCCAGGTCTCGCAACCCTGAAAGAAAAGACTACGAACCGCGGCGGTACACACCCGCCGCTTAAGAGGCAGCAGTATTTCACAGTGGCACCACAGAGGTTGCACGTGGTTGAAAGCGGTTCTTGCTATTCACGATGTGATTTCTCCACAAACCCCACCTCCAGCAGTAATCAAACTTTCGGGGTATTTAAAATAATCGATACTTCCAGAAGGTTAACACAATGTTGTTGCAGGCACAGGTTCATTCCAGTCTTATAACAGTACTTTGGCTTTTGGGGGCTCAAAGGTATACCACAGGTGCGTCCAGTGAGGTTGATTCGTCGCCTGACTGCTTTCTCTGATAAGGCGCCAGCTAACATGTTTGCTTTTTTGCCACAACTCGAGGAATGCCCTCATACACCCGATAGAGCATTGCACTTGAAAAGCATCAAGTACGGAGGCCTATCGGACTGATAGCCCGGGGTAATACGGTCAAGCTGAACAAGGGTCAGTTTTCCAACTTTTCTTGGGCTGTATTGAAGCGTGCAAAGACCAGTGTTCCGCCTCAGAAAGCTCCATGAACCCAAAGCTCAGTATGTGTCTCATCGGATGACCAAGCTTACAACGTTCGAGCACCAGTTTTCCGGTATACAGGCCGGCCGTTATTGTCTGATACATATAACCTTTATTTGAAGGTCAAGGCGCTATGAACTGATAAGCTCTTCAACTTATATAGATGAGGCAGTTAAGTCTATTAATTCATGAGTTTATGCAATTGATTAATCTTAGTTTCGAACAGTAGCAGCACCTTAAGTTATTGTAAGCAGCATTAGGCAATGAATCTTCGTCATTTTCTTTAAAGGCTCGTCTTTATTGAACTCAGTGGTCAAATAGCGGATGGGAGTTGTTCCCGTGTAAGAATCACAACAATCGTACATGCATACTAACAGTCAAATGAGAACGATAATTTGATCACTTACCTATAATGAGCCTGGACAGTTGCATTCGCTTTCCCCCTGATGAATAAATGGTTCCGTGAATCGTGAGCATGGATTCCACAACTCCCTATCATTACGCGGCTATGAACGCCTATCGCACATTGGAACCTAAGTCACGTGATATCTCATACCTCTCAGCGAAATCTATTGCACTCCACACAACAGTGAACGTGTGAGCATCATTTTCCAATGCGGAAACGTGGCACTCTCATTGCCCTCCCCAAATAGATGACAATCTTCGTCGAGTTGATCACGTGCTTTATCCGAACTTGTCCTTGGAATGTTCATCTATGAAAACAGTACAACAAAAAATCTTCGGTTCACGGCCATTTTCCATTGGCCATCTTCTACTCACGTATCTCCGGGTTAGTAATTGTCAGTAGAAATACTCAGCTCATCATCATAACCAGTCAAG
The DNA here is from genome assembly GCA_948099385.1 of Fasciola hepatica. Taxonomy (NCBI): domain Eukaryota; kingdom Metazoa; phylum Platyhelminthes; class Trematoda; order Plagiorchiida; family Fasciolidae; genus Fasciola; species Fasciola hepatica. The sequence goes on along the minus strand of CANUEZ040000116.1, from coordinate 13,668,805 downwards.
TGTTTCCCAGTGAAAATGAGCAGCTGGTCAACAAATCCTTTATCTGGCCAAGTTTGACACGCACAACACAAACATGCACACACACACACACACACACACACACACACACACGCACGCACGCACACGAACATCGTCTTGTCTGACGGTGCATGATGGCGACAGTTGAGCGACCTGAGAGCCACTGATCTCGTGGGAATGTTGATTCCAGTTTGTACATGTTCAACTGCAACCGGTCACCTGATGCCGTACAGAACTATACTGACACGTAGTCAATTATCTGCAGGCTAACATCTAATACGAATAACCAGAAGCAATAATTGACGACTTATGAAGGGAAATGATTCCTGTGGTACAATTTGTGTAGTGGAGTAATTAAATTTTCTTTACACAACGATTCATCATTTATACTACCGAATGTATCTCTGATCCAATCAGCCACTTGATCAGTGAATTTGCACGACCGGTCATTATAGTCTTCGCTGTGCACGATCACTTACAATATAAAACAGGTTGTTCTATTTTAGAATATACTGCTGAAATAGTCTTGAAGGTGTCATACTGTAGAGAAAGTCAGCCTTTGCAGTGTGGATAAATTTGTTTCGAAAACTTGCAGAATCGAATCAGTAACAAAATTCGACGTCTCTAGGTTACTAAAGCATTTCTTCCCCTCGGCTAAAGATTGATCGCTCTCTAGGCTTAAGAAAGTTATTTCAAACAGAATGATAATGCCCGTAGAATGCCTAGCTTATCATTTAAATGGTACGCTAAGATCAAGCTGTTTGCCGATCCGATTTACTAGACAGAAATTCTTTAATTCGAGTGAAAAATACTGTGCCTAAATAAGATCCATCACAAACACATGAAACCGTATACACCGATAAGGTCAGCATCGGCAGTTTATCCCTGATCTCGAAAAACACAAAATAATATGTGGACTTTGAACGTGTCATAAATTTCTCTCCGCTGCAGTCGGCTGAAAATTTCCTTCAAGTATTGTCTTTAAACGACAAGGTAATAAAAACATCTGTCCTTCTTACGGTTTCCAGTTGGACTTTCGACAGGCTTTAGATGAGATTTAATTCGATAAACCGAACTAGGTAACTGTTCTCACTGCGAAATAATTTTCTTCTCACTAATTCACTATCGGTCACTTGTATATAGTGTAGGGGACGTTAGACTGTTTCAGATGTGCTTTTGACACATTACGTGGGTCAAACTGCACGGAAGCTATTCCCTCAAATTAAGGAGCACCACCGAAGCTCGTTACGTTAGCGATAAACAGGTTCGATGAGCAGCATAATCTTAGTGCACTTGATAAACACAGGACAACGGCTGAATTCGGACATAGATTTCCCAGCTGTTTACCTTTTCCTCTCAAATAAATGTAAGATTGTTCAAATGCTCACTCCAATGATAGGCTAGCAGTTGGAATAAGGAAGTTGACTGCTGGCCTTTGTGCCCAAAAGCGTTTGGCTCAAGCTCTTCAACTTCCATGACCGAGAATTAGCCAAGGTCGAATGAATTTGCAGTCCTGTCACCTAGACGCTTTGGGCTAAAGAAATGGATCGCAGGATAAGGGTTATTTCATCGTGACGAACCCTTGCCCGTGATAAGTATTTATTTTGATGTCATTCCTCATGGTCTTCTGTTCATGGCCTATCACGTGATCTCTTAACGTCTTGTGAGTAATTTACTAAAAAAGCAATTGTTTTTCCGGACTATACTTCTTAACAAAAATGATGACAGTGATAATTACAAGATATAAACTTTGAACAGCTCGATTTATGTAACTGGATGAAAATCTCTTTTGTTTTTCACTTGGCCATTTTTTGTTGAAATGCAAACCGGACTCATTCAATAACTCTTTGTCACCTATTCAACTTAGTGATTCAGATGCTTATCACGGTTTAGCTGACGTCCACATATTTGCTTGAACAGTCTAAAAATTGATTTGCTTGTCGTCCGCACCTGATCGCTCATTGTTCATTTTGCCTGCCAATGTGTTGGCCGGATAGTCACTGTGCTATACATCATGCAGTTATGTAATTTTATCTGCTTGCACCACAGAAAATGTCAACAAAAAGGTATCAGTCACGTGGATCAAAATGTTAAGAAGTCAGTCATAGTATTCCTGGAATGGTGTTATAGGGACTTCTATCGCACTCCATCATTCGTGTATCGTATGATTTCCGCTAAGTTATCGTATATGCTGCATCGTTCCGTAAGCAACTTAAAAAAAATTGTCTTTTTCAGTCGCGACCATTTTGTGCATTCTCGCAGAATAATAACAAGCAAGAAACGTAATCTGTACTTGTTTATTTCAATCCAGTTAGAATCATTCACTCAGTTGAAGCAACAGCATTTTCCGAGTTCATCGCTAAGTGCCTCCATAATCGTCATCATTATTTGTATAAATCCAAATTAACAGCAAATAGCTCATAAAATTGTCACTTCCCCCCTTTGGGATGGAAGTTTCAATCCTCCAATCACCCTCAAATGAAAAAAAAATCCATTCGCTTGTTAACAGTGCTTCTTTTATTTCTTCAATTCCCCCCCCCACCCCCCAAAAAAAATGATCACCGGCATTCACGAACTTCCCGGATAGCTTACCGTCTACATCGTGTTGTGTACGATTTCGTGGCTGTTCTACCTCATTGAAACGTACGAGTAAGTCACACAAAAACACAAACAACCTCGGATTGGTTTGCGCACATGAAATTCCATTGATCACAATAAGCTATGCATTCTAGAAACTCCGAAACCCTAACCACTTTGAACACATTTCACGTCATTTTATGACGTACGCATGTATACAAGTGGGAGGGAGAGAGAAATGAATGTGTCCATATTATTCGATCGCACAGGAAAGACATTCTCAGATGAAAAGATAAATCATATAAAATGACAGTTTCCTTTACCATCACATGATTCGTCATATAATGTGAACTTCCAAATCATCGAAAATCATGGAAGCACCGTGCAGCTGTTCCATCCTTGTTAGCAATCATTAGTTGTGTACACCCAAGGAGCCCCCACTTAGGACTCGAACCCGGGTTGGACGGTTGCGGATTGAAAGCCCTAACCACAAGGCTATCCAGGCTAATTCCGAATAATCTATTGAACTTACACGCTACAGGATATAGCACCCTTCCGACAATGGCTTTTAATGAAATAGATATACAGTGCTTCCAAGATTTTCAGTGGTCTAAACATTCATACTGCGTGATGAATCATATATTGTAGAACTCCAGTGATATCTGTTATTGCTTCAATGTTCAGATCGTAGTTGGAAGTCCCCGGAAGCCCGTTGCAAATGTGTTTATCTAGCTTGTTTGAATTTTTCTCACAAAGATTTAGTGAGTATTATCCTAGTCGCTGGTGAAAGTGTAACCCTCCGGTTGCACGGTTGTCAGCTGCTCACGGTAACAGATAGGCTCTCCGGACTCAGTCGGCATGGCTTGTTTGATAACTTAGTGACAGTATAACACCGGCAAAAGAGTTTAGTCATATAAAACTAAACGTGACTGTTTAAAGTTAGACGGAAAACCTTGAGGTGCTACTGAGTGTGCCTCCATGTATAGCCAAGCTTACTGGGTTTGAGTTATAGCTGAAACTCAAAAGAAATGCACTACTGTTGTTCTGATCAAAAATCTGCATAGATTTTTGGCGAATTTTCAATGAGAACCTGAGTGCTAATACAGCAAGAAGATCCGTTCAAGCTGGTTCTACAAAGGACATTGTTTTGATTATTTCCTATGGATGAATCCATCCACCGAATGATTTATTTCATCTCACTTTGTCGCGTGAGTAAGTAGAAGAAGCGGATTCCATATAATCAAAAGGCCTACTACCCTCAAGGGAATAATCATGGAACTGATCATGTGACTTGAAGCGGGAAACCACATAAGGTTCGACTAGGTCAGACATGGTAACCAGTTTGGATATAGTTGATTTCTATTTGACATCAATGTGATCATCATAAATCCTGGATGATAAACACTTATAACAATGGAACGCCACTGATCACATTGGAAGGCCGCAGTATCCGGTATACTCAGTTTGTCACCCATCGAAATAGTAGTCAAGCCCGAAGTCGTTCAACGTCGGCGATCGATTGAGAACTGGTATACATGAAATGCTATTCTTCCATGCAACTGGTTGAACTCTAAGCCGACAGTTTAAAAGCATCATACAAAGTCACCCAAATAGGTTAAATAGAGCGCCGCCCAGTGGTTTTGAGCACAAAACCAATTTTTGAACGCGTTGAATTCAGTCCGGACCAAACCAGTTTATCAACAGATCACATATCAGATGCAAATGCATAGATGTCTGTTCGTAGCCGTGGACTGCCGAGGATGTAAACAGTGGTTCTCATTTTATGTTTCACCCTATTCAGTCCATCCGATAGTGAAACATGAATTGTGATCTATCGGCATGACCGAAAAAAATGAAGGCAAATCTACTCACTCAACCGTGTTTTGAACAATTTCAGTAATGGGATCTTCAGAGTGCCCATTCCGGCAGCATTAGCACCTATTTCAACGAGGAAAGTTCATGGAAGACCTTGAACAAGCATTACGGGCTAGTTGAATTCCTCACGGGGACTGAGGTCTGTCAAGATATCACCAACTTTTGATGCTTGCAATGACTCACTCACACATAATTCTCGAACCTATCCGGCTACATGTTTGATTTACTTGAATGTACCTTCTTAGAAAGCAGACATAGAAAGCTTTCATATCGGTAAAAAGCAAAAATAAAATTGAACATGTTTCTAGCTGCCTGGCCTCATAAATTATGCCCGGCGGACATTGGAAAAAGAGCGGTTTTCTGTTGTGATAGCTCCTAGTAGAGATCAAGGAGTCAAGCAAGTTCCGACGGCGGTCGTCCACTACTATCGACCACACTGGTGGCAGGCGGAAATCTGCTGTCACTTGACCCATTACCACAACTAACCTAAACTAATTAACCCTCTACTGCACTCAAGCATAAATATGTAATAAAAAATAGTGAAATGGTAAGCACATTACGGGTTGGATTCTTCAGCCAATCTGTTTTGATTCGGAAAGAACTGAGATGGTCGAAATACGAATGGAACATCGAGCTCAGCAGCTTGACATATGTCTCTGTGATGACTGACCATAACATGAGCGTCCACCCGCGCTGTAATGAATGGCCACAACAATACCCCAAAATCATTTCTGATCGACGTCCATCTTTCCTTCGAGTTTTTGTGGTTTCCTTTTCCGGATGTTTCGACCTGTTTGGCTATATCAGGTTCATCCTCCTTTTTTTCGAATGGAGAACTGTCTATCCTAAAGAATAGCCTTTCTTCCGGCGGAGACCCATGGTAATTCAGTGGTCGTCAAAACTAACTTGTTCGAAAAACCCGCAGTCGATCAGAATGTGTGCTTGTATTTCCATTTTGCAGGTCATTCGATAAGACTTTAGTTCACAGACTGAATATTCTTTAGTCGATGACATGACCGGTTCAGTTGACCAGGAATTTCATGTAATTCATACTTCTCTCTTTTTCTCTCGACCACTCTCGTTGTGTGCGTGTTTGTGAACGAACGAGCCAAACTGTCCTGTCATTCGTAATCTGTCAAGTCACGGTTATCTACTGATCACCATAAATATTAGATATATCAATCACAATTCATCCGTCCGGCATCATTTACGATAGAACACGCTGGTCAACTAATATTGACTGGTGGTAGTTGCATTGACGTGGGTCATATTCCCCAACAAAACTTGTCAAACTGTGTGAACTGGTGAAATGTATTTGAGAAATAACGGCCTTTTCGGCCCCATCATTTCATATTGGACTCTGTGATAGTTGAGAGGCTATTGAGAGATTAGAGCCCATCTACAGACCAATATCCAATTCACATCGGGTTACGCCCCTCAGTGAACGATACATTTCATACCCTTCTCAGACTTGTGTGTGCTCGGGGTTGCACGAGGTATGACAGTTATGGATAGCGCGGACATGACAACAGAGTATCATAATAGAACAGATATGACCTAATCTCTAGTATAAGGCATGTCGAGAAGATGTACCGCTGTCTTCACTCAACATGGCTTTGACACGCGAACATAAGTAGGCCATACCTTGGGGATTCGGATACTTTTCCGCAAAGGATTTTGCTGTTTTTAGGTATATGCTACACAAATGGAAAGGTCAATAGGGCATCCGGTAAATTCCTCCGCTGGGTGTGTTCTACACATTGTCCCGTCAGTTGACTATGATTAACGATCGTTTAGGGGTTCTGGAGCTAGTTTATCAGTCACTGACGCTTATGTCAGGACCACTATCTAGGATACACTAATGAAACCCTTTTGACACACTCAGGCCCCGCGGGAACACGTCACGTGTGAGGTTTCGATCTCAGCTACGGGGCTTGATAGTCTTGTGGTAAGATCTGACTCACGGCATTCCTGAAGGTTGAATCATATTCGGGATATTAGTGTAGTTATGCAAACAAGCACCTAATGGAATCTGTCTGCTTTATACGCTGTAGGTCCCACACACAATTTCGTTTCTGTTGAAACTTCGAAAAATTATTCGGATTTTTAAACTTGTTTTCATTTGATGGTTGATGTGATATTTTTTGTTAAATAACTTGGGGATTGTCCCTTGTACTCCCTGCATATTCAACTTAGTAACTCACACAAGCTTACCATGCCCCAGAACTGGTACCAAAATATCCCACGTGATGTGCCCTTGCGCGGCCTGGATGTATCGGAAAGATTTGGTTACTGTGGCCTAGACCGTAATTCCGAGGTATGCATCAGCGGCTAAAGGACAATCGCTTGTGACCGCTAAAAGATCGGCAACGGCGACTAGATCACAGAAAAACCTGTGTTAGTCATTTGTTAGTATTTTGACAAACACCTTGCCGAAACTGATGTACCCGTTCAGTACTTGACTGGAATACGTAATGCGTTGGTAGTACCTACCTTGACAAATCACTTGTGACCTACACGGTGAAGAAAGCAATATCTGATACAGTGATGTTGCCCTGGTTTCTAATACCAAATAGTGATGGAGCCGGACCGTGGAGGATTATCATGCTTGCATTACGTTATCGTCCACAATTCACGGGCCTTTTTCAGTCCACATTTTTTTGTGTTCGCATTTCCCCTCCGCGTAGATGAGCGTTTTTACCCTCCAAAACCGCACAAGAACGTTGTGGCACAATCGCAACATTTGAAGCTTTTTTGGTGATATCTGCACTCCAGGAGGCTGATGTGAGCAGAGAGACTGACAGATAAACTGATAGATAGACAGACAGACATAAAGAGGGAGAGAAAGACAAGGGAAGTGATGACTCTTACGTTATTGCTCACTCTACACGTCTGCTATGATTCTGAGTTGCCTTTCTTTTAAGCAATACGAATGTTGGAAGAATAGAAGCAGGATGCGAAAATAAACTCAGTAAATCAATAATCTGCCCATTTACAATCTGACACCATTTGTCCCTTCCTTTTTAATAATGCCAAAAGTGAAGAAAATCGTAACAACTTATTTCCTACTCTGGTCACTTAACAATGAATTAGTCGAGTATCACAAGTAACAAAACAACCTGATGATGTGGACTCAAAATACGAGGTCTCAGTATTCGCTGCTTTCATACTACTAAAACGGAAATCTGGTGATATCAAACGGTCTGTCATTGTTTATATTTTCTCGTTTCAGCGAACCTCCTATCAGCATCATAGGTCGATGCTACACGGTGAAGATGAAAATTCTTGCTTGGCTGAACTTCCTGATCAATTTTTTCTGTCTCGGCTATTACATTCTGCGCGTGAGTCGAACATTTTGACCCTATTTCAAAGTTCCAGAAAGCCATCTCAAAGCAGTCATAAGAATTCATTCAGTCACACTCCATTGTACCTTGGAATCTTGACCTCGTTTAACAGACTGAAACTATCCGGTTCTTTGGTCGAAACCACTAACTCACTAACGCTGGTTCTACCCTTAGTGTAGCAAACGTCTTTGATTGTGGATTTACACATTTCCCGAAGTCGTACACAGATATGATCCTACCTTACCCATTCAGTCCTTCTAATGTTGTAATCCACAAGACGTGCCTGGGTTGTAGGTTGTTTATGGGAAACAGCTTGTTCGGACATCGACAAAACAAACCAAAAGTTACAAACATGATCCTTTGCGCAATAGCTGTCCTGTTCACTTGAAGACAGTCAACATCCGACGGAGGCGCAGTCTTGTAGTTCGCCTGTCGTCGTTCACCGTATTGCAGTTAGTCTCTTGGGCATAGCGGGGTTGGTAGTCCACAACTGTCCATCGTTCCTTTTTCAGCAATCACTACTTACTAAGTAGTATATGCACTCACCGCACTAGTAAGAGCTCCATATTTAGCGTGCGAAGCTGACAGCTTCACCCAGTAGCTCTTAAGATATACGGGGTGGAAACGCCTTATTATGCCGTTGTGTCGCCAAACCCATGTGCTTTCTACCCACAAACTGATCCATGGGCACGGAAAATCTCGACCGGCTGATCAAATAGATGATTGGGAAAAATCTCTCGCAGAGAGAGAGAGAGACTAATCTTTAACACTTCCGTTGCAGTACTCTGGGTAATAAATGATCAGTAAAGAGCTGGTATTGAACAAAGAATGATCCTTTGAAAGTTTACACCACCTACTGATGAATACTCGAGAAGTTTTTACAGTAAATCATTAAACGTGGTTAGGACACGTATATTTTTCGATTTGTTCACATCATGGATACGAGTGAAAAAGAACATTATGCATTTGCTTGGATCGTAGGGTTAGATACGATCAAAAATGAACAATCACGTGACCAAATTGTAAGTCTTTTAAACAAATAAAGCAATCATGAGATAGGGTTTACCAATTTATTGGGTGAGAATTTTTCGAGTTGATCTTAAAATCCTAATGTTCACTGCGGAAACAAATTTATCATCCATCCGTGGGTTGCATTGGTGGGTGCTACAAGTCTTGAATAACATTCACTATTTGGGTCACATGACTTAAAAGCGGTTGACGGTAAAGTGTGTGCCACGGTAAACTTAGTCATACCTTCACTATGGAAATGCTGATGATAGAAAGTCAAAATTTGACCACTTGCACGAAACCTAAATGCGACCAGGTTACAGGTTCATTTTGGTCGGCACCATGTGGTTATGTAATACTGGTCGGTAATCAGTATCGGTAATTCGTGCAACCTCCGGTGCTATGAATGTGATCACGCAGCTGCGCTGATACGGGACACGTGATACGCAAGTATGCGTTCATTTATCACCAAGAGCGATAGCTTATAGCATCAGGTTCAGTGTTGCACCTGTCAAATTCTGTCAAACCTCAATTAATCTATTGAAGACAGTTATGCATTCTCAGGGTATGGGAAAGTCAGCAACTGATGTTTGTGTATGGGAACAATTAGGAACTGTTGAACCAATGCATCTTTTTCGAATCACTGAATATCCGACTCACTGGTCACGGAGATGAAATCCGGGGCTTTCCCTCAGTAAACGAAGAACGCTACTGGACACGATAGGGCCATAAACTTCATGTTGTGATATGGTGACTGTGGTTGACAGATGTTGACGGCCGTCTACTTCATTATACGCTGTTCAAAGCTTTAGTCCTATGGTTAATTCCACTGACCACAGTATGGCGAAGTATACATACTACTCGACGGATAAGCTAGTAGTTAATTGCTCAAAAACAGTTATGGACCACGGAGCGATAACGAACGTGATTATTCCACACAAACTGAAGGAAACGAGATGAAGCAAGACACACGAATCACACGATTGCGTCCTCCGACCAAATAAAGCTGACCTAAAATAAACCGGACAGCTTGTGATGCAAATAAGCAGTTTGACATTTTGGGGTCGGCGTGTTTAGTAAGTCACTGCAAAAGCGGTTGGCTGTCAATTAACTGTTCAGAGGTGCTCGTCGTGCGTAATTGTTACTTGGTCTCCAAAGTCATGCATATCACTATGGTCAGTCGATATCTCTGTCGTAATGCAGCTGTGAATGTGATGAGACTTGGAAAGCGACTATCATTATGATGATGATGATGACGACGATGGGGATGATGGAGATCATGTTGTTTCGGATAATAATAATAACAATAATAATAATAATAATAATATTAATAATAATAATAGATTTTGTCGTCTTTGTTGATAAAAACGCTAAGTAGATGACCTCATTAGTTTGCGAAATCCTGTTTTGGGGATTAAGCGAATACAAAACCGATTCAGATGTTGAAACTTAGTGATTCGAACGCGATTCAAACCCACGCGTGGTTGTCCCAGGTACAGAAAACCGATTGCGCTCTAACGGGTAGTCTATGAGACCACACCAAAGGGCTCTAGAAGTTTCGTAACTGGAGCATATTGTTTACCGGTTCACGTAACAGCTGGAATCTCCCGCACTGGACTAACTTTTATTCGACTACCCACAGCATGATCACTGTATGAAACGCTCGAAACTTTTCACACAGCATCGTAATTCAATTGATTGAGCACTTGCTGTACTAAAGTATGGATGGTGTGCGTGTACGGTTTGGATTCTTTCCTAAATCCCCTACTTTTAAAAGTTTAATCCGTAGAAGATTCCAATTGGTCTGATTTATTTTACAGCGAAACCATAACTTGCAAAAGTGTACAACCGAGTTGGATATGTTAAACTTTTCGAAAATTTGCACAAATAACTTACCTTATCAGCGTTGTATTGGTAAACGTTTTGATCAAAAAGAACACGTTGAGCTAATTAAACAGACAGGGTAACTGCAAAACATTGAGGCTATAGGAGATCGCGGATTTTCGTACCGGCTGCTACCAAGTGAGCCAGGCTATTTATTTAGGAACGAAATCCTGAAGAAATAGCTTTTGCAATCCACAAACGTTTGACACTTATCGACTAGTTTAGGCATCATTTTGAGAATATTTCAGCCCGAGTCACACTCCTGACATTATTGTCGTGAAACATGTTTATGCTTATTTTTCGCGTAGGACCTTCCACGGATAAGACACATGGCATCAGCATTCTACGGACAAAAAAAATTGAGACATTCGTAGAAGACGGGGTTGGGACGAAAGATTACTGAAACTAGAAAAGTCCGGCTCCGGACATCCATTGCTTGAGTGATGTCGGTGCGACAACCTCGCATCCGCGCGCGTTTCACACAGGTCTAAACGTATTTCTGAAAATAAGTTTCAAATGTGCAAGCTCATTTTCACTGATTCCAAATCACTAAATGTGACGTGAACAATGTGACGTGAGTGGGTATGTGTTGTGCAGTTTGTTTTATTAATGGATTTGTGCTATGTCAACGGATGGTGGGGGCTTCGGTCAAATGAGCTTCAGTGCGTGGACGAACTGATTTTTTCTTCGAGCGCATAAGGGAGGGTCGTGGAGATGCAAACCATCACTTCCGCTGCGGCCCAGAGACAATACTCCGTCCGTCTTGATTTCCAGATTTGAATACGGTAAATTGGTGGGAACTTTTCGGTACTGTTAACTCAACAGGGTGTGAACACACAGCACTAGCCATCGCGGTAATTTCTCCAGTGTTCAGTCGAGCACAATGGTGTTCATGGAAAAAATCAGATAAGAGCCTGATCGCACGACCAAATTGCAAATTTTCACAGGAAAAGTTAAATCGATATACATAGAATGAAGCCACAAACTGATACCCTATATTTTAATCGTAAGTATAGAAATGGCTTGTATGCGAACGAAACTTGCTAAATAAAATGTCTTTCCAGCTCCTAATAACTAGGGATGTGTAATATCCCCTGTGAACGATGAATTGATGCACACGGACTTCTGGTCACCTTTCATCTTAGTCCTCTCTTCAACTTATCTCTGTTCAGTCAACCAGACGTTCAAGATGTTCATTTTGCAAGGGAAAACTGGACAGAAATTGAAGTTTGTCATTTAGTGTTTCTACCGCACGCACTTTACATGCTCCATTTACCAAGATACGAATTAAATTTCGCTTCACACTGAACGGCGCAACGATGTCAAAGTGAGTACACTGACTTTTCTTGTCAGGGTACGTGTTGACTGACGATCAATAGCCAGGGTAGACGCATCAGCAGTCAGCCTGCTAGTGCCTGTCCAAGATCCAGGTCAGTGCTTGTGCCGGCGGATGCCCAAGCAACAAGGCAGCGGATCGATAAGACGCGAACGGATTACCCTCAGGTGGTAGCTGGTCGGATCACCAATCGACCAATCAGAAGACGGCCAACTTGATGCGAGTATGAACCAGTTAGTTTCTGTTGCAACGATTGATGACAGTGACTGTTGCTTTCTATATAAACAATGCGTTGTGCACCAATAGACCGAGATGGTTCGAGGGAGAGAGATTCTTTCACTGGAGTCAGTGGGGCGGATTAAAACAGATGGCGATCGTGTGTGGCACTGAGAGCGAAAACGAGACCAATGTGATGAGCAGTTCTTTTTGTTAAGAAACCAGTGACTCCAGGCAAGCTTAGAAGTTTCAGTGTTTTATTGTGCATATCATGTGACGTTCTGTCATCAGAAAATGACGAAGTATGGATGATGACAGAATCTTGCGGTTTGTAGCGGAATCACCATACTTCAATGCGACACTGAACGCGTCATTATACGCTGAACACAGTACGGTTAGTGCGCGCTCAGCACGTAATGCAACTGGTAATTATTCAGCCTACTTAGACGGCTCCGCACCCTCACTTGAATTTGTAGATGAAAATGATGATAGCGTGCAGAGGAAAACGATCTTCAATTGGGGGTTTCGGTATATTGCTAGTCCGGTGACTATTGTTGAGATCCGTCACATAATAGGTCCAGGTAACGGCCGAACTCGGCCGTCGTTTGGGGGAAACAGCTGACTTCATTTTTGAGCAAGAGGCACAAAGCGACTTCACTTTACAGCGACAACGCAATCGTTTTTTTCATGGTCGTGTCTCTCAGTGGATATACGTTTGTTTCTGAATTCTCCCTTGTATGTTGCAGCTGTAGGTCATTCTTGTCTCCAGTGCAAGAGCGACTTGTACAGGTTTTGTTTGTATTGCCGAGATGACAACCATTTCTGAATTCAATTGCTTTGGTAGGGGGATGGGTTTTTGCTCTGTTCGAATTCAGTGTGATGGGCTCCGTGCCCGCGTAGCGCTGGCGCGAAGTGAACTGGCCAATAAATAGACACAACGAGAGAGAGATAGAGAGTTCAAACGGTCTAATGCAACCTGAAACTGATTCACGGTCGTGCGGGCCGTATATGATTCGCTGAAAACGCGGTGCCACTATTTCGTAGAAATAGTTTGATCGTCACACCAGTAAAATCAACAATAGTTCAGAGTATACTAAGTTAGAGTGAACGATGATAGAGGTATATCAATGGATTTTGAATTAGTTCCCAAGTTAGAGGTGTGAAGTCCCAATGAGACAGTGAGAAGAGTAAACAAGCAGGACAACATTAATCCATTTAGGTTCATCAAAAATAATTTCAACATTTGAATCAGTTCAGCACTGTAAAAGCGCCAGATCCAACGGTACAACTGAGAACATTCGACGCTCTCAACTCTGGCAGAGTTTACTGAACGATCCTTAGCGCGTCACAGTTTCACTAGTGAACGAGGAAGACTTTAGCGGTCCGTCAATTCCAGAAAACCGTCGAGAGTCAGCCCAGAGATCCCAGTGGGAGCAAGGTACTTGGATCACCATCTTTTACCCAGGTTTTGAGTCCATTTGAGGGTTTGGTGGGTGCGTACTGCATCTGATTATTCCCGAAAATGACAGACGAAACAGCTGTTCAATGCGGCTTTCAGAGTTTTCATTGAAGAAGTAAGCTTTTGATAGGCTACACTGTGTATAACATTTTTTTCATTGAGTAGTTTATCATACGGTTTCCAGCCCGCAACTCATCGTCAACGATTCATAACATACACTACGCACAGCTAGTCAAATCCACGGAACCACTCCTTTCGGGACTCGAACTTGGTCGACGTGAAGGATCATGGGCCTAACGTATTAATTGTTAGTCCATCCGTTTTGGTGGATATCAGATTATTTCGCATTACAACTAGAGGACATAGATCACAACTGTTTGAGACTTCTGATGTTGTCTGTTCGTCATTTACACGGTGATTGACTCTCATTCAGGACCTCACTTTCTATTCGTTACTCGCTACAAAAATTGACTATTTGACCATGCCAGTTTGGCAGCACTTCTGTTGCACTCCGACCAGGACTAAGAGTAAGTATACACGGGAAAAGCGTGGTTGGATAATGCTGATAGCTTCTGAAGATTGGCATTTGTTCTTATTCAGAATCAAACGGTCCCAATGAAACTTCATATCTCACGTAAAAAGCTTCGTTGTAATTTGTTTCTTCGTAAAATCGAAACCTGCTTTGATCAAGCAGCTTTGATTATTAGATCAAGGCTTCATGAATCCCATGATGCAGCTTGTCAAACGGCCAAATATCGGCCAGCGAAAGAGATTCTAGAAGATGGTCGTTGCTAAACTGGTATCTGCAAAAAAGTGCCGCAGACTGAACCTCCTAGCCTCCACAGCTTTCCACGATTTGTTGAGAGGAAAGCTAAATACCCTGAGTGTTTGGTTAACAATCTCGTACACAAATCCCTGACCACAAATAGCATGGGAGGAGAGAAATGACAGGCTTGAGAAAGATTTCGGAGTGGCCACTAGGGCCATATTTGTAATCGGGCATGTTTGTTCTCAGCGGCCGACCACGTATGTCGGTAAAAAAACATGGTCACGCTCTAGTGACTGTGTGTGAACTGTACGGAGGCTGAATTCAGTCATCCGCAACCCCGGGCCCTGGTAATTACAAAAGTCGGTTATAATGAAGTGGTCCAACGGAAACTGTGTGTGCTCGAATAATGCGTGCCTGGACTCAAAATGTTGTGAACTGCCCTCGTCAATACGGTTAAGTTCTGCTCACAGTTCAAGGGACGTTCTATAAAAAAGAATTCGAACTGCTTGGGTGCAATGTATACTGAGACAAAAATGTGAGAATGAATTTCAGTTGTGTACAGATTTGCCGAAACTTACTTCTTGTTTGTGCCCTTTTATGAGAATTAATAATACTTTGGAGCAAATCCTTGGAATGAAACACCGATTGAGCTTGATTTGGATTTCGCATTTTATGCCAGTGAGAAAAATGGTCAATTTCGTTTTGACTGGTATTGTACGCATGTGAATAACACCAGAGATGGATTGCAAATACAATTAAATAGGACGAGACGTAATATTATTGAAATACGAAAGAAAACGACTAATACGTACAATTAGAGTGCAGAAGTAGTGAGACAGAAGAGAGCTGTACCTTCGGGACTGAAACCAAAGAGACTATGCTTACTCCCAACAAATCGATCCCTATACGTGGGGTTACATAAGATAATAAAAGCAGCTACCAATTCAAAGCGCAGAGCACGTGTTGTGACCCACGAGACACTCTAAACTACGCTTTGTCGATTCAGGTTTGGGATAACACTAAAATAAGTCAGATACTACTAAACGGCTTGTTTGCGTCAGATGACCATATATATATATATATATATATATATATATATATATATATATATATATATATATATATATATATATATATATATATATATATACCGTCGAAATTTACAAATTCGTGTTTATTTAATCTATCTCTCATTATTTGTCCCAAAAGTTTTGTGCAGCAACGGATCGGATTCGCTTTATTCTCAGTTTCTCCTCAATTATCGATCTGGTGGCTATTCCAATCTCGCTACTGGCTGCATTTCAAACTCACAGACACGTAGGTAAGTTGATATGCTCCAAACGTCAAATTTCAATAATCAGATAGCACCATACTTGGGTCAGGGATCGCAATCAAAATGTTATCGAAGTCAGAGTAGCAGTCAGCAAAGTAATTTTGTCAGAAATATCATTACTTTAAGAACAAGGCAAACGAGCTAGAAATAACCAATCAGAAGCTGATGTAGTATAACGTGACGTAATTGGGGTATCAGTCTGTCGGTGAACACAAAGAGGAGTCGGTAACTGATGAGGGGTACGACTGGGGAAGGTAAGTGAAATGTGAACAATGGCACATCCAACATGTGGGAAACCTGCACCGCAAAACCTGACCCAATAGGCTTTGAATTATAGGAAACGTGATTTAGGAATGCACACCTGTTATTCTATAGCTACACTGGTAATGAATCCGACCACAGTTGTTCAGGTGCTACAAAATACACTGATTCTCATTTTCCTTCAACTGATTCAATGATTTTACTGACCGAGTATCTTACGCTGTCTTTATTTTGATTGAGGGGGTCTTTAAAACATTTTCACTCGTTTTTCCGTCGTTTCTCAACCATAACCGATCATTTCTCTCCTTCGTCATTTCGTTTTTCAGCTATTTCGCATTATTTCTTAGCCATGCGCGATTATTCAAAATCTTCAGTCAAATTACATCCATAAACCTCACTGAAAACCGGTTGGCACAAGCCACCGGTCACACGCTCGTCACAAGGTCATTTAAAAACACGTCACGACAATTGCATTTCAAGTCCAACACATTTTGCAAGAGAGTAACGCCACACAGTTGAAAAGTGACGTACCCAGGCTGAGTCACCGTGAATTTCGATACTGTTACGCGGTGCGATCGATGGGAGGCTGCAAATGGGGGGGGGGGGGCTGATTAGCCTCGGTGACGGCGGGATAACTATCCTGGTCAGGGAGAATTGCAATCATCTAGGATGACATGCTGATCAACGCCGAAAGGTGGGCAGTAAACGTATCGGTTCGAACCCCTGTCCATCACTCGTTTGATAATTAACACAAAGTGATACGACCAACACATAAATCGTCACGTCACTGTGACCCAGATTGCTTATTGGATCATGTGTCATCGACCTTCGGCTGTAACCCTGTACAGTTAGCCTGAAACATATGATCTTTAGGCTCAACGTATCCTATGAATCGAACGTACTCAGAAAATAATAGACAACCATGTTTTACTAATCCGTTTCATTTATTGCCGTAGCCTGGTCGTATTATTCTTGTAACCAACGAGAGTATTAGAGGGGTATTGCTCTCACAGTGCCGTATAAACTACAGACAGCCTGCTGAGAAGTTGAGGTTTTTCACAGAATAGTCAACTGGTAGAGTACAACTTAATTTCATCACTAAGTATGACATCTAGTTGATGAATAAGTCCCCATGATACAACGATCAGACGGGCCGTGGCGAAACGCTTAGCATTGTGGAATTTAGATCATTGTATCTCGGATCCGAATTTTGCAATCACCGGTTACTTCCCTCTTGCAAGCCTTCTATTCTGCGATTCGTCTACGGACGTCCTGTACAATCTTTCGCCTTGGAAACGCGTATCGCACCAGCCCGTTAACGTAAATCAAAAAGAGAAAGCACTGCCAGACAAAAAACAGCGGTGAGAAGGAACGACAGGCTGTTTAAGGCGAAAATACAGTCACGTCGAAAGTGTCCGTACAGTAGGACATTTTGCTTCGTGGGCCTGAGTGATTGAGTTTTTCTCCTACCTAGGTCGGACCGTTTTTCAACGCTCATACGGCAGGTTCAGCTACGTGCGTGTTCGGTTGGCCCGGTTTGACACGTTCAACCCGATACGTGACTTGGATTCAGGGAGGTTTTCAAGACCCGTTGACAGGATATACCCAGAGTCCCTATCCGAGACACGTCGTGTTGTGTTCAGAAGTAAGCACAATGGTCAACTGAGAATTTGAACTACCAAGTCAACAGAGAAGACTACGGTCAATACAGTCGATAAGTGTTCAGGTAGGGATGTGGTTGGTTAGTTAGTAAGATAATCTTTGGTCGGGCTTGATAATAGTACGTACGTACTAGCGAACTGAGCGATGGGGCGCTTGTATGTACTGACCACGTATGACTCATGAACAGTAGTAAATTAGGATACAACACCATGGTAATAAATTTCTAAAGGATCAGACTAAGATCACAGATGGGAAGACGCTGCCAGTTGATCTATAGTAATAAAACCGTTATTATTTGTGAGGAGTCAGCAAGTGATACCTTTGAAGGGAATAATAATAACTCGAAATTTGACTGAACAGCAGTTTGGGAGGATAACGTGTTCACATTTTTCATTGATCAGAGATCGCCTAACAATTACGACTTTGTTCAGCAACTTTGTCTTACAGAAGTTGTGGGCGTCTTCGTTGGGCTAGATGCCCAAAATAAACAATAAAAAGATTTGCGCTCCGAAAATAAACTCAGATTCCGTTTACAAACCCGACTGCTTGTTGAGACTAGCCAGTGATGTCATTCTCACGAATGGACAGCTGGTATCACTGAGGGTAATTTCGATGCGAAGAGCCGCTTATTCAAAACCAGCTTCTTTTTTGTCCACTTGTCCTTTCACGCCCATACTCTACCCTTGTTATCCCCCCACCCCCACCCCACCCCCTTCGTCCCTAACTTTAATTAACCGGCAGATCTGAATTTCCTCAGAGCTACATGCATATTTAATTACGTGGACGTGTTAACTTATTTGGGCGTGATCAAGTCAAATCGAAGTATCCAATCCGCTCGGATCTGTTTCGCACTGTTCACCATGTGGATGGTTGGGAGCGGGATAATGCACGTGGTGAGTCCGGCATCGTTAAGCTCCACTATTTTTTCAACGGTAATATATATGACAACAGGGACTTGAACCCAGGCTGCATGAGTGTCGGCCATACAGTTGAACCGATGGAACGATTTGGCTTTCAGGCTTACACGTAGAGACACATAAGCACGCCCTCTCCCACCTGTTACATTACATTGAAGTTAGCCCCTTTTCAGCTTTTATCGCGCCACCGCTCAGCCAAGTGCTTGCTTACCAGCTGAACGTTTGGTCATTAAGATCCAGATAGGCTCACGGGCCTGATACTAAGCTGGCATGCACTGCAGGTTTCTCAAGCTCACTGTATTGTATTGTGTTGTATTGAAGACTTCAGCAGAATAACAAACTCTCACTTCAGCCAAGTGGAAGAAAAGTGGTCTTTGAAACTTTGAAACAAGCATCACAATAAATACTGTAGAAATAAAACTGGTTCAGCCACCGAGGTTCGTGCGAAGTTCCTCTGTGATTTCCATCTTGCCAAACAGAACACGTGCTAAGCAAGGCACTGTAGAGTTGCGACAGACATTTATGCAGGAGGGGATAAGTCTAATTGCGGAATGTGTGGAAGGATGCCAAAGACATTCTGATAAGTCATGGTACAGGGGATGGGTGGGGTCTACAAGTATCTTCTTGGGGCAGTTTTCATAGGCTAGAAGGTGAAAATCCCAAACTTTTGAAGTAAAAGCGTCTGTGGAAATCGAAGAGACACGACTGGTAATGACCAAGCCCCGGTGTATTGTGATAAAAATCGTTCTTAAGAAGACCAGGTAAGATTACTGGGGAGCAGTAGAGAGAGAGAGAGGGAGAATAAACTGATGGACAAAAGAAGAAATGACAGCTTGTGTGGCACCAAACTGCCTCAGCCTACGAATTTGAAAAGGCAGTCTACTTTTTTTAACACAATCAAAAATATGAGACGACCACTGTAAGTTAGTGCTGATTATACCGCCTAAGTGTTAGACCAAGTCAGCTCTGGAAATGGGGACACTGTTCATGACTGATTTCCTATTGGGTGATGAGGAACGAGAAAGGGAGAAAATACTCTCCAAAAGTTCCAAAGTGTTGAGAGGTAGCTCAGAATGGGACAAAAAATTATGAACGTATTATAGGTTCTCAGAGAAAGAGTTAAAATCTTGTTGGTTAGAGATAATCATTGACAGAGCACGATGTCATCGTCTTACTTAAAAAGATGTATAGTAGTAATTTATTGGCATGTTCTTTTTACCTCCTCAGGGATTTCAGCAACGGAGAAGCTATTCTGCGGCAGTTGAAAAATGCAGTCTTTATAGGACGACACAAATCAAAACCACACTTCGTGTCTTCGTAAATAGGTCTAGTGGGAGAATAATCGAAAGAAAACCACGAGGAGAAAATGGGAAGGGATCTTTGAAGAAGAGTAATGTTGGTGGTAGACAGATTTCTTGAAGTGACTTTTAGTTGATTTGTCTGGACGAGTAAACAGTGCACCGAAAGTGAATACATTTAGGGTCTGATGATAATGAGAGCGTGATCACTTTTTGAAACATAAGCTTCCAGTTATAAGTGAAAAAGTTCCTGATAGCTGGTGATTATTCAGCCCCTAAAACAGCGTTGCCTCCAGTTGGGATAACACAGAGGTTACTTAAACCAAGAGCAAGCAAGTGATTTGATTAAAATCTCTGAAAACAATGCATGGTCAGTCATATGGTTATGAAATCAGAACGGGCATAAAAACATCAAATAACAGATCGATGTCTTTTTGAGGGCAGAAAAGAGCTGTATACAAGTTACTGATCACAGTACCTGGAAAAGGCTAGAATTTGGCGTGATATTCAACAACCATGCAGTCGACACCATTACAAGAGAAAGTAAAAACAAATTCAGACTTGCTAGACCATTTAGAATTGGTGTAAGCAATCGTACCACAATCTTTCTCCTTCATGCACTGTTTTCTGTCTTGACGAAAGCAGCTGAAGTTCTCATACAGAACGAGGTAGTCGTCAGTGCTTTCATTTAACCTAGATTCTTGGATGCAGTTGACAGGTGTTCATGTTAATCCAAGGGTTCAGGACATTGGTTAGAAAAGGCATCTTTCCGAAAAGGGACCGAATGTTAGTACTGATCAACACGGGAACTGTCATCTTTCTTGGCGTTGTGTGAGTAACAGCAACCTGCCAATTGGCTCGCTTGTGTTTCCTAGTCCAACTTGATCTTGACCAGCTTTCATAAGAATGAGTAGTGGATAGGGAAGCAGAACATATAGTGTCTCTGATCCGAGCGACCGATTCCTTTGAGTAGCGGATCCCGGGAGACATGTGCTGATGTTGAGAATAACTCTGAAAACACATTAATCAGGTTTACAACAAAATGTAACGCAGCCAATCGTGTCGCGCTCGACCACTCGCGTGGATCCTGCATCAAACAGTCTAATAACGTGCGTGTTTTTTGTTCGGTGTACGTAATATTTGATGATTCGCTCCGTGAACCGAATGACATAGCCCAGTGGATCGGCCACGATCATCGTCACTTGGAAAAAGGAGACGTATCCGGTAAGTGGTATTCTCAAGCCCTACACAACAAGTACTGAAATTTATTCACTGGTGGATTTAAACTTGGGCCATTATGGGTTGTAGAGAAATTCATTGTCGACATCCACAGTTGCGTTTATTTCATTGTCCCTTTCTACAGTACCGACGCGAATTCGCATGCTGGTTTATGTAGTCGAACAGCTAACTTTTAGGATATGCCAAAGTTTGGTTTGGATTTGTGAATTAATATTCCGTATCTACATTACGTGGCGTCTTACTGGGTTGAGGCTATTGATACGGAGGATTTTCACGTTGCCCATTGTCGATCAGTCATCTTCGATGTATATGGAATTATTATTGTTAATATAACCACAATGAATTAATTGATTTTTTCCTGATCTTGTTCATTGACCACAGGTTGTTGTATTCTCAATGACGGACATACGCTTGTCCGAGCAACTGCCTGTTGTAACCACCATGTTCAATTCGCACTTTACCTCAGCCGATCTGTGCACACGAACTCTGCTTACAAATCCAACGCGTCTGTAATATTTTAACTCCAGTTTGAGACTATAACACTTGTCTGTTTAAACCAAGTGCTTCAGCCAACACTTATCACTCGATTCTGTCTCCATACGCGTTCAACTCACTCGTCGATTTGTGGAAGTCATTACCAGATCCATCTTTGGTTAATGATTTCAGGTCCGACTCGATTTGCAATACTCAGTACAACGACTTTGCAGCCCAGGGAAATACCGAATTTTGCTAAACTATGTACTCAGGAGGTGACTATCGTGGGGCCTTGACACACGAGGTCAGCTTTCTTCAACACCTTATCAGTCAATATCAGTCAGTCCCGAGTCTGCTGACCTTCACTCACGTAGTCGATTCAGTGGCAATGTTTTTTTTTTAAAGTATGACTAGTTTATCAGCAGTGCACATCCACCGAGCCCCCACGGGGACTCGAACCCTGGGTGAATGATTGTGAATCGAACACCCAAACCTCAAGGCTGTCCGGTCTGGCAGTTAGAGATAAGTTGAACATCTACACTACATGATATGGCATCCTTCCGTCACTGGCTCTGAACGGTAACAACCCGCTTTCCACACAGCGATCGACTCTCCATGGGGGCTCGGTGGATGTGCACTGCTGATGGTTCCCAACAAGGATGAAACAGCTGTACAGTGCTTCCATGGTTTTCAATGGTGAGTTGAGCGTCCAAGCTGCATGATGAATCATATTATATACAAATCTAATCTTCTACTACTCAATTGCGATTAGTTGACCGGTCGAAGTTTTCGCATGCTAGAGTGGTTCCAACGCCCAGTCGATAACAACCCCCCCCCCTCCATCTATACAGTCCCTCCATAGACATTTGCATTTATCACTACGACTTCGGCACATCCGCCGTGGGTCATGACAGGGCGGAGATATTTTGACCAGGTGACGAGTAACCGCTTCCAATCCAATCGCGCATTTGTTTGGAAATTGGGGCGATTGATGGCTTTACTTGAAGTAACTTGAGACTCACTTGGATATTTGAAAGATTCCCTTCCAGTGAGATCGGCTTCCATTTGGAGTTAAAACGGTCCCGTTTAGTCCAGTACTTTTCAGCACAGCGTACAAAAGTGTCAATAGATGTGGTGTAACTAAACGAAATATTATTCAAACACACACGCGAGTGCGATCAGTGCGTGTGTTTACGGGATTTACTTGACCGAATAAATGCTAACTACCATGGCTGTTTTTTGTCTTGTACACGACTTTGTGAATTGTCCACGCATGCCCGATCTCGTGTTGGATAGTGTTCTGTTCCGTCTCATTAACTCTAATGCGAAGACTCTTCTGGCTCTGTACCTTCACATCCTCCGCTATTTGCAAAAGGCAGCCGATAGTGATTCTTCCGTGTTCGCGTGCGTTTTTGCGATTCTCTGTGACTTTGCTATCCTGCTTTTGTGCGCTCATTCTGTCTCGTTGATCAATCATCTTAACCAACTGAACTTCGAACGACCGATTTCCCCCGAAAACCTTAGAACACTTCGTTCTCTCCCTCGATGGGGTCGTTCTGGAAACCGCTCAACTGACGCCTCTTCCTCTTCTTTCAGTCCTGATAGGCGCTGTGCTCATTTTGTGCGTAACGTCATAGCAGATGATCGCATCGCTTCGTATTCCTCTGGCACGCACCTGTTCGGTTCTTCTTCACCAACCTCTGGATTATCTGATTCTGCGTCGGTAACGTCATTTCCAACGAGGGCATATGTCATACCAAACTTCGGGTGTACACCATCAGTATTTTCGGTAATCGCGTGATTCGTTCATTTCGATTGACTCAAATAGCAGTTGTTCATTTTCTGCACCGCTGTCATAGGTTATTCTCGATCCTCACTCGCGTCAAAAGCAATAGAGAGCAAAGTTTGTCTGGCTTCATCTCTCACACAATACCGAAGCAGTGCTATCTGATACTATTCCAGTCCCGAAAATAACCGACTCAGGTTTGCAAAATCTTGAATTGTCTGCGTCCACAAAATCCATATGGCGCTTAACGACCTTCATCGGTCATATTCAGCATTGCTGGAATATTCATCGACAAACCGCCGCGTGTTTCTTCAGGTTGCTTTGAGACCACCTTTTGTGACCGCCAGCTAACTCCAGTGTGAAGGCTCTTCCGGCTTCGTACCATATCCTAACGGATAGGACCCAGCATGTAGTACGGGTGCGAATAAGGTGGGCGAAATGGCAAGAGACTTTCACATTGACTGATCGTTTTATTTTCTGGAGGCTTGGGTGACTCCTTCACATTGCTACATTCCTACTGATCCATGTTGAATCGACCGTAGTGTGTCACACTGGGAATCTCTGACGACATTCATGGTTCGAGTTCGTACTCACCGTAAACACATCAACTTCCTCTTCAGATTGAACATCTCGGAGATTTTTGGGAAGATACACCGCACGAAGGAAGCTGGTCTTATTTCGAGGCGTGCTATTTCCTTTTGGTCACTCTGTCAACCGTCGGCTACGGCGATTATGTCACACACACAGCGCTGGGAAAGTTGTTCATCTGTGTCTTCATTCCCGTCGCAATGGTAAGCAAACTGCTGTGATCATTGTTCAGTCCGGAAGCTTGGTATCAACCTTTCTTGTAAATGTCTATGCATATGTGCATTTTAGATGCTATCTTTCAAAAGGCTTGTCGAATTTTGTAGCGGAATATTTTCTGCCAATAAATACATTTATATGAGAAACGAAAACCCAATCTAGGTTTATGAAAGTTTCATAAATAAGGAATTGTGTATTGGTGTCAACTTTTGGTTTAGTAAGGAGTACTTATCGGATAAATACTGTAAACCAACTTCACTGTGGCCAGGATGCCATTTAAAGGCGTCATTTTTCCTACGATAGACACTTCTTTACATAACAATGGGTAGTGATCATAACCAAAATTGCACACAAAATCTTATTGGTTCACCTGTTTTTCATAGATGGTTGGTGTGGCTGGTTAGTCTGTTTGCAACCCGATTGGTTGATTGGGCTCGAGTGGGTTCAGACGACTGTTGATCACTGATTAGTTCATCGCTTCGCTTCGCTGACTCCGATCCTGTCCTCGATTCTGGACATGCGATGATGTGATGTCAGCTTAACAAAATATCGTTCTGTTTCGCTAAGTCCAACCTCGTCCTCTGTTCTGGACGGACGAAGATGTGCTGTCTGCCAAAAGGATCAGACCGCCTACGGGCGACATCTATCAATATTCTCACAGAAAGTGGCTCGAAAAAGCCTACAGAGATAACCCATCCACAGGCATTGAACTGACATGAGATGCGCTTTTGAGTTCTAAGCCGACCGGTTCAGCCAATTCTGAAAACATCAAGTGCTTGCTTGTAGTCCTATCACAAAGTTTGGCAAACACATGAATGTCTGGTGCTGGCATTTAAGTAATTAGAACCCAAGAAACCCGTGTATGACGAATAAAAATTTGCTTACTTCAACAAGTACAATGTACATCTACGTTTCATCCACAACAACCTAGTCTGTGCATCAGGAATGTGAGTGGATGCGCCCATTGGAGCAACCTTTGATGAATTGCTGCAGTGATTTGCTGTTTGTTCTATGAATAGGGGTTAGTCACAAATAACCTCGAGAACAGCAGTGCTGTGGTCGAGAAGTTGGAATATCTCCATGTAAGTTATATTTACGGAAGGAAGCACACGACCGTTTTTGCGGTTTTCGCTGGACATCTATGGCATTTTCCAAAGTCAATCAGGACTTTCAATTTCTTCTCTTCGCCACGAAGAATGATAGTACCTTTATCCATGCCTTGATTTAAAAAACCTTGGATGCGTTGATCATGTACTATTGCACAGTACGCGTAAACTATGCAACTGGTTGATTAACTGCCGAAATCATTGTGACATGTCAAGATACTTATAGTAATACCAATGTAGTAGCTAATGCGGATCGAGGCGTATGGTCCAGATGACGATAAACTCGGTATTAGTACTTGGTATGTAGAAAATTGGTCCGATGTCCAACAAGCCGTCCGCTGATTGCTCCCACTCCAAGAAGAACACACACATCAGCAAAGAGCGTGTATGGGGCAAAGACCAATAGTCGTTCTTGGCACAGGTAGTCCCAGAAGCAGTTGCGAATTGAATGAAATGGCAGTTAGGCCTAAAAGGTAAACAACAAGAAAAGGAATAGGAAAACTGTGATGAATATGCGGGAACTACGTATCGGCCTGCAAATAATAATGCCCAACACGCTGTGGCGATTCAAACGTCGACCTACGAGATACGTTGCTTCACACCGCCGTGCCTTCCAGTCAGAACAGAACCGAACCAATCAAACAAACTCAGATTTGGGTCAATGAAGTAAGTACTGTTATTGGTCAATAAACTGCCTGCCCTACATCTTGTTCCTATATAAACAAATGCTTCAGGAATAAACGTGAGAGTAATACGCACTTTAAACTCCGTCATTAAAGTTTTGTGTTGACGGGTAATGGACTTTATTCAAGTATAAATCACAATCACATCCAGCGGAACACTTGTAATCATTTAAGGAGGCGTTTGCAAAACTGGCTGGTTCCAGTTAGTGACCTAAACTAGGGTGCGTGTGTGTATTAGTCTTGTGTTTATGTGTACAATCATAATGGCATCACTAATCAATCATGTTAGACGGCTGCTCTGATTAGGTCACATCGTTTTACGGGATTTGAAAGTGTCCCTGGAGCGATTTGCAATGCCTTCGATTAAACATTTCCACGCTCGCCTTGGCCTAAGATCATCTTCGATCCACTCTACTTAGCTATTCTGTGCGAAGGATCTCTCTCGTTCGTGCGCTTTCTAACGGATCACCATAAAACACATACGTGCTCACTCGTACAGTCCATAGGGAAGCTGGAAGTGACCAGTTGTAGATGTTCTCCCTACAACAATCACAATCACAGTGAACCGCTTTCCTCTTTATGATGCACCCGTAGCTACGTGACACTAAGTTCCACTGGGCTTGTGCATTAGTGTCAAAAAAGTACGGAAAGAAACCAGTCAAGATGCAAGCAACACGCGAATTAGACAAATCATCCATGGATATAAAGTACGTCAATTTGCTTTTCCAGATAAGAATTGGTTCGAAGGACGTGAGTAGTTCAGAAACTAAAGTCAGTTATGTCTGGATAAGTTCCACGCTTCATTGAACGGGGCAAGCTATTATCCCGTAAATTCGACAATTCGCTACGGCCAAACAGCTCTTTCATGCTTGTTTGGGACGATCTTCATCATCTGCAAATCGTATACAGCTCATTTGATGTAAAACTTGAACCTGAAATGAAGGACGATGAGTCGAGTTGAGATGATTCAAATGCTACAGCACTCGACCCAGTGCGCTATCACTTCATTTCCGTTATCCAGCCAATAAGGAGAAGCCGAGCCCTGATATCTAGATCATGCAGAAGTAGCGTGGATGTTTTATGATTGGTCAGTACTTCACCTGCCAATAGTTGCATGCCTGTTATATATATATATATATATATATATATATATATATATATATATATATATATATATATATATATATATATATATATATATATATATATCATCAGGTGCTACACCATACGTCACTCGCTCTGGATGTAAACAACTCGTCAAACACAAAATGATCGAGTCGTTGCTTCTGAATGCAAGATGGAAAGCACATCAAATGAGTATACGGAATACCATACTGTAACAAAGAAGGCAAGACGGGTGAGGAACACTTGTATTTCGGAAACCAAACAAGTTCCGTCGGTCACTTGTGTACAACCGTTTATAAAGCTTCTTTTCCAAACCGCAACCTAGCAACATCGATCCTCGGGCTGCTTGAGTATTTCCACTCCGTTTTGGCCAGGTGCCCGCTACTATTAGGCTGATTCTTTTGATTACCATTCCCGTTCGTTTGGTCCAATCGATCCGGTTGATGGCTCAATCGATAGCCACTCACCTGGACTATCTTTCGGATAGATGACAGTGAGAATATTTCGGTGTTAGCTTTCTGTGTGTTTGTGTGTGTGAAATGAACAACTGGACACAACTAATTCCAGTACGCGTTAGAAACCAATGA
Organism: Fasciola hepatica; assembly: GCA_948099385.1. Taxonomy (NCBI): domain Eukaryota; kingdom Metazoa; phylum Platyhelminthes; class Trematoda; order Plagiorchiida; family Fasciolidae; genus Fasciola; species Fasciola hepatica. The sequence continues at coordinate 13,641,044 of CANUEZ040000116.1, read as the reverse complement.
GTATGCCATTGCGAGGATTTCCAACACAGTTGGAACACAGATCCGGTACATAGATACAATTATAATAGACTATTGATGAAAAATTTCAATATTAACTATAACCTTAAGTAAATAGAAATACTTGCGCATTTGTCGCATTGTAAATAACTCAACAAGACATTTAATGTACAGGTAAAATAAAAAGAGCAGGAGTATTCCTAATTCTCTTACAAATCCCATTTTCTGAATCTCAATCACATCAAACACAGTGTGTCTCGGCAAGTTTTATCCCGGAACTGATTCGCATGTTCAGCACTAACAATACTGTGGCCAGCGAACGATACGAGACGATGCATGGTGAGCGGTGAGTAAACGACTGCGTATCATATTATTATGAAATTCATGGAAATAATGGAGGACGATTCGGATGATGTTGTTGATGATGATGATGATGATGATGATGATGATGATGATGATGATGATGATGATGATGATGATGATGATGATGATGATGATGTTGTTGATAATGTTGATGTTGAATTTTGACTGAAGTTTCAATTCTTTCTCATGAAAAGGGGGACTATCATAAGTGAACAATACATTTTAACATGTGCAAGAATCGAACAATCATACCGAAACTCGATATGGAGTTTTATGCGTCACTTTTATTTCTATAGTAATCCAATCACTATGATGCTGATCAGTGTCATGGTTAGTTACTATTTGGTTTATCTACCAACGTGCAAAATTTAACCCTTAAAATACGCCTCATTTCAGTTCCCATTAGTCACCGTTTATCGTAAGCATTTTTAAACTAGAAGGAAGAAAATTTTAGGAAAATCTTCCACGCCATTCGATTTGATTATATTTAATACCAACAACGTTTAGGAATCAAAGTCGACTCAGTGAATCGAAAAAAGACGCGTTGTGTGGTATGCTATATGTGAGCGTTATCGGAAACGACGGTGCTTCCCGAACTTTTCGGTTATCGCAGGTAACCTTTCTGAAGGCCGATTGGCCGCTATTCTTTAGCAATGTCTTTGGTCTCCATAACATAACCCCAGTCAACTTTGTGATCAGATACACCTGTATGTAATTTACTTTATAACCGACACTAATTCTAAGTGATACTAATCATCTCTCGTTCCTAAGTGCCCATTTCTTTGCTCTTGTACTAATTTTGGTTTGAGCGGAAAACACGCGGGGTCTGGGCTACTGCGCGTTTGTCTACCGCTGGCCAATCGGCCAATCGATAATGCCGTACAAGTTTAAATTCGCTTACTTCATCACATAGAACTGGTGAACACGACATTGCGATAGTTTCTCATTTCCACGTGACTTTGTTTAACTTGGTTCGCGTAAACAGAAAACAAAATGGCACGTAACGGGCCTGTTAGTGTAATTACTCAAGCAGGGAATTTCTCATACACATAATTAGCAGATGGACTTGGTCATCGGTGCTCGAGTGGCTATCGTCCCGCCTAGATGCTGACATATCCATACCGTATAAAAACTAGGAACTGGCAAAATTACTTGTTCATTTAATCAACCATTAGCAAGCATAAATGGTGATCAGCCGGATGTATCCTGTACAACTCACTCGAATGTGTGTATATATGCTCTAATGGACGATAGCCATGTGATTTTCGAAACGCCATTAAATGGATCCCAGTTTGTACTATGACTTGTTTGTTAGTAATAAAACTTTCCAAATTATACGTTCTCTCAGTTAACGAGTAATGACTAAGAGATGTCCCTGTAGTACAGGTACCGACTTGAATATTTGAGAAGCGTGCGACCATAAATCTTGTGTGACTCCTTCGGTACCCATACGGGTCTCTTTGAGCTATTACTACTGGTGAATCGTACAAAAAATAGCGAAACAACACATCGATAAAATCTCAGTAACACGTAAAGCATTATTTGTAAGCCCTCTCTTAAATCTCCTCTTTCGTACAGACAATCTTGATACACCACATTTAGCTGACAATCCGGTTTAACTAGACTTATAGTATAAAACGAAACGAGTCGGAAATGCGAGCGAAAGTTTCAGTGTTTGTTTTATGGCCATAAAACGGGATATTCCAAATGTAAATGGAACTATCCAGAATCATCCACACGTGTGTCCAGAATGATCTCGTCCTGACAGAGCTGCTTTTAGAAGAAAGGTGCCAGATATCGTGGCTGAACGTGCAGTAGCATGTAACATTGGGTGGTTCGGCCTGACCAGCTAACACCAACGGGAGTTATTTCCTCAAACAAGTTTTCGAGGCTATCTAAAAGCCTCGATGCTTTATGAAAAGAAACCGTACAATAATTAAAAATGATGTAGCTAGTGTGAATTTCACCTGAATTGTTCGCATCCAGAAGCCCACGCCACAAGCCGAAATCGAACCGACAAACCTTCACTTACCGGCCCATTGCTCTACCAAAAGAAATATACCGATAAAGCCAGTCCGACGCGAATTACGCAAGTAAATATCCAATGATTTACTTTCGCTGTACCAGTCTGATTGGTCTTAAGGCGATAGCTAATCTGGTAGGGCCACGGCCAGGTGAGCAGAAAATCGTTGGTTCGATTCTCGCTCATGGCATGCAGTTTCGAATGAGAAGATTTCAAAAGAATTCTAGAAAAATGCTGAGGTCAGAGATCGAGTATTGGGTACTAGTTCAGAGAATGTTCTATCACCGTGTATCCAGCTTAGTAGACTTCGTTGGTTGGGGCACGTGTTACGTATGACAAACACACGTCTACCATACCGTGCCATGTTTTCTGTTCCCTCTCGGGAATGGAAGAAGCTAATTGGAGGTTAACAGATGACATGGCAACGGAGAATGAGAAAATGTACTGCGAATTTAAGAAAGGTAGGTGCTTCACGTCTTCGTGGTTGGGGTCCAAAAGATCCGTCTACCAGCTGGTTGGATACACTGAAGGATATGGCAGCGAACCGCGAGCAGTGACGATCGTGTTGTCACATTCTATTGAATCAGAATGACTGCTCCATGTGCGTTTGTACAGTTAGACTGTGTATTCCGTGTGTTGACTCTCAGGGCGTTCTTTTCTTTTCCCATCACTGTGAATCCACTCCCTCTCCGTCTTGTGTATTAATACTTTCTATTTTCACGTGCAAGATGGTGAGATAGGCAGTGGTTTGTGGGGCTTGCCCTACTGTTTAACGCTCTACAATGATAATGATGATATGGATTCTCCATTACCTAAATCATTCCGGCTTCCCGTCCCACTAACTAATTCTGCCTAATTGAAACTGAATTCCGGTCACCCGGAATGCATGTTTGCGTGGGACACGCTATTCATAAGGACATCTTGGCTTATCTCTAAATGCTCACTGTATGCCAACACTGTATGCGCTATCAGTAAACTGAACAATCGAGTCTTCGAGTGAATCCATCCATCAGACGGTTGGAAAATGCTTGTGAAACCGGTTGCAAAAAGCAAGCCGTTGCGCACTGCTACCGTTTCCTTACCGGGTGTAGTCAGATGTTTTCAAATTCATTTCTTGTTCAAGACTTTGTGTACCGTCCCCTATAAGATAGGTGGCTCATAGTTCACTGTCATATTTGCCAGTTTAACCGAAGGAGTCTTCGTTTCTCAATGTCATATTGTCCCTAATTTTCACACTACTTCGATTCGAAACACAAGTTACGTTAGTTCCTTGTTTGTTGCTCTAAATATGTTTGATATTCGCATGTGATTTACCTGTCATTGAATTTTTCATCACTTTGGGAGTAGTCATAGTTACCGTTTACTCAATGGACTAGTTATTATCGTGATTAAGAGTCCAAGTACACGCATATGGTGATCCAGCGGTGCACTTATCAGACGGACAGGGTTCTTACCCGACAATCACCGGCCATATATTGTAAGATAAAGTTTGATGCAGCCAGATGTTTTGGTCAGTGCGGGATACTTAGGCCTTACGAGACTTTCCACTCAACTTCCTAAGGTCAAGAGTTCTGAATATTTGTGATATTTCAATGCCTACCACTGCAGTCGTGCATATACGTGGGGTTCAAAAAACAGAGAGCAGTGAAGATCACTTGCCGGCCAATCAGGCTGCTGCTGCGATCGATTCAAGCGGTGAATTGCATATACAAAAGCAAACTTAAACACGCACGTATACTCCGAGGTCCATCGATCCATATGCCTCACCTACATGGACGCGCAACTGTAATCATATGAAGGGTGTTGATACTAGTCATGCCTCATCCCGGTCTATGTTGACCAATCAGATATGGTCATGTATCGAAAGCCCGTGCTTGGCCTGACCAGAAAGTACATTCGGATTAAGTTTACGCTAACACGTAACTCTAACTTATTCGCTTGCTTACCGGCCTGGGGACTGATTTTCCCCTTACGGGCTTACCAATAAACGAAGTACCAAAGTTAGCTGTGCTATTGCATATTCTGAACGGAGTAGGGCACGACTACCCGAATTCCACAAGCACATTCAAAACTCAAAGGTTATACAGGGTTGCCGTCCCGTAATCGAGTGACTAGCAGATAAACGAACCCCGAGTCCCATCGCAGAGAACACAGGCTCGCTTTACTACGTGTACTGTAGGACAAATTGTCAAACAATAACAATAACATAACCCCATATTGTGGAAAAACTGACCACAGAAAGAAGACAGTCAGAAAAGGGCTTCGAAAATTCCACACAACAATAGACAGGAAACGCTCGAGATGGTGATACAAGAGTGAGTCAAATGGTTCCTAAAGAGATCGTTATTTGTGGGAAACACTTTGACGAATCAACGATCAAAAGCGAGAAGTAATTGTGTGAGGGAACACAAACACACACACACACACACAAACGTGTTGAAGAACAAACGCAATAGCTACGGCTATGAGCAAATGGGATAATCGCAAGGGAACGGTCAAAGTTCAGTCATTCTCACGGTTAAGGCAGACAGATAGAGAAGAATATAATTAAGTCCAAACGTTTGGGCCTAGTCCAGTAACCCAGGCAATTATGATATAATAACAGAAAGGATCATGGATACCAATAGGCCATTCCAAAACCGAAGCAAAAGGTTAAGTATGCGATGAAATCAAACAAAAAAGATCAACTATTAGACCCATGACAATTAAGAGCAGTGGATACCTGCCATAGAAACAAGGCTAAAATTGTGTAACGCGAAAGGACTAAACATACAAACTATTACTCGGGCGTGGAATCGAGGGGGTGGTGGTCGGCGTGGAAACTTGTGCTCAGAGGGCATGGACAGCAAATGAACTGTTTGGTAAATGCAAGACGAAATTGTGATAGATAGCATGAGATTTTGATTAAACCCGTTGAACGGAGTTTCCCGAAAAGGCGAGTTAAATTTCTCCGTCCAATTCCAATAAATCTTTACAATGGCCAACACTTTGTCAGTAGTTCAGGGCCCATTGTCATGTCTGAATCTCCTTGGAGTAGTGTTATATATATATATATATATATATATATATATATATATTATATATATATATACGCACATCTAACTAATACAAATCTCAACAAAACAAGGCAAACGGTCCAGACGGTCTACCAGCGGAAATCCTAAAGGAATGCGAAGGAACACCGGCTCCAATAACTTCAGAAGTATTCAACAGATGTTTAACTCAAAAGCACATTCCTGACTACTGGAGAATGGCTTTTATTATTCCGGTGCCATGATCTTTCCCTGTTCTATCATGTGGCAGCCGTTTTCCAAAAAAATGGACGTTTGACATTTTACAGGCTACGTGTGAAACCTCTTTATACTCCACTTCATCTAAAAAAATGCTCCATGTTCGCGTGTATCGTACCACTTTGGCTCTGCCCTCCTCCCGTTTTCTTCCCAGATCTGTTTGTGAAAGACTACACTTGTTGTCAGATCCAGCAAACATCTTTCTGGTTGTAGTGGGATCTCCTACGGTCAGTTCTCTCTTCCTGTTATATCACCACAACAACACGCTTGCCAAAGGTCGCTTCAAGGGCACTAGACAAACAATCGCATTTTCTTTATCCGGATCTTAACAAATGTGTTTCCACATCCTCGACTGTGTCCGGCCACAAACATCTGTTTGCCAGTAGCACTATTTACAAATCACCAACGGGTCCGTATCTGGCCAGATGCCTCACCTATTATAACAATGTTACTAACGAACGGAAAAACCGGTTGAGATAAATATTTCCTCCTTTTTCATTTATTTTTCTCCAGTAATCCCGGTATTTAATGGTTTAGTAGATGCTGAATATTCACCTCCGGGTGCTTAAAACCATCACTTGACTTGACTTCAGACGACCTGTTACTGTTTCATTCTCGACACTCTGTTTATCAAGGCCACCTTTGAAATTGAAGCCTTTATTCTTCTCGCTTCCGCCGTGAATTCTGACTCCTATCTGTTACCGATCATCGTTATTTCATGAACCAAACTGTGATAACAAACGATAGATAATAATTCCTGCACTGTCTCATACCAGCCAGCCCCATTACTTTCTCATCATAATCAGCGTCGATAAGTCTTGTTTCAAACAATTTATCAATACGATGACATTATCTTTTCTTTCCGTCTCGGTTTCAGAAAGCTGCAAAGTTTTATCACCGAGATGTACAGGGTTTTCGTAAACTACGCACTCAAATCGTGGCTGTCTAAGTGGCTTTGACCCACAAGGTCACCTAACTCTGCCGCCTTCCCGACCGTATCAAGCTGGCCGTAATTTCTTGACCTTCACTCATCTTCATACTTATACACTCCGATAATATATCTTCACTAGGATCTAATTTGAAACGTCTGGGGTGTGAAAGGATACTTCTCCTTTATGATATATTAATATATATATTATATGTGGGCATAAAAACAATCTCAACTACCTTTAGGAAGTGAAACGTCTCTTGACCTAACACACTTGTGAGACTAGACGAACTTAACTCTCTGTGTTCATTCGAACACATGGCAACAGATAAACTGGTTTTGGGTGATTCCCAGCTGGGTAAAAGGACTAGTTTTTTGTACGGTGGCTTTTTAATGATGATAAGAACAAAGATGGTAGTTGTGTTGAAACCAAGAAAAGTATGGTCGTTAGCAGATCTGGAGTAATAAGGAGCCGAGCGATAAAACAGCCTGATTCCGCTTGGGTTCGAAACCATGACTACTGGGGTCTGACCATGTACGACTTATAACGCTCGGTGGCCATGAGTCAATTCGGTCATCGAAAAATTCCCGAGAGGATTGATTTGAAGTTCTGTAGTTCCAATGTTCATTGGGTTTGATTGGTGACTTTTTCGATTTCTCATGCTGATAGTAATCATAATTTATATAATCGTTGGACATTGCATTCACATGGCCAAGGGGGATCGTCGCCTGCGCATTGATGACGATAACATCTGGACTCGTGATGAATTGCTTAAGACCTGAACGACAGACCCAGTCATTAGGAGCTCATAATAATCAAAACTTGGTTGCAATTATTTAAACGTTATCATTTATTGATTTGTGTCCTATCAGTTCCGTTGTTCAGCGATGCACTTTGTGATAGCACAAAAAACATCCGACGTTCTTACTGGTTTTGATGCCCGCAGCTACTTTGATCGTTGTCAGTATGACGGCTCATTTGTTTTTTGTTTTTTTAATCTAGAAGCTCACTTCGTTTAACTGCAGTTTGTACACGTACGAGAAAATCCGTATTCTCATTCTTTCATTTCAATAGCCATGTGTTGGTCTGCGGGAATTTTGACAACGGCAGTTTGCGTGCGTTTATCAAGGGATTTCTCACCGGCGGTGGTGCTAAAGGTCGTGTTCGACTGAATATGGTCATACTGCGACCGTGAGTGATAAGTCTTTCCTTCCCCACCCCTACCCCTTCTTCTCTGAACCAGAATTTGTTCACTTGCTTTTCAAGTTTCGATCCTGTATCATATACGCTTTATTTGGTATAATCACGAATATCAAGGTATAGTGATCGTAAACCACATCACAATCACCTTCAACATTATCTAACAAGTTGCTGTGCTTCATTGGAATAGTGGTTTGTCCATCACTAGATATTCTCTTGTCTTATTCATACGCGTACCGCGATATCTCACTTAGTGGAGGATCTGTCCGGTAAGTGAGGCGTCGCCGGTTCGATTCGGGCCCTCGACTTTGGATCTTTGGGTATGAGAATTGCAAGTGAATTTCCCTTTATCTATAAGACGCAGGTTTCTCGTGCCAGTAATACTTTCTACGTCAATAATACATTTTGGCATTTCTATCTGTCACCTCCATCAGCATATCGTATTTTATTTGGAGATTTGGTGAATTCACAACTGAGCAAATCTTGAACTTTGTATTGACGTTTGGTGGTTCTAGTTAGATGTCTATCTTTAAACTTGCGGACTTCATCATGGTTGTGGTTTCTCAGGGAAAACGATTTCAACAGCTTTAAGCATAGTTATAGAAAACGACCAGTATTCACTGATAAGTAAAGTGTGAGAAACTAATTGTTCATTCTTCTGTTATTCTCACCGAACGAGATTTTCATTGGGATCACGGTGATAAACTCACCTGATGACAAATGATTCTGTTCCCGCACGGATTTCATGAGCTATCCATGAACTTGTTCTACGAACCATCTAATCGGATTTCAATACCTATGTGAATTTAGAGGTAAAAATTAACCGGACCGGCAGATCGCGAGGGCGAGTTCATTCACTTGAATCAGTCTTCACTCTGTTCACAAAACAGCGTCAGTATTTTTGTTGTTTCGTGAGGGAAACTCAGAATGCGGAAGCTTGTCTTCAGTATTACCCTTTTCAGGCTGGTCTTCCCGAAGACTATGTTTCACCAACCCCTGACTCGCAGTCGAGAAACTTCGAAGCACTCACTGTAAAACTGTTTCATCTGTTTGCTTGTTAGGAATCGTCACACGGGCAGGGTGAATTCACCAAGTCCCAACCGGGACTCAAACCCAAAGTACAAAAATATAAATTAACCTTTGGGCTATCCCATTTGGCTCTCAAGGTCCTGCTTCACATCAGCATCGCATGCAATAGTTGTATCCGTTGGATGTTCACCAAATGTTCAGTGGTTCATGGGGGAGCGATAAGTACTTTCAACAGACAAACTGACGCTGTACCTCTCCGATGTACACCGCCATTCCGATTTTTTGGTGTAGGCTTTGGTGCCTGCGTATACACTCACTGAGCCTCGGTCAGCCGAGTCTTTCTGATCTCTTTGTCCTTGCAGATCGTACACGTGCAACTCCTACTGAAGAGCGCTGCATTTACGCACATTTGATGACCCTGCCTGCTTCATTCCGGGTCGTTAGTCGATGATGGACTGGACGTTTGTCAAACCGTTGTCGTCGCCGTCTTTTCTTGACCGTCGCTCTCTATCGTTAAAATTGACGTCACGGGCAGTATCGTCAAACGTCTGCTGGATGCAGCTCTTTTCCATGGGTATTGCACCTCTACGATCCGAAAGAGCATAGAGCGAAAAAACGTCAGGCAAAAGGTGAATGGCGGTCTATGCCACACCATTATAAAGCAGCGTGTTGAAACCTAACATTGACAGGCTTAATTATGTATTGCAGTATATCATGGACGCACTGAGCAGTGAACAACTACTTTTGAGAGAAAATTTACGAGTATTTGAATCCCTCTGTTCACTGTCATTCAGTATCATAATCAGTTACACTATTTTATTTGTATTGATGGTTGGCAGATTTTGATAATGTTTTGAGGTGATCCAAATGTGAAAAGTCGAAGGTTCTCCGGCGTGGCCTCGTAGCTCAGCTGGTAGAGCACTCGCGGTACTAGAGCGAGGGTGGTGACCATGCGTGGGGCCGAGGCCAAAGACTTTTCACATTTAGATCACCTCAAAACACTATTTTTTATTGTTATAACATCCCACAAGTTACGATGCTTGCATGTAAAAAGTCCAGCCTGACACGTTACAGGCAAGCTGGGCGAGTAGAGCCGAATTCTTCCAATGAAACTCATGTGGCAAACGGCTACTCGTGGAACCTTCACTGATCCCATCCCCCATATTCCAGTATTCCCATTGACTTGGCACTCAAGGCGATTCTCAGTCATTACCACGCGTGGGTCCGATATTTTGTCGGCACACCAAACAATCCGCAGGATCTGGCCCGGGCCAAAATGCAAGATGCTCGGGCCGCTATAGTCTTGGCCACACCAAACGCGAAGCGTCGAGACGCAGATGATGCGGCTAATATTATGCAAGCAATATCGCTAAAAGCACGGAAGAAGACACTCAGAGTAGTTGTTCAACTGCACAATTTTAGAAACAAGGTACATTTGGTAGGAATTTTTACCTTGATCACACAGTTTCTTTTGAAAGTGTTCTCTGAGAAGTGTTTTTCCCAACAAAATACTCGTCTAGCTTGTTTCGATCTGGGTCATACGTTTCATCGACGCAATATTCTAATAGTTGTACATAACTGCAGTTGGCTCGGTCTTATTATGAGGCTGAGAAACATGGCCACTGCCAGTAAAACGTTCGTGAATACTACCGGTGTTTGAGCGTCACTGTGTTCGCAACTTTGCTACGACAGGATCGGGGCACCGGATCAGTAATGCTGCACTCAGGCATAGGCTATTTGGTCTGAGACGTTAGTCACTGAGCAAGTTCTGTTCTAGTCCTTCTTGGTAGCTCTAGGTAGAAGACTCTTCTGCCTTCGAACCACCTCGGTTTATTGGCACAAAACATCGTTAATATAAGTGCTGTTCATAACCACCACCGTGCCTAAAAGCTTGTTGGCCTACTAGCAGACCAAAACTGCCCGTCTGGCTTGTTTGTCTGTTCGCTCTCGGATTGGTTGGGTCGGCTCTAGTCGACCCAGACGACCGTTTACCGCTGATTGGTCCATTGATCGTTTGACTCGCTCCACTCTCATCGGCGATTCTGGTCAGCTGATCACGTGCTATCGGCTTCACTGCTTCCGACCTTGTGCTTGATTCTGAATGGGCGATGGCACGCTGTCTGACAAGTGAACCAAGCCGTCTCTTGGCTATGTGCCGAGCCTCACACGCACCACATCTCTTCACTTTAGTGTGGTCGGGATATGGGTTAATTATGCGTTGTAGACAGACTTCCACTGTATTCATTTAAACAGGTAGTGGTTGGAGTGTGGGTGGAGGTGGTCGATCCTTGAAATAGTGAGAAGTATGAAAACTTTCACTGGTCAGCTTAGTCATATTTGATACGGTAGGTTTCTGGGTCGGCATCCCCGAATCCGCCTACGGAACACTGGCAGAGAGATTAGGCCGTTATCAATGGAGCAACTACATCTGAACTCATTATTTGTCCTCAATCTGTTCCCTCTGTGTCTTTGTTATTGATTCTTTAGCAGATCATTTCAGTTCATTCAACCAATAACCTCGCACTTCTGTGCTCTGGTTTAGGTTTCTACCTTCCAGCATAGTCGAGTAAAGAGCAAGAGGAATAGAAGCATAAAGCGAGAAAGAGCAGAAAACAAAACAATAAAGGGAAATCACGAGGAAAAAGAAAGAGATTGAGTGCAGCTACACCACTGGTCACGACACCTAGCCATAACATTTAATCATTCTAACTACGTGGTAGGTAGGTTTCTTGGACCTTAATCTGGCAATCTCACGCGTCCTACTTGGCCAAGTCCACTGGTCAAGGTCTTCATACCTTTTTGCCATATCATGGTCAGACCACCTCAACCTATCTTCTAACCATTACTTGCCTCGGAAAACTGTGTACGCCGAGGTAGTCTGTCAGTGAGGATGCGTAACACATGTCCCAACCGCCTTAACCTGTTTAAATTCCGCACTTGTTCCAGTGCCTGACCATTGGTTCCCGACACCCAACGTTTAACCTCAGCATTGCTGATATGACATTCCCACCATATTCGGGGACAGCTACGAGGACATCAATGCTCAAACACCGACAGTCTTTGCCGATCTTCTGCTTCATTGGCGCAGTACATTAAGTCACATCTCATTACCGATTCAGCTAGACAATGAGTGACTGAAGTACAACAAGGTCAGCGGCTTGAAAGCATGAGGTGAACTAAACAGAAATCGTGTTATTACAAAACATTATTGACAAGTTTTCAATAATTTGATAGACGCGGTCTAGTCGATTCCGCAGAGCAGGCTGTTCACTGGCGAGGGTAGGTGTGGAACTCTAGCCCTGACGCCATCCAGTGACTGGAGCGTGAGCAGACAAATACACGCATATCAGTTGGCACTTTAGATTATGATTACGGGACAAATGGCTTTTTAACATGCCTTGACCATTGTTACCCAAGGTTATGAATGAAACTAAAAGCACCTTTTGGTATACTTTCACCAGTTTTGAAGGCTCCTCTCCCTGTGTCACTGAGAAAAAACATCGAGTAGCGAGATTATACGATTCATTTACAAAATCTATTCGCAGTATTTCAGCTAGTCCCTAATGCCAGCTAACGAGTTCATCAGCAGATTAAATTCAATAAAGATGGCATATCCAGGCTGACACTGAGATCTGATAGTTGGCATGCGATTGGTTGAAATTTGTTGATCGCTATCGCATCCAAGAACCATAATTGCCACCTGAAATTTATTAATTCCCTCTTGGGTAAATGACTTGTAATCAGATGGTTTAATAACTGTTCGTGAATGCTCAAGGGAAGACAAACAACCCAAACCGGATTAGTTCCCATGTGATTTTTAGTCCAATATCCGTGGTATTAGCTTTATCATGGAATGTCGATTAGTTTTTTGTGCATGGTTGTCATAAGTTCAGCTGAAAAAGCTTTTATGCCACATTCTCAAAGACCCAAAGCACCATTATGGATAGCCGTTCACCTGACACACAGACATGGATTGGTGACCTCTACGGGGTCCCACAAGGTCAGGTGTGGTGATAACCCGGACGGCGGTGGATTATTGTCTACCACTATCTACGTTGGGAGTAAAAATCGAGAACATATCCAACTTGACTAGCATGTAGATGCGGTTCTATTCTCTTTTGGCTGCTCCAGAAGGATGATCTTTGAGCAAGTTAACTTATTCGATCAGGGGCTATGAGATGCAGTTTGCCCGTGACAAAAGTGTGCGGAGCGGATAAGGTATTTTGTTGAAACTGTTACGCTCCTGACACAGACATTATAGTTATGTAATGATTCACCACGTAGTAAAAAGACTCACCATTGAAAACCGTGGCAGCACTGCAAAGCTGTTTTATCAGGCTTTCTGAAAGTCACTAACAGTTCATGCGCACTAAGTCCCATTTTGAGGGGTAAGTGTAGGACCTGAAATTAACCTACGTGAATGTGAGTCACACACGTTATCAGCAGACTATCCGAGCTTGCACCCGACAATTTGTTTTGAGTCAGCATGGAACAAGTGCGCGTCGTTAACTTTGAAAGGTAATACAGGCAATCGGTCACATACAGAGCTATCGAACAGCCTGATGGAAATGTGTGACGCACACAATTCTACACTTGTGGTTCACGTTGTAGTTGGGGCTACGCCATGCGCCTAATGAATCCTAACAAACCGGATTAAAGAGAAGTTCAGTACCGCTTCCATGGTTTTCAATGCTAAATTGAGCGTGTATGATACCAAATGAATCATTGTAAAGATAATTTAGACTCCTCACTGGTGACTACAGTGATGGTAATAATAATTGTGCCAGGTTATAAAAACGGCTCTTCGGAATCTTGTGATCAGTCGTGGTCTGTTTTAACCGGCCAATTTGGGCTTTATCGAACGAATTCAATTGAAGTTGTCTGCATCAGGTGATCCAATTTGAATCTAATACGGTAGTGCTTTGGCCAAACAACCTGAAAAATTGTTCGCAACCTGTAGAGGATTACTGTCCCGTTTACTACGTGTACTATAGGACAAATTATCAAACAATAACAATAACATAACCCCATATTGTGGAAAAACTGACCACAGAATCAAGACAATCGGAAAATGACTTCAAAACGTCCAGACAACAATAGACAGGAAACGCTCGAGATGGCGATACAAGATAGAGTCAAGTGGTTCCTAAAGAAATCGTTATTTGTAGGAAACATTTTGACGAATCAACGATCGAAAGAGAGAAGTAATTGTCTGAGGGAGGACGCACACATAAGCGAGTTGAACACAAAACGGCATATCTATGGCTATGGGCAAATGGGATGATCGCAAGGAGGCCGCCGAAGTTTAGTCATTCATACAGACTTATCAAGGAGATAGATAGATAGATAGATAGATAGAGAGAGAGAGAGAGAGAGAGAGAGAGGGAGAGAGAGAGAGAGAATTATGCCCCAGCCGTGCGGCCTAGTCTAGTAAGCCAGGCAATCATGAAGAAATAACAGGACGGGTCGTCGAAACCAGTGCTTCAGTGAACATTGTGAAAAAACGGGAAGCGATAAAATCCGTTCGAACTGAGTTCGATAATATCAGATAGGGCCAACAAATGAATCTCAGACGGGTATCGGTTAAGGTCAGCTAACACTTGTCATAGAAACAAGGCTAAGGGTGTGATGAGCTGGGTCTGTACACACAATTACCTCGAGGGCGTGGAGGCGAAATGATGGGGGCCTGCGTGGAAATTGGTGGACTAAGGGCATGGGGAACATACGAACTGTATGATAAATACGAGATAAACAAAACTGTGATGGATAGCATGGGATCTGAACTGAACCAGTTTAACGGAGCTTCACAATATGGCCAACTGAATCTCCCTGTCCAGTCTCAATAAATCTCTACACAACCCATATTTATGTATGTACATCCCTAATAACATCGGCATTCTTTTTAGACATGGGTTCTCTTTTCAAGGTTTTATTTCTCTTTTGTCTTGTTATTTGTCTGTCCTCTTTTTTGACTGATAGTGCCTAATCAACAACTTTCCCCGATGGACGTACTTGGTTAACGATATGGTGGTCTGTATGGAAGAATTGAAACTGGGTCTGATGGCTTACAATTGCCTGGCGCCCGGGTTTGCAACCTTGGTGCTCAATTTGCTCAATATACACGGAAGCAAGTGCATCTCAAAGGTGAGTTGGTGCATATCTCAGCTTGCTAGAGTTTTGGGGCTTCTGGTCGTCGAACTTGAACTAAGTACAGTCGTTACATATGTTATCGTTTACTCATAATGTTATTATTTTTGATCACATTTAACAAATTCATTACAGAATTTTACCCGCGCAAACCGCAATAAGGTCGCACTAGGATTTGCCACCATACTATCGGAAATCAGAACCAAGTCGAGCTGGTGCCGAATTGTATACCTTTTTTACGTTTCTCACGTGTGAAGCTCACACGTACAAGAGTATGCAAGGGGAACGAAAGGTGGGGATGACAGTCGATCTTAATTTAGATGCTTGCAACAACTTACCATCATAAAGTTGGCAGCATCAAATCAGCAGCGCTGGCAAACCCTCGTCAGCTTTTGGTTGTAAATTACCTAGAATAAGTGGAACATGCTGGCACGCAATAATACCAAGGAGAACACGAAACAAAACGAAACAGAAAAATTAAAGCCCAGAAGGTTGCATCCATTTGTGTTCTTTCTCCGATAGAGGGCACATTGGTTGGACATGACATCCAATATATTCATCATAGGTGTACGTGATTCAGCATCTAGTCACAAATCCTGAATCTCCTTTGCAAACCATGGAATCTGCACAGTAAAACAGCTTCATCCAACTTGTTAACAACCACCAGAAGTGCATATCCACCATTCCCCAACTTGGACTCAAACCCCAGGGCGTATGATTTTGAGTTGGATACCTAACTACCAGGTGATCAGAACTGGCTCTCAACGATTCGTTGAACGTACAAATTTCATGGGTAACAACCCGTTGCCCGCAAAGCTATCGAATGCTGCGAAGGACGACTTCTCTGTAGGAGATCAAGTACAATGAAGGCTTTCTGTTATAAGCAACCTGTAGATCTTGGTTCCTATACACGTCATAGATGTTTCGAAACAGAGACAACTTAAGTAGCTACGTGCCATGGATTCCTTTCAAACTTTGGTTTACGTCCTGAAGGGTTATAGAACAACAAATCTGGGTAGACATTCTTAATGAGCTATGCAGACAAGGTATTCGTGGCGGTTTAGCAGTTCTTGTTCGTGCCGCTACTACACGATGATCAAGCATCCACGAGTTACTTGTGTATTTCGGCTCCATTTTAATAATATGAATGCCGGTGTTGGACTCGCCCTTTCGTTATAAACATTTTTATTGTTAAGCCGGCCCTACTATCCCTCATTGCCGTCCTCAACGCAACTCTGAATGTAGGTCATCTTACGGTCTGTCTGGAGTTCTGCTGTACTCCAGCGGCATACTTGTTAAGAACATAAACATTGTACACAGCCGAGGGAAATGATAAAAGGCCACGAGGCGGAGCATTTACTGTAGGATGAATTGTTGAAGAGCCTTCCTCATGAACTCAGACGAACTGTAGCCGTTTCTGAATGATATCCAATCATCGGTTGCTGAATATGTCATGGATATGGTGTTTTTGCAAAGCCGAAAACTTTCTTCACTAAGTCTCTCTTGGTTTTCATCTATCACCTCTCTAGCAACACTTCGAACGTTGGCGTGAAGAATACGAATACGGATTCCGTATGGAATTGCATGACGTGGGCATCAGCCATGAATTTAACAATTTATTCATGCGAGATTTTGCCATGTGAGTTGTACAGTGTTCTTCCAGAGTGGACCCACCGCTGTATATTCTAATTCCTATACAAGTTACTGAAAAATATAGAAGTAGTTAGATTTTACGTTTAAGACAAGGGCCATCAACGACACGGGGACCTGTTAACCAAAAGTATCATTTTTAACCCCAACGTTATCGAATAAAGCCACCTTCGTAAACCGGCGTTGCAGTAGGTGGTAGGTCAACCAGTCCGGATTCACTTATCACGAATAAATCTGTCATTCTGATCAACTTTGCAGGGCCTTGCATGGAGTACTGGAGTCAAATCGCGATTTATGTGGAATTTGCTTGGTGGTATGGTGTACACACATTGATCTCCTGAAAGTGAAAGAGTTCGGTGAATCTGCTTCATTTTGAACAATCAGTACCGGTTTGCTGATTGTGTGGGTTGTGGTTGTTACTTCCCAGTATCAACCTAACACTGAAATAAAAACTACTGTCAGAATGACAAAGTAGAGGGAGAATTACAATTAGTAGCAATAGTTTGATGGTTGAACTGTGAAAATACAGGAGACTTCATTTTCACGAATCGCAGTCATATCTTCTCATCTGTATTCTCTGACTGGATGAATCTCGTGGAAGCCTGACACAGCCCTAATTGAACTAGCGTAATTGTCCGGCTTTTAATTCCTTCCTTCTGTGTTATGGATTCGTTACTTAATAATGCGATATAGTAATCTTTAATAAGCGATATAATAATAATAATGGGTCAAGTCAATATCGCTAAGCCAACTGTGGATTAATTCTGTATTTAGTTTTCGGTCTCATGGTCTCATGGCTGTAACTGAACAAATCTCCTGCATATCATTATGGTGTACATTGTGTCCGCCCTGGGCTCACTCCCTTAATCCCAGGTATCGGTGACATGTGAATAAAAAATATTCTCCCAACTACGAATTTTCGTTCCTATTTTAAAGGTTGAAACATAAAGTTCTTTACTACTTAATCTTGCTTACGCTGTGTGATGTAAGTAGTCCGTTATTGCATCTGGATGATGGGATAAAGATTCCCCGGAAGCATACGGACGGTTTCGCGGTTGTTTCCGCTAGCTCCGAACCGTTTTCTGGGAAGTAGAACATGCTTCACCTTTGCAACCATGTAGAATTTATCGTCAAAATTTATGGCTAAATATAGATATTTTGTAAACTATGTACGTCACATTCACCGCCAGTGGTTTCGATCACTGTGAAATAAATGCCAATGCCACCAGGAGCAGTTACGTGTGCCGAGGGGTCGAACGTTTTTCAGCTTAGAAGAAAGAAGAAAATTTGATGCAAAAACATTGATCTCGCGGCTCATTAGAAATTTTGCGATTGCTGATAGGCTCACGAGAAAAAAAGCTGTTGGCTTCTTGGGAATGCAATACCTTGAAATCAAGGTCATAGGAGTATCGTCCGCAGAGCATTCGTTTTGTTTTTCTCTCATGCAGAAATGAGCACTCAAGTGTGAAATATTTCACTACTTTAGTAGATGAGAAAGATGAAGATGTTAAAAATGCATTTTGCACGAGCTTCCACGGTGGATGTCACTCGGAACATTTCCGCAAATAAATATACGCTGTTGACATCTACAATTATTGACAAACGCGGTGTCGCGGCAGTACGCAGTGAGGAAATAACTAACACAGTGGATTTGAATAATGAGGTTTTCTGCATTTTAATTAATTGAAATACACACAACGAGCAATAAATATATTCGGAGATAACACGGATTGGGAAAATCCTGTAAGTCTTTGCAAAGAGGAGTGAGGTGAGTTGATCTGCTTGTTCCCTTAGCCAATCTAAAGCCAGTATCTTTGCAGTAGAGAAGGAATGAAAATTTTCTCGTGAGGCATTTCCGCCTTCAATTTAAATTCCGCGTCCTACTTTAAGATTCAGAGGCTCACAAAAAACCTTGACCCATGATAAGAAATTTACAGGACTCCACTTTCGAAAAACTCCTAACGTTGGTTACTACGGACTGCCTTGAGTCGTGGCTGATCTTGCCCGGGGGAGGGGGTACTGTCCACGACACCCTGAACAATGCATAATTCATCGGGGTCAAGAATTTAAATGTTACTAATGTGTCGGATTAGGAGTTCCCTTTGTAAGACTGCTTTCCCACCGGATAACGAGTCAAGTTACACCTCATATAGACATCATCTTATGCTACTAGGTATATCCATTCCTCGTTTATGTGCGTTTACTGGAACGAACTTTTGGAAGCGTTGAAGGATCTTTAGTCATAACTGTCAAATAACAGTCCTGATTTGATTATGGTAGAGAGTTTTATTTTTGGCTTTGGAGAAGTACGTAATGGCACTTTCTCCCTTTTTTATTAGGGAGCAATTGGGAAATGCATGTGACAACGAAGTTTTGTATCTAGACGTAAACATATGCGCAGAGGAAAGATTATTTCTAAAGACTATGATTTCATTCCAATTTCACCAATACCTGTGCGATACCATATGAAGGAGTCAGTAAAAATAACAGCTTCTTCTAAAACCGAGTCTGGCAGCAAGCTTTTGTCATTGTTGTTGTTGTTGTTAATGTTGCTGCTGCTGCTTTGGCTGTTGCTATTATTGTTCGTGTTGTTGTTGAAGAAGGAGAAGAATTGGAAGGTCCATTCACTGGCTTGTTCAGACCCACTTAAACATTCATTGATTCCACGAGTGATCTGTGGATTTTATCAAAGTGATCTGTGAAGACAGTGTTTCGCTGCTAAACGGATTCTTCGTGTTGCTCCGAACATTTTCTGGGATCTACAAATTCTGTTCGCTTAATCTCACTACTGTCCATCGTAGACAAGTCTGTCGCAAAGCTATCCATTAGCAGCAGACTTCATCGTAACATTGTTCCCGTGAATCATTTTGTTTTCCCTTTCACTGACAGTTTTCTGTACGAAAAATGGAACGTTGTCCTGGTCGCGGTCAGGTCTTCCGAGGTGGACAAATCAAAAATGATTATAAATCCAATTGAGAAAAACTGTGTGGTCACTCCGAGCAAAATGCGCGCGATTGTCATTGCCCGGGACTATAGCGATGCATTGCAGTAAGTAAAAGGATTTCGAGATTAATACTGATCTGTTTTTTGTCCAGCATGAGTCTTCTCAGGAGAAGAGTGACAGTGTTCATTTGGCCTAGCACTAACAGTGATTATGTATGCGTTCGCAAGTGATTGGCCAAGGTGACTGCTGAGAGGAATGAGTTGGTTCATTACGTGACCAGACATCTCATGATTCGTGTACTCTACATACGTGGACAAGCAATATATTCAAATAGTGTGTGAGCGTGTGTGAGCATGTCTTTGATCCGGATCGGCGCACTAACAAATAGAACCGTTAAAGAAATGATCGTTAGGCTATGGGTCTGTCAAAAAACCTGAACAAGCGAGTCAGAACGTGGGTCTGTGACGGCAGAACTGTCTGCGTCGATAGGCCGACGCATGTATGAAAAGATGACGCACAAACGGAAAAGTGCGCTGGATAAAAAGAAATACAAAGTGGTGAAAGTTCAGAATAGTGTAGAAGTCGCCACCGAAATACGAAAGCGAAAGAGTAAGAAAAGTTTTTTAATTCGGAATTTTCAGAACTGAAAAGAGAGGAACACAGAATGAGCACAACTTTGATTGTCTTTAACTGAAAACATCTGTCAATAAAGAGGTCATACCTCTTTTCCAGTCTGGAAATACGCGTAAGTAAGGAGAACGAGATAAAATCAATCGTGAGGACTGCTGAGCGTGTGCAACACATAAGGATGCTCCCAATTTCCTGGGATCATGTTACGCTTCGCAAACCAAATAAATGAACCGAAAAATTTAGAATCCACGATAAATTTGTCCTCTGACGTGCATGCCTGACTTTCTTGTTCAGGTTATCTTAACTTCAAGCATCGAACTGTGAATCTTAGCAGGACGATGTCAGATGGTTCAGCAGCTACCCGACTATGAAGCCTGATGGAAGCGGCTCATATCCTGCCATCTTCCAGTTAGATCAGTGAACTGTTGCACAAATACACGAGCATAATCCTGAAACAAATAGGTCCACATGACAGTTGATGCACGAACAAGCTGATTCTCGGTGTAGAATGCTCCGCTGATATACGATTGCTTGAAACGTAGGCACCATGGACAGCTTCTAAATGAACAAAGAAGTACATTTTTATTTATGCATACATAGTGATTATCTGTGAGTTGTGTTCGTTGGTGTGTACAAATAAAGTTTTGGCTTGAAGAGTGGAAAAGTTCAAGTGGTATCCGTGTCACTGTCAGAATTTTCAATACTTCGGCAGTTAAACTGCTCAGTATCAATTCTAATATAAAACAACCTGTTATCAAACCGGGTTATTAAATCCTGCAAAACCCTTTCTTTCACCTTATGAATTACGGTCAATTTTTTTCCTGTGTAACTATGCCGTTTATTGTTCAATGGACCTTTCAGTTTCCGCTTCATTGATAGGTTGCAGGACTACTGTACAAGTTGTTTAAGCCATCTGACTGGACATCGATGCTCATGCCGAAAACCGGAACGTACACGACGTCAAAAAGTCACAATTGAAAGAGGTACGTTGTCAGTCGGGTCCTACCGATTCAAAAAAGCATCAAAAGTAAACCACTTGCTACTCGTAAGTAGGCCGGTAGAATTAGCAAATGTTATTGGTCCACCGTATCCACCAGTAGGCATGTTCAGATAGCATCTGTTACTAAACAAAATTTGGTTTTCTGTCTGCTTTCAGTAGATTTCACTAAGCATTATTTTGGTTAAGAATTTCAACGTACAAGTCCTATCCGCATTCTGATTCGCTAATGGTTTCGTAGGGAATAGCCGCACCAAATGTACATGCGTTACGAAATAGCACTATAAAAGATTTCACGACCCAGGAGTGAGTATTCGACGCTGACTGTCTCTTTTCTGCAATGAGAATCAGTAATTGTATGATCTTGCTTCCTGTTGTGGACTGAATAAAGTCTCAAGACAGTCATAAATGAAACATTTACTTATCTCTTCACAAAACTCACAATATGTCCACTGTCCTCGACTTGACCTTCCCTTATGAGATCTTGAAAGGAGAGTGAGTGAATAACTGAGTCAGTCAGCGCATAAGTGAGTGAATGATTTTATGTCTAAGATACGGAACGAAGCAGCGGAGGATGGGAATGAAATGGGAATGTTTGTGTTTCTTGTTTTTATGAGTCTATAAAGGACATGGACAAGTAAGTTCAAGCACGTGAATTTATTGGATTGATAGGTTGCCGAACCAGTAAGCTGATTCAAGGGTGAGTTCATCATTCGTGATGTACAGGCTTCTCAGTTTTAAAAGCGTGATAGTTCTAATTCACGCGAAATTCAATGTCAGTAGTATTCGTCCACCGGTAATGCTATATGGGACGGTGATGAAACGAATGCGAGCTTAGCCAAGCTTAGAGTGGTCGGTAACCTGTAAAAGTCATAAAACTAAGCTAGAAACAATACAAATAATCAAAACTTGTGAGAATATCTAGTAAGGTTGATTCCTTTGTCAGTTCCAAAAATAAATGGTGGGGAAAGGTGATATGCTGGACCGACTTTTATTGCACCTGATACCTGTAATCTATTTTGTCCTTATCAACTTGACAGATTTGGCTCTGTATGAAAAAATGGGTCGAACAAGGCAACTGGAAGGTCTCAGGTAAGGGATTTTGCCATAACCACTTTTCAAACTTTGTGGAGAATTCTGGTAAATTTTGTTCCTATGCCTGAAATTTTCTAAATAACACCAGAAATTTCAGTTCTTTCATTACGTAAACTAAAATATACAAAACTCCCAGAAAAGTGGCGCGAAATTATTGGTCCGACGAAAAGGGAGGATTCCAGGTCCGGAATTTCCGTGATCAGCACATAATTGTTTTTATTTCGGAATGAATATCTAAAATATGTGCAGCAGATACGGCGGTTCTGGATATTGTGTCTCAGCAGGAACGCCCTTCGGAAACCAAAACAGTCGCGTAAATGATAAGATTCAAAAGGAAAGCTACAAATAATAACAGCGAATAAAGTGGAAACGTGTGTGGATACAAGATCGTCGCTAGTGCTGACACTTGGCAATGTCCTCCGAAGTTCATAATCACTGAGCAGGTGGGTTTCTTGGACCACATCTATGCAGCTATCACAATTTCCGCAGCGTAAGTTCATTGACCATGTTCTCCTATTCTGTCACGGACTGGCCATGCACACTCATCTTCCAATCACTATATACCTCGGTGAATATACCGCTTTGCAGAGCTTATCCTAAAACGTGCTCAGAACATGTACCAACCACCTAAGCCATTTGAAATCTAGTGCTTGTTCTACTAATAGTTCTTTTTTACCTAACACTGCGCCTAACCTCATCACTACTGATCTGGTTTACCCACCAGATTCGACCTATACTGGGAACACGTTAGTGGCCGAATACCCATAATCTGCATATGTTCTTTACTCCCAGTGTTCACTTCTCGGGACTGTACAGAAGAAGTGGTTTAACTGTTCTCGTGAATACTCAACCCTTGATAGACAAACCGTCCTCCTCGCGTCGGTGTCACATATAATGGAAATTCGGAACAGTGCAAGGCTCCTTTTGTATGCGTGACGGTACGCAGTCCGATACCCAACCTCTGGGTGAAACGCAGCTGTCTAGATACCGAAACAAATGTATCTGGGTAATTCTCTCCCCAAACTCCATACAGTTCACTATTGGGCCAACCCAGTCCTGATGTAAAATCGTACACTTCGAAGATACAAAAAGCATACCGAACACTGCGGTGTAGTTAGTCACGCTGTACGACACTTCTCGTGGTATACTCGGTTGAAAAACCGACGTAAACTCCAACGAATTACGTAACGGGACTTGACGATGAAGATGAATTTCTCGGGCACACCTATCAACAAAAGGCGCATTGACACGTATAACAAACTGTATTCTGTGTTCTGATCTAGAGCGCTCACAAATAACGCGTTGGATCCTCGTAGATTGACGTTGTTTATCATGCGTGTAGCAGATACTTTTGAATGATAATGTCAATATTTCCCTGGTTGACAGTGTTCAAAAATATGTGCTGTAACTGTTTAAATTCTTCCAGACACGTACCACTCATGATTTCCAAAATCAGTAAGGATCAACTAATCTTCTGGCGAACAGAAATCGCTGATTTGCGTTATAGTTGTACGCTATCGTCAGTCTATCAGGATACGTGCGCGGGATGTGGACTATTGTACCACATGCTAGTCGCACTAGACAGCTGATCAGTACCAGCTTGAGGGCCATGTTTCATGCATAAGAACTGGCACACAGTTTATCACTTTATGCTTCTTCTAAGAACAACAATGATGGATAGGAATTACATAACCGTGAAGATTGCAAGAAAGGAATTCGTTTATTTCTAAACTCCAAAGCCGCGGAGGGGGGGGGAGTATGTCGTCAAAGTTGTCTGACTTCTGTGTAAACAGCAGTGTCTTGGTGCAGACGGAAGATGGCTCATAGGTGATCAGCTTGTTCCTTTGCAAACCTAATCACTGAGTCAGTTTTTGCTCACTTGCGAGTCGCTTTGCTGCTGTTGCAGGCAGGGAAAAGTGATCTGCTTGGGGGTTGCAAGTATTCGATCTGTGAAACACAAGGACCACAGAAAAATTCACAAGCCCTAAGCTCAGTAAGTGACCCGCACGGAACCCACTTTTGCAGTAAACGAACACCAACATGGCTATCAACAACCTAACCACTATACTGATAAACGTATATTGTGGTTTAATGGCTAACAGCTGATTCTGGGGGACAAATCTAAACAAGACCGACCAAATATCTAGGTAGACAATACGCCTCTGTCACCGCGTTGTTTATCACGTTCTGGCATACACCTCGAGATAAACTTTTCCAACCCATCCGCCCTCTTTAATTTTCAACATTTGGATACTTGCCCTGGCTCTAAACATCCCCGTCTGTTGCCAAATGCTGAGAGGTCCCAGGTTAAACTAAGATAATGAATTTCAGTGAAAAATCTTGTATTGAAGTAAAAATAACGTTAAAATAGGAAAATTGACAGCCTCAAAAGTATCCGATGCAACAACACATGATCTAGTCGAATTCCCCGTAATATTGCTAACTATGGTCTTCCTGTTTCGAAATTCCATTCATTATTTTGGCACCAACGCCTTGGGCACGGCTACCATGATATGGAAATATTACCATTCATATGACTCTTGTAGGCCTCTGTTACACAAGTACGAGGAAGATGTGATGCCTAAGGGGCACTGATTGTAACCAACTGGTAAACCGCATGATTAATCCTTCCGGTCAGAGTGCTCTTGAGGAATTTCGAGCCCACTGTGACTTCGGCCACCATGAACCACTGGCAAAAACTAGCTAAATTCAATAGAGGAACGATAGCTTCAATAAAAATGCGGTTCAAATGAAACTGCTAGAAAGCGCAACAAATCAAGAAGCGCAATGCAATTATATTTGGTACGAAAAGATGGAACTCCACTAAAAGGTGTACGGGAAGAAGCTATCACGAGATCAAAGGACTTGTTTAGAGTGAATTCCCCGTCTCCGGTTTGAGTGAAGTCACGCAATTGCACATTTTGAAGGACCTCAATGCATATGTCAAGGCACTGAAACACTAACTTATCGCAGCAATGACCTCAAAACGCCAGCACGTTGATGCTTTCATTCGAAATTCACTCTACCAAAAGTTGGTTCAGATGTTAACCAGTATATGACAATAAATGAACTCACGACCGTACCGAAACGATAATGGGTCAAGATGTGATCCATTCTCTCTTCAAAGCATGTGAAATGCATCAATGTTCTCAAACAAAATGACCATGCGCTCATGGGTCGGATAATCTTGTCGCACTTATTGTTTCTATTTTCCTGTTACTTTTGTCCCAGTACAGTATTTCTTGACTGAAATTCGGTAATCTCTATCATTGATGGAAATTTAAGGGAGGGATTGCTGGAGGCATTTGTCGCCGTGTTTATTAGGGTCTCGTAGCCAATGTGTCATACGCGTATTCCTCATACGAAATAAAATTGTTCACTGAGAACTTATCACGCTGGATTGGTGGTTCACGTTTAACGCTCAAATAACCACGCGTGTGCAATCCAAGAAGTTGGGCGCCCAGTCAGTCCAGTAGTGTATCACTCCGATTGGAGGTATGCTTCAGTGTTTTCTGGGGGTGTAAAGCTTGAGTTATTCTGCTCTTCCATTCTCAGGGTCATTTTTGACGGTTATCTCGGCTCACGTAATGATGCACAATTCGAAATGCCTGTATTTTACAGTAAGGTCTTGTAGACCAGCCAGGAGATCTCTGGTAGCATTAGGACCAGAATTTTGTTTCACACCTCGAAGCTGTTGTATTCTCAATTGGTAGGAGCAAGCAGCACGGAACAAATCCGTTTTATTGGCCGTACATGAGTAAAAAATTAAGCAGGTACTCAATTTAGCAAGCAAGTACCGTAACGGAACAATCACTGTTCATGCGGTCGGCATTGCCATGGTCCGGTGCATAAGAAACGTGCTTGGCTAAAGTTGTTCCGTGCCATGCAAGTTGCGTGCGCCTGAAAACTCTTGATGGCCCATAGGCACCGATCAAAAGGCGATCAGCAAGTTAGAATAGATTCGTTCTGTTATCAATCCGGTCCCACAACAGAAACCGAATATATGGCTCATTCCAGTTGTTAGTTCAAGTAGGTTCTGCGTAACAAATCGAGTTATTCACACAGCTAGCAATTATTCTTGGCAAATAGTACGAATATTTTTTACATGCTTGAGCATAAGTGCAGTGGGAGGGATAGATCCCATAAAGTCAAAGGTCTGCTGCACTACTGAGTGAAGCCATCAAATGTTCAGTTCAGTTCAGACAACCATTACCATGCACTGCGTGTGATGTCTTTGGTTGCTATCTTTGAGCGGCAACCTCAAAAGGGAATAAGAAGGAGAAAAGAGTATGAAAGGATTAAGGTAAGAATTACAAAAATAGAATTAAGTCGATGAAGAAAGTTTGTGAGTGCAAGAGCGCCACTGATAGCTGCATCTAGCCATATCCCCCATCATGTCTAACCTTTGAGTGGGAGGGTCTGTTGGACCCCACCCAGGAAGTCTAACACACCCTACATGGCCAAGTCCACTGGTAAGGCTTCTCACACCTTTCTTCCACGTCATGGACTGACTACCCTTACTCATCTTCCAACCAGTACCCGGCTCAGCAAGCACAGCAAGCTAAGGAATCCTGCCAGGGGACATGCGTAACACATGTCCCAACCATCTTAGCCTGGTGAGCTTAGGTGTTTCATATAATGATTTAGTCATCGAACATAAGACATTCCTTCAAACCTCAGCACTGCTCACACGGTGTTCTCACCAGATTCGAGCAGTATTACGAAGGCATCGGTGTTCAAATACCGACAATCTTCGTATGTTCTCCACCCGCAGTGGCCATATCTTCGAACCGTACGGAAGCACGAACCTCACTGCTGCAGCGTACTCTCGACCCTTGATAGGTAAATGGATGTCATGTCGACCCCACAGATGACTCAGGTTGGCAAATGCCAAGGGAGCCATTGTATACGCAGAGTCACTTCATCCGATATCCGACCTTGTGGTGAGATGCAGGTTCCCCAGATGACAGAACTTGTCTACCACGTTTATAGTCTCCTCAGACACTGAGAGGTTTGGCGTTGGACCGACCCAGTCCTGCAACAGCATATTGCGCTTTGAAGGTGCAAAACACATACCGAACATTGCTACTCAACCCGTGAAGCTGTCTAGAAAAGCTCGCAACTTACCTGGATCTTCACTTAGAAGAACTATTTCGTCCGCATACTCAAGGTCTGATACTCTTCCACCCGGGAAAAGTTCAGTTCCGCTATCCTCACCTGACAAAAGTGCGTTCTCTAGGACCATATCAATCACAAAGTTAGAGAGAAAAGGAGAGAGGGAGCAACCCTGACGTACACCACATTTCGGGGTGAACTCCGGCGAAAGATCACCGTAAGCCCGAACTCGACTTCGGTTAATAGTGTAGAGGGATTTTAAGATGGAAATGAATTTCTCTGGCATACCCTTCAGCAAGAGGCAGGGCCAGTGAACTTTGTGACCAACTGGGTGGGAGGCAGCTTTATGATCAAGAAAAACGGAGATAGTGAACCTACGGAAGGTTTGTCTGTGTTCTAAAATTTGTCGAAGAGTGAAGATGTGATCAATAGAACCTCTACCAGGCCTAAACACAGCTTGATTCTCGCGCGAGCACTGTTCACGATCTATAGACAAGCAGTTTGGATGCGTTGCTTACCAGACTTATTCCCATGTGGTTTTCACAGGAGGATCTATCGCCTTTCTCATAAATCGGTACGATCACTGATTCAAACCAACTCTTTGAAACTTGTTCCTTCTCCCGTATCAAACCAAAGAATTTTGTCAATTCCAGTGAAAGTGCTGGGCCACAGTCTTTGAAAATAGACTGAGGCAATCCATATGGTCCGGCACTCTTATGTCGTTTAAGATAGCTCACCGCGAGAAGAATCTCCGTTTCCGATGGAGGATTGATATCTACAACAACAGCAGTACCCATTGCGCTAGTGACCAAACCTGAAGAGGATAAAGGCCAATTAAACTGCGTCTCGAAATGCTCCACCCAGTGAACTAGACGATGCTCCTGAGTTTGAATCAGTGAATCGTTCGCTTTTTTGATCAATACGCTAACGCCTGGTTTACGTGGATCGGTTTGTCTAATCAGACAGAAAAGGTTGCGGCTGTTGGCAATCGCCGCAGCTTTTTCCATCTGCCTGCTCTTCGTAATCGACCACTGCTCACGGTCACTTCTCAGGCTCCGAATCAGTTGGCGTTTAAGGCATCTTCGTGCCTCATCGCATCTGGAATCCGGAGGAATCGTTTTGCGCACATCTAACAGTGCAACTGAGGATGCAGATACCTATCGTTTCTGTGTGCGTCTAGTTGTTGGACCTTGGGTAGTCGGCAAATAGACTCTCAGATTTTGAGTGGCAGAGAACCACAGAAGGTGGAATAACCCGCAACTGCAGGAATGTAACCGAAATGAAAATAGTTGGATTTCTTACGTACACATTCGATCGATACGCTGCCCGCTGTCTCTCATCTAAAACAGTACTCATGCAGATAGTACGTGTACGATGACTTTGATTCTCTGGGACTTCTTCCCAGTCCGAAGTCCGTTGTATCTACTACTCATTGGTTATTGAGTATATGCACTTATTACAGGTGTTCTTGGTCAGAATAAAGTTTTCCTTTAGCAGTGAGGTCGGTTTTGTAGTTGTCCTTGCGTACCTTTGTTTTCATGTGTAATATTGGTAGACTTGTGTTTTTCGATCAGGGCGTCCTCTGAAAATACGCAACCAAAAACACTGGTCGGTGATCAGCCATAATATACTCAACAATGATTATTGTCTGGCTTGAGAGGCGGAGTGTCGGGGTAGTAGCAATCACTAACACAGAGGCCCTGTTTCGGTGGTCAGACAGCACGCCCTCGCCCGTCCAGAATCAAGGGCAAGGTTGGGACCAGCGAAGCCGATGGCTGAACCAATCACTGGCCAGCAGTTGCCTGAACCAACTGGAGCCGAATCAGCTAATTGGGTTGCAACCTGATCAGCCAGTCAGAATAGTCTCTGGTCAATAACAAACGAGCCAAATCTCTGCAAGAAAGGATTCGGTTATGGCCAAAGCATCTTTTATATGAATGATATATTTTGTACCAATGAATCTAGGTGACTCAAAAGCAGAAAAGTCATCTTACTAGGGTTGGTGGGACAGTTCAAAACACGAACCAGTATGAAAAAGTGATCCTAATTTTGGTCTTGTAAGAATTAACTCAAAACGATAATTCCATTATTGTTTGAAAAATCCCACAAAACACATTGAGAATAAACAACGTGGCGAACAGGCTCGTTTTCAGTTATTCGTACTCATACCAATACATAACAATACATATGATTCACAAAATAAGAACGGAGAATGACAATCCAAATCTGTCTGTGCACGTGCGTGTGTGCATGTGAAATTGATCACAGTGTGGAATGTTCAAGTGGTTGCACATGTGTTCGGGACCATGACGTGGACCACGGAAGCTTAAGTGCTTGCACAAATTGTTTCTGAGCGCACAGGGGAGGATTGTAGAGACGAATACTCACTCCATTATTCTTTCAGAGTCGGCAACAATCTGCTATCGCCATTCTTGACGCGATGCCTGACCTATTTGAACTCCATGCAGGTCCTCGTTACAATTTTCAGGATCCGATTTTTGGCTGCTTCCCAGTTGTATTGCACTGAGCCACTGAGTCTGTGGGAAATACCCTGCTTGCGTACTCAAACATATAATAAAGTGAATCCCCCAGCAGTTCATGTCGATCAAATCATTCGCGTACATAATAATATTTTCTCGCATCGCGTTGATGTCACACCCACCATACGTTCATGTTAGACCAAAATAATAACCCCTAACAAAAGTTTACCATAAACTGCTTCGTTTGGTTTACAAAACACTGGATGAATTCCACATGTTACATGACAATAAGATTGTCCGAACAGCTTCTATGAAAATATCGGATTAAAGGAACAGGTGCTAAGCCGTCCAAAACACTGCGCAATCCCATGGTAAAATCACAATGGGTTTTTCGTGGATTATTCTTCGTGACCTGTACAATATGATTTGAAAACAAATACTGATTGCCAAATGTTCGACAAGGTAAAAACCATTTGCCTGATAAAATAATTGTCAAATTAGATCGGTTTCTCGCCTAAACAAACAATCAAGTAAACAAAAACACGACCTACACATCGGCCACTGGTTGTGAAACTGAACAACTCGCTACCCCTAAACTGGTTGAATTCTTTGGCAGAGGTCTCCTTGGAAAAAATCCAAGTGAAATATATATATATATATATATATATATATATATATATAATATAGTCACCGGTAACTTAGTTGAGGCATCAGATGAGTAAATGGATACAATTCATTGAATAGTTCCCAAATGAATCGCAACTGTGATTTCTGTTAATTATCCGTGTCTAGGTCAGTGCCTCCAGGGAAGTTTCTTCCATCCCTTTACATACTACTTACCATCAGTATATATATAATGGAAACGTTCACAATATGAATAAATTGACTTCCACACAAAATCAACCATAATCCCCAACCTTTAGCTATCCCCACTACGCGAACTTGATTATTTGCACAATACTTTCTTCGAGTTCCATTTGCATAGGGCAGTTGGTGCCCAATAAGGTAGGTTCATAACCTTTCTGTATGAAGTGATTTAAAATCCTTTTTTGACCTGCAGCAAGCTATTCGACTCACCTGTGGATGACGAAAGTTTCGAAACCGTTCCGTCATACTATCGGCACTCGATTGCAGTACTGGGACCGATCGGTCCCACGGATCAACGTAATCTGCACGCCATGTTCAACGGGGGTACGTTTGCCGGCCCGGATCGTTCTGGATTCCGATTTGCCTCTGTTAAACTGAAACGAAAACGACTGGAATTGGAGGCGCCTTGCGCGTACGAGGCTCGAGATACAGATCCTCCATTGTCTCCAGGTTTTCGATTCTATCAGTCTCGAGTGAACAAGGTAGATCGGACAGGCTCGTTTCATTGGGCTCCAGATATGCCGTATTCCAAAGCCACTCTGGTATGTTTCAATTGTGTTAAGCTACGCTACACTCATGCCCAGCACAGTGAAGATGGAGCGTTCTCTTGTCAGTCGGTCTGCTATCCATTTAGTCAACCATCCATCTATCCATTCTGTGAATAAATAACTCCTTCAGTTAGTCTGTTCGTCAGCCAGCCAGTAAGACAGTCCATAAACCAACTGGTCAAAGAAGACGGCCAAACAGTCACTGAATAGAAGAAGTGACGTAAATGTTCCTGTGTTTTCCGTGGTTAACTCTGTTTCACAGAATACCCCCAGGATCATACTGAAACGAAGGGGAACAATACAACAACTATGAGTTTTCTGAGCATACTGCTGGCATCACATGTCTACTTTCGGGAGCCGTTTCCTTAAGCGATTGGGTTATCATATTTTCAAGGCCACTCCGAATGATTTTAAAGAGCACCATACAGCTATTAAACTGCCATGTTAGAAAAGATTACTGGTGTATGTACGGCGAAGCATTTTACTTGTGACGATAGAAATAAGCATCCAAGAGCACAGCTTTGAGGTACCTGGGGAATGGAGCTATCGCTTACCCTGTTTCTTATGCCATAGTTCACTAAGGAGAAGGTATAGCTGTATTTCAGCGCCTGAAGTCCCACTATGGTCATTAACAAAAATGGAATCATCATAATCTACGTGGGAAACGTTTTGGTAGACAAAAGTGCATTCAAAGCCAAAGATGCGCGCGCACACACACATACCACAAGTGATAGCCAATAAAAACACGTTGCCAACGTAATTATCCATTTTCGCAATTTGCAGTTAAGGGTGATAAAGTTTAATTGTTAGGGTCTCTGCGTATCTCAAAAGTCGTTGGTTGTTCGTGACATGGATGAAGATGAAGTCGGTGCTCAGAATAGTACAGATTTACACTCACTTCCACCTCTGAACAGACCGATGGTTATCACAGTCAAAAACAGATGGCCATCCTGCAGTTACCTTACAATCTATTCAGCAGATGCCTTAACTGTGCCATTAATCGTACACATGACGCCGCAGAAATCATTATATCCTTTACGATTTCCTGGATAAAAAGTCTGTCAATTAAACAATCACTGCCTTTCTCCGCCAAGTCCAATCTAAGTGTGAGTGCTTAGCCACTCCATTGGCAGGATGGAGAGACAACGGCGCAATTGAACACATTCCGGTTTGGCTACAAAAACCAATGAACGGACAGACGCAGTGTGCGACGTCATCGAGCGCAAGCAGAACACTATAGTCATCCAGTACTCAACCTTCTTAGGACACAAAGCGTTGTGTTAATCAGAGCAGGGCGTTCACTTATGTTACAAACAATCAACAACTTGTGAGATACACGGAGGCTCTAACAATTGACCATCATCACCCTTAACGCTGGGAGTGAATAATCT
This sequence comes from Fasciola hepatica, assembly GCA_948099385.1. Taxonomy (NCBI): domain Eukaryota; kingdom Metazoa; phylum Platyhelminthes; class Trematoda; order Plagiorchiida; family Fasciolidae; genus Fasciola; species Fasciola hepatica. The sequence goes on along the minus strand of CANUEZ040000116.1, from coordinate 13,608,349 downwards.
CGTTAGCCTTGCCTTGGTAATGAGTTTTTATTTGCTATCACTTGCTGCATGTGTGTGTGTGCCTTTGCCTTTGGTCTCTCGTGAAAGTTCAGCTTCCCATATATTCAGAGCGTCTTTTCGGATGTGGGTGAGCATGCATTTAAGCTATTCTCTTTTTAAACGTGCACACTCAAGTTATTTTGAGAATCTATATTCCACTCTTCAACATTTCTTTAGAAGCTTTCCGGAGGATGTTTTTCAACAACACAACTGTTAGCTTCCATGTATTGTCCGTCGTTCTAGATTAATTTAAGAAATTTACTGATGGTATCAGGAGCCAGAGTGATTGAGGTAAGGGAAAGCCCACTCGTGTTTTCGCATCCAGAGGCTCACGCCCAATTTATCACAATTTCCCCTAGATCTCGTTCAGCCGCACGCTGTTCGTCTTATTAGGAACTGGCTGACGAGGCTGGTCCAGTGATTAAAATGCGATCAGATGCCATAGCTCATTGGAATATGAATTTGCGCATCACTGGATATCCATTTGCGGTTTTCGTACCCGACTAGACTTAGCACTGGTAGACCAACTGCTCAGTAAGCGGAAGGTTACTAGATCAATTCCGGTTAGTGGTAAAAAATTTCGGATGTGAAATATACGAGTGGGTTTTCCTTTGAAAGGATCATTTCAGATTAGTTCTTGGTTTCACCTGTTTTCTTTCATTCAAACGATAACGGGGTGAGCTCGATTAATATGTTCTTAACCCCTCACCGTCCTTATCAACCCGCTAAACGCAAGCAGCTGAGCTGTTGCCCGACACATCACTGTTTTGGGCTTATATTGGATCCAAAACAACCCAAATACACGAGTTCGGTCACACACACACACACACACACACACAAACACACATACAAAGACGGACACACACACACTCACAAGGCGGACGAGCCTGAGATGGACACAGCATGAATGAACCAATACGTCGTAGACCAGAAGCCGTGGCAACTGAAAATACCAAAATTAGATCGAGAAGCAATCTGATGCAGACGCAAAAATCAACGCTAGATTGCATGCCAGCTAGGTGGAAAACCAAACGTACAGAAAACAACGCGATTGCGTTTTGTGGGATGTACTTTCTTTGTTGGTCATTCGAATTTTAATTTAGCCTACTGACAATGAACATAGTAGTTGAATTCTGGGTTCATTTGATACTTCATAGCTTTTCGGGTTCTAGCGTACATAGAAACGATGCTTGTGTGGTATTTGCCAGTGAGTCAGCCCTGGAATCATTGATCTTCTTCTAATAGGTATTTCCAATGTGATTGTAGCCAATTGTTTATGGAAAATTCTCCAGTAGACGAAATTAGAATTTGAGGATTCCTCGGAGGATCCAGAGCTGCTGAATATGTTGCACACGGTTAACCACCATCGAAGTGATTATGCACCGTGAACGACCTTTGATAAAAATGAGCCAAACAGTTGGAAAGGACCACTGAGAAGTGATCAAGCTAGCTGCGTTACGATAATTTCTCTTTACTTCAGAAACGAAATTAAAACGTTATCATGACACAATTTTCGTTCGATTATGCTCACTTTGACGACCCCTGTTTGGTAGACATCCAGTCAAGCGGGAGAATTTCAATTCAACAATCATATTCTCGTGTGTGTTGTGAGCACAACAACAAATAGTCCTTTGAATTTGGAAAATTTCATCATGCCGCTACGATTTCACTGGAAGCAGATTCAGGATATTGTGATTTTGGGCAATAGTCAACTTATTGGACAACAGGAATGGGACAAACTGAAAAATTTCCCCCGGATATTCATAGTTCATGTGAGTCAGGAAAAGTGAATTTCATTTAGTGAAAGTTGTTTTATATCCTGGTGCCCGGAATTCATTTGTGTAGAAGGAGATCATTAACATGCTCATTTACAGTGATTGATAATCACATGCATACATCAAAATATAGTTGAACTAGTAAATAATAGTGTTGTGTACGCATTATTGGAAGCGCACGGTGCGTAATAAATTTGTTTCATATGCACGTAAATAAGTATATGCCGAAAACAAATAAGCGCAGTCTGTACGTGCAGCAGGTATGATCCAGCCGGGCCATCCACTGCGTAGTGAAACGTGATTAGCCAAAGTGATTCTGTCAGATGCAAGATGAGTGTGTATGTGAGAGCGTGGCCGCCAGTGATCATGGGGCGATTGGAGTTAGGCTTTGTGAATTTCGTTATCGATCCGAACGCTGATAAGCTTACACAACAAACTGATGCAATGGAGACTGACTGCGACAACAAGGGATGTTCAGAACAATTTCAATGAACGCCGAGCAAGACTGGAGCAATTCGGTCAGTTAGCGGCTCAGTGGTTCCCAGGTTTATACGATGAGCCACGTGACAAACATTGCCTAGGCCTTCCTTTCTCTGTTGAGGAGTCTGTGGGCAGCATTCACAAATAGCGAAGTGTTTCATCCGAGTCAAAAGGAAAGCTGTCCAGATCATTCACCATAATCAGACTCACATGCCGGGAAAGGATCTATATGCACCACTGTCATCGCCACGATCCTAAGCTATTTACAAGATAACAATAAACGGGCAGCAACCTACATCTTTTAGTTAGACCAGTCTGGACGCAATTGTTGTGGGCTAGATTCTCCTCTGTTTGTAAAATTCCCTAACTCATTGCGTGTTCTGCAATGTGGAAAATAGAAAACAGCAAATTTCCGTTTTAAAATCTATATCCTGACAGACTTTCCTATGCATACATTCGCAAGTTCATACTACGGATTATATAAGCTTAGTGAAAACGGTTGCACAGATTCGATTATCGGTGATGAGCCTATGATTTCCTGGTATATTAAAGGAACAAGGTCAAAGAGAATGACGAATCGTTTTGCTTAAATAGATTAGATTTCCACCTCTGGACAGCAATAGCTTCGAAAAACGGCGGGAGTGTGAAGTGCAGCGGATACAATCATCAGGGGTGTAGTTGATCGTTTAAATCGATGCTTGCGTTATATGAATGGAGTGACATAAATTCACCGCCAGTTGTCCGGTTGTGCTTTCCATGAGTTTAAATGGATGCCCAACCTCCGTGGGACACGTTCTGTCCCCGCTAGTCTCAGTTGCTGATCATTTCGACAAAGGTAGGTGACCGACTACCTACACGTAAATAGGTAGAGGTGTGATCTGGCATCAAAAGGTCACAGCTCCTCGACTTGAGCGAACGGGTTCTGTTCATCTGTGTAGGTGGACTCGGACAAATTGTGCGAAATTGTAGGACTGTTTGATGGGCGATTTGCGGTGCTGTGTCGAGAAGAAGGTTCTTGTGGCTACAAGGGAAACTTGTAATTAATGTGTTGGTAGGATTATGAACCACTGACGACGAAACTGTGGGAAAATCTGTTCTGTGTGAGTTGTTTACCAGAGAGGTAATTGATGGCAAAACCATTCACTATTCCATCTCCACATGCAAGTGAAGGATGCATAGATCACAGTTCGTCATCAATTCGCCTTCCGAAAAATCACTCTAATTTCTACTTGGTTTATTGAAAGTGTGTGCCTTATTAAACTCCATACAACTTACCACGGGTAACAATAGTTCTGTGGCGATCTTTGAACAGCTCAAATCGTGTGACCATCTTGGAAACATACATTTACCGGAGGCTTCTAAGCTTCAAAATTAGTAAAACGTGTATTATGACTATTTAATTAATTATGCAGCTACGTTTCACCACGAGTGATTTTCATCACTGGTCGATCAATACTGACCCTACCAGAGGCTATTCCTTTCGCCATAGTTTCGACCGTATGTCTACCCAGTCGGAAGAAGAATTAGAGAAAAACAAAAACACTAAATTATCCAACAATTCCACGGAAAAACCGGCTAATTCGGAGCGCACGAATCTCATTATCAGCGGTAACTATCAGTTTTTTTCACTGAGGTAAAGAAAGGTTTGCTGAAAATGGGAAACTTTATCATTTCAGTGAGGACGAGAAGGAAGAAAATTGGCCCAACAAGTGGGCACGTGCTTCTTTGACAGAAATCGCTGGGAATCTTTCAGTGAATGGCAACAAGCTGTTTACAGTATTCACGTGAAATGTCACGTTACTACAAGAAGTGGGAGTTGGAAAATCCGTAGATACGACGATTTTTCGGTATTGTTCAATGTCAGGTGAAAATTCGGTAGTCGGGCAAATCGTCTTGGTTATGGTTTTATTTTGCCTAAAGTGTTATGAACCTAAGAGGATGGAACACAAGTTTGTGACTCGTTATCATGAATTACCCCCCCCCCCAACAAAAAACAAAAGAAATTAAATAAATAAATAGACAAATAAATGAAAAAAACATGAAAATCTCATTCCATTGGCCTCGAGGTAGAAAACGCATTGCTTCAGTTGATATGGAATGCATTAGATCACGGTTATCCTTGTTTTTGGGTAGTGAAAATGATGAAATAAATGTTTCCAGTGTGTCAAATCAGAAGCTCTTCTAGGAAAACCGTTTTATCATGTGTCACACTAGGATGGATAGCTCGGAGCCGTGTGCATGTCTGTTGCCTACTTTTACAGTGGCAAAGCCATGGACACTTTAGAGGTTCCACTATACAATTGCCTCAATGACTGCCCGGATTGAATGTGATTGAGAATTTATTCGCAGTAATAGAGAAAAGTGTCAGTAGATTTTTTCCTCTTTGAACTTTGGAGGCTCGGGGTTCGATATTGTATGAATGTGATCGTCTTATTCCGAAGAACCGCTCTGAGACCCGCAAAATTCTCCTCAGCTGTCCTACAAGACCAAACTGGTTCACTAGTTCAGATACTGTCAATTCTGACATACAGAGAGGAAACGATGAACCTGATGGTCCGTGGGAGTTCGTAGGCATACACCCACAATGGCCTCATCAGATGTCAAAGCTGATGACTCGCAGATCAGAAAAACACCGGCATTGAGCGGAAAACTGAAAAAGAATGTGTCGACCAATATATGTGAACTCAGCACATTGCATGAACGAACGCCATGAACTAATTAAAGATCAATGAAAACAAAACAAGCTGGGTGATATTGATTTACATGTTTCCGCTAAAAAAAGAGTCATAACAAACGGTGTCCCACGAAAACTCTGTTTGTTAATTAGTTCAATGAAGGCCTCACAACACCAGATCAGTCTACACTGCGACAGGTTAGTGTCACGAATTCAATTCGAAAGGAAAACTGTTGAACACATTGTATCATCAGTTTCTTTATATCTTTTCGCAACCGAAACATCAATTATCCATCTGACGGTGTCTAAGGGTCCAGCAATTGATACTGGTAACATTATTCGTCAGTGGTATCGTTATGACATTCTTTTGTCCATCAAGCGTTGAGTCTACACTTCAGGCCGCCGTCGATTGAAGATACAGGGTGAGTGTAAGGGTATTTGCTGATGCATCGATAGACGTCCCAGTTTCGTTAGCAGACAACACGCCTTTGTCTGTCCGAAATCGATGGCGAAGCTCGCGCCAGCGAAGCTGGTCGATGCTCCAATCAGTTCACGACGAAACGGAATGAAATCAGCCAATCAGCCGCTAACAATAGCCCTTACCGAACCGAGCGGAGCCAACCAATCAGCAACCAATCGTTGTTTGAACGAAACGCAACGCATTCAATCAGTCGGCGGCCAAAAGTTGTTTTAACAGACTGTTAAGAAATCAGTGATTCGGGGGCGGGAACTAAATAGCCATTCGAAAGAACCGGTTATGGGAAGAGCTCTGAACAATGAGTTTCGTACCATAATTTTGATTTTGGTCACCTAGTATTCTATATAAAGTGTTTGTTTTTGCAAAATACACCAGATGATTCTAAGGCTAAGAGTTTTCTCACTAGAGCTAGTGGAAACTAAAGAACCTCGTATGTGTCTGCAGACGATTTCAAGAAAGTGCGCAAAATCGCTTCCGACGCGGCTGAATATGGCAAACCGGAATCGGTTGGCAGGTGAATGGAGGATATGGAAACAGAAAACCCAGGGCTTTGTCGTTGTCATGGTGTTATTTTCAGAAGCGAAAGAGTATCAGTTAGCAGTGCTTCTGTACTGTCTGGGAGACGAAGCCAGATGTAAGTTGATAAATCTCTATGGTGACGTGATTGAAGACCGAGGGGACCCGGCGAGAGTGATAGACATAATAGAAGAGTACTGCTTGAGTCAATCTAGTGAAATGAACACTTCGGTCAACCATGATGGAGGTAGTGCACACCCGTAGTTTGATATAACAGGTGCCCTCGTGGAATAGGAATCTAATGACAACCGCAGAAAAGACTAAATATTTTGGAGAAAAACCGGACAGTTACAACATCGCGGAACACAAAAAGATGAAATTATCCGCTGGTCCCTCCATACTTTTAAACATTGAACGAGCACAGAACCTGCCAGTACAAAATAATGGGAAGAAGTATGGGTGAAATAAACTCCAGAATCATCGCATCAGCGGAAAGGACGGAGAGCCCTACGGTTTTTGGGAGACCGGCCGTGTAATGCCCGGCTGGATAAGACAATTGATCAAAGAAACAGAAAGCACGTACGCAAGAAAAATACCAATGTCACAGAGAATGGTACAAGACCACATGGACCCGGAAGAATCAGAAACAGTCGTTCTTATTGGAGGAGGATATGAGGGTATGGTCTGACACATCGTTCGATAGACGGTTTAGTCTCACTGGCAGACAGTCCGTCAGCGCCAACCCTGTACCAAGTCCATGAAAACACGGACGACAGGACAGCCGATCGATGACGTGATTCGATAAATGGGAGGTGAACCAAGCCAGCGGCATTTAGGCCTAAAGGTGTGGTCGGCCACACCAGTTGGACTAATGCGTTGTCTGCAACCTGTGAGAACATGGACTGAAAACCTATACATTTTTTGTTCCTCAAAAATAAAACGAGAAAGTTCGCAGGCAGAATAGGGTTCTCACTAGAGTTAGCGGGACGGTACAAAACAATGAGTATATTTGAACATCACTTCCTTCAATTGTCTGTTGTAGTCTTGGAAGAACGTCTTATCAGTATTACTGAAATTAGGCGCAAAAACCGGCTACACGAAGGAAGCCGGAGCACTGCACCATTATGGTCGATATCAAGGCATCGTATTTACGCAGCTAGACTCCGTCACAACTCGCTGGTCGATAAACCGGTATTGGTCTGAACATGAATAATGGTGGTCAGTTTATCTTATGGAAGAAAGACCGATAAATCTATTCATTTGGGGTCAGGCTTCGTCATTAGGACCCACCAAATCTATGAAATCCAGATAAATTGAAGGAAAGGGTAGCCTGTTGCAAACAGTGGCGCTCTTGTGGTCACATTCTTTCACCATGAAGCTGATTTTATGATTTCGGTTGTATTCATACAATTTTCATAATATTCATTTGTGTTCCCCGATCAGAGATTTGCTGTGAGAGACGTTTAAGGATTACGAAAACCTCACTTACAATTTTCGCATCTTTAAGTTCAATGCCCCGAGCAGCCGGAATCGAACCGGTTACCTTTCGCGTACCGGGCAGATGCTCCACGAGCTGAGTTATCACGGAACAGCCAGTCGAGTGCAAAAACTGCTATCGGATTTTTCATTATCTAAGATCCAGGCTCCTCGTTCCAGAAATACATTCTATGAAGATGTTTATTGCTTGTTGAAAACCAGTCAAAAGAGACATAAATTCCTCTTCTCGTTTGCTCCCATTGTAAAAGGGTGATCCGTGCAGTTTCACCGATCTGTACGCGGTTCAGCTGAGCAAGTGTAATGCCTGCGTGATCCTCGGGGATACGAATGAGGAGTTGGACTCACAGTCGGTGGATATTTGTCTTCAGGATCAAAAAACCTTACTCTGTGCCATGAACATTCGTTCTCTGTTGCAGCGGGAACGTCATCTGGTTCATTTGACCACCGAATTACGTAAGTCTGATCTGGTTTAGGGAGTACGCATGCCGGGGACGAACTCTGTCGTGTCCTCAGTCATTTGAGGCTTGTTTGAGTGGGTGTTGTTTCGTCTACGCAACCTGTGGATCTGACCGTAAATTAGTATCACTAACTCGTACTCACGATAAGGGGCTAAGATTTCCATGGACAGTAGGACAAGTCAAGGAATAACCGTGATTTGATCGCAAATTTCGGTAGAATAATCACAAAAGCACAGAAGAAAACAGTATAGGCACTTCATGAACAACCAACAACCACAGGGTATCAGGACTGAGAAGCAGTTCAGTGCAGTATCGTAACAAATGGCTAACCCAGAAAATAACTGAGCAAAAATGTTACACAATGCGAGTAAAATTACGGATAAAGTTAACCAGATAGAAGTCGCACTGGTATATGATGGCTATTCGGTCATCGACTACAGTGACATAAATATAGTTGTGACAGACTAGGTGAGTCGATACCGTCAGGAAGAGAAGAATCAAGCAAATAGAGTAAGATCATATAAGAAGGGCATATAAAAGAACAACCGGATTCAGTAGACAAAAGTCCAGTCAAACAGCATTGAATCCTTTGGGGTAAGATATGCCTCTTGAATCTTTGACAAGCGCAGGTGTTCAGAATGTTTTCTCCAGATGAAAACACTTCGAAGGAGCTGATTGTAAACGGAGATCAAACCTCAGTTTACGTCTAATTTACTCGGCCGGCTCATAGAACTAAACTATGGGAATTCATCCAGGATACGGCAAAGTTAAAAACCGTCAGTAGACTAAATACTATGAGTAGTTAACCAACTTACAAAGTGTGAAAACGAACTTTCCAATCCGGGTTGATTTCACAGCAGTGTGTTCATGAACAATTTCAGTCAAACGGGCTAGAGGGCACTGATGCTGAAGCACCCATTCCATTACATGATCCCCACGAACACACCACTACATCAAGTAAATCCTGCAGCCGCTTTCGATACAACAATCAACAATTGTTACTGACTGTGTTCGCTTCATATTGCCTCAGTCAGTTAACCACGTCTCCCCCTATGCCACCGATCGGTTTTTGATAAATGTAGTCGCGATCAAGTGCATGGACGTATCATAATCCAGGATTTTTCGCACAAACACACAAGCGGACACTGTGTTTGTCTGACTGATTCCATTGTCAACCTGGCCTGCAATTTGTGGCTACTAACTTAGAAGTTATGCATGTCTCATCGCGCACGCGCATACAGTCCATGTCTACATCACGTGACAGCGTCCGACCTACTCATGGTAATCAACCACACTGCGTGCGACTAAGTTGCTGCCTACTTCCGTTTTTAGCTACACATTCTCTGACTTTAAAAATGCCGTACATTTCGTTGTCGTCCATTTCATTCCGTTCAACGTTTCCCCTACCGTTACCTATGTTCTATGATGTTTGACTCTGCTAGACACTAATTCACTTCATCCCACCGACATTTACCAATAAATTCAGGTTATGAACGAAATGCACATCTGTTCAGTTCGGTCGAGACCCATGAGAATGACTACAAGCTGCCAGTTTGGTTCAACGAACCGTTCGCGCGTGGATTTATCTTCAGTAATTCATTGTTGTACAGTTGTTTGAGTTCCGTAAGTCGTGTTTGTGTTGTCCATTGGGTTCCAGCCGCAGGCATCACGTTTAGCGAACACAGGTTGAAAACGTACAATTTGAGTGGATAGTCCTCGCATAAAAGCCTACAACTTCCTTGGTAGATAACCTGGCATTACTTACCAGTAGATTTACTGGTTTGCTTTTCCGTTACTTACTCTTATACCACTTAAATAACTCGCATGCAATCGATAAGCCCATGAATAAGCGATTAGGTAAGTCAAATCATCAACCATGGGAGGTAAACTGTACGACAATTAGTCAGATCGTGCCAGCCAAGTGATTAGTGTAACTACATACGGGTTTCTAGTTACCGGATGGATGACTGTCAATAATCCTGACCATTTTTGTCCACGGACGTTTGTTTTCTTATTTCTAATGCCTTGGTTACATTCATATTCCACGAATGGATGCCATCGTTTTGGTTACCATAATTAACTTTCCTCAAGGCAGTTTTACAACCAAACTGCATTGTGAATGGTTACCCATGGTAATCGAAGCGTTGGCTAACCACAAAACACTTCTCATCGAAAAAGCCGTGTTGGTGATACTATATTTTCTCGTTCAATACACCGAATTGCTCATCTTTTTTCGATACCGTCCGTATTTTGTTCCGTCCTGACATACTGGATGACCGCCTTTGTCCTGATTTGGGGGAAAGCAGTGGACAATATTGAAGTCATCGTTTAAATCAGTCCGATACCCAGAGTTACCGATGTGGTCTGTGATTGTGCTGCTTGCTGATTCGGTGCATTCCTAAGTTACCTAGTGTGAATGGTGCCGTTGGATATAGATGGGTAAATGTACTGAAATATTGTATGACGAATATTTCAGTTCAGTTCTTTCAAACATTAACCACACCTAGCCGTGTCACCAAATGTCTCCAAACATCCGGCGGACCGGTCTCACGGACCTCAACTCAGAGGTCCATTACGTCCTACTCGGGTCAGCCTACTAGTTATGGTCCTTATATGCTTGCGTTCTAGGATGGACTGAATAACTTGATTCATCATGCAGGAACTATCTACATAGGGGATCTGGGTGTATGTGTAACACACATTCCAACTATCTGAATATGTTCAAATAGAGCACTCGCTTCTGAGGTTGCTTTCTCACCATGGTTCAAAGAAGCTACACGCAACAAATGCTTATACACCGACTGTCCCCATGTATTCACCACCTACAGCGGTCCCGTTTCTAAGCGGTATAAAATGACGGACCTGAGTGTCGCAGAGTTCACATGATCCCTAAAGGACAGAGAAACGTATGTCACATCCGTCCCAAAAGTATCAAGCGAGCCTTTTTCCCGGCGACACTCCATTCAATATTCGACCAACAGGTGAAATTTAACTTCCCAGGCTAAAAAGGTTACCCCCTCGAGCCAAAGATCCCCCAATTAGGCCAAAATGCGGTATAGTTTTATCCCAGTCCTGTAATCTTTTGAACTAAACAGGTGCTAAACGCATCCTGAACTTCGTTTTATTGTTGCGATTATCCACCAAATCTTGCAACTTGATTGAATCTTCACTCGGACGAAAAACACCGACCCTCTATTCCTAGCCTCAAAGCTTGCTGTTTGCACATAGATCGATCCCACTGTTTTCGTACATGGATATGGCCAATAATAGCATCAGTACAACTATAAAGTTTGAGAGAAAGTGATTCAAAGAGTGACCCTGACAAACTGTACCACTCGTGACGAGCTCATGAGATCCACTACCAAAGGGATCACCCTTGAAGTACGTAGCGTAAATTATTGGCGCTAAAAGTTGCCAGTATTGTCGTTTGAATGAAAACTCTCCTCGAGTCTTATCATTCGTAAACAAACTGGTAACAGTTGTTCTTTTGGCATTGTTTCTGTCGAAGTTGGTCACATTTGTGTCCGGAGTGGATTTCATTTAAACGATCGATTTACCCGTTCCTAAGCGGAATTTTGGGTGTCCCCCTTGTTTAGAAGTCTAGAATAGGCTATCCGGCTAATGACCAGAACAGTCCTTCATCACCTTAAACGTCTCTGTAATATCTCCTCGAATTCTTCTCTTTTTCACCAAGTCTTTGAATTTTCAATGCTTTTATTATTACCTAACGTAAATGAGTGACCACTCCAGACCTAATTTTTGCTGGATCTGACTATCCATCATCCATTTGTTGGTCCCAGAGTCATGCTTTTCGTTGTTGCCACATTTCTAAACGGGCCCTTCGGGCATTTATTTGTTACACTGAGCTTTATAAGACTGGTCTTGAGCACCGTGTATATGCAGTTAAAAAACAACCAGATCAGCCCTCTTGTTCAGGACCCCAAATCAGACCTGATGTGAACGAGCTAAATAACAAACTTGTTTTATAAAAGGTTTCCGGTAATCATTGGAAAGATATATGAAGCGGAGTTCTATTCACTTATGGTCAAGCCCGTACGTGGTAAATGGGGAATAAAGGTCAAAATAAGAGGTGGGGTGGTGGGAATTGTCCGTCAAGATAGGACAGGGATCAGTTTGATTGTCAGCGTACTCGCATTGTTTTGTCACGGACCTTTGGTTACGTCACAATTTGTGCCCACGACAACTTTAGGTTATGGACAAGGTATTTTTTGTATCGTTCAGTGTGGTGGATTCATATGGTTGCTGCCATGGCCGTGCACAAAATGACGCATCGGAACTGGTTCGGAGGATTGGTTGGGACTCCTTAGATGGTGCTGAATAGCTTACCGAGATCGTCCACGTGTGCCGTGCTGACAGTGTATTCCACAATGTAATTTCGAATGGCCTAGTAATCCTTTTTTTCAGGCACGCAGGACGGTGTTTTGTATCGTATTGACCAACTGCTGACCGGTACGACCGATGTAGCTTGTTACACAGGAGCAGTTGAAGTGGTCAGCGCATACTTATGTGATTGGAAAATACTGTCGAGCTTTGCTTCGTTGTTAAATGATTAGATGGACTGAATGAAACATGTTTATTTCGGCATCACTGAGCGTAGCTTGAATTGCATGCAAAATCCGTTGTTTGAAATGGTTCACTGGAGTCATCATTCGAAATTGGACGGGTGACGAATAGTTCTTTCTCAGGAACGGTAAAGACTCCACGTTTCGTTGGTTTTGCTTTAAGGTAGTGGTCACTGAATTGGCCCGGAGACCCGTTCTCTTGGAGTCCCTTGACATTCATGCCCAGTTTTGTTTCAAGTGTTTCCTTTGAATAAGTATTCTTGACCAACAGTTAGACTCAGTAGATGTGGGGCTTAGGAAAAAGCTCATACAGTTACGTTTTGCTCGTTAAGGTATATAAAGTTTTAGTCTGACTCTAACCGAAACCGTGGTGAAGTTAGAGTCACATGACCGAAGCTTTCATCCATCCGAAATATGCACCGTGAGGATAAGATTTATCTCAGTGGCGGTTAGTTAACATTGTACATCCACACTTTGGGCCAGACACCTTTTTTTGCTGCCATCTGTTTGGCTACAGCAATAACGATGATCTTGGGGATATCGCATGATGGTTATTCTATTCGATGTGTGCGCAATGTCACTACGTACTTTGGGCAGCCCAATGCTCTGTATCGGGTCGGCACAGAGGCCTGAGTTTTAGCCAGGATGATTAGGGCGCACCCAGTTGTCCGGACAGACCAAGGCCTACCCGGGGCTTGCCGGTAGAGTATTTTATTGATGAATTTGTTATCAAGGCATGAAGAAATCGATTTTATTCTATGGCGAACTTGAAACCACGATACGGGAAACGTGGCTGGAAAAAGCTGTAATGTGTTGTTCGTATAAACCTTGGCTTGCAGGGTTGAGCTGCAATATTTGCTTTATTTTTCGGTGCATGACAATGGAGCTGTGCAATTACAAACACTGTCCAATCCAAGTGATTCCGACCTTGCACAGATGAATGAATGCTTTTTCTCAGATAATGCTGATGACCTTAGAATGGTAAACTGACTACTTTGTTCATTTATTTGATCTAAATTGACGTAGAAGCCTGCTTTCGATAGTTTTTTTCCTGTTTAAGAATAACATTTTGAGGATTGAAACATGATTTTCCTGAAACGCAAAGCTTCGGCCAGGTGGATGTTGCTTCATCAGAAAATGACTAGCGACAGGTGACGACGGGATCTCATGGGTTCGAATGTTGTCATTGTGCGTTTGATCTAACTCTGATTGCATCGCAAAACGTTGCATCCGCTTTGGAATATGTTGAACCACTCGGTTGCGTAACTGCCGCTCTGTTCGACCCATGTAGGCTGGAGATCGACTATATATTTTGTAATGATAGGACAGAATTGCGTAACTGTGAATTAAAAAGTGATGTTGTAAGCTTGCAAATCAAATACAGAAACGCATTGCTGTCGGGTGGGCTCAAGTAACGCTCGATCTGATCTAACCAGTTCTGGTTACGTCACCAGATTGTGAGCTGAGATGCGGCATCCTGCTTGTTGGGCTTTCATCGATTCTAATTTGGAGCATCTGAAGTGAATTACTGAACAGATTTTATGAAAAAAGAAAACGCTGGGTCTCAAGGTCGAATTACAATCTGCTTCAGGTGTCGCCCAGTCGAACCGCTGCTGAAACGCTTTGGGGAACTCTGTCGATCACTTTGAAAGCGTTCGTTCCCCGAATAGCTTGAATTCACTATTTGAGCAAAGATAGCACTGCCATTTATTTCTCTTGTCCTGACTCATATAGTTAAACAACCTGGTGGTTGATCTACGTGAATTGTGGAACATGAGAAGAAAAGTGTATATGAAAACATAGATTTAGTCAAGGAAGTTTCCCCTCCAGGCTTACCGAAAATACTGCTCGGTTCGTAAAGAATACACCGGAAAGAGACCACGTGATATTTTCTCATAAACGCGTCTTCTGTACATCGCGTCCGCATCGTCGGAGTGCAATCAAATTTACCGATGAAACGAGACATAGCAAGCTCAAAGTCTTGGTTATTTGGATCGGATCAAATGATTTGACCAAAATGTATAAGTACCCTTACTCTTCGATGGTACCCATCCAACTACAGATCTCTTCATGATTATTATGGATATAAGAATAGGCGTATATTACTAATCAAGCACACAAAAAGCTCGTGTTGTTATCTAATTTATACCCCCAAACACGAACCTGGGATAATAAAGCAATAGTCAATTATCGCAACCGCGAGAACAGTTTCTTTGGTAGAGGCCAATCGTTATTCCTTGACGAGGACCGCGGAGCCAATTTGGTCAGAAGATTAGTATTGATATTCCAGAATAAGCTACAGCAGCAATTTATTCTTCTTAAGAACGAAGTACCTGGCGACCTGGTGTCGTGTGTATCACCTGTAAAATAAGTCCGACGACACTCAGTTCCAGTCGAATTCCAGTTTTTACTACTGAAAAATTGTCAGTAGCCAGTATTTGAACAATCGCGATGAGCTAGGTGTAAAATCCGCCCGTGAACGGAGGATCAATGACACCGTTGCTAACTTCTTTGACTGCCACAGACATCGTGCAAGTGAACAAATAAGTGTGCCGAGATTCCCATACAATCGTGGTGGCTAGTCGTGTTTCGTGCATTTATATTCTACTTTAAATCAATTGGTTACGAAGTGCATCGGACACGGCAGCTATCTGATGGGTCACTTGGCAACTTAATACTTCATCCAAAATTATTGGATTTCTTATTACGCCGAATACTATCAGGAAATCTGCTGTTACCATATTTGTCCACTAATCCGTGATTTAACTTGGTATTTCCTCTTCCATTACATGGTTCCACTCCACGGAAAGCATGACTTTCCAGTCAAATAATTAACAAAGTGAGGATGAATGATGTGGAATGAAAGTACTAAATTACGTCATTTCATTTTGCATTGCCAGAAACGTAAAACAGAACTGCAGCATTCTATTGGAAATACCACAGTGTCGTCATATGCGAACCATTCTTCCAAAAAATTGTGTTATTACTGCTGCTGTTATTGATGGTAAACCAATTCTTCCGGGGTATCCTTTGTGAGCAACCGAAGCATTACTCAACTGTCGACCGAGGTTGTTCAGTATGGAGGTGCCGAAGCATTGATGTTTTCCTTTGAATGAAAAAATAATACTTACGCGTACCACTGAAATATCAAACAAATGGAATGATATTATGTATCCTATCCAGTTCATCTCTATCATTCACCGAGTCGCAATTGCTCATTTTCGTATCGATTTCCTTTTATCGATCTAGTTTGTTAGACGGGCTTGTAAGTCACGCTTGTTCATTCACAGTAAGACCCATTAAGTAATCGGTTGTTCTGTATCTCCTAACGGTTGAGTCATAACAGCTAGATTTCGCGGTAAGTCGTTCAGATTCCGGATAGTTACTTTTGCGCTCTGCAAGCTGTTGTGCTTTCGCACTTTTCCCGGTACTCATCTTAGAAATCTCTCGCACGTCTCCCTCAGAAGGCTAATTTATTATGCTAACGTTGCAACTACTTGTCATGCTGAATCAACCAAATAGAAATAGATAACCTATCTGATAACCTTGAAAATAATTGCGAGTTATTCTGAACAGAGTGGTCTTTTCCGTAACTCAGTCTAGTGTCCTGAACGTATATTTTTCGACCTCGTTCAGCTTGCCCGAGTGATGAGTATACTCCGCTCACCATTCAATCACACAAAGTTCAATTATCTGAGTATCTCAGATTGACATATAATACCGATCTCATTTCATCAACTGTGCGCGCGAATAGTATTTGACAATATTCCAAACACGATAGCTCAGGAAATCCTGCGTTAAATCTACATTTGTATCTTCTTGTGTTTCTCGATACGTTATACCAAACTTACTTTGTCTCCTCCCCGCATAGCTTTTCACATAATCGAAGCGGGATTACAGTTTCAGTTCAAACAATTCATATAATCAATCGTATATCTTACAAACGGTTTCTCAATTTATCAACAAGATATTCGACTTATACGGTAATGCCTGTGAAAAACCTAGGGGTTCGAAGCGGAGTTTCGTACGACACACCTGAAGTGAGAACGGCTTAACTTCACGGTAAAGTGGTTTGGTTACCTTGACCCTGTCACGGTTCTGCTTTCATTCCTGTGCCCTAAGAGGAACAATAAGCCGGTCTAAAATCGTCAACCCATCCAGCAACATTAGATCGTCGAAGTCACCTCCAATGTTGACGAGTCACAACCCACATTTCGCACCGTTCCTGTCTTCACCGTGCCCCGTTCACCCGAAAACCACGTTGGCATTAGCAATGCCGTTGAGGCGATTGATACGGGACCACTCCGCACGTCTTGGCCAGTGATACTCGTGCTGTGGTGACGTTTACTGGGTTCAGAAGGCTACCCCTAGAACATCTCACCAGTCCGTGTGTTGCAGTGATTGCATAACCGATGCATGCATAGACATCACTGCTATTGGGGTGCCTGTTGAGATCACGATGCCATTAGAGGGGCTTGCCAAAAGTGGCACATAATGTTTCAACAAATGACTGACGTTCCACTCGGCTCGGCGATTTTAATAAGTTGGCAGCACGAGCACACGATACAAATCTGACCCTGGTGACTCATTGGGGTGGGGGGGGGAGATCACTGGCCCTAGTTTCACCTGATAACTCAAGTCCCTGACAGCCTAAGGGCTACCGTTTGGTATGAATTGCAGTTGTACTTCCTTCCTACTGAATTTAAGGTGAAAGCGAAAACGTACCGCATATATGTGAGTGTATGCAATAATCCATACGCTGACTACAAGAGGCGAACCGGTGAGTTATTTTAGGGGTAGCCTTCTGAACCCAGTAAACGTCACCACAGCACGAGTATCACTGGCCAAGACGTGCGGAGTGGTCCCGTATCAATCGCCTCAACGGCATTGCTAATGCCAACGTGGTTTTCGGGTGAACGGGGCACGGTGAAGACAGGAACGGTGCGAAATGTGGGTTGTGACTCGTCAACATTGGAGGTGACTTTGACGATCTAATGTTGCTGGATGGGTTGACGATTTTAGACCGGCTTATTGTTCCTCTTAGGGCACAGGAATGAAAACAGAACCGTGACAGGATTAAGGTAACCATACCACCCGCCTCGAACCCCTAGGTTTTTCACAGGCATTACCGTATAGATCGAATATCTTGTTGATAAGTTGAGAAACCGTTTGTAAGATATACGATTGATTATATGAATTGTTTGAACTGAAACTGTAATCCCGCTTCGATAGTGTGAAAAGCAATGTGGGGAGGAGAGGAACTAAGTTTGGCAAAACCTGTTGAGAAAGAAAGAAAAATATAAATGTGCTTTTGACACAGTGGTAATTGGAAATGACCGGCTGAGGCATCAGAACACTGGGTAGAGAACGAGACTCTATTCGGAATTTCACAACCGGCTAAATGCATAGGATTTTTGGGCATTTAATTTAAGACAACAAGAAAATACAAGAAAATTGTGATTCATAGTGACATTAGTTGGCAATTTTGTATCCGTGTAGGTACAGTACTATCAATGTCACGAGAGATAGTGTGCGTTGATAATTGTCATGCAGAATTGCCTGAGCTATCGAATTTGGAAAATAAGTCAGCGCAATTCGCGCACATAATTGGTAACATGTGAATATCAGTGCCTAACGTCACTCCGAATTACTTAATAGATTCAACTCCGTATATTCGAATAGTGCGCGGAGTACACTGGTCATTCAGAGAAGATAATTGAGACTATATGTAGATACATTCAGAACACCTAAAAAGGTTGAGGGGACGATCATTCTGTTTAGAATATCTCAGAATGTTTGTAAGATTATCAGATAGGTCATAAATTCCTCAACATAATTACAGTTGCAGGGGTTTCAGACCGGAGGTTGATAACTTAGATGTGGGAAAAAGGCGAATATACAGCAACTTGAAGAACGCGAGATTTATTAACGAGGAATCGGGACGATGTGAAGACAAACCTAGTGCTTGTAATACGTCCCAAAAATAGTCGGTTCAGCATGCCAATAAACTAGCTAAACGACCAATGGATATTGCGTCTGTAGTAAGGGTGATCTAAGGATTAAGTCAGATATTGGAGAATAGTTTTGAAATATGCACCTAACGGATTTAACAGAATAGCTTCGCAATATATGGTTACAGTGAACTAAATAGAATACACAACATTATTCCATTTAGTTGAAATTTCAGGGGCGTATGTGTCTGTTACTTTTTCATTCAAAGGAAAACATGGATGCTGTGGCACTTCTGTGTTAAAATATCACGGTCGGCCATTGTGTGGACTACCTTGGGAGAACTGTTTTACCGTCAAAAGCTGCGAAAAAAACAATTAGGTTGGTTCGAAAAAAAGGTTCACACAGAACTCAAAAATATTGTTTTCCGTATGCTGCTTTAATTCTCGACTACTTTTTTGGCGCGGTACAAACCGAAACGATATGTTTTAATACTCTCATTCCACATCGTTCATCCCTGCTCTGCTATGTAAGGGGTCGAAATTCGTGCATCCAATACAGTAGAACCATGGAATCGGAGAGTAAATACCAAATGAAATTAGATATGAGAAGACGAGGATGACAACAGCAGTGTCTGGCTCAGCAGTTAGCAGAATTGTAACTCATTTAATTATGTATGAGGTATTAATTTGCCATTTGACGCGTCAGTTGGCCTCGGTGTTCAAAGCAGTTCGTAACCAATTGAACCAAGGTAGCAAACAAGTTCATATAAACTACAAACTCCAAAACGGTACTGATAATTCGGTACATTTGTTTCTCTGTTCGGAAGGTGTTCGTAGCAGAATCAAGCAGTGCACAATGGTATCATTGACTATCCGATCGCGTGTATACTCCATCGATTTTTCCCCCGAACCCAAGGCGATTAATTTTCGGCTACTGACAATTGATCCAGTAGTGAAAACGGGAATTCGACTAAAATGGACCGTAATTTCTTAGACCGTGAAAAATCAGAATTCCGGCTAGTTGACTGTTAGTACCACGTTAGGGGGTTTCATTTGTGGATAGTATTACTCGGCGCGTATTGTGCGTTGCTACGGGTAGTGGTTGGAAAGTGACTTTGAATGACCAGTCCATTACTTTGAAGAAAGGTATGAAGAGTTTACCCAATGGACTCGGCCAGGTAGGATGTGTTAGGCTTTACGGGTGGGATCCAAGAGATTCCTTTAATCAGTACTTAAAAACATAAGACGATATGACTCGGTGTGTGGTCAGTGGCACCGTTGCACTCACGAACGTTCTTATCATTTTGTTACTACTGTTTGTAGTTCTGTTCTTGTTCTCTTCATACAATCATTTTCTCGTTATTGCCGACTGAGGTTTTCGCTGTCAGGTGGCAACTATAACCACCGCATGCAGTGCATGTTTAATGGTTGTCTCAACTGAACTGAACTACCGTAATTTTCTGATAAACACAGCACTTACTCCTATCCCACCTGACAATTCCGTTTACCCTTTCCCCAAATTATAGTTCTTCTACAACGAAGACGTGTTTCATTTTCTTCGAGTTCTGATTTCCGGACAAGCAACTGATGAACTGGAAACTTCTTTCGCTGTTGGTGCAGGTAAGTGATGTGTTGACAATAGTGAATTCAGTCATGCGATTAGTACATTCTCTCTCTATCACACACACATTCTCTTGGTAAGGGTTTTCCAACTCTGCCGCAAAAACCAGTCTGATCTTCGGAGATTCCAAGTAGGCTGTGAAAAATACCTCTACGTTCATGACGCGATTCGAGAATCCTAATCCGCTTTTGATGTTCCTTGTGCAGTTCAGTTCACTTCTTTTAACCTTTTATCTCACACTGCTGTACTCTGGTTTGAATTTTGATTGCTGCCTCACCGCATTGTTCAGTCGAATCGAAACATGACGATCAAATTAACAGAAAATAAATTCATAACAGGAAATACCTTTAGCAGGAATAATCGCGTGAATGTAGAGTATATCACTGACCATGACACCTACCTATGTCGCCCAATGTCCTCGACCATGCACCCGGTCGGTGATTGATTGATCTCACTAACTCCAACCCGGAGGCTCAAAATGTCTTACCGGACCGAGTCTATTAGTTATGGTGTTCATAAATTTTCGCCCTTTTGCAAGTGACAGCCATGGGGCTTTCGTTCAAATTGCACGTGATTATTTCATATGCGAGGTCAGAAGAGGATCGGTATTGCTAATTCTGCTAACCCACAAATATTTGCTCAGTAACTCTGAGTGATAAAAAAGGGAACTGCACTACTCCAAGCCATGTACTTGCATGGAGATCGAATTTCGAAAAATGAATGAATAGGATGATAAAGGACAACATAGATTTTCCTTCAAACCTCGTCGGCACATTGAATCCGCGAATTCAGCCAGTTGATCGGCCGTCTCGGGAAAGATCAGATCACCTCTTATCTTCACTTATACCAGAATACAAGTGCATCTGTAGTAAAGTTTAAGCACAACAACTTGATCCTTGATTTCTACATTTTTGATCCATCTTGATAACCAGTTATCAACCTACATTTTCTCGTTAACACCTAAGTTTAGGGTACTTAGCATGAGCAAACATGACGCATTCACATCACCTGGAAAGAAAAAATCAAATTTCGATATCATGGAAATAAAAGTTGGGAATGCATGATGTACAAAAGGTCCAGTTAAAAGGTGGGGAATCGTGTTTGACGCATGAGACTCATGGTTCCATACACATTATGTAGGGGTAAAAAACGGTACTATCCACAAGCATCGAGCGCTCATCTGGATGTGCAGAGAGTGTACGTGTTGGCTCAGAGAACACTCCAAGCAAGTGGTCAGGCAAGAATAAACTGACGGCTAAGCAATATACGGCTCAGGGCAAGAATAAAGGAATACTGCTCCAAGTGTGCAAAACCGAGATTTTCTGCCCGTTGAGCCCCCCATTTACTGCCGTCTTGACGACCGAGGAATCGCGGAAAGGAGAATTACAGACTACCGCAATTAGGCAGAAAATTACGTATCACAGGAAGCCTAATGTGGAATAAACTGTTGCTATAACTGAAACACCGGTTGCCCACAAAGGAAGCCATTAGAACATAAAAAGGCCCTTGAAAGAGAACGAAATGAAACAAGGGAAAGTAGAACTAGGGGCAAGAGACAATGACGACCGTCGAGAACGAATTTTGGTCCTTGAAAAGTTACTGAGGCAAACTGCAGCTAGCCTTTGTAAGCTGTGGAACTCACTTGACACAGTATTTGG
Source organism: Fasciola hepatica (assembly GCA_948099385.1). Classification (NCBI taxonomy): domain Eukaryota; kingdom Metazoa; phylum Platyhelminthes; class Trematoda; order Plagiorchiida; family Fasciolidae; genus Fasciola; species Fasciola hepatica. The sequence goes on along the minus strand of CANUEZ040000116.1, from coordinate 13,586,619 downwards.
ATGAAGCAGAAACGTTGTTATCGGTGGCAGATCTGAAGCTTAATTAGAAGGGGATAGACAACGAGAATGGGCAGTGAGATACAATGTAGTAAGTCTGCTGGAGACTGTTCATATCCCGGGGAATGTCTTTCTGAAGGGATTAACGCGGTCATCAGGGTGGATGAAAGTAGAAAGGAAAAGAAAAGTGCGAACCGCGCCCCACACTTGTGGAATTTGTAAGCCCGCGCCGTAGAAAGGGGCTTCTATGCGTGACAGAAGGAAGATAACGTGGCACAGATGAAACAATCTTGGTTGCGCCTGCTGATCTAGCCTTTAGGAAAGGGCAGACAAATCTAGCAAGTAACACGGTGTTGTTAAAGCCACCTCAAATAAGGGCTAAGCATGCTCATTTGACATTGCCACTAGCCAAGTGTACGAATATGATCACTGCTGGTCAGTTGGATATGAGAGGCACCGGGGGCATGTCAGTGCATACAGCGACACATGACCCCATGTAGGCAAGCGCTCTGCAGGCTACTGAGTCGGCGCATGGAGATAATTTGTTTGAAAGTACCGAGGTTAACCGGACCGTTATGCGAAGTAACAGCCAGTGCCCTCGGGGATCATGTCCGAGAGACCATACTCTTTCCGGATGAGCCAAGATGAAGTCTACAGAAACACAGTAAGCGTGGGGAACAAGGGGCCGGAAGTGAGAGCTCAGGTCAAGATTACAGATGATATAACCGCTGCCGAAACGTGACTGCAACTGGTGAAAATTTTCAGGAAGTCGGATAGCTCCCTGAAAACGTCATCAGCGAGGCTGTAGTCCGCATTCTTCCAACCCATGGACAGGGCGCTTTATGAACCTTTACCAATGACAAGGCCCACATATCCCACAGAACAGTGCAATCATGAGGCATGTGCCCACGAACCAACCAATCCATCACACGTCACTGTTCATATGAGCTACCGACAGACAATCTACTGCCTACGCTTCACGCTCACCCCAGCCAGTCAGACATATGAAGCACCGTGATCCGACTTAACCAATCACATCTGCGCACCACGCTGGACGATTAATAACAACGCCATGTGTCCATGCATTCCCTGCCTCATGCTACATAAGGCATTGATTTTTGGATACACTTGAATACAGTTTCCGCACTTCGTTCCTAGTTACTTTTCCCTTGGGATTGGAAGATCGAGGAATCACTGACCGGGGATAATCCAGAGATTAGCACACCGAAGCAACAAAAATATTAGCGGTTGTTGTCGGGAACGGTATACTGCTCACCGTGTCGATGAGGAATACGGTCGTTCAGGTAGTGGAGTTATCTTAGTCTTAGAAGACTATCACAATAATTACGAATGCAGACGACTCGCCCCATTAAACGTGCAAACCTGGAAGGTAGCAGTCAAAGCGACGGGGTCTGAAATCTCCGTAATGTTGACTGTTGAAGTCAGGGGTTTAGCCTAGAGGAGAAAGATGAGTTCCTCTCATATCTGAGCCGGGTGAGTGGTAAGGACGAAAAATGCTCACAAAAGATGTGAGGGTATGTGTTCACCTACCGTTGGCGGATAGCCAAGTTGCGTCAGCAGTCAACACTAGTGCGGCAGCAAGCCCAAGGCTTGAGACAACGGAATCTCGGGTGACAAGACAGCCGATCGCTGGAATGGGTTGATAAATGAGAGATGAATCCTGTCAGCGTTGTTTAAGCCTCAAGGCGTAGTCGCTCACACCAGTCGCACCAATGCATGATGCTCAACGAGTGGGCGAACGCGAGAGCAACCAATATATTTCTTGTTTTGTGCTAATAAACGGAAATGACTCTGAGGCCGACCCGAGCTCTCGCTAGAGCTAGTGGGACGGAACAAAACAACGGGTGATTTCAACGCACTAGAAATCGAACGGGAACCCAGAAAGACCACACAGAGAGCATTCGGTGAAAGACTGAAACAACTTACAAAACAAAAGACCCTCTTCCAACACTTTGGTAAGGTAACCAGGTGGAGGTTTGAACAGTCAGCGATCACAGATGCCGCTAACGACTTGGAGATTCGGGAGGTGTAGTACCTGGTTGGCAAGAGCGCACACGGTGTTCTGAGGCTGATATTACACCACAAAGAAAAATGTACACCGGCTACATACAGGAGGAATTCATCCGGGATAAGCAAATACAGGCTGAGGATACTAGGACCCTATGTCGAGGGAGGAGTTATGTGGAAAGGCAGTGGTGGCGCAACGAGGAAAAACTGGTGGATATCGCCGATGGGGTATCCCTCTCCGAAATGTTTTAAACGAAGGTCAACCCTCATGCTGGAACTGTCGTATGAAGAAGGCCGTCAAACCAGAAAGAGGTTTTTGGACCTAGTTATACACTCGTGAATGGGCACCGAGAGAGAGAAGGAGTTAAAGTCTGTTATTTGGATTTTCAGAAGGCAATCTTTCCCTTTTTCTGTTTACTCTCCTTCTGCCATATAATAACAATGCAATGTTTTGGGAAGGGCGTCTCAGCGAATTGGAAGTTGTCAACCGTGAAGTGACCGGTGGTGGTGGCAGAGTTTGAACCAAGGACTGAAAGGTTGAAAGCCCCCCGTTATGAGCACTGGTCAACCTGTCTATTAACCATAGGCTGCTGATGGGTGAGCTGGAAGATTTTTAGCTCAGCACCAGGATAGGAAGACGGCTAATCAGCGCACTTACTGGAAGACAATTTCAGGTGGAACAAGCGAGAATTCTTGCTAGTATGGGTAGACTACACACCGGAGTACTAGAGTATTTGGTCCCGGATCCCTTACTATTCGCATTATTCAGTACTGATCTAGCAAACGAACCAGTAATTAACTGCTACAGGTTATATAGAGATGGTTACCACTGATAAGACACAGCGAAACTTGGATAGGCTATACTCATGATCGGTGGCGCGGAACCTCCCTCTCACTGAGAACAAGTGCTACAATTTCATTGATGAAAGGAAGAGAACCACAGCCCAGTCGTTGCATGGGTCCACCAGATAACCAAGTGGAGCTTGCTCAAATAGTGCGGAGTCGGGACTTGGGGTTGTAATCAGGGCAGACTTCAAACCAAGTGGCCGGTTTTAGAGTGCAGCGAGGAAGCCCTCAAGCGCTCTTTATTACCTGAAGCGTGCGCTAAGTCAGAAGAAACCGGAGGTTATGCTGACGCTAAGTAAGGCCTTCGTTAAACCGCGCCTGGAATACTTCATCTAGACCTGGAGGCAGTCCCTGGTGTGAGAGGCAAAATTTTCGACAAACTACAGCAGTGACGCACCAGGTAGTTTGAAGATTGATGAGGACTAGTTTATGAGCGACGGTTAGAAACCTTAAGCCTATTCTCACTGGATAGAATACTATTAATAAGGGGTTTAATTATAGTGTTTCAAGTAGTAACAGTGACAAATATGATAATCAAACCAGAAGGACTAATATTCAGGTTCCTAAGGAATGACTGATTGCGGAAACACCGGCTGCAAACCAGGCGAGATCAGGTGGGAACAGGGATTACAAATCAGTCGTTTGCTGTGACGGTTATAAATGATTGGAATACATTTTCCCCGCGGAGATTGTTGAAGCGATCTCAGTAGATGCTCCTAAACATCGATTAATCGAGGCCTGAGGGGGATTATTTGGTAAGAGAAGCGAAAAGAATGCTCCCTATCACGTTTTGGTTCCACTTTCCATCTACTTCCAACCTTTCTCTCTATCCGCGAGGCGACTGGTCAACCAAGGTTGACGACCAACCGTTTGTTTCTAATGCCAAGCCGAAATGGGGCAATGAGGAGGAGGTCTAACCTGAACTTCCTTGTCCCATTGCTTCTACGCAAAACCACGAACAAGACTCCGGTTTTACCATTGTCGAAGCACCTGAAAATCATAGGAGCTCCATGGTGCCAGAAACTAGACAATCTGACAGACTGCCGTCAAGTCCCGGAAACTGAAAGAAACCGAGCTGAATTTTTCACTTCGTCAAGCGACCGCGTTTCTCGGGCGCTTCTCAGATGCTAGGACTGTGAAATTGCTCTGCAGAATGTTTTGCATGCGGTTGCATGTGTTGGTCAGATAATGATAAACTCACAGCTCTTTGTTCGTGTTTTATTACTGAAATAATTTGATCCGTTGGTACTTTAGCGGCTCCATGGAATCGGGTATTCTTTTGATGGCTGTCTTATCATTGAAGACTCTAACAGTCGGGAAAGACGACAAAACATTTAAGTTTGGAACGAAAGCAGATTGGCGATAGCGACCGCTGTAATTAATGACATAGCACAGCGGAAATACTTTATTGACTTAGGTATAGTGAAAATATCAGCATTCGTCGTAAACTAAGGTTTCACTCAGGTGTTCCATGCCTGTTGCTACCATCTTATCAACGTAACCGGTCTGGTCACAAAGCGCAAGCTTATATTCACTGACTACCCACTGTCACTTTTATTGAGAGATGTCACCTACTTTTTGGGGTCAAATGCTGCTTTATTGAAGCCAAACTAGGCAAACGCAAACATCACTGACATGAATCCGATACACTTTTCAGCTGAAATCATTTAGCTACTAGCATGGTTTTCAGCAGCCTAAATCGAAATCCGAACATCCCTAGGGAGAACCAGAAGCTTTCAACACATCAGCCAAGAGGCACAAATGCAAGCGTATCAATAACCAATTTACCATTCATGATCACTGAAACTAATGACACGTTTCTGAATATCGGGAGCGAAGCGAAAGGCTTGAGAAATGACCAGCCAAAAGCCAAACTACTGGTTCCGTGAAAACTCACGTGAATTGAACCATGGGACAAGTAATTTCATTGATCATCAATTCAGTCCATTTTTACTTGTTTTTCTCTCTACACCTTGCAGGACTACAAGAGGGTTTGCCTGACCAGACTTATCGAATGCCCGGGGTAAACGTGGTCTTGCGCGGTTTCGATGATCCTCCGTTCTGCTTCATGGCCAACGAACAGCGGAGGGTAAGTAAATTTGAATCGGCCATTGTCGAAGGATGAAATACAGAGGATCTCAGCCTTCAAGAAGAATTCAGCTTTGCCGTTTATTAATCTTTTTTTGAATCCAGTTCACTATACAAGAAGGGTACAGTGCTTCATAATGCGAGATCCAGCTGGTCAGAGACCGGTAAATGGATAATTTTACAAGTGGTGGATAGATATGAATCCGTGTCTATGAGGATCGGCGTCCACCGTGTTGACCGACTGAACATTGTCGGCTTAGGCGCAGTCCCTTTTCAAGTCACGATGGTCTTTCCAAACATTTTAACTCCATGTTAATGTCATCCAGATCTGTATATTCATAATTTTATGTGTTGTTGGATAACCGTCTACATTCGTATAGTTTCTTACTCGAAGGACTATAATCAGCATCCATTGTGATCAGTAAACAAATACTTCATCAGTGGCTTTTACTCTCCTTCAAGAAACTGAAACAACGATAAAAAACTGTACTATAAACTTAGTACGAATGAAAGTAAAGTGATGTGGTCGGTTGCTTCGTACTATAATAATAATAATATTTTTATTATTCGAAAACAAAAAATATAAAATAAGTCAGTATGGGCCAAATCCATCATGTTCACTTAGTATTCATCACTTCAGATAGATTCACAGTCATTTGTGAGGTGGCATTCTATGTTGTTCTGTTCCGTGCTTGAGCATATCCATCGTGTGGAAAGAGAAGGATCCTCAAATGAAAAAAGGATCGTTGTGCTCCATTCCACTAGTTCTAGCAAAAAGATTTCGCTTTCGAATCATCTCGTTTTATTGACACAAAGCGGACAGTCTATACAGGATGCCAGGTAGCGACAGTTAGAAACATTGTGCGAAACGCACTGGCCCATAACATTTTCCACCACCAAGTCTCATGGCGGTTCTTTTGATTGCAAACCCGACTGGCTGATTTAGGCCCGTTCGGTTACAACAGCTGCTAACTGCGTGTTTGTTAATTTCATTCTATTTTGTCACAAAGTGATTCAGCCATCGATTCGTTTCATTGGCTCAAGCTTTGCCATCGATTTTGGAGAGTCGAAGGCGGGCTGTGTGGTAATGGAACTGTGCCGTCTATCGTAGATGTGTCAGCCAATACCCTTACAGAAATCTGGAAACCATCACTCTGAGATTTGGAGCATGTAGTCAAAAAAGAGTCAGGTGACCGCAAATTAGTGTCTACCACCCAAAACTGACCATTGATATTGGGGTTCGAGCCACCCTCCTCAAGCATGAGTTTACGGCTTGAGCATTTCACTGGAGAAACACACTTTCTATCTTCCGCGACACATTTTTGACGGCAAATTCATTGCATTGTTTTTCAAATGTATTAAAAATTAGTTTCAAGAAAGTGGTGGGCTAGTATTACAAATCATGACTATGTGAACTGTCGCCACATGCCAACAGTGGACTACCGCTACTATACTGGGATGATACATAATATGAATCAGCATGCAGTATCAAAAATCAACTCCTCATTGAGAACCATGTAAGCATTGAACAGCTATTTCTTCTAACATTCTGGGAATAACCAAGTGCGGTGCACATCCACCGAGACCTCGTTAGGACTTGAACTTTTATGAGGTGAACTATTATGAGTCGATCGTTTAACCACCATGAGCCTATCCGGGCTGACTCTCGATAGTTTATTGAACTTGTACACTATATGATCTAGTACCGTTTCGTCAGTGGCACTGAACGGTAACAACCCTCTGCTCCTTATCCCTGTGACGGATAGCTTCGCTAAAGAGGCCTAAATATAACGAAAACACTCTGTTAAAAACAACTTACAAAGTTTCGTTACTTCTTAAATTCATATTTGGGTGACTTCAAATTATTTTCTCCTCCTCGATTTTGTCTGTCAAGAGTAAAATCTACTGGAAGACGCACTCCGGAACAAAGTTCAAAGTTATGTTTTAACAAAGAAATCAAATGTCACTGCGCGACAAAAGTATTAGACGGCCCTACTTCTTCCGTGCATTTCCGGTTGTATATTCTGTAACAAAAACCATATCTGGTCAGAATGACCGAATGCACGATACTATACGGCATACCGAATTTCAGAACAAAACTGTGTACCATGCGCTAATTGGAGTACAAAATGTAAAAAAGAGGATGACAAACATATAAGATCCCCGATCTCGATGCCTTATCACGTGGGAACTTTCGTAGAAGCTGACGGGCCACTGAGCCTGGCAGCCAGCTGATTAGTTCGGTCTGTGGATTTGGCGACATACAACTCCGTGAGAACCAGAATCAGTTGACTCTTGTGCACTGGAGCACGTGATGCACTCAGGTGACCTTCATTCGCGTTGGTTGCACGTATACGCCTTATAGGACTATACCCAATCTTGTTTGCGCAATGCTACATGGAAATAAACTAACAGATTTTGAGAAAACTGAAATATCTCCGTTCTACCAAATGGGACTCAATTTGTACGAAATCACCGGGAAGAGCTCGAGATCGAGAACCGTCTTATGAAATGAGCATAGTGCGCCCAAAAAGCGAATGGGTTCTCCTAAAATAACTGACAAAGTAGGATGAAGGCAGAAAAATTCGTCTAGCTTCCAGTAACACGTGTTCGATGTCGACGTTGAGAGTGTCGATGGGAGACAGTGTTTTGAAACGAACTTTACAAAGAACGCCCAAAGCTGTGCCATGGGTGAAATACAAAAAAGGAAAAGGATACATTGCTCTCACACCACTGCATTGAGGACAACGTTTTTTCGTAAGCTAAAGCACACGTAGCATCGACAGAGAGGTGAGAAAATGTCTACTATAGTGACGAAAATAATAATTTTGATGAACTGGAAGCTTAGAATTATTACTGCCATGATATCGGAGAAGAAGAATAGATTCAAGTCAAAGAAACAACTATATAAGAGTTCACTGGTAGCTGGAGCAGCCTTCCCAGCCGAAGGCAAAAGTGAGCTAGTTATACTTGAGAGTATACAAGATTCCGTTGCGTACATTTGTCTGTTGGAACAGTTCTCGCTCCCGCTAACGACCAGCAGATCATAAGGTGACTCCAGATTTCAACATGATAATGCTTCTGTTCACAACTCGTACACTACATAATGCTGGTGGTTGTTCTGTGGGATCAAGGTCATGCAATGGCCAGTCTGCAGCTGAGATCTAAATCCGACTGAGAACCCATGGGGCATACTTGCTCGCCAGGTGTACAAAGCTTCCATGATTTACCAACCAAAGAGTGAACTGATAATCACGCTCAAACGAGAATGGATGAACATTGACCAAGAGACAGTTATGGGTTATGTAAGAAGTGTGCCGAGATATATCGAGGTCTTCGAGCAGAATTGTAACGCGACTCCAACTATTGTTCCCAGCCCAGTCACCCGATATTTGGCAGCGGGACGAGCGGTGTGAAAAGACCCTACGCGCTTTTATACATAACATTGTCGACCGACCGATACTAGTCCTATTCTGGCCATGTAAACGGACCATGCTGATCACGGATGAGTCCGAAATGGGGATTGGAGCAGTTTTGGAACAAGACGGATTTGCAATAATCTGCTTCTCAGATCTACAAAATAATACAGGGAGGGGCTATTCCCAGACGCACAAGAAAGCTCTGGTCGTTTTCTGGGCAGTATGTCGGCTGCACAGATACCCATTTGGACTGACGTTTACGATTTTCACCGACTCCCAAGCTCTTTAGTTCCTATATTACCAAGATAAATCCGTCGCCAAATCCAAGACTGCTATGATTCAGCGAAGGAGCATTGCCTTAGTTGCGTACGAGTACAACATCCTGCATCGACCTGGTAAGACAACCCTTTAAGCGGACTTCTTGCCACAATAATCGTCATTCACAGAGGCTGAACGATACTATTTCATTTCACTGGCCGCGCCCGTGTCGAGGGAAGAATTACGGAAGCAAACAAAACCATAACACTCGTTTGTGATTTCGGCGACCAAGAAGGGGTGACAGACCGAGGCAATGCAGAAGTTTCCTCACTTCTTCATACTGCGAGGTGAATTCAGTATCCAACAGGACGGAATCCTTTGTCGAAGTGACTGACTAATCATTCCACCTCCATTGCGCAAGTCGGTTCTGGATGAGATGCACAAAGGCCACTTGGGCGTGGATAAAATGAAGTCACTGGCTCGACAGATGTGTTGGTGGCCGGAATCCGATGCGAACATCTGCATTACGGCAAAGAAGCGTGATGCGTCTTTGCACACAGTCCAGTGGAGGGCAAACAACTGGAATCCATGGCCCGAAAGCTACATTCCATGGCACAGGATCTATGCCGGCTTCTACGTCCCATTTCTAAACCGATACCACGCCCAGTTAATGATCGACTCCTACACTAAATGACTGGAAGTGTTATTGGCAGGTTCACCAACCACCTCGTCCGCCATTCAGGTGCTACGGAAGTGTGTCAGCCGAGTAGGAATCCCGCAGGAGCTGTTCATCGATAACTGATCGCAATTCTGTATGGCAAAGCTAAAAAGCTGGCTTGACGGAATCAGATGTTCAGCATCCACGTACGGCGCCACGCCACCCGGGCTCTAACGGTGCGGCAGATGAATTAATGCGTTCCTTGGCAAGTGTGTTAGCGTCGGCCAACCCGACAACGCTGCCTGATTTAGAGGCGTTCCTCGACAGCTCCCTGATTCGATACCGAAATTGGGTGCATTCGACCACCAAGGCGACCCCAGCTGTTTTGTTCAAGTAGAGAAGACTGCTGGGATCGCTGATTCGATTGTGATTGTATTGATGTCACACACTTCCGTAGCGACGAACCTCGACCAACTCGCGGAATCATCACCAGAGAACTTGGTTAATCTGTGGTCGAGATTATTGACCTGGGTGGTGCGTCAGTGCATCGGCGCCACAGCCAAATTAATTTCATAGTGGCAACCGGCGATGTGAACCATCACATGGCTGAGGCGACCAACGACCCAGACGACAACTGTGTTGATCCTAGTGATCCATCAATCCCACCAATCGAGACTACCGAAGCAGCCAATCCACAGCCACCAGCTCCTATTTGAAGGTCAATGAGAAAGCTGTGCCAAATCGTCGAGGAGCTCTTGATGGAGGAAGGTTGTGATAATTCAGTGGACATCACACGTGATATAACCGGGTACACCTCCGTAGCTGCGTACTCTGAGGAGCTTCAGCCAATCAAGATCGCCGAGCAGAGGTACAGGAGAGGCTCCTTATGATTGGTCAGATTGTAATTTACCAATTTTCTTTGGCTAAACATATGCAAACCAGTTCTGCAGTATAATTAACGTGTTGTTCCGTAGCTTTGGTCTTCTCGCTATTTCGGTTTGCGTAGCTGTGGGTTGGAGTGATATCTATATATCCCATCAGTTTGAGCATTGCAAATAATAACGTATGATTGAGTCTCTAGTAAAATTATGCTGGGAAGCTGAATAGATATCCTTGAACAAGCGATTTGGAGGATATCTAATTAGACCATACATTTCGGGGTGTGATCCCTTTTTAAGAATTTGGTTTTCCTAATTTGACTAGTATTTTTACTTCAACGAGGGATTATCGAATGCCACTGATTTTTCTGGTTTGGAATCAGATGCCTTAGTTTCCCGTCAGAGACGGAAACGGAGTAGTACGATAAAGTATTTGATCGCCAAGTGGTTTATCGTGCAGTAAGAAAGCATTATATACCTTTAAACTGAAATCCTCGGGCCAAGTACAGGCGTGCCAAAGGGTTAAATGCAGAGAAGGCTACGACAGCTCAAGCGGGGCGCGGCAGCCGTCCAACCGGCAAGTGGCTGGCGAATAAGCGAGCGCATAAGCTGGTAATGAAACTGATAGGTGGGTACAATCACCATGTGAATCTGACCCATGTCTAGGGAAAATGCGTGTGTTCACGTGCCTTCCTGTGTACATGGTATTACAGGGCAAGCATCGATGGCCTTAGCGCGAGATGATGTGCGTGTGTGTACATGGACGTGATCATTCGATTCAGGGAACTGGGACGTTTAGGCAAGCGCGTGCAGCTTGTAAGGAAGAGTTGCCCATCAGCTATGAAAAAACCGTTCATCGGTCGAGGTGCCCTCATTTGATCATCGAACTTTGACTCAGCGACTGCAGAGAGCTTGGAGAACTATAGTAACTGTGTCTATACCCTAACTGACAGGTTGATAATTGATGCAAAATGTTCGCACGCGAAACGTGTATTTACTATCCGGCACGACCGAATTGCGATTCAGATCTCCGAAAAGTTTCTGCAATCACCGGTGGTGTGCAAACGTTCACCATGGTGGTTTTCCGATCTTTCTGTCCCCGGAAGTTCGCATCCTGGTATCGTTGCTGGTCACTCCTCCCCCTCCCCGAAATGGCAGCCTTTAAATTGTCATGACCCCGTTCTTGATAATACGTTAATAAATATGTTAATATAATAAGTTCGAAGTCATTATTTGACAGACTATTTACTAATCATTGCTTTTCTGTTTTTCTTCTCACTCCTGTTGCTTAGAAACCACTAATGTTTCGGGAAGTATTTCTACGATGCATGACTTGTTGGCAAATCTTGTGTTTGGGGCTTTATCGCATGGAGAACAGAGGTTTTCGCTACGTTCTGGCCAATCCCCAACCGAAAACCATACTTTATTCGACTGATATGGTAAGTTCCGGAATCGATAATTCGTTAGGTTCGCCGCATCCGGAAGAGTTTCTTCCGAAATACAGGAAGATCTTTTAATGGCCACGTCCAAAGCTGGTCAACCTTCGTATAGACAACGGCCGGCAGTCATATACAGAAGCCCGACACCTTATCAAACTGATTTATTGGGAACTTATGTGGTTCTCCACTTAACGTCTCAGGGATTGGTTCCCGATCATCCCCAATAGTTCATTGGACCCTTGAGACTGTGAGTTGTACACCTTCCACTGCATCCATGCACAGGAATTTTGTGACTAAAGGTCGCTTTCATCAACACACGGATGGAAAACCTCATCACCAGCCAGGAGTGATTTGGCCACTGCTTACGTATCTCTATTTACCAATATGGGTTTCCGGTTGTGTTGGCTTGCATCAAGTGAGACCAGTGAACGAGGTTGAGCCGGCGATGTTGACCAGTCTAATTTCTCACAGTCCTCTGTTGTTGACGTGCTGTCGACTGGATTGACGCCATTCGTAGTACTCCGTTAGATCTTGTCGATATATACTCATGGTCCATAACGATACGTCTGTTAACTGACCAAACTGCGGAGTGCCATACCGGAAAAACAGAACGCTCGGTAACTTCTCGAAGACCAAGCCGGAGTTGCGATCGGGAACAACCTGCTCGAGCCTTTTGTTAGAATGCTTGGCTTTCTATCGTAATTAAAATGGGATGATCTGTGACACAATACCAACGATTCATTCTCTGATGTAAGTCCAGTGTGATTCACTATTCGGTCTCTTTGTCTCTGTGGCTCATCGGTGGTGAAAGCAGAAGAGAGCGGCGTCCCGTTCAATTTATGGCTGGGCACAACGTCAGAAGACTTAGTTAAAAACGGTAGGGGTTTCAATTGTGGTACCGCACGTGAAAGTCAATGAAAGAATAACAACAAATAAAAACCCAAGTTCGCGGTGTCCATCGGGGGGAGATGCTACCGAATCGAAGTACGCTCGAGATGGCAAAGAGGCTGGATAACAAAAACAGAGTGGAGAAAATAAGATTATTAGGCCAAGTCAAACGAGGACCAGAAACTAAGTCTGGGGACTTGGGTCTCGGTGGCCTAGCAACGCAAATCACGGATAGACGAGAACACGAATTTAAAACAGTGATAATTATAACTCATCATGTGAAATAGCTGTCCAGTCAGACACGAGATTAGACAACGAGATCAAGTTCACACAGTCTGTTCCCACTGACGTACGAAACGGGGCCAAGCCACATGCAAACGTCGTCAGGCGGTCATGTGATGTATGGATTTGTGTGATGGTGTGATGGTGTAAAGATCAATTTGCTTACTGGTAAACGTCCCGAGGGGAAAAGTACATGAAAGAAATACAGCGCGATTGGGAAGTAGACATCACAGAATCAACAGTGAGTATCAAACGTGTCACGCTTTTGAAGACCTGAACCCGAGATCTTCAAACCTAAAATCCAGCATGCGTACTACTTAGATACCAAAACTGGTCCTCAGCAAATTGATTTACATCAACGTTATGCGTTATCACGTTCGCCGGCCTATAACTTTCCCAGTTTTCAAATTGAGGAGCGCTTGCTAGGTAAAAGCTTACGAGTTCTGTGTACGTTTATATTAGGAATTCACTCAACTTGGTTACTTGAATAATTCCCATCATTAACGGCTTGGATGAGTACATTTGGAGCATTGTGCCTCATGATCATGAGGGTCTACTACACCGGAAGTCATGACTCTGGTATTTGGTGCACGGGAAAAGAGTAGGCCACAATCAATCAGCGTTGGTACATAACCAAGCGACAGTGGTGTATTATCTACGACCGAAGTTGACCAGTGATGTTCGGTATCATACAGAGTTGGTGTGCTCTGATCTACAACGCTAAACTACCAGCGGTCGTCAGAGAATGAGCCACCATGACACGAGTATGGTTGGTATTGTAATACGGAAAGTGCCTCTTATGAGTATAATGCTAGTGACATGGAACACATCAGTCACTTTTTCATATGAATTCTGATTAGAAATACATGAATTGTGAATAAACAAGACCTTACTAGTATTTACGAGGCAGACGGGAAAAATCAGTCCAGCGAAAGATTTATCGCCTGAAATATACAGCTGCTTTGTAAGCGTATCTCACTTCTGATGAAGGTTTTGGCTAGTTTTGAATGACATATAATCGCCAGTTAAAATAATTGCTCTGTAACTTTATGGATAGATCAATGTGTTTTATTGTTCAGAATAAACTGATCTTATATTATCGGTTATTCCTCTTTCGGAAATAGAATAAAATTAGCTATCGGAATTGTCATTTTTGTGAATAAAACTCGAAACTTGCAGTTTTGTTAACGAGGTTTTGATCGTAGCCTGCTAACCGGGAGAAAAAATACTTTGGAAAATCCAATCGTTTGAATATCGATATCAACCAAATAAACCGCACAAGCAGGTGAAAGATCACGAATCAGCGTAGCAAATAACCAGTTATTTACCTTATACGTCCGTTTCTTAATTCTCGGGTCGTAATTGGACATATGCTGTGCATGTCCCCGGACAGGATTCTTTGGATTACTGTGTTCACTACACCCCCTAGTGGTTGAATATTTCCTAGAGTATGTTCAATATATCTAACATTTGCAACTCCGAACATTCCTAATTCGACTCGTGGAACAGCTTGTCTGTTAACCCATGTCTGATAGTTTCATGTTCAACAACTTTGCTGAGTACCAGAAAGTTTTGGCTCAAAGCCGTCACTATCTCTCCGTAAAAGCTCTCTCGTTTCTGTTTATTTACGGTCCTTTTTAAATAATTTTGTTTGGGGAACGAGGATAGATTGAGAAGGAACCCACTTGGCTCCAGTTGATGATTGGCGTGCGATGCAAAATTTGCTCGTTTTCATAATCCATCAACCCAGTGCGTGCCCAGGCATTGTGAGCTCCCCCAAAAAAACAGATGGCACGTCGTTACTTACCGCCGGGGGGATTGGCTCCAAAATCAGCTCGTGATGTGCGCCAGCACAATGTCTAAAGTTTTATAATTCACCATCACATACTGTCGACCTTGTTATTGCAAATAGTGCCCTATGGATAGGACGGAGATAATCAAAGAAACGTCAGACCGATTTTTGAATCGGACTGACGTTAGACAGCATAGTAATACACGGACTAGTAGTCAAGTGTAGGGCGAACAGGACAACAACACTCGCAAAAATAAAAGAGCGGAAGCAGAACACAGTAAAATAGATAGCTAATAAAAAATATAATGCAGCGACTTTTTTTCCTTTTTCAGTCTACACTTTTTGATGGTTTTTTTCTCATTTTATTTCTCGGACTGACTTCTTTTGATTACAGACAGGCTGCACAGCGTTCACGCTAGTGACTTCTATTCTGAGCCGTTTATTTCAACGTCGCTAACCGATGGCAATCCTTATTCCTTGGGCCCTAACCAGGAGGAACATCCGAAACTAATACCGATACTAGCTTCTTCATACGTACGCGTCAAGTCATGGTCCGACAGCCGCGTTGCTTCTTCCATCTTTGCCCAAAACGAGCAGATAGAGCACGGATAGGTGGGCACAACACAGCGAAGCAATAATGGAGCCAAACGATGGGCTATTGTACTGCTGGGTCGCCTAGGTTGGTGTTAAAAGTTGACTTCCTCCGTGCTCTCAGCTGCTTAGGCCTTGGAAGTTGATCATCCATCCTGGAGTGGGAGGATCAGTGCCCAGTCCACTGAACCCTGTACTCGGCTTAAACACGTCCAGTGATCCTAATATAACCTGAAACTTAATATGCCTAGTGGTCGTCATAGTAGGGGTTTCCACATCACACTGAATTGGTCTACAATCAAAATTTTACAGCTTTCGCCACAGAAGCTAATGAAGATTCATTACTTCGATTTAAACCGCGCACGGAGATTTTGTGACCTTCCATTTCAATGAAAATATCCTATCTGCACGTAGTCAATGTGGAGGATATTCCTAGCAAGAATGATACGGGAAATAAGTCATCTTCATGCTGGATGCGATCATGCAGGCTGATCAAGGATCTATTCGAATTGAAATGCTCTGTTTATTCATAGTAGAGTTCGTTCCAATTTATTGCCAAATACATGCATAAGTGTTTCTCCACATCTGCATCTATCACTCAGTTCCATTGATAAGATACTTTATTTGTTTGCTGTTCACTGGCTGTTGGCCAGGGATAACTCGTGAGACGAAGGAATCTTATTTGATTGCTTAGTATGTGTTTTGTGACATTGGGGGATATATATGGAATGACGCACAAAAGAAGCACACCGGCCACTGACTGACCATGGACGGACCAAAAACCAACATAAGACGGATCACGTATTAGCTAAAATGGAACACGCTTTGGTCGGTGGGTGGTCAGTTGCACAAACGTCTCGTGGTTGACACAGGTCAGCAACCCCAACTGACTGCTGACTGGCCGAAACCGACATGGATGATTCATACGTTTTGACTGTTCTGCAGCTTTGCTACTTCAAGTTTGTTATACCGTGATGACAATTTTGCCAATGAAATGCACAAACAGCAAACCCAGGGGGAGAGCCTTTATCAACGCTGAAACCTGCATATCTCTGAATATTCCATACAACGTTTTAAACCTGCGTGCCGACCCGACAGAACACACAAGGCCCTATCTTACACGTAACGATGTTGACCACACTTCAATTATTGGAACAATTATGCCAGTTTCCTGCCATTACCGTTCTTACTGTAACCGAACTAGTGGTGCCCAAAATGGAAGGTGTGTTTGACCCAACATTGCGAATGTACAATCACAACCAATCAGCACCATGGTCAATCTCTTCCTCACAATGCTCGTTTCTAACGTTTACGATGCGCAGATGGTTCGGCCGTTTATTTAACTTCCTCGCGGTTTTGGCTAGATTTGGACTGGAGCAAATGATGCACAAACAGACAATGCGTGATTGTGTGAAACTTTTGATAATACTGACTTAATGTGCTGTGCTCACCAGTCGGTAAAGTAGGTAATACACAATTGCGAGTACAACTGAAGTGTAGAGTGTAATTACATTATCGTTGATTTGTATTTTCATTGCATAGGTAGTCATAACATACAGTTAGAGTGGAAAGAACAGCATTAGTCAAACATATTTTATCGATCCCGTGCTCCAAAACATGAAGGTTATGAAAAAGTACAATAACGCATGGTAAGTTGTTTTTAAGTTTAGTGATCCTTGGGAAAAAACCACAATTAAGGTTACGCCTGGGATCACATGCAAATTAACTAAGAGCCCAGTATCGACCATCGTTGCCTTAACCCCCACAACATGAGCAAAATAACATCTATCTTGCATGAATTTAAACACCAGTACAACGCTCTCTCAGATTTCACTCCAATATCTCGCTCGCGATACGAACCGATAGTTTGTGTTCAAGACTCGATAGAGATACGATCAGAATGCAGTTGTACACCACGCTTCAGTTGTACTCACAGTTGTGTATTACCTCTTTTACCGACTGGTAAGCACAGCATATTAAGTCAGTATTATCAAAAGTTTCACACAATCACGCATTGTCTGTTTGTGTATCATTTGCTCCAGTCCAAATCTAGCCAAAACCGCGAGGAAGTTAAATAAACGGCCGAACCATCTGCGCATCGTAAACGTTAGAAACGCGCATTGTGAGGAAGAGATTGATCATGGTGCTGATTGGTTGTGATTGTACATTCGCAATGTTGGGTCAAACACACCTTCCATTTTGGGCACCACTGGTTCGGTTACAATGTGAACGAGTGCCACTTGAACATTGTTCATCTTCAGCTGTAATCCAAATGAACATTCCAAAGTGGCCCGTAATTCACTCTTTCGAGTCTAGTATTTCTGGCGTAGGTATTCAAATGGTTGTGCTACCGGCCGAGTTCGGGCTAACCCTAACGTTTTCTCGCTGCATATATCAGAAGATTACCTCCAGCAGTCTTCTTATCAACACCACTTTGGTGACTTTGGTGACTCATTTGACAGCACGATTCTCTGATGCTCTCCATTTCTGAAGGACTTGCTTGACACATTCACTGGCCTTCGTCGAACTTAGTCATTTTTACCATCTGTTTATTCAACGAAGGTTGAATGCACAAGACAACAGTTCAGTCAGTCCTCTTGTCCAACCTGGATAGCTGTGCTATACGACTTGAAGGTACAACGTTTGTCAGCATCGCACCATCGAACTTTTCCAATTACTGCTTGAATCTAGCGGAAACACATTGGTTCAATATTGTTGATGCTTTGCTTGGAGTGTTTTTTTAACTATACAGGGCTTTCCGTCAAATGCATAGCTCATTTGTTTGGGCAGCAATATCAAGGCCAAGCTCACCGTTGAT
Source organism: Fasciola hepatica (assembly GCA_948099385.1). Classification (NCBI taxonomy): domain Eukaryota; kingdom Metazoa; phylum Platyhelminthes; class Trematoda; order Plagiorchiida; family Fasciolidae; genus Fasciola; species Fasciola hepatica. Next base: position 13,568,637 of record CANUEZ040000116.1, on the reverse strand, counting down.
AATCCGTGGTGATTTTGTGCAGTTGTTTCAATCGGAATTTTAAAACTCATCCGCAGTGCAAACACACGGAATCCGAACGTGGATTCCACCGCTGACAGTCTACACCTTCTGAGTACTGTAAGTGCGTCTGAATGCAACTGTGAACTAGATGTTCATCAGAGGGTGTTCTTCAGCTAAAGAATAACCACGTTACCGACTAAAACAATGGCCGATTGGAAACCAACCAGAATAGATCAACGAAATCATGACCTATTTGGACCCCACTTATGCCGGCTGGTTGAATAAGAGAGGGTCCGTACTCAGCCGTTTGCTTCGCAGTAGCTCTGCAGTGTATATTACGTCCATCTACCATTGACGTTGATTATTACCACTATGTCATTTGAACAACCAACAACAAAGTCTTCGACGAGTATGAGTTTCTTGTAGTCAGTTGAGTACTCATACGGCTGTGTGATGATCACTGGCAAGCATGCGCTCGATCACACTCCATCTGGTAAAGAATTTATCTTGAGCTTTTGATTTTTCAAAAACATTTTTGTTATTTTTGTAATTTTTTTCCTTATTTTATTGTTTCTGTAATTTAGGTCACATTGGCCTATACATAATTCATTACTTAATTCGCATCGATGTGAATTTTCCCTTGAAGTAAACATAGAAGGGGTTAGTCGTTTTTACCTATGTCATCGAGACTGTCTGAGAATCCCTTCCACTTTATTCACGGGAATACGTCTGCAGTGACCGAATTGCTCGGAACGGAATCTGAAGACACTCAAACCAGCACCGGAATGTTTTGGTAGTCTAATATACAAAATACGGCGTTTTTAACATGTGCACACAGGAGCAATATGATTGATAAGCACAATTTTGCCAAACGCTGTCACATGACGCGGAGGTGGATCATACACGCGAAATAAACAATATCCAAGGTTGCCTTCAAATTAGTCATACGCGCACGATGTATTTGGCCTTATGGGAAAATGCGTGGACGATGATTGGAGTGTACACTGGATAAAAGAACAGTGATTGACCCAAACAGGATTTCTCACTTTGCATGCGGGTACAACACAAAATCACCAAAGTCGGTTCTATATCGTTATGGTTTCAGAGGTTGCTGACAAACTTCTCATAAAATAATGCATGATCGATATTGTACTAGGTACCTCCAACATCCACTAACAGAATCCATATAACCGGTCTATTAGAGTATTTTTTTCATTTTTATCCGATTTTCAGTTCTACTGCTTCATGCCTATCACGAAAACCGATCAACCAGAATCGTTCCCCTTCGGAACTCCACCAAAACTGATGCTCAGTCCGACAATATGGAAACCGCAAACAACAACCCGCATGGAGCTCAAATGACAAACGTGGGGAGGGGTCATACCACCATTGACATTGTTACCATCGATTCGGTCACGCATTTCCCTCAGCGTCTGTTTCACTGACATATTTGAGTTTCCAAAGTCGATAGCAAAATATGAAGAAAAAAACCAAAGCAGTGAACTCGCGATACCTCCCCTCCCATCCACACTTTGAATTGCTGAAATTTCTCGAAGGATCAATATCGCATATCCAGCGTGCGACAAACACACACACACACACACACACACACGAGCTCACTGAATAGCAGAGACCTTCCAACTGTTCGCGACACCAGCAAAATTATCGGCGCAAATCATTCCCGTTTTGGCATGGTTCGTGTGGCTGTATCTGTGCTTGCATACTTTGTCTTTGGTCTAGACCATCAGATTGTCTGTGTGCGTATCTTATTCACCCCACATTCCTCAGAAAAAATGCTCATTAACCCCGTCAAGCACCTTCGTAGTGTGTACATGTGTCACTTGATCGCCAGATTCTGTACTTATAAACTCAACCATTTTGCCTTTTGCATCATGATGACGAATTGGGTATCCTGGGCTCATTGGATGTGTCATGAAGAGTTACATTTTAAAAGGCTTGATAAAACGTTTGGTCTAATAACGATGACGTACGTTTAGGACAATGAGACGGAGAGAGAATAGGTAAGAAGACATGGAGAAATGACTTACAAACCGGGCGTTCTGTCTACCCTTTCAATTTTCTTTTCTATTCGATCGTGACTTGCTCCTGCACACCATCTAATAATCTCAGTCCCAATTTAGTTGCATGGAAACCGACAATGCTCGACAGCTTGCGATTGAAAAGGACCTAAAAGCCTGGAAAAAGGCGTGTGCACACTGTACACATTGTTGAATAATGAACGCCACCTAATTCAGCCTTTGTCGAATTGAACAAAAACAGTGTGTATATGTGTGTTATCAGCAAAACTACAGGGGCCTCCCCCCCGTAAGGCCGCCGAAATGAGGTTTTGATCAGTAATTGGAAAATCCAGTATGATTGTAATAGCCGTTCTCGATGCCTTACCCCACGACCAAGCATAGCAACGGAAACCGGACAAACCGTTATACATGGCTCGCGCAGATCGCTCTTCGGCAATCATCGTCACTTAGTCACCCACCTCGGTGGATACAATTTGGATAGAGCCTTTTACTGTTTTTGTACACACGAATACAAAGGTTCCGTTTGAGAGTGATCTCTGTGGGTTCTGGTTCCATAAACGAATCAGAATCCGTTGCTGGCTGAGCAGAGCAGTGATTCATTCAACGCAGTTCGGTTTGTTCGTTAGAACCACCTTGTTTCCTGTTAGGATTCATGCGGTTCTATCAAACGGAATGAGCTGGAAGGCAAGAAATGCGAGATTTTTGTCCCACGTGACGCGGACGGGCTGTCAAATAAAACTACATTGCAACACTCAACTGTTTTTATCGAGCATGGAAGCGACTTATCAGCGAAATCTCCTCCGTCAAATGAAAGGTGAAGACTTGATTCGGTGAACAGATAAAAAGTGCATTGTGAGATCAGTGGTGTGATCAATACACGAACGGCAAACTAAAGCAGAGGTGACTCGAAAACAAGCCGTGGGCTGGTGTGCACCAAAAAACTGGGTGTTTCACAGTAAACGCGAACTGGAACCACATGATATTGGAGCTCATAAAACACGCAACACAAAAGCTACTACAACCAAAACCAGAGTATCAGAGCATATAGAAGAGAAAAAATGAGTGCATGATGACGTCTAGTAAATGTTCCGTTCCTCTGAACGACTGAGGCCACTGCAGGAGCGATGGGCTCACTAGGAATTCGTAGTGTTTAACTGATGTAGCACGCATTTCTGTTGACAGTCTTTCACAAGACTAAGAGAATTAGTGGGACAACCCTCTCCCCATATTAGGGGGTTATCTGCAAAATGGACGTCAGCTTTTGGTGGGCAGCGGAATTACACTACCGTCCCATTAGACAGTGAATAATAATCGATAGGCCAGTTTTACCTGAAATCGAACGCAATAAAAGGGTTAGAAAAGGCTATATGAAAATTAAAACAGGTCTTAGTTATCATCATAGCGAAGCGAACGAACAGATTGGTTAGAAAAGCTTGCACAACTTCTTTCGAGACAGGTCCAAAACTAGACATGGCCTGCTACCAGTGAGTGAGAAGATTCACACAAATGGAAAAGTAGTTTAAACCGGTAAGCTGCTGCAGGAGCTGTAACAATTCCGCATGTACGTGATGAAAAAACGTCTAATTCAGAACACGTGTCTACCATAGGTTTAGTGGGACAGTGGATTTTGACGCACTGATATTGAAAGCAAGCTCGGATTGGCAGATGAACACCAGGTTCGACGCACGGCCAAACGTGCCACGCAGTTATCGTTTTCACTGAGTTTTATCACTAGTGTCCGACAGTGTGTGGAGGCTGCTAAAATCCTGTCGAATGAACGAACTTTTGAGACATCACAGACGGTATTTTCCTCCAAGCTGTAAGTGTTTCTGACACTAAATTTAGGGAAGTTAAGTTTATGAAGCTGTTCGACTTCGTGGTCCGTTGCTTTGGCTGTTGTAATTGCTTCTGGATTATTGCAAGTTGATTGTTGGTCGTTGATATTTTGAAAGCTTGAGAGTGTGTCTACTACGGGACTGTGCCCTTGTGAGTAAAGTGTGGAACAGTCTGAAAGGTGAATATCACGTGAGGATTGTTGCTCAGGGGCATAATTTAGTGAATACTGTGTGTTCCTTGGGAACGGTTGCAGCCCTGGAGCTTCGAATTTCTAATGCTACCACTGGAAATAATGGCAGTAGTTAGATTTTGACTTTGCGTGGTTTTGTTCACTTCAGAAATAGGTGAACTACACTACAATTTACAAATTTTACATTCGAAGGTGCCTCGCTTTAACCAAAAGTGGTCCGATATAGTTGCTTACGCATATTGGGTGGATTGTTGGTGGTATATAAACCAAAATGAACTCGTTCTTTGTGAACACAAGGGCCACGTTGGTCAATTTAGTATGGCCTCGCATAAGAAAACCCGAGTCGAACAGCAACTTATGTAGTGTCTGATCAGTGGTATGTCATCCATTGGGACAGTGCTTATCGCTAACCCCTTTGTAGTTTATTCTTATATATTCACTTTGGTCTCCTGGATGTGGAGGACTTCAGCCTTGTGATATGAAAACGATGTGAGCTATCGGACCTTTATTGCCTGTTAAAAATGCCGGATTTCAAAGCCGATGTCTAGCCAATTTCTATCATATGGGCTATCCCTGTAAACCGCAAACTAAAAGAAACTAAGAGAAGATTGCTTTCGACTATTATGAACAGTCAACGAGTTTCAGCATCACCACTTCGATTGCTCTGTGTCTGGTGCTTCTGCCACCAATGCAAAACAAGCTGAAGGGTTGGGATATGATATGAGTGCTATGTTGACTACAGCTTCCTCAACTGAGGCAATTTCGGCTTGTAGCGTATCAGTAAACGTGAATTTTTGCTTCCTCAGAGAGCAAATAAACAGGGTTAAATACCTAGAGATCTTCGTGAACTCCAATCGCTGCACAGAGGATTCGTAAAAAAGCTCGAGGTGATCCACTTTGACTGAGACCAACGTTGTCTCGCCGGAAACTGGAGGTGTCCATACTGATTTAGTAGTCTACTGGTAAACCTCTTTTGGAATAAAGTACCGGGCGTGACCAATCTTGGACAAAAGAGATATCGTTTCTTTCAGGAACGATCGGCGATTTGCAGCACGAATAGCTGAAGCTCGGAGGAACAAGATGGACAAACAGAGACTCTGCCATCTCGAAATTTTCTCTCTGGATAGAAGGAGACACTGAGGAGATCTTACAAATAAGTTGAGGATAATGAAAGTTTTTTATGGCCTAAAGCCGGGGTGTCTATTTCAGGAAACTTCACACTCTAGTACAAAGAGAAACAGAAAGAAACTCACATTTACAGCTCCCCCTTCTCATATATCACCGATGAAAGTGTCCAATAATGCGAAAATAGCGATATTGGTGGACACGGCGATTGCGTGCTAATATGAACGAGCAGCCACGTGCAGAAATATGGATGTGGTCATTGACCTTGTGAGCTACTGCACGTGCGCTAATTTTCACTCCTCAGCTGTTGGGAAACAGTAGCAATCGTGCCCACGTATTTCTGATCCCGGCGCTGCAAAAACTGCGCGGAATGGAAGGCAGTATACCTATTACGGATAACTGCAAGGAAATGACGTGCATATTATTTATTTTTGAACCATTATCATTTTCAGTTCCAACGATGAGGAAACTTCTAAAACATTTATACGCAGAGTTCTGCCCAGAATTTTGGGTAACAGTTCGTCAACTGACAGTTATACTAGAGCCTATGATTACAGTCGCTTTCAAGCGAAATTTCTTCATCGACCTCATCCTTTGTAAGTCACTAATCTTCCTAGAACTGCCTTAGATGCAATACAGAAGAGAAACATGTTTTACGGAACAGAAGTCGTGAGCACATCTGTGCGATATTGATCACACAATACGACCAAAAATCACAAACAAGTCAGCTTTTACGCAAGTTTACCAATCCACTTATTAGATTTATTGTTCGCCAGTTTACAAACAGGAAGAAGAAAATGCAGAACAACAGGCCTACGGAACAGACCATGACAAAACAATTTGGATGTAGTTTAAAAAAAATCAACTTTTGTAAAAATGAGTAAAACGCCTGTCACTGTTTTTCGCATTGGAAAAGAAGGTGGATTTTTGAATCGGTGACATAGATCAGACGAGAACGGACTAGACGAACAAGGTGAAAACTCCTCTTTTACACAAGACTGATATATCTGTGTATTTTTCTATTAGGGCGCCAATTCAGCTCTTGGTAGTAGACGGGATCAGTGACTGGTATACCTGTCAGATGTGTGAGCAGACGGAGGGTCATTCCGAAGAAATAGGCTATGGTCGAATTCGATTGGTTACAGCTGAATTTTCCGATTGGTTCAGGGGTAAAAATGCGCTGTGCCACCGAACACGAACGTTGTGTATCTCATTCACGTTGATTAGTTCCCGAAAAAAAGGACAAAATGAAGGTTCCACGTCTGACATTGATGCCAAATTTTCCCATTTCTAGCAATAGCTAAAAAGCGGTCAAAATTAGGGTAACGATCCATAATGCGGTGGCCGGGATGGAGCGCATTATTTCATACACCCGTAATCACGTCTTGAAGTCTGGAAGAATTATACGGGCACAAGGCTTTGCGTCCGAATGCCCCGATTTTCGAAGAATCTAGTTCGTCTGTCAGGGTCATCGAGGTGGAACAAGAGTACCAGCAAACGAGACGGGAAAGGCAGAAACAAAAAGGCATGACATGAGGCATTGCCAAACTATAGGTAGCTCTTTGAGAAGAATGAGGGTGTGGTAGTTATAGGCATATAGCTGGAATAGGAAGGAAAATAAGGACAGCTAATCAACATTTTGCCGGATTTTTTTCGAAAGAGGAAATACGTTGGGAAACCGAGGTATAGCTGTAACATCTTCTTGAAAATTGTTCCCTTCTGTGAAAGAACAACATCCACTGGGAGGGCACTCCGAAAAGTAATCACTCCGTAGCAAAACATCTATTCCTCTGAGAAGTGCGAGGTCCCAGCTTGCAAATTTTTCTGTTTTGATCTCGAGTGGAAGAGACTGAGCCGAGAGAGAAGCAATAATCCTTTTGTACTGATTAGGATAGGTGTAACCTCTAAACAGATCACCCCAGATGCTTTTTAAGTCAAGAAGAGAAAGAGAGAGAGAGAGAGAGACTGAGTAGTGAGTAGCAGAACACGAAGAATTCAATGAAGTAATGAGGAAAAAGCCACTTTCATATATCACTTGCACACTGAACAATTTCTCTATTGATCGCCTTCTCGGTCCCACATCGAGTGGAGAATACCCTTCTGGCCAAAGAGTTCTCATAGCACCAAACCTTAGAGCAAGTGACAATTGGTTCACAAGTACTACAAAGGACTGACGAACGCGTTTATTATGGAAAAGACGAAGGCAGACAAATGACTGTTCAATTAGTGAGCCAGGTGAAGTGAGTTACGCTGTTTTCTGCCTTTATACGCGCTGTCTACTTTCGCGGGTATTTTATTCTTTTGCAGTAGACAGTTTTCGTAGTTAGGCTGAACGACTCATTTTCTTCGAATACTTAGTTTCCTGCTTTTTTATCGTCGTTTTTGGACTTCATCCTCAGACTGCACAAAAATAGTTAAAAGCATGTTTCTAGCCTGTTTTACTATCTCAGAAGTTATGTTTTAGGTGTCCACTGACCCCGATGACATGGCTTACATATCACACAAAAGATTTTCCACTTCAACTCTACGGGACCACTTTTGTTCAGCTATTTACGTCCGTAGCTGTCGTACTATTAGTGGAAAACATTGCAAGCGTAGAGCTGACTCATCATCGATAGACAGCCAAGTCACGTTAGCAGTCAGCACATCAGTGCATGACCAAAATCGAAGTCTAGGTTTGAGCCCAGGGAATCACGAACGATGGGACATCTGATCTACAAGACGAGTAAGTGTTCTTGTCAAGTGGTGACTGGCCGCATCATCATCATTCAATGAAATAACCGGGTCGTTACCCGATGCCAGTTTGAGCCAATTAGTTCGCGGGGCGATGTTTGGTGACAGCTACGCTTCCATCCTGTAAACTGTCTGTTTTCTGGTAACGACAATTTGAAGGCAGTAAAATCTTCTCACTAGAGCTAGTGGGACGGAAGAGAACATTTCATTCATTGAATAGACAATCATCCGAGCAAGTGCTGTGACAGTGCCCGTCTTCACCGCAAAATGTCACCAACGTACTAGTCTCTAGTACCATGGTTCATTGTGATTATCGACAGCGTTCTCCGTTTTTATTTTCAAATTAACCAATAACAAAATATCTTGTAGTGACCTCAATCGTCCCAGGAACATACAATTTTGGACAACAATTTCCTATTAATTTTCCCCTTGAACTGCCCTGCAGCTCGAATTCGGTTTTGTTGTCTCTCCGGTTGTATGCGTTTTAATGAACTCTAAAAGTAAGGAGCTCCCGTTAAATTCACTTTGGCACACTTTCGATTTCTCACTGGCAGTACGTACCCGGTTCGTTTCCAGTTCACCACCACGTTGCTTTGTGTGATAAACGATAGTTACTCATCATTACTTTATTGTACTCTTTGCGTTAAGCCACACACGCACAGTGTGTTCAGTAGTACTGTAAACGCTCTGCAGAGGTCTTAATTGGTAACTCACTACTTTGATGTTTCTTAGTAGGCAAAATATTGTCAATACCGCCAAGCGAAATGCGTCCCATAAGTACCCCTCAAAAATTGCACACAGCACGCATGTTGCAAACATGTCATGTTGGGTTCATAAGAGCTTGGGCAACCGAGAGAAAAACGTGCGCAACTCCGCTCGGTATCGAAATTCACTCCATCTGTTGTCGAAATCCTGAAGGTCAAAAGGACCATGGAGCAGAGAGGTGCCATGGTTGGGGGCTGTTTGACTGAGTAAGCACGTCTATTTCCGTGTGCTTGTGTGTACAATCTGCAAACAACAGCGAAACCTGGTGTGGTTGATTATCGATCTCAGCTGTTCAGTCGGTCATAAATCCGCGTGAGAGATATACTAGTTGTCTGTCACCCCGTCCCCGTATTGGCCACATTTTCTAACCCGAAAATGAAATGTACCGGGGTAGTTGATGGAAGTCGATTAACGTGGTTTGGTAAGTGAAATCCTACCGCTATCGTCAATAACACCTTTGTAAGTCACTGAGAGGAAATGGCACTCGGTAACTTCACCGTCGTCTGTCACCAATTACTTCTGTTGTAGATCTTGGTCCCATGGTGTCCCAGGTGATCACCTACCAAAGTGAAGTCAAACGTTACTTTGCTCTGGGATCAGAGAGAAATAGCATAGTGACTGCAAGAGACCCCACAGACCAGTGGATCGGAATTCCCTATCCGAGTATCGCAGGTATATTGACGGAAAGATTCATACGAATGCCACCTACCTTCCGTGGAATGAAACGCAGACATTTAACAAGAATCTCTCCGGAACGATGTGCACGGAATTCAAGGCCGACGACTGGAACTGTGAGTGATGAATCTATCCACGTTTTGTAGCACGAGCCATGAAGGAGTATTTTTGTTAGAATTGGTGGTGCTCGGATGCTACGAGCACCAATTTAACTGTCATATTGTAAAATTGATAAGTAATATTGTTAAGTGATTCTGAATACTGCAGACTCAACATCCCCCATTTATTGCGTCACCTCTTAAGATGATTTTGAAATCCTTTATTCATTTCAGTGTGCTTCAACGGTGTTTACTATAAAAACAAGACGGTCGCCTTGTGGACGGAAGAAGCTGGTCTGCAATTCCCGTAGTCCGGTTACATTGATCTCGTTATTGTACATTTGTATCACTGCCTGACTGTATACGACATCCATCTATATATTTTTGTCCTCTCTGTTCCATTACTATCCGGTTTGTTTTACGGATTTTGTCGTTGTATGTTGACTTGCTACCAGGAACAACACAGGACAAGTGATTGTCCCGATTTTGTCACTGACCGTTTGTCTCATTTTATTCCCATGTTACTTACTGTCTTACATCTTATTTTAAATTCTTTGGGTACATTTTTATGAAAAATTCACAATAAATGTGCACCCGATATCGCTGACATTTATCTTATAATTTTAGTTTCACGATGTTTTTGTTAAGTTTCCTTTATAATCCATGAATATTTCATTCGTTTGTGAACTGTCCAATCAGGATTTTCCCCCGATCAAAGAAGCCTGGTCGCTCTTCTTCGCACTTTGATTATCATTCAATTATTGCTTTAATTTCATGATTTCAACCCTAATGGCTTTTTGCGCAAATTTAGCAATAAATTGCGATAAATAGTATGGAATTGTATTTGGATGATAAGAGAAAATTTCCCCAGAAGTGCATGACCGGTTCTGCCATTGTTCCCGCTCATTTGGTATGCGTACCCGGTACTCTTCTGCCAAATCATTCATATACTTGAGCATTTTTACTTTGGTCTATTATTTTAATATCTTTTGAATCTTAGGGAACACGCATGAGTGAACAGTCTATTATTCGAATCACAACGTGATTCTTCCTAATACTTTGGTTCCTATATTTAGCTGTACATTCTATATGCATCAGTGTGCGGACCAACGGTTGAAAGCTACACATTTTAAAGAACAGGCTTCGTTTATTCAAAACACTGGAAGTCTATTTAGGTGTATTAGCATGCTTCGTGTATGGAGCAGATAAAATATCAAGTTGAAGGTATCCAAATATCAACTTTCATGGTTCCATGAATTCGAGTGTGTACCATCATCGAATCCGACTTGACAACAGAATCCACAATCAAGAGTCTAAGATGCAGCCGACGTCCAACACAAGAGATGTAGGGTCTACCGAAAATACAATGTACCAAACAAGCTTGTGAATACCGTACGTGGATCGGGCTGTGCAAGTAATTTTGAAACATTTCGAATGGAATTGAGTTAGTCCATCGACTTTTCGGTCTCCACGGGTAAACGTTTTCAAGACTGATTTTACAAGTGAATGAAACTGGAAAGACGGCTTCCAAATTTATTTCCCATCCCCCCATGAGAAGTTCGGCCGACCGTGCTCACCAAAGTGCTGTTGATGTAAATCCTGACTATGTTCTCTCTCTCTCTCCCTACTCTGATTATCTTCAGAGTTTCATCAAACCTGCTATCACCGGCGCATGCCCATCTTCGTCCTCGATATCCACTCAAATTAGCCACGTTCAACGTGCAAACCGTGATGCGCACATGACCACGAGTGGGTTTAGCTCACACGCTTGTATCTATTGTCAACGATGTTCGTTGCACTCAAGAGACTCATATTTACGGCTCCGAACCCGTCATTCGATTGATGTCCCCATCGCATTCGTCTGCGTAATTTCACCTACGCCTTCCCGGAAACACTGAGGTTGCGGTCTCTTGTGTTGCTGACTTTAACATTGCGCTCAGTGAAAAAGCTGAGCTGGCAGTGCTAGACTTGATCCCAGTCAACCGTGGCTTAGACGTGGAGAGATTCAAGTGCTTGTACAAAGTAAAGGAGTCGCCTTTCTAACAGAGGTAATCGGTTTGTGGTTCCATCGTATGCTCCCACAGATATCTTCCATACCCTTAGGTGAACTGTCTGCTAAGTTTTGTGAACTACACGTGGGCGCATTTTAAATGTTTACCCACAAAACCGTTGAATATAGCACTCACCCTATACATAGTGATCTATCCAAAAGTACCTCTCGCTTCTTCGCTTTCCTCCCATCGATCCATACCCTCGCGTAATAGGAAGATTTCAGCCCATGACCCCTTTCATAAATCCAGCCGGGCAGATGTAGTGATTTCAGCAGGCGGTTCGAATGATGAATTAGGTCCACTTTCATCGAATGAGGTGCGTTTGTGGGAAAACATTTTGGGCTAGACTCCTGTCGCTCGGAAAAAAGGAACGGCTTTTTGGTCTTGTCCCGAACATCTCCTGTTTCTCGCCAGTACCAACTTCAGACATTCTAATTGCCGGTGCGCTAGGTTGCGTTCGTCATTTTCGAGTAAACAGTGGACACAGATCAAACTGATTGCCATGAGTCAAAAATGGTGGGGTTGCATACAGAGACAGTAGTTCCCACTGGAACCCCCCGTTTGATTCTGATCACGCATTTGATTGCACTAAGCTGTTTATGTGCCTCGGTGGGTGCTTCAAACGCGTAATGCAGAGACTGTTAGAAAGCGATAAGCTTTCCGATCCATCAGTCTTATCCGTCTTTTAAAATGCATAAGCTGAAAAGCTACATGTAGCCCAGCCTGATGAAATCAATGGGCACTTGTCGCTTGATAACAAAGTGTTGCATTTTGCTGTTTTGGTAAGTTGCGGCCTGTCTCGTCGTATCGTAAGACCCTGGATTTATGCTGAATCAGTGACCCTTTTTAAAGCAAGTCAGGTGATCCCTGCAGAAAGCGAGTATGACGAAGCACGACTCGTAATGAGACGTGCACATTACGCGAGCTTTCCTAGGGACCGCTGAATTCAGTGGTCATAATATGCATCACAGATGGAACGTGCAGCTGCCGTGGGATATTTCGACAGTCTATTGTGTCCTATTAGAGTCATCAATAGAATGCTCCCAGACGTGAGGAACTCAGTTTTTAAAGTTGACAGTTTACCAGTTTACACTCAATAGCGGTATCTCCATGCAGGGCGGAATCCTTTCAGACCAGGTGGTTTCATCCCGTCTTCTGGCAATTTCAGCACATGTGCAGTGATATGTGTCGACGGATCAACCCACTTAGGTGGAGATCCAAGAGATGCCGAGGGACACGGCTGAGGATAGAAATCAGTGACTCCAGCTGCTGTTCGGTCTGTATGTTAAACTTTCTTGTCCCTTGGACACCAAAATTGCATTAAGCCGAACGAAAGGACAAAGTTAACATCAAAAGGTGCATGATAAAAAAGAGACAAACAAAGCGTAGTACTTATTGTAGTTTCCTTCCAATGTGTTCCAATCCAGTTTCCTATATCTGTAATTGTTGCCCTCTGCCCCTTGTACCCAAGAGGTCAAGATTCAAGCAAACAGTGGGTAATTTGAGCAGAGTATTGTTTAGTGACTTCTAATCGCTGAGTCTGGCGTTTAGGTCATAAATGTTTCATCATCAATCGAGAAGACATCTTCAGTGCGGAGGTGGCAATCCTCATGCTCCACCGTTTATATATGTGGGTCACCACTTTGTTCGACCTTCATCCCTGGGATGAACTTGGCCTAAGCAAGCTACCAGTTCTTGGAATGCTTCCTGATATACCCACATACTCTTTATATATATATATATATATATATATATATATATATATATATATATATGAATTTTGTACATTTTTGCACTTTTTGTGTTTTTTTGTTTCATTCTCACTTCTATTTATCGCTTGTATTTATGGTCCATTGAGTCTTCCCGGGATGACGAGTTCCCGCCAGGAATTGGGTTCCGCGGCTATGGGTAGTTAGCATTTGGATTCAATTTATTCGTTTTTCATTTGTTAAGTTAGTTGAGCCTCTTGCTCATCAAGAGATTGTAAAAGCGATCAAATTCGATGTGTTTCTTGAATGAATTTGTTGAAGAGTGCCAAGTTTCCAAAACCTTCCGTGCATATTTCGTGGTTGCTTGATCCAGAATTTAAACCTCCTCCAGGTTGAACGTACGCCATTCTTGGTCATCATGGACAGATTTAGTGACACTGGACAACGTCTTTTAGTAGCCTATTTGTGTTCGTGTATTCTCGGTGTAACCCTCCTTCCAGTTTGACCAACGTAACGTTTGTCGCAGTCCTTGCACTTCATCTTACGTATCGCATTTTTTTCTTTCTTCGGTTCTCAGTTGCTCTTTCGGCCTTGATATAATTTTGCTCAGGGTTTTGGTTGGTTTATGAGCAACCGTGATGCCTTGTGGTTGGGGGAGTCTTGCGATCATTTCGGACACGTTTTTGATGTGTGGTAGTGCTATCCTTCGGTTAGATTGCGTCCCCTTATTTGGTTCATTTCTGGTTCCGTGTATGGTTCTTCGAAAAGAGTTTCTTGGATATCCATTTCGTCGAAGCATATTTAAAAGATATTTCTCTTCCTGTTCTATGAGTTCTATGGTGCTGCAGTGAGTTTTGGCTCTACTGAACAGAGTTCAAATGCATGATATCTTGTGGCTGTTTAGGTGAATACTATTTGGGCTCAGTATTTGGTCCGTGTGTGTTGGCTTCCGATACACGGAGGTCTGTAGTGTGCCACTGTCTTTCTTTCTGACCAATACGTCCAGACTTGGTAGTTCTTCATTCTTCTGCATCCCCATTGGTAATTTGATATCGTTGAAGATGTTGTTGATTTTTGAATGCGCTCCTTTCAGTATCTCAGTATTTGATATTAACGAAAGCATTGTCCCCGTATGTGACCTAAACAATCGGTTGAATCTTCGGGAATGCATTTTTCTCGAGGGCTTGCACTGCAGCTTCTGCAATAAATCCGGATATCGGTGATCCCATCGGAGTGCCTTTTATCTGCTCGTAGATAGCGCCATCGATTTCGAAGTACGTGTAATAGCATGGGCCCATCAGTTCACAGACTACTTTTTTTTCAAACCGTTGGCCTGGATGGTGTTCCAGGAGAACATGATTCATTATGCTTTTCGCTAAGTCCCAAACAATTGAGGTGAAGAGCACCATGGCATGTAAACGAGGCCAGGACTTCATCGTCCTCCATGCTGAAGATTTTCAGTTTGTTCAGAAATTGCTTGGTCTTTGTTATAGAGCAGTTCGATCCACATATCAAAGGTTTGAGGCGTCTTAAAAATTTCTTGCCCAAATTTTACTTTGGGTTCCAGGTAAGGAAACAACCGGCCTAAGTGGAACGCCCTCCTTATAAACCCTCGGTAATCCATAGCATAATGCAGCATCCGTTGCAAGTTCTGTACCTCTCCCGGGGTCGTATTGATTTTCTTTTCCTGTTTGGCCGTAAATTAAATACTTTCAAACGGAACAGAACTATATCTGTTAGATGAAATCATTAGAAACATGTATTAAGGTGAAATTTTGAACAGCCTTTTCTGTTTCATCAATATGGGCAGCTGCAGCGAAGCAGGTGTACGGTTTACGCAAATTACCGAAGCTTCCAAAGCTAAAAAGATCCCAGAAAATCGATTTCCGGATGGCGCACCTGAAAAAATCGCCGTACGAGGATCATCAGCTGATGGATAGTCCCTGATTCTAACTCATCAGGAGCTCAGATTTAACACCAATGAAGAAGACCGTCGGTTCGATTCCGATTTCCGATGTTGGACTTTTGGATAAAAAAATCTAAGTATATTTTCCATTATCAAAGACCAAACTCCTTGTTCCAATAATATTGCCCGATCAATCGAGGCCAGGCCTATACTGTTTGTCCATCCGAGAAGTGACCGACGAGGATACTCCAGTGAATAAAACTGGAACATTTGATGAGTATGCATGCAATAATGATTTAACTATCAATAGATTTTAGCTAGTATATGTCACTAGGATTATTAGTATATTTCTTCCGTTTCTTATGCATTCCCACAGTTCGTACTTGAGTTTTACGATGAACATTATATATATATATATATATATATATATATATATATCTTTACCATGAATTTTCTACGTTTATATTCCGGATAATGTTGTCCCAGGAATGTGCATTTTCATTGTGAGAAGTTTTATCGCACGTTTCACCCGCGCATGCAAACTGCACGCCGAAGGCTCAAACTCCCGACCACAGCCTCGCTACTACACCGCTTAGCCAGCAGACACTAATTGGAGGAGACAGGTTTATGTTCTCAGCTATCAGTCAGAAGAGTTTCTGTAATATCCATTTCGACGAAGCATAGGTCAATCAGTTCTCAGACTACTTTTTTTTCAAACCGTTGGCCTGGATGATGTTCCAGGAGAACATGATTCATTATGCTTTTCGCTAAGTCCCAAACAATTGAGGTGAAGAGCACCATGGCATGTAAACGAGGCCAGGACTTCATCGTCCTCCATGCTGAAGATTTTCAGTTTGTTCAGAAATTGCTTGGTCTTTGTTATAGAGCAGTTCAATCCACATATCAAAGGTTTGAGGCGTCTTAAAAATTTCTTGCCCAAATTTTACTTTGGGTTCCAGGTAAGGAAACAACCGGCCTAAGTGGAACGCCCTCCTTATGAACTCTCGGTAATCCGTAGCACTACGCAGCATTTGGGGCCTGCACTTTCATCCTCCATCGTTCCTCTTCGTTAATCCGTTGCACGTTCTATACCTCTTTCAGGGTCGTATTGATAGCCGTAACTTTGTTGTTTTCAGACGGGACAGAATGAAATCTATTGGATTAAATAACTAGAAACATGTATTTGGTGAACGTTTAACCACACTGGTCTGTTTCATCAATATGAGAAGCTGGAGCGAAGCAGGTGTACGGTTTATGCAAATCAACGAAACTTTCAACGCTAACAAGATCCATAAAACCGATTTCCGGATGGCGCACCTGAAAAAAATCGCCGTACGAGGATCATCAGCTGATGGATAGTCCCTGATTCTAACTCATCAGGAGCTCAGATTTAACACCAATGAAGAAGACCGTCGGTTCGATTCCGATTTCCGATGTTGGACTTTTGGATAAAAAAATCTAAGTATATTTTCCATTATCAAAGACCAAACTCCTTGTTCCAATAATATTGCCCGATCAATCGAGGCCAGGCCTATACTGTTTGTCCATCCGAGAAGTGACCGACGAGGATACTCCAGTGAATAAAACTGGAACATTTGATGTGTATGCGTGCACTTATATTTTACCCATCAATAAATTTTAGCTTATTTTATTCACATGGGGTTGAGCATCTCGCGATAGCTCGATTGGTAAGACATCTCGGAATGCAGGTGTTTGGTGGTTCGATTTCGGCACTCTGTGTTGGACCTTTGGAAGTGAAGAATGCAAGTGGATTGAGGCTCTTCATCTGAATATAGATTCTACGAATTAAAGACAGTAGATGGGAACAAGTCAAACGAAGTACCTAACGTTTTGAGAAAGATAATATGTCGCTGTTGTGAATAAGTAATACAAATTACTTTTTTTGTAATTTACACTCCGATGACATTCCCACGTAGTCTACTCATGAGATGCAAGTACAGGCAGTATAGTCCACTAGGATTTATAGCATTTTTTTCCCATTTCTTATGCATTCCCACAGTTCGTACTTACGTTTCACGATGTATATATATATATATATATATATATATATATATATATATATATATATATATATATATATATATATATATATATAGATCTTTAACATGAATTTTCTACGTTTATATTCCGGTTTATGTTGTCCAAGGAATGGGCATTTTTATTGTTAGAAATTTTATTGCAAGCTTCACCCGCACATGCAAACTGCATGCCGAAGGTCCGAACTCCCGACCACAGCCTCGCTACTACACCGCTAAGCCAGCAGGCACTAATTGAAGGAGACAGGTTTATGTTCTCACCTCTCAACCAGCCATTTTAAGGGATAGATAGCACATAAAATCTCAAGGAGTACGTATCTGTGTAAACCCTTTCACAACCAATTGGGTAGAAGTTAAGGGATTCATCCTGAGATGCGCTCAGTCTCTGCTAAAAAATATATATCAGTCGAGATTTGAAATTTTCTAGAGAAATGTGGAATGTCAACTGCCGATCGGATGCAAAAAGTGGATGAAACAACACTCAGACTTTTATTTGTGTGACCTACACATTCTCACCCTTTCGCGTGAAAAAAACCCTTTCACAGGATACACACATCTCGCCCAAAGGTCATCATGGTGAACTTTCAACCACCCGGTCCCGGCTTCAAAACCTGCGCTCACTTCCCAAATGGTAATCTTTTATTGGCAACAACCCTTCTCCTTGAATTATTGTACTATTGATAAAAAGTAAAGAAAAGTAGATGAAATAATGAAAAAGATAAAAACTTAAAAGAATAATGTGTGCGTTTACTGATGGCTCTTCAATGTAGAGTTAGTTTAACTGAACTCCTAGAAAGCCTTTTTTGCATGTCGCAGATGGAAGTGAGAGGATGTTAGGCACTTTGATCCGCAGTTTTACTTAGTCATTGTCTGCAATTTAATAACAACCCCCAGACTGCAGAGGGTAGCTTAGATTATACCCATTTTGAAGAAAGGCACCTTCAGGTCCCAGCATATATTTTTCAGGGCTTTTTTTTTATTAAACCTTCATTTTGTGGTTCCGCCCACATATGAAAACCCCATGTTAATAACGTGCTCATCTATAGAGCTCACTTTCAATGACTGATTACTCGATAACTATTCTGACTCTGATTTTGTACTTTCTGTTCTGCTTGAAGATGTTTTGGTCACAGCCGATTGGTCTTCGTACCAAAATGTGGCCGCTAATTCTTCCAAACGTGCATATGTCTCCTTCCTTCCGAAACGTGGCAGGTATACGAAAAATGTGGAATCTTCGCTCCGTACACAGTGATATAGATTACCTTGGATTAGTTCTAACACAAAAAACTGATATATTCCTGCCTTATTGTCATCGATTTTGCATAAATTTTGAATGCTGAATTCCGATTTATTGCGCTTCCCAATTGCCTCATCCCACTCTGCGTAGTTATGCAACTTGGTATGCTCTCGTCATCGCGCGCCCAGTTTTTGGACTTCCTGATGTCTTCTCCGGCACGTTTGAGCAGGACCACGAAATGATCACCAGATTTCCGGTGAAGATTCGGAAACTCGGTGGCTTCCGTGAGAAATTCCTTCTCAAAAACACAAATTTACATCCTATGCCGAATCACCCGTGGTGATCTTTGTCCGGACCTGCAGTTGGAATTCATACTGAAGAATAACGGCTTTTCTAGAGGACACTCACTGACGCTCCCAAACGTGCATTCAACCGGGATTCCGGCCATCTATCGATTACCGAGGATAATGACCAGTCTCTGGAACGCTCTATCGGCCGAAGTGGTGGAAGGGGAAAACGAGACACTGTTCAGGAGGAAATTGGATCATACCTTGAAGAATTATCGAAAGACTTCCCACATCTAGCTCAGTCAGCAGAATACAATATGATGGGGCTCATATGGGATGATTTTCCACTGCCCTTCACATGAAGACTGAAGACTAAAAATTCAGTCTTGCGAGATCCCTTGGTGAAAGTGAATAAACTATGTTTGCGCTAAAACGAAGCTTCCTTAACTTCCTCTGGTTACACGTTGATGTCATGTTTGAATACTCACTTCTCAAAGCGCAGTGAACGATTGTCTAATCTGAATCGGAAATTTTCACCATACACTATCTCCCCAATTTCTGCCTATTCCCATGGAAAAAACCTTTCTAAACGATGGATGGCCGAGGTCAAATGGTCATCAAGGTGGTCTTCCAGCTCTTCGTCCCGGGAGTTCAAAGCTCGCTTCCATCGCCGGTCACTATTCAGCTGACAGTCTTCAACTTGCCACAAACTCATACTTAGAATGTTGTTATGTGTATTGCAGATGACAGTGAGAGTATATGAAATTATATCATCCCTCGTTTAATTTATTCAGTGTTTGCCACAGAAAAATATCCCAGACGGCTGGAAAGTGGCGTTGATTATACTGATAATAGCAAAAAACACCTTCAAATTCCAGCTCACAGTTTGCAGGACTCTTTTATTCAATCCTATACTTGCAGGTGATCCATAATATCTCATGGTAATGATGCGCCTATCAACGAAGCCTACTTTCGGTGACTCGTTACTCAATTATTATCCTAACAATGTAATGTTTTTATTAGTAATTCCGTTGATTTTGTGCTTACCATTCGGCCTCTGGGCACCTCGACCAAGGCAAATTGGTCTTTTAACCACAACTTTTGTGTTAATTGTTTCAAATGTGCTAATGTTTCCTCTCTCCTGAAACGTGACAGGTATACCATAATGTGGAACCTGTGTTAAGTATTTCTGGACGTTAACCACATTACCGTCGTTCTAACACATTACTCGATATATGGTCGTGCCTTACTGCCGTCGAATTTGGCCATTTCTCGGATGCTACACTCCATTTTATTGCACTTGCCAATGTTCCTATATCCTCGTGTTCAGTTAAACAATTTCATACGGGCTCATCTTTCCATGATATTCACGATAAATAAAGCAAGAATTCTTGCGAGATCTTTCTCGTTAAAAATCACAAGTAGTCAACCAAAAATTTGTTTGAATTTAGAAAACTCACGGAAAGAAACCACGGGACCAATGGCCTGCTATTTTCCACCAAATAACAGTGCGTTTTTATCTGTTTATTTCACATTTTTTCTGATGTACCTGTCAACCACGAGCTTTACATTATTGACTCAAACCCATTGACCCAACATGGTTCCTGGTAGGTTGATTATGCCTTCGTTTATTTTAGTTTTGATCATTGTGTTTGGTAATATTAGCTCGTGTTATACTTTTTATCATATAGAATTATCAATATACATATCATTGGGCTCACTCTCCTGACAAGCTGCGATTTAACCAATGGGGAGTCAATTGGGTCCCATTCTGGCAGATTTATTCATGGCTCATCTTGAGGAAAAGGTGAGCGAAATCCTGGAATGTTCACATCTTTACAGAAGATACGGTAATGATACTCTAATCGTCAGAAAAAAAAGTCTGTAAGAGACGACTTCGGTTATTAATGAACTCAATCGCCTGCATCCGAGTACACGATTTATGATGGAATCTGAAATAGAAAATACACTGCACTTCCTCCACATTATTATGACTAGGAAGAATGATGGAACAATCACCAGATCCGTCTACCGAAAAGAAACTTGGACAGGCCAATACTTGCTTTTTGACAGCTTTGTGTCTGTGGGATTTAAACGTGAACTGGTCCGAACACTATTTCAGAGAGGACGACATTTTTGCAAGGAAGACGTGACTGACAACAAAGTAGGACAGCTGAATAAGGCCCTAACAGAAAACTCTTATCCCGATGCATTCAATGAAAGGCAAAGCAAGCCTAAGGTCATCAGGCAAACGAATTGTCCGGTAGAGGAAGTACTAGTCCCCCTTTGTCTTCCATTCAAAGGTGATGGCGTCAATTACTTGCTCAAACGACGACTTGGATCAGCAAATGCCGGAAAATATTATGCAGCTGACCTCGGAATTGTTCGTCGAACGATTGGGATCCCCACACCCTCGGTGAAACAACATCTACCTCTGTACACTCAATCGAAACTGATATACTAATTTCAGTGTAGTTGCAGAGCAACCCACGTGGCTCGAACGGAGCAGCAGTTGTAAAACCGAGTGATTGAACTTATTCCAAATTGAGCACAACGTTTTGTGATGCAATTAGGTCAGACAAAAGACATAATGACAACGTTCGAAACGATAAGATCTCGTCGTTGACCGTCGCTCGGCATCATCTGATGACGCAACATCCAACTGACCGAAGCGCTACTTTTCAGGTCATACATTTGGCCAGGAATATCAGGCTGTTGAGGTTTGCTGAAGTCATTGCCATACGTCGATGGAAACGTATTTTGTTTTCGCAGAAGCAGCTCTTTGTTAATTTGTCTTTACCATGGTGAAGTAACTTGACTATTGTGATTTTCCTATATTTGTCGAGCAATATGGTTTACATGAACTAATATGACCAATATCGTTCTTGTATAAGTACAATATTTAGATGCAGCGAAATCGCCCCGGACATAAATTGTGCCACGTTGCAATTCTGGCTTCTTTTTTCAATATTTTAAATGTGTTTTGGAGCAATTTAGGAGGATTGAAAAACATTGGACCTGCAAAAAATCAATAATTGTGCAAAAAGGCGCAGATAAATTCATCTTCCAACCCACAGTGATTGTATTACGACGTGATGCAATCAGTAAACAACACCGTCGAGAGCACTCGCAGGTAAGTGAAATTAAAACGCACTGTGTGTTCATGTTTTCTAGGCTGCAGTTCTTTAAAACAGCCAAGTCCTCAAGAAATATTCCCTGATGTGATGAAGCTATTTTGAGCAAAGGAATTACAATCATATTGTGCCTTTTGCACTTTGCCATATTGCAATAAGGATTATTTGTAGTGAACACGGTCATTTCTAACCTTGATACGCAGTTGTCAGGCAGACGATTGTGTATTCGATTTCGGAAATGACAGAAATTAATCAGGTTCCTAACGAAAATTGGATTTCACTTGAGTACCAAACGCATTTTGGGGTCCGTCGTGAACACACAGCTTCCGAGAACACGTTGGATTAAGATACAATGCAACGGGGTTCACTTGAACTAATACAAACCCGATTGCAGACAGAACCTACCTCACTGAATTAGCCTCATTGTTGGAGTTCAACGGTTCTAATAACATGTCTTCAAGAGTGAGCAAATTAGAAGGATCAATTTGTCCCACCGGTAATATTCAGCATCATCGTCTAACTAAATTTGTGACCGGATCTTTACTTAAATACATCCGTATCCGTTTTGAAAGTTAGACTGAGATGATAAAGAGTTCTTTGACGCTAATAAACTATGATTAAATGGTGATTGTGTGCGAGTGTACTGAATGATAATTACTAGCATTTGATTTGTGATGAATGGTTAGCAAAGATGCATTGAAGGTGAAGTGAAGTCACACGCAGTGATTGGGAATATCACCTGCTTTTTGTCACTGAAAAGACCTTCTTTGATTACATTGAACTGTCACAGTTGGGGCAGTGCTTGAAGGAGAATAAACACGAGTTAATGAACGGCAGTCGTTTGTTCACATATTGGGCGGAGAATTTCAAAGGTTTATTAATTTTTGGAAACTTAAGGACACATCTTGCTCGGTATCAAACAGACATGCAACAGCTGGGAAGTTTTCCTATGAGCTGTGCCAGCAGCATTACCTTCACCGTAGATCAATGGAAGTTGGAACATGTTATAGAAATTCCGAATTTTCAAAACATTTTAAGACTTGAAAGTGATTGATTCGGAACCTCATAACGAATTATACGACCGTCTTATTAGTTAATTTCAAAAGGGAATTCACTATAATATTTAGAGATTTTTTTGTTCTTTAGCGATTTCACTGAATAACATGATTCGAAATGAGCGCCTACCTGCGGCATTTGTAAATGGCCTCACGTGCTCAACTTACCGTGACAGCGGTTGATATGTATTTAGAACTTTTAAACTAATAGACACGGTTTGACCCGTGGTGGTCGAGTGGTTCACAGCATTGGCTTACTTACTCGGAGGTCAGATGTGCAAATCCCTACACGGCCATTAAATTTGAAGGTGGGCAATAGTCCACTGTCGTCTCGCTTGTTACCATACCGGACCTATTAGGACCTTATATGGTTCTCTACTCCGAGTTATAATAGGAAAATTTTGGGGGAATACTGAGCTCTAATTCGCATTTTCCCATTGCATCCAAAACATGATTTGCCAAAAATGCACAAAAATTAAGAATTATTAGGATAAGGATAAGTTGTGTTCGGAGCAAGATTATCTAAAACAACAATGTAACCTTCGAAAATCCTTTTCCAAAATCGATGTGTTCTAGAAGATACTGAGTGTTCACCGGCTGAAACTGATTAGTCATAAGTCTTGCGAAATAGATGCCTGGTGTTTCAGTGATACTGATTGGTTAGCAGGTGCTTCAATTGATCAGGTGGTTGTATCCCGAGTAACAACTGGAATTGTAACCAAATAACTATCAGTTCGTAAAGGAGATTCCATAAAACTCGAATAACTACTTACTAACTTGATGATACACTTGGGAAAAAATGATCCAGTTGGTCCCTGAACATCTGTAAAAGACTATCTGCGTGGTTCCTGAGAGAAGTGTGAAATATCTGTAAAAATATAGTCAGTGAATTAAATTGAGTGAGCAAGCAAAATTCAGATTTCCATGTATATACATTGAAATGATTTGATCTATCTGGTCACGAGACCGGCAAGTTGAACAGGAAGGCTGAGGGGCATTGTGCCTAAGTGAGTCAACAATACAGTGAACCACAAAAAGTGGCTATGCGAAATAAGACATATAAACAGTGAGAGAATATTTTCACAGAAGTATTTGCGTGTATTATGCAAAACATGCCTGGTCCTCAAAAGCTCAGTTGTGAAAACGTGAGATAAAGAATTTCAAACGGAGACGTTTCTGGTAGTGCAATCTTGGCAATGAGTCGGAGAATCGACACCTGAAAATTGTTACGCTGATTTCTGAGCGCGTACGACAATCCGTCAATCTAAAGAAACAGAAGTCAATGTGGAACTGGCCAAAATGCTATTAACCATATAAGTGAGAAGTGGGCCTTGACCTCATATACTGACACTGGAAAAGTCACGGTCTCTCATTTTTTGAGTTATCCGAATGTTATTGAGCCACTGAACAAGATAAGTACTTTGTACGGGATTTAACTGAAACGGGTAGGGTAGTATACAGAGAGAAAAGAATAGATACTTATGAATAATTAGGCGACAGCAAAGAAGTTCATTTGTTTCCCAAAGTTGAACAATAAGTAGTGAAGAGGAAGAGTCATGAACAATCTCGTTTGATGGGTCCCAGCAGAACTTTATACTACCGGGTGCGTCTCCAAGTCACGGATATCAACTTTGACGTCAAGCTTAGTGTCTCGTGCTCCAGTGGTCGAAGTGTAAAGACAATGATCGGGTACACTAAACCGTAGGAAACAGGCATCTGCAACTTGTTGGAATGCAAGAACAGTATTGAACGTACGCTGACGAAGCCTCACACAGCCTCATCCCACGAATATAAATGACACCGACTCAGCAAATATCTCAGAAGTTCACCTACTCATATTCTAGATGAGAAGTCAGCTTACTGGCATTCTCATGTTGCTTCGACAGAAAAATCTGGACTCCACGGCGTTGCACTTGCGCTCAGCAATGCAGCCAGCAGCAGGATGATAGCTTGGGATCCAAATTTTGTATGACGTTCGTAGGCACGTTCCAACGGCTCTAAAGAGAACTTGCCGGTGATAGACACCTAAGATCGGTCAATGAATGTAACTTGAAATAATGAATCAGGTCCACAGATGTGACAATCTGTTGATCGCAGGTGCCTGGGTTATACACTCAGGTCCCTCGACTGAACCAACTCACACGTTTTGGAAAAAGGTTGCCTCAACACATACTGCGAGGGATTTGTTGCATCTTGACAAACACTTCTTAAGTCTGGCAGTGATAACAGACAATACATTTTGCATAGCCTTCTCTTTTTCTTAATCAGACGACTAGTCAACTGACTGCATTTAGAAGAGTAGTAATTGCGACTATCTTGATTAGTTGTTCTTCCTTGACACAATACGTATACCAGATTGACTGCATGCCTGGGGAATAAAGGACCAGCGAAGGATCGAAACGGCCATGAAAAGGAAAATGTTGCTTATCGTTGTATGCAGAAACATCAAGATGGTTATCTTTCGTCTGAACAATCACTATGCTGAATCCGTGACCGCAACTGGAAGACGAGAGACCAAAGGCAGTCTGTTGGTTAACCGTGGTGACTGAGAATGACTATCACGGGTTTGAATGAAAACATGATAACATTTGTGGGGAAGATTCGGCGATGTCCGTATCATTATCACATTGACGTAACTACATGTGGTGCCGATATTTGAACAAAAATATACAAACTCCCCTTCCTGTAACGTGGTTTCAGGAGATCGTGGTAAACATAGAGTTAGAATTTGAGTTCATCTCTCATACAAAGTTTTAAGTCCGGCTGAAATAAATCAAACCAATTGTCTTCTAAGTAATTTATCGTCCTTGTTTGCCGGCCATTTCATCGATTTATTTATCTAATCTGTTTTGTTTTTTTCCACTGTTATCTATTGGTGGACAGGTGTAAACACTAATATCTTGACAAGCACACTGAAATCATTATATATATGAATTACTGAAGAACAATTGTTCCGCCGATTTAGACTTCTATATGATACAATGGGTATTTTTCAGGAATAAAGCTCCTTTTACTGTCTTACTCTTAAGTATGGTGACATACGTTTCTCTTGTTGTGATTAGCACTATTCATGATCAAGGAAATCATGTATTTTCGGATCACTTTGCCAGGCAGTGTCAAAGGATTCCCAGACTCAAGACGATGCTTGGAAATTTGTTGGGACTGTAGTGCGATAGCACAAGTACATCTTCCGTGTCCACTTAAAGATAAAGATTGACCAACAAACACTGAGTTGTATGCTCCACATGGAGTGCTCAAGTATAGTGATGAATTTCGTGAGGAAACTCGTTCTCGACCAGCCACATATAAGATGAATATCAGACTGAGTAGATAATGTCTTTTCAAGGCGAATTTGTTAGTGGCTGGAAATTAGTAGTGGCATTTGATCAACAGCACCAACTTACAAAAGGTGCACCTGTGAGACGCATTAGAAGCCAAAGGACTAAATTTGATGAACAGGAAGTCATTTTCTTCGGTAAAGATTACTTGCCAAGTTTTGTGAACTGTTTGTCCAAAGCTGAGATGCTCTTGTGTTCATTGATGCATGTACACATTGGTCTGAAGTTTATCTGCGAATAAAAATATGTCTTCTCTCAAAATCCACTACTCAAACGTTTCATACGAGAAGGTAATCCACTGGTTGTTGTGACGGATGATGGACTATAGTTCTGTTTCTTGGAACTAACAACAAGACTAGATGGTCTCGGATATCGCCATCCACCATCACCACTCCGACTTCAGTGTTCAGACGGTGCAGCCGATATTTTCATATGAAATTTAAAAATTACTCCAATTCCTTCGAATCCACATACGTATGTTAATATCGACTATTCCATGCATAACTTCTCATTGAGGAACTAAAATGCTGTACATCCTATAATCGAGCAACCATCAATCGCATTACTAAAACACAGTAAACTAAGAGCTTCACTACCAGTGGTTGGATCCAACCAATACCCGTACTTCAGTGGGAATGACTTTCGACCTTCTACGAACGTCACTGTACCACATTTGGGATCACGGTCCGTGAAGACCTCGGATTTGCTAACTGGCACATTTCATAGAAAACATGCTGGTCAGATACATAATACAACTCCGGTTGAAGAAAAACAAGATGAGTTGGAAGACACGCTACCAGTTGACAAACAACTTGTGCTGCGGAGAGCACCTAGCCTCAATCCTGCATGGATGGTTCATGCAGATAGCGTCACAACACCACATGAAAAGCCAAAGAATCGTCACAGCTCTGCTCTCCACACGCAATAAGATAAATCCCATTTGGACGATCACACGTGAATTTTCACACACAACCAAATATATCGTGAGCATATCACTCATCCAAGTGCAAACTTTAATACTGATTATAGCATTGTACATATCCAGTGCTCATGCTCCACTTCTGTGTCACGAGTGTCAGGTTTGGAAAGTTTGTGTCTAACATTCAGATTGCACGCTATTCAACAACGGCGCACACGTTTTCTTGTGCAGAATGGACAAAACAATTGTATATACCCCGGTGAGTCCGAATTTCTCAATTTACTATTCAGAGGCTTGTTAGTAGGCGACGTGAAAATACAACAAAGCAAGTAATACAGTGAGCTGGAAAAGTGTACGCGAAAACTGGATGGTGAAAAAGCAAATTAAGAGACCTGACCGATATTAAACGTTAAGTTATGGCTCTGGGATCCACACTCACCTTGAATGCAGGGTTCAAAAATGATACACCTCCTTCAGTTATATAGGATGGTTATGCAGACGAAGCTTTATAAAGTCACTGGTCCAGTAGGTTTGTCGGCAACGGTGAAAACTGAATTTGCTCTCAGTTCCTCGTCAATGCTAACAAATTTACACAACCAGATTTTGTTCCATGGAAATGCCCTGGATTGTGCTAGGGTGGCATCTATGACTAGTGTGTCCCGTTGAATGTCACTATATGTGAAACACTACCTTTCCATTCCACAGAATAAGTAATGCCATTGGTATTTATAGTCGGGATTGTACTGATGCATTCGAATGTGTAACGGGAGGAAGAAAATTCCCAAACATATTAGGTGTAGATGGTAGACGACCAACTATCGGAGGTCATGTATATGACCGCCATACCAATCGTGAATGATCAGTACGTGCTCATTGTCACAACTTCTTTGCTACTACTAACGGCAGAAGTTCTTCATAGTTTAATTCTATCACTCTGTTTCCATCCCACGTATGCTAGTATTTTCAAGTCTAATTCTGGACTTTAGTGAATAACTTATTGACTGATCTATTTTGTTCATCACTTAGTTGTAATTTTCCGTCTTATTCTTTGGTGGTTGAATCGTTTGCGCATTGTTTTTGCTCTTCATGTGGTTCACTGTAAGGCATTTCTCGTCATGCCTAAATGAGACGTAAAGAAATGTACGTGATCTGCAGCGTCCAATAAATCTGCTACTTAGTTGACACCAGAATCATCATGGGATTTGTGGCGCACTTCTCCAGCCTGAATGTAGAAATTTGATGAGGTGGCCCTAATCTGCGATTAGAAAAATTAGTTTCTGCAGTGCAACAGAGGTGACAGGTTCCCCTCAGGATGCTGGTAAATAGATTTACACTACTAAGAAGTGACTAATAAATGAAAAGGGGATCAGAAAACGACAGTTTCGTAAAACCTATCAAGAAGAACATCTTATCGGTCGGGTAGTTAGTGTCTAGGCGCTGTCCTAATTTAGAGTCTATAACAACTATACACATTACTGGGAATATTTTATCTGTAGTTTTGAATATTTTCAAAGCTGTTTCTCCGTCGACTCTTGTGACGTTAAGGTTCTGTGCTTTAAACATGTTCACAAAAGTCGTGTAGTCAAGCCGACAAGATTGGCACAACTTGTAACTCGGTAAAACTAGTAAAGAGGAACTACTGGTAACAGCAAAGAAAGTGTTACACCTGCATCGAGGAATTCTGAGTCCGGTAGTTTAGAATTTGACCATCTGATTTACAATTACTCGTCCTAGTGAGTTTGTTGTGGGTCTATAAGACAAAAGACAAGGTGGGAACGCATACTAGGAAAAGTTTGCTCAGAAGAAGTAGCGCAGCAACAAATTCACGATGTGACAAGTCAAGCCGGCTATATGCTTTGTTCACCCGAGGGTGAATATTCAGCTGTCACGCAACCACCATGGTGCAAAATTTGTGAACAATAAAGACTAGTGGTGACAAAATGTGTTGAGAAGGAACCAAGAGAGATAAGGGACTACAGAGGATTTATATGCTCTAGTATGAACAAGCAGATTGTTTTAATGGTACCGAGTATTTTATGTTGATATGCATGTGCTAAGATCGGGATGAAGGTGGAGCATGCTGCCATCTAAGACCTTGTGAGAGAAAGTAAGATATGTGATTTTGGAATGCAATAAAATGGATGTACAAGTCATAAATGAATCCACATTGTTCGAACAAATGTTTAGGGGACCAAACGATAATTATAAAATCCACGACAAGAAGTTTGGAAAATATGGTGGGAGAGGGAAAGAGTCAATATAAAAGGACGCATGAATGGTGAAACAGAATATGGAACGAATTTCGTTGTATTGAACTCACCTATGACCTGGTGCACTAAAATCTGCCAGCAAGTAAAGGACAGATGCTGAGGGCCAGTTGGACGCGTATATATTTCTCTTCAATCCCACACGGGTTTCCACAAAGAAAGGCCTGATGGTCCCTCGTCCCCGTCTCAATTTCTACCTTATTTCCCCTCCCATTGTTGTATTACTGATCAAATTAAAAACAGCAAAAGGGATATCGCCAAACTCTCGTTGACGCTGACGCAACATGGTATGTCCAAGTAAGATTAGGATTGCACCTAGATACCAAAGGAAACATACTCTTTGCTTCGGATTTCTAAGGATGACTAATTTTGGGTTGGATTTCATAACACTGATTGCGTTCATGGCGATAAAACGGAGTATCTGAGCTTGTATGGGTTCATTCTTGGATTATCATTTAAAACCCAGTTGATGGCTTCAGTTACTCCCGCTGTATCACGAGAAACATGGAGGTTTTATGGTTCGGCATTCAGAAAATCACATCATTGGCGAATTTATTGAGGATACGATAATCCTACACCGGCAGGTATACGTAACATGAAAACAAGAAATATGGCAAAATGACACCGAGTAGGATTATGGCTCTGCGTAAACAGTTTTTGTTTGGTTTTGCTGTAGATCGTGGGAGTCAGTTCAACAATTGTGTGATCAGAAGTCCTAGTAGATGAGTGACACTAGGCGAAACAGATTTTTGTTATTTACGAAAAACAGATCCAATTTCGCATCCATTCTGGTAGGTTAATTCATAGTGAATATTAAGCCTAACGTAATTTCAAAGCTAACGTAAAACCTGTTGAGATCACCACACAGTATGCAAAATGAGACCTCAGCATAATCCACATTTTGTGGCAAATGTGTCGAAGTGTCCAAACCGATTCCAAAGACACGGAGGGGAGATATAGGTATTTGTGAGAATGACAGGTCTGTGATCAGTCAGAAATTTAAGTTTGTAATAATGTGTAAAAGCCTTTATATGGGTGGTAAGATGTACAAATAGTTCCGATACTGACTTGCATTAACCTACATTGATGGCAGTCGGGGGTGATGGTAATCAGCGATATACAAATTGGATGCAGTCAAACGTGTTATTCTGTGTGGGTAGTTTCTACTATATTCTTTTGAAACACTTCAATAGCCACCGGTGTAAAATCCATTGGGTGTGATTTAGATGTATCACTGTTGGGCACTGGAGTACAAGAATCCACCTTCTGAAAATCTGGAATAATCTCATGGGTCGGCCGTAGACCGAAGTGATCATAATGCACGGGGATAAGGTGCGCGCGCACCCCTTTACCAGGATCAATTTTAGAGATTCTAGGCCGCTTCCTTTGTTCCTACATAAGTGAGCGAGACCTTTGTGTACGTCCGTGGATGCAGTCAAGTTCACTGTAGTGTTTTGGTCGAGGTCAACATCAAAGTTTGAGATATCAACGGGAGATGAGTAGGAATTAAGGGGGCGATCAAATTCGTCAACGTCTACGAAGGATGACTGCTGACAGTGTGTTAGCTGTATCCAAAAAATAAAAACATGAAATTGACCATATACTCAGTGGATCCCCAAAATTGGTCGTCAAAATGTTTCCTCGTACTGTTGACCGCTGTTGGCCATCACTAACAAGTTTCTTCTACTATCTGCGAGCAATGAACCCATAGGAATGTCACCAACGGTTAAATATCTTGACGTTACACTATCCAATATTCTTTCATGGTCCATATATTTTCGACAGACATTTTATAAAAATAGGAAAGTGTCATTTTTTCTCTATTGGTCTGAGGTTACTTAGCGTCCCGAGTCAGTTGCTTTTCAAATTTAATGCTGCATGTTTTCTCCCACATTGGTTCATATACACTCCAGCTATTTTCCCTGGTCTAATAAAGAATGATTTTTGTTTGATTATAAGATCTATAAAACAAATTACTACGTGCAGTAGTACATCCAGATATACATCAGTTAATACTACCACTGATGAGCACTTCCATGCTTGTGGCCAGTTTATTTCCTAAATACTTTCAAACATGCACCATCTTTTACATACTGAACTTTCAGAATCTGTGTCTACAACGTGTACCGGGTCAAAGTTCAAATCTCTATTTACTCGCGATTCTGCATATCGTACTTCTCTTTTGCTGTATCAGGTTCACCTGCTTTTTTATCTAGTGTAGGTCACCAGTGGCCTACGATTCTTTCTATTTGGACGAAAATTACCGCAACTTGTATGAATTTCCTGGTTCCATATTTTCTATAGACACACATATGGGTCAGATGCTGAATATCCAGTCAGTCGGGTGGATAAAGATATTACTAAATTGACTTGACTTGGTTTGAACGGATCCCAATAAATACATATTGATTGTCACGTAAACGCAATACTCGGTGTAGAGAACCACGTGATTTTGATGGCAACAGACCACAGGAAAGCAAAAGAGCGGAAAAGTAACTCACCATGGTAACCAGAATGTTTCTTGTGTTTTACCTAAACACCAAAACTAAATTTAAAGAGGAAAGAAGAAAGTACCGAAGAACCCGGAGTGGTGCAGCGTCGAACAAGTGCGTAAAAGAACAAAAATTATAGTAGTAGTAATGCTGGTAATAACAGTGGTGCAGTTGAGCAGACTTTCTGCAGCAACAAAGATATTTGAGTGATCTCAGTTTGGTTCAAATCCGGTAGGTGGTTTTGAGTAAGTTGCCTCGGTAGGTGGCAGTTGATTCCGTCAAGAGGGATGACGAGATCTAAGGTCCGAATCATAAAACAATTACGACACCCATAAATGATACAAGATGCACAAAGTGTCACGGCAAATGTAGCTTAGAGGCCTTCCAAGAATTTCAGATGTTGTTGCTCAAAGATCGTTGGAAGTTTGTGCCTCGATCGAAGGTTGTCTTTCTTGCCTGCTTTTAGGTCTAGGTGTTGGCAGACGTCATATGAGAAAGTCAAGTGAGAATAACCGCAACTGTTGACTTCAACATTTGCTTAGTAAGCAAGACAACTGAAACGAGTGCGAATACTCCAAATGACAATGCCGGTTAGTGCCGCTTGAGGGCGTCGTTTAAATCAAAGTCGGTATGTATATGAAAGTGGTCAGTGTAGAGGGCTCTTATACTATTACATGTATATTTGAAGTGCAGTTAAGTGCACCTAGAGCAGAAACCTCACCAAAGTGGAGTCATGTGGAGGAGGTAGAGTTTGCAGTTATTTCGGACGCACTAATAGGGTTTTATGTGACCTATGCGTTCTTTCAGTGTTTTGGGTTTCGAAACACCGAAGTGGATGTGACGGGTAGACGCTTATGCTAATTAAACTCCATTTTGAGTGAATATAATGAGGTCCATTAGACCATGTTCAACGAGATTTTTTGAGGGCATGTGCCGCACACAGTTTACAAGATGTCGAAAGTAACCTATAGAAGGTATTTGATGGGGATTTGTAGGAAACTGATCATTTGAGAACAGTGGTGTCATCTGAAGACGAAAGGATCAACAAGATCCGAGATAAGTCTCTGGGACTCAAAGACGAATACCTAAGTGCACCCTCGTAGTGAAAAAATGATATTCTCATGAACTTTAGCAATAGACCGTTTGAATTCATTAGGAAATAGATTCCACAATAATACGGAATTTATTGGTTAATAGACGTTCATGATTGCACGCTGTGTTGAAAGATGTTAGGTTGTTCAAGCACTGGAGGAAGGTTGTGCGAATGTGTGCATGAGGAGATACCAGACATACCATGGGTATAAAATTAGGTGGAAACCAAAGGAATCTGCGCTGTGTTCGACGGTGCTGTTTTAGTTCAAGTATATTCGCTTGATGGACACCTATTACAGGGTGCCAATTTATTTCCAAGTCTAACGAGCATGTTTCTGTGGTTTCGTCGTAAACCTGTGACTCTGATAGCTGATATGGAAAATACGTTCTTGCAAATTTCGTAGCTCGCAGAAGACCAAGATACATTTCTTATTCTTCCGTTATCCCATCATAATGCCAGTAAACCGAAATGATTCACAATGAACTTACTTTCCGTAGGAGCGTTTTCGTTGCCATTTTGTGCGAATGCTTTTCTAAAGAAACATTTATTTATTTACACACCAATTCTCGTTGGCTGTGTCGCACATAGCCTGGAGGGATTACTTTGATGACTGGTTTACTTCAGTTAGCGATGCAGCAGAATCACTAAGCCTAGGGAAGAGACTACGTTGTTCATTAGGTCTAAGTGGATCTAGGCTATCAAGTTTGCTGCTGAGACCGCGAGGATATTGGAACATCATTCCGTTCGATGAAATCAAAATACTGTGAATGAAATTGATTCAGGCCAGTTGCGGACCGTGAGAACTATGGGTTTGGCTTGGAATGTTGATCTGTGCTCTGTTGAATACCACATTTACGTGAACGATCTGTCACGAACACGAAGAGCACTGTTCACGTGGCCCACCGCAACATATATAACCCTCTAGTTCGGTCTAGTCCGTTCGTTTTAGGCATGAAGCGTTGCCTTCATTTGTGCAACAGAATGGTTGGTTCGTATGATACATTGAGTGCGGAATTGAAGTAGAATATGACGAAGGTATACAGATTCCGGAAGGATTGCCTAGGGGACATGGGCATGTTGTTTCGATTGCAGATGAAAACGTTGAAATAAACACATTCTCCTATGTGTCCAAAACTGATCACAGAGCAATGTCCTAGTTCCGATTCGTATCTGACATGTGTTCTTGTGATTTCCAGGTTGTGCGTTGCACCTTTAGAGATGGCTTTCTTTTCAAAGTTGGATTTGACGGGAGCAGTCACCATGGTTCAAATAACAGAAATGAATAATACAGAAGTAGATGGTAGACAGCACGAGATCAATTTCTGGTCTGGTTTCATCGTCGCATTCCATAGCCCGGAAGAAAACAGTGCCGTTTTCGTTACGTCTATTGCGAACAGAATCTACTAGATACATACCTGTTCATTTCTTGCGCCAAGAAGATAGGTTTCAGGTAAAGAAAATCCATCGAACTTAACTACTAGAGGAATGCGATTTGAGGATAGGGACCGTCTACGATGATGTTACGATCCAGAGATTTTGTGGTCCTCAAGAGCTTCTGAACCCGACGCTGGAACTACTACCAAAGTAAAACCTGAAATGTCTGTGCCGGATACACATGTGATGGATAGTGCAGTAAACTGCAGCCCATTCCAGTCAAACACTGAGCTCTATTTGTTATGGATTACTCTGTTAAGAGGTTCTGCATGAATTATAAGATATAGGCAATATCTTGCTTCTCCTATAGGTTACAGTGATATGGCATTACAGGTGGGTCGTCTAGCCATTCATGAGATTACTGCTTATAATATAACACTGGCTTGAGCAATCTTTTAGGGTGGTTTTCACCTGATGAGAAAAGTAAATGAAAATTTCCATAGGCCGAGACACTTCCGATAAAACTTCACCTTCGTGTTTTGAAATTCGTGGCGAATAGCTGCTTGACGATTTTGAAGCCGGTGCAAGTGAAGTGTTTTCCTATGTAAATCGAATCAAAAGAATCGGGAGTGGACTCCGTATCTTCAATTACGAATAGCGCCAATCCAGGGATCGGCTGTATACTGTTTGACAATTAAAGAGTAAAATGGTTCAATGTTTCACCAAAAAAGAACACCTTACTAATTTTGCAAATGTGCATCGGGGTATCGAATAATTTCGAGATGGTTCATGACATGCACGAACAATATAGTTTGCCGTTCATTGTTGTGGCATGTGTTTCTCAGTTGATAATTCGGTTAAAAACGTTCATTTTCATATTTGCCTTATTGTTGCTATCATGCTGCATCCACCAGTGAGGATCGGACATGCATGACAACAGAAGACTATCTAGAGGTAATGAGTACTCTGCATTCAGTGATCGGCTAGCAAATATTTTGCATGTTGTACGCAAATTTGGGTGGGAAGAATGACACCTCCTACTTGGAATTCTCTGCCTCTCAATCTGTGCAACCTATGAATGGTGAATCCATCAAATTTCAGTAAAGTTTCTGTTATAGGCGAATGATACCATTATTTTTATCACAGCATGCCGTTTTTGGCCAGAATACAATTACCAGGTTCAACCCGTGGTTAGGTTGAGGATGCTGAATTCACCAGTTTAGGAAATACTGTTTATAAAATGTTATGTCAACGTTGACATCATAAGCTAGGTTAAGTGAACAGTCCATAAGATGGATGAAATATATTTAGGGCCAGACCATCGTAATTGATTATCTTTGCCGTGTCGGAATTCCGCCAAATTCCCGCAACCACTGATCATAGAGAGTTGGGCTTTCGTATTCACACAACCTAATCATCACGATGATATCATTGATATTAAGGTTTTTTCTTTCTACTTTTCCATAGTATTGATAACTGATTTCTTATTCATATTGCTGCTAAGAAATAACAATCAGGACAACCATAATCCGCGGGTAAACCAAACCGAAATAGATTCAATTGAGTCTCATACATTCAGGGAACAGAGATGAATATATGATAATAACCCTAAAAACGGTTGGCGATGACCACTTTGCCGATGATGAGATGCCGATAAGGAAACACAGCTTGAGTTGCTTTATGACTGGGGCTTTCCATGCAAGGCGCTGCTAAATTGACCAACATGAACCACTTATTCACAAAGATGGCATTCTTGTGGGTTCTTGATAGCCAACGGACCACTTGATTTGTGATCTGGTAATCCGTGATATTCTCGGTCTTCTCGAGCGTAAAGTGGAAAGTGGTTTTCAGCCCAAAATCGAATTCCAAGTTTAACTACTGCTACGATTGCTAGTAACGCTATGATAAATTCGACGATCGTTAGTCTATCTGAGAAGGTATTTCCAACTTGCTCAAAATATGCTGCAAATACGTCAATGTCCGAATGCCTTTCAACTGGATACCACGACTGCTATTGGCAATCGAATAAGTCCCCCTCCTCGGAGTCATCATCAGTAGATAGAATAATGTAGGGTATTTCCTTAGTTTTGCTGGAACGGTTTTCGGTTTTAAAGTGAACAATAAAATAGCATGATCGTTCGATGGAAAACGCTTATCCTGTTCTCACAAAGCAGCTTTCTTTGAGGATGGATGAGTTAAACAGCAATGTTTGTGTATAGGTTGACTTCAAACTGGATAGAGGAGTACTTCATTGCAATTCGTTAACAAACGTCTTGGAGGGAGTTGCATTTCGTGTTGTACGTTTTAATTGTCTGGTTTCGCAGTCGCTAATTATGCATTCTTCCGGCACAAGATCCCATAGGAACGGATTTCAAAGCAACAGTGGCCACTCAAAGTAAAGTATGGGTTGTTCAGTACGTTCGGCATACTTGTCACTCTACCTCGGTATACAGCTGCTTCAGGGAGAGATGAAGTGAGGGATCAAATGTGACGCTTGAAATAACACCGTATTCATACAGGAAATTCCCACAAAATATGTATAGCTTCGGGCTGAAATCGTGCTTGTTGTTGTTTTACTACAATGCGCGAGTGCCAAGGCCAAATATGGAGGGATTTGCATAAATCTCTCAGAGGAACTCGGATGTGAAGCCGCGTGCTGATTGTTACACTGATTTACAGCTTTCGATTCAGCGAACGATGCATCAGCTGGGCTCCCATGAACGTGAATTTGAAGAAATTATACTCTTGACTATAGGGGGCACTCTCTAAATTGGGGTAGTGATTGAAAAGACAATCTGTTACCTTCCACACATCCACATGCGTATTACGGAGTAACGTTAGTCGAGAGGAGCGTGGAGGATTAGGTAGTACGTCAGTCAGCCCATTTTGGGTTCCGCGTTGTTCTTAGAATTAAGGTTTTGTGGTGAGTACGTCTGTCTGAAGCCAAAATCAGAAATTCCCCCTCAAGGCATTCAGCAGATGGCTGCCGTCAGGGACGAAGGATAAGATTTGCAGAAGAAATGTGGGTAAACACTTTGTGTACGCGAATATGTTAGGAGCGTATTGGTTCAAATATGTTTCGGCTAACGTAATTTGAAACTTCACGCAGCTGTTAGTTGGTTTATTCAACAGAACCAAATGACCGTTTAAGTTAATCGAAACATTTAACTTCACTTTTTGCTTTTACCATCTATCAGTCATCAAATTTCCCATGTAGACAAGATGTGGCAATTCCACTCCACCCTGACTTCATTAGCTTTACCCATTTCATTCTTTTTTCAATGACTCTTATTTCAAGTAATCATTGTTTAGCACTTCACGACAAAACTCATACACCCCAATACATAATTCTTAGTTCGCGATGTTCATTTGTCGCATAGTCAGAGAAGGTGAATATATATATTGTGTACTTCTTAGTGCATCAACAGAGAACATGATTCCTGAAGTCCGTATCAAACTGCACGGAAAATTCATTTGTAATTCAGACGAATGTTCCGCGGGCTATCACTTAGTATTCTCTCCGGAAATCGGATGCGCGACACATTTTGTGTTCTGAATTGTAAGAAGTTACTTGAAGTAATAATGGGGCGTAAAATGAGTTGACTGTCGACAGTGTAAATTAGGCGCAACGAATAGTCAAGGAATGCGTCCACTTCAAATAACAGATTCACGCTACTACATTGTTTGTTAGTAGTGCACACGTAGCCGAATAAGCAAATTGAATGCCTTTTACCCGTTTTCTCAACACTGAAACCGCTTTTTGAGGTTGAACATAAGAGCAACTTTATCCGTTGAACATATTTCCGCTTACACATTTTCTATGAAACTTATGGAGAGATTTGTTATCTATTTCAATTCAGATTGATTCTTCTGACCCATTGTTGGGGGAACTTCGAACAACAGACGAAACAGCCCAGCTGATCGTGATGATCATACAGGCTGGTGGAAAATATTCGGTCCATTGATCCGCTTGGCTGACTCCAACCTTGCTTTAAACTCTGGATGAGCGATTGGGTGCTTTCCGTCCACCGAGTCAGAGCATCTATAAACGATCTGTTTGTCACTGCCTTCACATATATGATCAAAAATATTGATTTAAGACGATGGTTATCAAAAGTTGATACAACTGACCAGTTTCTATTACTTCGGTAACTTTTATGGCCGTGGTGACATACGGCTTACCGGTAAATTATCCTTCAGTCATTTTTGTCAGGATATTTATGTGGAGCTCAATGAAAGTTATTCGGAGCGACAAGCATCTTGTATCTCTACTGAAATTATTTTAGTTGAATGATCTTTACAGTAAACTATACATTTTCTCTCAGCACTAGAATATATCCTTCACTTATATGTCCTCCATTGGAGAAAGCTGTAAATTTGAGTGATTTCATTGTGCCCGTTGGGACTTTTCAATTTTCCTGGGATGCTTTCATGAAATAATATAATATTGTAATGTAAAAAGACGAGACAACAGAAATTTTCCGTGAGAAGAACGCAATTGTTGTGATCAGAGCTAGTGAATGTACAAGGTGATCGAGAGGCGGTCGATAACAGACCAATGGAGAGAAATTCTCAAAATTGGTATTCATTGTACCTCGGGCAGGTGTTGTTCAATGGCTTCTGGTTGCCGAGCTTGGCGTTCAGGTCGCAGACTTCTCATCGCTAGTCAGAGTGACATGCTCATGTCGCTGTGAACACGTTGACTCGGCTGGTGATGGAAAGTTCACAACCTAAACGCCATGCTCAGCGATTTAGCCAGAAGCCACATTTGGTGAGTTTTTGAGCGGCACGCCTCTCACTTGTTATTTGTATGCCTTACAAACTTGTCCTTGTTCTTCCAAGTGGATAGAAAACACTTAGCATATGTCGTTTTGTGACTAACATACATGAATCAGTTATTTTTTCCTTGTGGTGAACAATGCATATGAACTCTCAACTGGGGTGATTTTTCCTAGGCGTTTTTGCGATTGGGATATATGCACGCACGCGCCGATGCTTGACCTTTATGTGTTTCGGTATTATTACGAAGTGCTCAAATGATAGGCCAGGTAGATGCCGAAAACAGACATTCCGAAAATCATGGAGGCTTATTCATGAGGCCAGATTTTGAGACAAATTGTTCATGCGTATATTACTGAGGAGAGGGATGTCGCATGATAAAGTAGTGACGATATGTCCTGGTGGGTTGAGAAAAGAGTGTGAAGTTATTTCCGAGGAACAAAATGATCATAGACTAATGTAAGATAAGATACGTGATTGAACATTTCGCTCCTTCAGAATGAAGGAAGGTTAGCCTTGCTAAAGGAAAAAACAACTTTCGAAGAATGGCCATGTTATTCTGAGATTGAACTTTTCGTCCATGGACGCTCTGCCCGGTTCAAATGCTGGTAGACCTACTTCGGACTGCCTAATTTTTGGGATGATAGGGTAGCAGAGTGCGGGGTACGCATACCCAATAAGTGGAAACAACCACGAAACACGCCGTGTTCCTCCAGGGGAATTCCATCCTGTCATTCAGATACAATACCAATCTACTTATATCAAAAATAGATTGCATCTGCTTATAGTTTTATAAAATCTGCTTTGAGAGTAAACGAATAGCATTTGAAGTCGATGACCGGTTTAACTGTTCAATTAACTATTCATCTGTGCGAAGAAATCTGTCTTGATCACACACCATTTCTTCACCGCATGGATAAAATCGATGTCTATCAAGATCGCCAATCACCGTAGAGATGACAATGATGAATTTTGTCAGTTGAGAAAGGAAATTTCCCGCTTTGAAACTGAGCAAATTTGTTGCGAAAATAAATGAAGAATTTCCACGGTCAAACCAAAGTAGTGATGTGCCCTTACATTTCTCAGCTGTCTGCATTCCTCGTTCATATCGAACCACTCAATCATTTCAACTGCACAGTGGATTTCTGTTTGGCCGTATGTGGAACTAACAGAACATATCTCAGATAATCAATTGTCAAATAGGCTGGTTCAACGAGGAAGTCCCCGCCACTACGAAAACTTGAATTATAGGATTTTCTGTTTTCCATGCATTTCACTGGAACCCCCTGTATTTAGGAAATAATCGTAGATAAAGATACCCTTGCAGTTTCGTTGAAGGGTGAACAGGTTTAGCGATAGCTGAATATCTTCTGCTCTTAAGTGTTACCTATCACCTGGAATTGTTACCCAGAAGGTCATGATAGCAAATGTGATCACGGCTTCAAAAATATTCTTCAACGTTATTCTCTATCAAAAACTAATCAGGTTAACAGATCAGAGTAGTTTTATGAAAAATATCTCACATCTGAAGGGTGTCCCGTAATAATCGGAGCAACTTTTAGAGCTTAGAAATGCCGCATTTATAAGCTAGACATTTGGGGAGGCATTTTCTCTTGAAATTCTGACTTGTAACTCCATGGTCATGCCCAGTATTATTTTTCGAAATGTCCATATTGGTGTCAGGGTTCGGCAGATTCTGTTGAATACCGATTGCCCAATAGCTAATAAAATGAACGTGCAATTCACCCGAATATCATGGACAAGTTTTACTTTAGGATGCACTAGGAACTAATGTATCCTTCCTGATGGTGTAAAGATGCACGAAAAAGTTGTCACCACTGCCACACGTCCACACAAATTGTCCAAATAATTTCCACTGGAAAGACATTTTCTTGCCATGAAACGGCTAGCATAAAAGAAGATACAACAAAAGTCTAAAATACTTTGACCAAACAGTCACCGAATAACTCTCATCATAAGAAAACATTCGATCGCTCATTTACAGGCACGAGAAACAGACTACACTAGACGGAACAGCAATGATAAACAATGTTATTCTACTGCTTTAATTATTCTCTAGAATACATTCATCGTATCATATCAGGTCCAATTCGAAGAAACAAGTGGTTTCCAGTAATTCATTATCAAGCCATTTACAGATTATGTGAGAACAGTTACTGGGATCGATTTGTTAACAAGAAACAAATCATAGGAGTGCTGAAAATCCCAGCGGAAACCGTAAGAAGTGTAGACTTTTATTAGATTTTCCCTGGAATGTGATTTTATGATTGAAATTTCAAACCGACGGCTGAGGAGAAGAACTTGAAACAGATTCAGAACAAAGATTGACTGCTCATACTGACCTCATATATGTTTGTGTACTCTTTTAGATGTGTTTGTGGTGCATATCACGTAGGTCGAACGGGACGACAGCTATTCACTTGAAATGAAGAGCATCATCCACTCTAGTTAAGTCAAGGACAGAATGGATCGATAAATAGCGCAATCTCAGCTCACCTGGTTGACACTGGACATCGGGGGAAAATGGACACTACTTTCCAAGTTGTTTATTCGGTAACCTCAAATAAGTGCAAGGATGTTCAGTTGGGCACTCTAGCGAAAGACAAGGAAATTGAAATGAAGAAGCTGACCCCTGACATTTTGGTCTAAAAGCATTTTGTCCAGGTGCTGTAAATTCCATGTCCCAGCACTGACATGTCATCTAGAGGTGATAAAATATTTAAACCAACCACACCACTAGTATAATTAGACAGTGACAAATCCTTTTCTATGTATACTTCGTCCAGTGTTTCCCTTCTAATTTGGAAATGACTTGGTAATTATTTTCTCAATAAACTGAACTCTATGAAAAAAACACCTAATCCGATGAGTAGTTAAAACGAAATAACAGTCATTGATCGTTAGAGTTTAGACAATTTTCGGAATGTTCCTTCGCGGTAAGTGATGCTGATTCTGCATCAAACGGGCGGAACAGATGGCAGACACTCACACAAACACACAAGCACGTACGGGTGCTAAACTATCGATAATCCAAACTTCCTTTTTTTCTTCCATATACGCAACAGCTTTTGCAATACACAGCTTCCCATCCACTGAAGATACCGCCCAGCTGCCTAGCGAAAGCCACAACTGGGTATCTCTAGGTCCACTCTGACATCTGGCACCCTCTCTCTCTCACCTAGAGCTGAATACCGATGTTAAATCTGAATATTGGCTTGGGTCGAATAAAGTGTGCCGTGAATGATAGTCTCCGCTGCGTCTCATCAACTATGATGGAAACGTTATTAGAGACACTTCTTTGTTCTTCGTAAGTCCCCGCCCACATTTTGTTAGACTCAGCCTAAATGCCCTTAAAGCACCGTTTCAGATTGCAGAGATACCTGCTTCTCTTCTCTAATGGGTCACCTTGTATGCCACGGTCATAATATTCTTCCTATGTCCGATGACTCCGTTGCAGGTGCCTGTCGGACCAGTGTGCGTGCAACTTCACCAGGGTTTATTCAAATTTGTCCAGACAGCTCGAAGACAGCTGAGGTAACCGGCTCAGTTACGGCGTACGTAAGTCACGGTATACGTATATTTTTTCTGATCCACTGAATGTGCGACGTCTGCCCAGTGGAGACATGCACTGTGCGATGATACGCCAAAAAAACTGTCCCAGCACCTAATTCTAATGTTCTGTTTCTTCTACGAATGCTTTTATCACAGCTTTGAATATTCGATTGACTGGTTCTTTTAAAACTTTACCTTCCAGATTGCATGCCAGAGTATGAATTTTGTCGATCTCTAGCGATTCGCGTAATTCATGTGCCGAGGATTTTTTGAAAATACTCTCTGTTAGAATGCAGACGACCAAATGCTTCCCATTTACAAATGTGGTGGTTAAATAGTGCCCGGACCATAAAGGCCACATCTGTGACTGAAACAGCCACGACTTCTGCCCATTCCGTGAAGTAATCTACCATGACATTGATATATTTATTTATATTCTCAGTTCCCTACAGAGACTTCATTTCATCTTTTCCCACCAACTTGTTCGGGTAACTTGCTCTGACAGGTATAGAAGGTGCATTTCTATTCGGAACAGAACCCTTCAGTGAGATGTACGAATGACGATCATTAAATGAATCAGTAACTTTCCGCCGTTGGTGCAGTCAGCAATACGTGACACACTCTAGGATATACACTTTTTTCATAGGTGTACTACATCGTGATGGCAAACTCCATACATTTTCACTGGGGGACTGCAAGCTATTGCATACATTCTGGTCCGTATCGCATGAACAGAAGGTCGTCGACAAATTCGCGACTATTCCATTGGGACCACAGGTACCTTAGTTCGCACCTTGTTCCGAACATTTATCCACCAGTTAGATGTGCCTGATTATTCTTTAAACGTTGTTATACGAGAGCAAGTTTAGGGTCCTCGGGATGAATTCTCTTCCATTCGTACTTTTCGTCGAAACTAACCAGTACCACTTGTGAATTGCAGAATAGACACACTGCGTGATCCTCGTGCGGCCACCACGACATGCCAGCCGAGTTTCGGTGAGATCCACCTGAAAGACAGGCATGTAAACTAGTGTTCCTGCCGTCTTGAAACTTGTTCTTCGGGGTCGTTAAACTTCTTCAGCCATGGAAACGAACGGCGATTTCTTCGTATGAGGAAATTACTGACCAAACAGAAAATGCCGGTAATAACGGATGAAATAAACTAACATCAACATCTCCTTCCGCGTTGTATAATACTTCTGCTCTCGTTTGGTCAAAGTTCTGCTGACAGAAGAAACTACATGCTCGGTGGTTTGTTTGCCTCTTTTTTTATAATACACAGCCAATAAAATCTGTTGTGACGTCCATGTCCAGGATAAACTTACCCGCGGACTCCGATGTGTTTTTGAAAACTAGGACTGGTGCTACACACAACTGACACGGAATTTTTCTAAGGATTCTTGCTTTTTCGTGGTCAATTCGAACGTTTTATCAAGCTCCAAAATGCAGGTATGTGGTACTAAAACCGCGGCAAACTTGGGAATAAACCTGCGGTAGTATGAAGCCAGCCCTAGGAAGCTGTGTACTTATTCGACACTAGTGGGATTTTGCCGTGTTTTAATCCTTTCCTTTTTCGACAGATCAGTTTGGATGTCTGATGTCGACACGACCTGATGTGACAATAATTAACATTAAGAATGTCTGAGCTTGAACGCTACATGCCGTACCCCGTCGAATACTCGAGCCTAAATATGGATATGTTTGTCAAGTTGTCTTCATTGGCCATATCTTCCAGATTTACCGGACAGCACTAGGAAATCAAGTCACCCAATACAACACGTATCAGATAGTGAAAGGAAAAGGGTCGTTCGGTAACTGAATGTCTTTTACCGATCGTTCTCATTAACTTTCATTTGCCAATTACTTGAAGCTATTTCCAACGTGCGGAACCATGTGTAACCCTCTAACGACTCCAGGAGAACTTTTATGCGAGACAGAGTAAAGGGGTCTTTTCTTGTCACTTGGTTTTATTGACGTTAATCTACAGAGAACCCAATGACCCACTGTTCTTGTTCGCCTACTGATGAAGCCTACGGAGAGCGAGTTTGAGGGCTGATATATATATCAGACTGCAGCATTTCTAGGGTCTTTTTTATCGATGTGGTCTCGT
Organism: Fasciola hepatica; assembly: GCA_948099385.1. Taxonomy (NCBI): domain Eukaryota; kingdom Metazoa; phylum Platyhelminthes; class Trematoda; order Plagiorchiida; family Fasciolidae; genus Fasciola; species Fasciola hepatica. The sequence continues at coordinate 13,523,795 of CANUEZ040000116.1, read as the reverse complement.
AGCATAGGGGCGCTTTCAAAGCGCATATTGATCGGGTGTTGGCAGTGTTGATTGTATGCCGGGCTACTTCGGTGTAACATATTTGGTGATTATTCCGCACAGAATTATCCCGGTAGCTGCTCATCTGAGCCAACAGCTTTTCGGTAGTTAGTTCAGAAGCACCTTCACATTGTATTGAACTACTGATAGCCCTCTTGTCCTATTTTACAGAGGCTGCAATCCATTCAGTTGATATTTTCGGACATTTTCATCACAACTGAGATGTATACAAGGTGGTGTATGTAAGATGCTCCTACGTGAGCCATTCACACAATGTAAAGCTCCCAGGAGGTCCGTGCACACGATGACATTATTGGTCTAACCTCGAAATACTACGAAGTCCTTGGATTTCTTCACGCCACCCAACTGCACAATAATAGTCACTGCAATTATGACTACCAGAGGATCTGCATTTTTACAGAATACGTTTCCCCGTGAACTCAGGAGGTCCCATTTCATATCCCAACAACAGCTGTGGAAAATTCTTATTTGATGGTTTGTGTGAAGCAAATTAAACAAACCTATGTATAATTTATCACTAAGTGCAGGTCAATCCAACGACCCACTGAGCACCACGGTGGCCGATGATTTTCGGGGCCTTTTAGCTAAACTACATGGTAACCTTTCAGCTCCCAGTCTGAGTACAAGGATTTCAACTTCGTCGAGTACCTAATGTCGGCGAGGATCGAAGCAAGAACTCTTCTCGAATTCAGGGTGGGATTGTGCTCTCCCCCATCTGTTGGTAGATGACACTGTCCAACTCTGTGAGCTGCACGTATGGAAGTGCCTGCTCCACCAAACTGAAAAATGTGGTAGCCAATTCCAACATGGTCTGGACCCGTCATTTTAAACTTTCTTGAAATGTTTGTTGCCTGTCAATGGGTACAGTGTGCCGTGGAGCCTTTTACCGCTCTCCTATTTACCTCGGAAACTCGATCACATACTGCTGCCTCCAGAGGAATGAACAGTAGTTCCGCATGTTGCTCTTCAGGAAAATTCTTCAGGTACCTTCATACCTGATACTCCCACTGTCCATAATTATTTTTATTCCAATTTGCAAGGAATAGGAATGGGAACCCTCCTCAGGGAGGCCTGGTTTGTCACCATGCTCAGTGATTTCAGAGCCTGCGTCAGAGAATCTGTCAATGTCACAAGAGTGGCTGATATCTTGGACCGTGCTTCATTGTTCATAGCTGAAATTGGAATCTGCGGCGATATTGGTCTAACGTTCATTGCAGATCAGAAAGTTGGAAAGTAACTTCGTCATTTGTAGAAATGAAAACAAAATCTGCTTGAAAATGTTACTGTATGGTAAATGACACCTATAAAGTCAACAATCAGAGAGAAATAATGATCATTGTTGGTTGGCGGTTCGGCGGTTATTCGGGATATTCTTCCTTAGTACTTGACGTCAGCTCTGCAAAAAACGGAGAGAGCGTGGTAGATAAACTCACTCTCACACACATAATTACGGGTGTTAAAATACCCATAATTCACACTATTACGTTGCTAGCATAGATATAACAGTTTTTCGCGCCACACATATTAACCGATTTGTCCAATGGCTTACAGCCATCTCTTCGGCTTTGCCTTTCTCGTAGCACGAGACCCACGTTGCTATGATCTCAGACTCACCATATATTATTGTGAGAACTAGGATGGTATGTCCCTCACTGTCACCACATGTTTTTCAATACAAGTTCCGTCGTAGGCTTCAAGAGTACCCGCCTTCTGACACCTATCGACGATGGTAACATAATTCTGGTGGTCGTTGAGATACGCGTAACACAATCCAAAAAACGCCAATTGTAACATTTGGGTTTTAATACACATCTCGACGACTATTAGAAGTCCGCTTCAGTTATCAACGGTTACCGCTCCGTGAATTAGAGTCGTCCATATGCAAGCATATTCAGGATCGCTTGAGGTTCGAGCGATCAAGTCAACGAAATGTCAGTCAGCGGTCACGTAACGTCAACGTCCGATGCGTGCTTCAACGAATGAGCAGATGTGGCTCAAAACAGTAATGTAAAACAAAATTAGGATGAGAGTAAAGAATGGAATAGATCTCCAGCAAGAACCTCGAGTTTGGTTGTTTTGTCGATTACACCGCCCACCAAATCTACCACGGATTTCCGTAGCCGACACGCTCAAATCTGAGTCGAGTCCTGGTTCCCTTCCTCACCTACGATTCAACACCCTCCGAATTCCCTTGGGGTGTCAGGACTTACAGCAGTACAGTTGCGCACCTAGTAGCCTAAGGTAAAGTCGCTCCTGCCGCACCTTATCACAAATGGTACAATTCACTCTTGCCATAAGCGCTGAAATGTAAACAGGGCGCTAGCACCCGCTCAACTCCCTTCTTCCAACAAACACACCTTTCGTATATCCCGGCCGACGAGTCAATCCTTGGTTCGAACTGATACTAGAAGCACTATGCCATCAATCGAGGTCTTACTTTCTACGATGACCCCCAGGGGCCATTGTTTTCTTGGGCCAATATCGGATGCAGTCGTCACTAAGTCACCGACCTTCAAGTTTCGGTCCAATGATATCCACTTTTGTCTTTTTTTCAGGAGGGTAACATATTCCTTAGCCCATCCGTATCAAAACACGGCCACCGGATGTATGACTTGTCGCCTTCTTTTGGTTTATAAGCATCCCTGACTGCCATCAGTGACAAGACCGGTGTTCCCGCGGACCAGTGGTGTATGATTTGAGGTCAAAGCACAATAGTCCTTGGCGTCAGACGTCACCGGAACAAGTGGGCGACTGTTCAGTATCCTTTCTGCTTCAGCCAATAACGTAATTAGGTTTCGTCCGACAGTACCTGCTCGGCACAAATAAATGAAGAATTTTTCTCAAGGATCTTACACCTGCTTTGTGACTAGCAGATGGTGGCTCAAATTGGCACTAAGCGCCCCTTGAAAGCCAAAAATCAATACTATTCCTAACATTCCAGCCGTGCATGCATAATGGAAGCTCTTCAGCGGGTAATCTGCGATGGAACATGTCACAACTGGTCAGGTGATGATTAAGCATGGATAGCACTTAGCCTGTTTGCCACTCAAATACCAGAGCGAGTAGTGGTGTCAATAATGTGATGAAGGACAACCGATGAATCTGTCCAGAAGAACGTCTGAGCAGATTTCCATCGTACGGATGATTTTACTTCCTGTACCAGGCAAGAGGCTAGCTTGACGGCGGCCAACTCGACCACGGGTATGGTAATGATTTTTATTGGCACTGATCTAGATTTGGTCAATTAAATAGAGCAATTGACCGAGGCAACTTCAGCACAAAATCGTGCACACACTACGCCACAAGGCTCTTCTTAGGAGCGTCAAAATTCGTGTAGCTGTGAATGACCATCCTTCTCCCCTTTAACCCTAACGCGTCCTGGGATCTTCAAGATGGGTAACTCACTCATGCAGTTCAGCCAGGGGTTACACGACCTCATATGTTTGTCTTCAATCCTATCACGAAAACCCACGCCTTCAAGGCACAGACTTTGAAGCAACACCTTTGCTGGTAGGAGAGCAGGACTCACTAGGCCTAGCGGATCGTAACAAGCAGAAATAACGGATAAGATTCCTTTTCTCGAAGACGCATGACCAATCATGTTCAAATGAAAACAGAACGTATTCTGTTGGGTGTCCATTTCCAGACCAAGAGTCATTTATGCTGGAGTTGGTTTTAAACTGATATCGGCCGTCGGTGCATCAGCGTCATGCTCAGATATGGCCGGCAAGACCTGTTCTACGTTTACTACCCATATTTTAAAGAAGGATCTTCCTCTTTCTAGCATCTCTCTAATTTGACTTACGAAGGTCTTCGGTAGCTCAGTGGACGAGAACAATAAGAAGCAATCGTCCACATAAAAGTACTCACACAGCTGCCGTTTTGGGTCATCATTGCCCCACCACAGGATCCTTCGGGCGCCACGATTCTCTAGGTCCACTCGAACTAGCATAAACATTTCTTCGACATCTGCTACGAAGGCTACCCTCTCCTCTGGAAACCGCAATAAACTCTAACCAGGTCATTGGTCCAGTCGGAACCTTGTAGTAACTGGTCGTTTAAGGATAGTCCTCTAAACCTTGCGGCACGGTCTAGAACTACCCTTAGTTTTTCTGGTTTCTTATGGTTGACGACAGCGTGGTGTGGAAAGTACCGTCTTGGGTGAAAAACCTGGTGCCAGCTGTTCGGCGGGGATAGAGTTCATATAGCCCTTGTCTCTATTTCCTTGAATGACCTCTTCATACCTCCCATAGAAAGCTCTATTGCGCTGAAATCTTCTTGGTTAGGAGCGTAAAACCTCCGGGTGCGTATTCATAGTTGTTGGGGATAGCCTAAACTATCGTCTTCTATGTCCATCAACTAGTTTTAGGGACCGTTCTGCGATCGATAGCGTCTTCTGGTCCTCCAATGATGGCGCTTGCTTAATAGATTCATTGTCAGAGAAGTCTGGATCATACAGCCTTCGAAGCTGTTCTGAGATGGTGCTTTGCTCCTTTGTCATATTTTTTACGATGAACTCCCCGTTGTTGCATGGGCCTAGTAGTCCCAGGATCATCCATCCCGGTTGAAATTGGACTGCGTAAGTTTGGCTGTGCCTCCATTTTGCTGTCCCAAGTCCCAATCAGCCTCTGGTACGTCAGAACCTACCAGTTCTTCTAACTTAACATCTCTAGCTCATTCCACGGGAACATTTCTATGGTGTATCCATCGACCCTTGACTGACCCCAAGTCCATATGCGGGGACCTAGGGAATAGCCAGTTAACACAAAAGACACGCCCTAACGAAAAGTCGGCTGAGTCGTCCAGGGATACCGAACAAAGATTCATGACCCCCGACCCAATCTTGGAGCGTCTACTCACCGTTCTAAAGGCCATACAGGAAGGCACCTGGAACAGGCCAATCTGTTTAACCAGACCATCCTCGATCGGACTTACATCGGAGCCATCATCTACGATAGCGTATGTTAGCACGGCCGATTTATGTCCACTGATTTTCACTGGGATAATGCCAAATGCTACGTCGTAACCAGTGGTGCGATTGGCTGCACAATGATATGATTATGGGCAAGCTACACTCAGTTTGTCGTGATGCAATAGTTCGTGGTGCCTGGTACTACATACGAACTTCGCATATACCGTGACCACGGGATAATCCGCTACATGATGTCCTGCCTGCAGGTGTACGAAGCAGTCACCTTCTTTCCGAAACCAGATACACGTGCTGCTAACTTGCATTGCTGCGAATTTTGCGCAGTTATCTGCATTGTGTCCTTCCTTGCATACAATATATATTTGTTCTCTTCTACCCTTAAATTTGGAGTGAGCAAAGTTTGCTTGACGGTCACTTCTGCATGCCGAGTAACGAGTGAGAAGGAGGGGGGAGGGGGCAATGATTTCGCTGTAGTGCACAGAGCTATGTGCCTAAATCGACTTCGGGCTATTTGAGCTTCGGTTGTTGTGGATTTCATCAGTAGGTTGAAGTTCCGCACATCTGAATTTTCAGATGTTTCATCTGCAGGTCTTGCCCATCGATGCTGCAGCTGCCGAGATAGCATACGAACGATCCCCTCTAACGTGTCTTTTGAGACAACGCTCGCATCGCATTCAAGCTGAAATAGATCGATTTCGCAGCTCTGCAATTTTATCGCCAATTTCGTCAGTGATTCGGCATCGTCGGCGTTAGGTATCACGGCTGACAGCAGACGGATCAACAGGGATCATGCAACGACCTGTATCTGGCCGAACAGAACCTCGAGGATTTCATGAGCTCTTCGATAGCCTTGGTTCGGGGCAACAAGAAGCATACTTCAATTGCTTCTTTAGTTTTTCCTTTGCAGTAGTACTGGAGGTATACCAACCTTTGGTCTTCATCACTGATAATGTTTTCACTATAATACTCAAATTGTTTTTAAACCTTCAGTATCTTATTGCGTAACCATCGAACCCAGTTGGTTCTACCTTAGGTACCTGCATTCTGCACAAGGTATATCCAGATTCGTTCGGAAATGGAAAGTGCGGTTCATGGAGTGGATTGTGATTTTGTTTCTCACAGTAATTGAGGAACCTTTCAATCTTTTCTGACTAATTAATTGCTTCTGCTCTAACAGGACCACAAACTTCATCTTGTTCTGAAACTACGAAATTCAGTTGTGTAATCTTAACCCCGATTCTCGCCTTCAAAAGATGATGCTAATTCTCTAATCGAATTTCTTCGATGAGCTGTTTCCCCTTCAATAGTGCTAAAGGATGCGCATTCTTTTAGGAATTTGAGCTAGGCGACGCTTTTGATTTAAAACTAACCCGTGAGCCAGGACAAGAAACCTCATCAAAAGCATGGAACAAACGGGGGTTGGACCTGCCTCGGATCCTGGAGTTCAATTATATACGATCGGTTAGCCACGGGCATTCTTTTGGTTGTTGTCTAGATTCCAAGCTCGTTGAGTTCTTTAACGGACTTCTATACATTTTACACTTCAAGTGAATAGTTCGTAACTTCAAGTGAAGCCCAAATGGGATCGCTACGCTAACACAGACATGACTGGCTTGGTAGTGGTCACTTGTCACCTACCTACAAAACCTCGCTACCCCGTGATCATCCACATTGCGATGGTAACTGGTGCGCTGGATTTTTGTTGATACATACAGATAGTACGTGCGGGGCTTACAGGGGGAGGTGTGATCACCGAGTCGACCGCGTGATCGAAGGGCAAAGGACCAGGGGCAAATTGAGACGGCCAAGAAAGCGACAGCGTTAGTTAACCTTGACTCATTCTCTTTCTCACTCTGTGTGTGTTGGTGTAGGTGTGTGTAGCCTAGCAAATCTGAGTCTGTCCATACATGTAACTAAGCTGCATTCTGTTTAGAGCCTGGTTGCTCGTGGAATGACCAGTTCAGTTTACCGAAGATGAGTTGGACAACGAGACGCACATTCCACATACCTGACACCAAGTCACGTGTCTTGACCGAGTATGATGCCGAGGACGACTGGTGTTTGGTAGCTGAAGCACTCGGCTTCAAGAGAAAACTGCAATGACTCGGACTATGGGAAACAATGCAACACCTTCCATGTTTACTCATGGTGGGAAACATTCCAAACTTTTGTCTGATCATTGAGTAGAGGAGCCAATTTTCCTGATTGAAGCGGAGTAAACACTAATGCGTTCAGCACTGCAAATCCGATTGCATTTTGGGCATGAAAATGATGTTCTTATCACCACGATCAGCAACCATCTTAATGGACAGCTGATAATCTTTACGTGAAGTTCTTCAGGTATTCCTAACCATGACTTTACTGCGTAACAAGCAGAATAGGAAGAGCTTTGTCCGTAGAATTCTTCCAATATTCCTTGACATTGTTACGTAGAACAGCTGTAATGGTATGAGGCACGCAATCATGAGATCATACGGATAGACGAAACCAGTTTTAATCTGAGCTGTTCGCGAAACTTTGGTGGAGCATCGAAAACCTATATCAAGTGATTGCTGGCATCCCCCAAGGTTCCCAACTAACATGATGCGGTTGCTGCTTTTCATGAGTGATTTTCTTTCCACCACTTTGCACCCCATCCATGATTGTTCCAATGACTCCATGCCCTTATTTTCTGTTTTCTACTCTCCCACTGGTACTCATCAGGCAAAATCTTTTACGATCTTTTCAGTGTTTGTGCGAAGCTGAATTCCCACCTTGATCGAATTTCTGCTTGAGGCTCAGACAATGGTGTTTCTTTCAGAACTGCAAAATTTGTTAACTAGACCATCTGCTTAAAACGAGACCATTTTCTATCGTGCACAAGATCTAAATTCGCCTCAATACTGAATACTGGAGTCATGTTTGGATGGGGGCCTGGCTTGATCATTTTCTCTCAAACCCACTCCAAATCAAAACCATCCGCATCATTGCTGCCCCACTACAATATCAACTCTACCGTCACTAGCCCGTCGCTGAACTGTTGCTTTACTCTGTGCTTTCCGCCAAAATTACCGTGTGTTTTGTTCTCTGTTAATTGCTTTTGTGTTTCTTCCTCTCCAGGCTTCCGATAGTTTTTCCTGTAAGCAGGCAGCAAACCGTCAATTGCAACCCGTTGCACACTTTGTTCCAAATCTGCATTTCTCCCATGAGCTGTAAAATTGTGGAACACTTCACTTTTCTTCGTACTTCCTCTTTACTGTGGTCTCCACAATCCCAAGCACGGGATTTTTGATTGAATGTTCCCAAGCCTGTTCTCTATTGCACGGTAGGTTTTTAGACTTTGGGATTTCTCCGTTCTACTGTAACTAATGTGTATCACCTGATGAAAACACAAAGTTCAGTGCTACATGGCCAGTGCACTGTTTACTATTTCAGTTAGTGCCTGCAGCTTGTGCATCGAGATCAACGTAAACAGATCGAGAAAAGATTGGTGCCACTGGACTTACTCAAATGACCAGTTGCAATTTCTAGTGTATGGTCGTTTCTTTCAAAGGACTCCGTCGCCGAACAAACGATGTTCACCCCAAAGGGTGTTTACAACGGAATTCACATTGGTGGCTCGGAATTCTGACTTTTGGCAATTACATATTCACCATAGAATAAGTACTCAAATGGCTGAAGACTAATAAAATGTGAATCGGGATTGAACGGTGGAAAAAGTATACTCTCGGCTCTTATCACCGTTCAAATGGAAAATCTACACTGAATTCGTCGAAGTCTGATATATTTCAGAAAGTCCTAGCCAGAACAACGTTATCAGCATATTTAAAGATGCGAGCTGAATGGGATACAAGTAAATCAGTTATTTATGTTGAAAATAGATACCTTGAAGTACACCGGCACTGGTTAAAAGATGCTCAGAGACCTCTCTCTACTTAAATGCATTACGCTCTTCCGGAAAAGTAGTCCTTCAATCAATCTAGTAAATGTGCACGGCAGCTAAAACATTCCAGTTTTTTGAGAATCCATAGGGATATGTTGTCAAGGACCGACATAGAGTCAAGAAGAGCACATCAAACTGACTTGGTAGATTCGTTGAGGAATTTTGTGATATAATGTACAATGGAAGCGACTGCATCAGATGTAGAGCATTTGGGTTTGTAAGTAAATTAGAAACTTCTCGCGGCGGTTCAAAAACGATGCAGAACAGTGTGCCCAGCAAGTTGCTGCGCTAGTCAATAAATTTCAAGTCTTGTCAGGCCATTTGATTGTTTAGGTATAGAAATAACAGTAACGGAACACAAGCAGTCGGGACTGGAATGTGAACACAGTTAATTGTTACTTACCGAAGTAATCAAATTACATAGAGAGCCGGCCGCATGTCTAAGCACCACTGTTGGTAGACCGTCTGGACCAGTTACCTCGGTTACTTTTGTTGATTTGAGTAGGTTGAGGATCTCCATGGTTAACACCTCTTGAAATTCAGATGAGATAGGAAACCGGAAAATGGGAAGTGGGTCATCTGATTGTCGAAAAACTCGGCATTTACCTTTGAGGGTTTTTCCCATCTGGTCGCATGAAAACTTGGTCCCACGCCACTTGTTCGATATTCAGAGAGAGTAGGAGCTGTCTGAAAAATTTGGCATCGGGGTGTGTAGTAGTGACCAAGCTGTGGGCCTTTATGCTGTTGTCCGGCTATTGTAATTGTTGGTATCTAATACTGCACTTATTGGGCCTTGGTTGATGAAGTTTTCCCCACTGTGCTTTTGCAGACTGAACAAGTGTAACCCTCAGGCGGAAGATCACTGGTCTTTGTATGTTATTTGTAATCTCAGATATATTGAAAGTGACAGCCGAAGGACCTCAGATTTGTGCTCCATGATGTGTGCTAATTCCTTTCTCCTAAATAGATGCTTCAAATGTTGAACATCATCACATTCTATCAGATTCTACGATGTGAAAAAAACAATGAACGGTTATAGAAAAATATATTCACTGTGAACATTTTTCTTCTTTTGAGGTGTATCATTTCGAAATGTGTGTGATGAATGGCCTCCGTAAAATGTGTTAGGCCTTAGATATAATATGCAGTGAACACTGGTGGTAATGGGTGCCCTTGACCTAACAGGAGATTTTTCTGAGTGGTTGTTCGAGATGCAGTCTAACTGTGAGTCCTCAGGTGTTGGAGTACAACAGATACTGCGAAGATCGAAATATGAAAGGGGAAGTCTCGACAAGTGAATGAAGTAGCCTACTATAATGTGAAAGTTCTCATCATGCATGGGATTAATGAAAGGAGCAAATGGATCACAGGAAATGTCAACTAATTTTACTAAGCATTTTGATTTTTTATGTGAATGCTCCAAATGGTAACCTGGCCGGAACGAGAGAATCTAGTGGGGCGATGTGATACAGATAAACAACCGCTGCCGTCAATTGACGTATCCATGATAAGGAACCGACCGTGACGCTATTTAGGATAATCGGATATTCATCGAAGAACGAGTACCATCGTAAAGAACGTAGAAGACGTTCTGTCCTGAACCAATCGCATTTTGAGAGTGAGAATGATATTTAAGCGGAGAATTAAAAGTGAGCAATATGAAATCGCACTCTGTGCAGTTTTTATGTACAAGCATTGAAAGACGCATTCAAACAATATTGTGTAGCCAATATCAGTCATCACATTTGCCTGACGATGCAACCCTTCGCCTAACGACTCTAGCCTTATTCTACCTTGCAATAAACTGATCCGAAAAGGGAATTTTGGTCAAAGCCTGTTGCAATTGTTGCAATTCCTCGTCAATCGTGTCTTCGATGAAAATCAGTCGTGTTCTGCGAAAATATGTTTGAGCTAGACGCATTTTGTATTCCAAAGAAAAAAGTCTGTTCAAGTGGCATTTCGGTGGAAAGACCTGGCGATCTTCGCACCATTCCTTATAGTAACATTGATGTCATTGAGGTGTACCTTGTTGTTTGATACTGTACCCACCACGGAGATTATATTCGGATGCATACGAATGAATTCATCCGCGAGTGAGACGACGAATTTCCGTTTTTGACCGTCGAGAAACAGCCCGGATAGTCTGAAAATAGGGTGTTCGACATACTCGTTTACTCCAGATCCCATTCATAACGGGACGTCGATGAATACTCGCTGTCGATAATTCTTAACAGTGGAGATGAAAGAGCCATGTGTTGGTTCTATGGTTCCATCAGGATGGGACTGTACCTTGAAGTGGTGTGGTGGTTCATCTGATTCCACAATCGTAAGAGCTATACAGGATAGCTTCCTTGGGTCAAAGATGCATTCATGCCTGACAGGTTCTATGTGGGAGGGGGCAGATGAAGTTCAGCACGTTTTAATCATTGGGTTATCGTTGGCGTGGGTCAATCGAACATTACCGTTTACCTTGATCCATTCATGTGGACCCAGATCACGCCTCAGTACGTGTTTGCTTCTGTTTACCTCTCGTCGGTGGTTGTGCCAACACGAAAAACAACGGGTCCCCACAGTTGCTTTGGGACGATAACCGAACCAAGAAGCAAATTTTTCAATGTTTCACCCTAGCTTGTACAAATCCTATTAGAAATGTGTGGGCGTAATATGTCAAGGGTTTTTTCAGTTTTAACAGAATACTTATGTGTGCACGGGTGTTGGTATTATTTAGGTGGTCCAAATCTGAATCCTGGGAGTGGGATGGGTCGATACGCAGCCAAAGTAATTGTAGAGTTTGCATGAACGTTTATGCATGCGTAAGGCAGGTGAGAAAATATGGATGCTGATCGCATCAGCGACGGCTACCTTGTGTTAACGGATATGTATGCGGAGATTAGGAAGCATGCTATGGATGATTAGAAATGCTGAATGAACATTTATTCAATGACATGAGTCCATCGAGGGTACGAGAATAGCACCCATTATGATTCATGTTCTTCTATGTTGGAGACAACGTGGAGAATACACATTATTCCCTTGAAATATTTGTACTGGCTAACAGCTGTTGCAAAACGTACCGCTTGATTTCAAGTATCAATCTACCAGAAATAAATAATAAATCTGACGGTTAGCCGAATCATTCTCCGGAATTCCATCTGAACGGAAGGATGGATCTTTTTGTGTAGCAATTCGTTTGACACAATGCCAAAGTGGACCTTCTAATAATACGTGCAAAAGAGACGGCGCTGTTAAATGTCACCCCTCCATCGTAAATGGAGGTTATTCGCTAGGTATTTTATCTGAAAAGTTGGAAAGATGCTAGATCGGATGAGCTGTCTCCGGTATTCTCTCGCTTATTTAGGTGAAACGATAGTATTTTAAGTGACATTTCTGCTTTTGTGGTTGTTGTGCCAACACTCAAACCACCCGATCCGCACAATGGCTTCAAAACAACAACAGACAAACTGCTTTTCAGGCAGAACTGTCTACATGTTCATCAATGCAGCAGGATGCCCAGGACCCAACTGAAAGCTGGAAAAGGAAAAATATAGCCTTTCACGATACTTGTAGTGCTCTCAAATACGTCGGTTCAAGTACGCCGCGCAAACGATGAATTGATTCGATATCAGTTGCTCCGTTAGATACTCACATACCAGTCCCTTAGGATGCCGCTTTCAATAAAATGAATAAATTTCTGAGGCTTTAATTGCTTTACCTGGAGTCTAACAATCGACCGTGAACAATGGTGGATCGTAAAATGTAGAAATGGAGAAGGTTACTTCTAGTAGCAGTATAAGAATACGTTTTCGGAGGAAATGCAAATGTTTTCACTGTTTCATTCTCTAGCTCATAGAAATCCTATTCAAAATTGGTGCGTTGAAAAAGTCAAGCATACTTCGTGTTGGACAAAAGATATTTGTTATGGGGGTGCTAAGATTAGGTTGACACGTTTCGCTGCATGAACAGGTTGTAACAGTTCCATGATCCATAACTGAATCATTGGAGAATAACTAGTAAATCTAACGGTTAACCGATTCAATCTAAGGAAATTCGTCCAAATCGGAGGATCGATCACATCATGGAACCACTTGTTTAACCCATTTCCAAAGTAGAACTTCTGATAATACGTTCACGAGAAAGGACTCACTACTCCGTCATAAATAGAGATTATCCGCTAGGCATTCTTTCTGAAAAGGTAGCAAGATGCTAGATCGGATGAGTTGCCTCTGTCATTTTTTCGCCGATGGGGGTGAAGCATTAGTATTTTAACTAAAACAACTACATTTATTAGTATTTCATTGATCAGTAACACAGCATAGTCGAAATCGTTGGTAGGTTGTTAACTTATCGGTCACCACGGGTAACCTTTTTCAAGACTGGTTTTACAACCGAATGAAACTGGAATGATAGCTGAGAGCAGCTGGGTGTTAGTCACAGTGTGTTCGTGACTGTAATACCGGCATCACTGTTTGGAATACGCTATGAACCTCCCATTATTGGATTGGTTCTAGAAAACTGGGTTAGCCCTACACCAAAATTAGCTCTGTCAGGGGAAGCCCCATCTGAAGAATTCAGTTCTATTATCTAGGCAACTACATTCAACTCAGAGTTGGGATAGCAGATGAAGTATCGTTCCGTATGGAAAGGCCCTTTGGAGTTTCTCCAAAATCAGTCATGTTTTGGGCTAGTGTGATATCCGATTGTCCCTTCACACAACCCAGAAGAACCTTGCGGCTGCAGACTGTGACTGTCTCTATGGATTTTTTCCATATGATGAGAAAGTACCGTATCAGAAATGCTTAGAGCAAGCGTGGGGTTTTGAGAACCAGAAATTAGTCACCAGAACAATTACTGAATCTAAATGGGTCAAAACAACTGAAACGAGTTTATGCATACTCAACGACAGACTTTCTCGGTCAAATGGTCCATCAAGGCGGGCAGTGTATGGGAGGTAGGTCGAGGTGCTCAGTTCAAGACAAGGTGGAAGAAAGTATGAGTGCCTCAACCGATGAAGCTTTTCAGGCAGGACCTGACAGACTATCGGGTAGTGGTCCACCATACACACTTACCAGATATTAGAACACATTGTGTGAATTAGTTAGGTGTCACGAGCAGTGGACTAGTTAAATCTAGGCATTCTTCGTTTCCGAGACATCGGCTTCTTTGATTATGGCAATTTCCACATCGGCTTCTATTCGTTTTGCCCTTTACTTGATTATCGTGCAAAGTAACAACCAGAACCGGATCACAGAAGTGTGCGGTTGATAGTTGAAGGCATTGAAATGAACTACTGTGGATTATACACCTTCAGGGCTTAAATGCAGTAAAATAAATAATTAGCGACGAGCTACTACAATTCACGGAAACGTTTCAAATCACTCAGGTCACATCTGACCCTCTTCATTGTTCCGTGAATGCTGTTCACATGATATACCACAGTTAAGTACTGGTTAGTTTCGGTTGAAAATTCATATCTGACGCAGACCAGATATCTTCTCTTGTTTGAAGCATGCTCTGTGCCCCGTTTATCGATGGATGCACCAAAGCGCAATTGACCGATGGTTAGAATGGGGTACACTTCCCACAGGAGGCCTTTCGTTGTTACCCTACTAGACTAGTTGCAGATAAGTGCCGTTTGCTTTTTTCTCAGTGTACCCCTAGCTTAACTTCAACAACCTCTCTCCTATTGACACGTGGGTATCTCTCTTTCCCTTTTCCACTCCCATCATGTTTATCCGCCTGCTAAAAGCAGATATGAGACTCTTTGGGGGATGAACATGTCCATTGTTTGTCTTACCTGTTCTATTTGTATATTGAGATGTATGGGTGGATGGGGGGGAAGGATTAATTATCTGGTAAACCATTTTCGGCAGGTGTGTGCCATTTGATTGTACTTGTTTGACCGAATAACTAATAACTGATGGTAAGCAGGAGTACAAAATCGCTATGGAAACCAAACGAAGCAAACAGGACGAACCATGGACAACTGAGAATATCTGCATTGTTCAGTCACTACTACCTACAAGATTATTTTATCATTCAGGAAAACCTCGTGAGGTTTAATACTATCATGAACACGGGCGTGGGTATGGTGTTTATACCAGTCTCATTCCCGTCGATCCCTCCCTAAGCACAACCCAAGGCCATTCACGGTTCACATTGTGTACTAGTATTGTTGCTTTCAAGGTGGTCGTCCCCCGTGCCTGGAAAAGAATGAAGGTTAGCTGGTGGTAGTGACGAGGTTTCAGCGAGTGCTTTCCCCCACGTGTAATAGTTCCGCCTTGTCTTGGCCTGTATTCACGACATTTCGTAGAATCTAAAAGTTCATTGTTTCTATCTGTTGTTAGGAAAGCGACAGTGACAATTACTGCTGTAATCTCGGTGACTGCACGGAATAATGCCCGTTTTGGATAGTCACACTATAGGTAAACGTGTAAGCTCTCATTGCTCGTTACCGTAGATTAACCGAGACTGTTTCGATAAAAAATATGCACTACGACCGCAGTTTCTAATGACTGACGTCATCATATTTTGTCAAGAATGGAGCAAACATATAGAGAAAATTTGCCTTCGCAAAGTGTCCCAGACTGAGAATGTACAAACTGTACTGAATACTAATATTTCCATCCACACACCTTTTGGGTGATCAAAAAATCAAGGTTCATATTTGATTTTACATAGTTACTATTTTCCAAAGTCCAATTGGTTACTATTCAGGTTTTACATTATACCAAAACTGATATTCCTAGGTTGCCGGATACTTCACGGCATCATTCGTCTTTTTAATATTTTGGCTGAGGTTCTGCTTCCGGCCTCATGAGATTACTGTGCGGTCACAAGTGATTTTTTCAAAATGAACTTTGACATTTCACCTTTTTCTTTATTACCCTCAGATTTCTGAAAATACTTAGTGACTTTTCTAGATATCTATTCCTGCACTGCAACTGACGTAAATTTGGCAAATGACTGATTTCCTTGTTATCTTTCGGAAACGAACCTATACCATCCGAGTTTCACTACTGCGTGGGAATTGCAAACTGACTTACGGTATTTCACGGGATGGCTTGGACATTGCTCGATTGTTCCATCCTAAGTGCCCCAAGACATCAAAAATTTTCACCATTCAGGTAAGCAATTTTCAACCGAATGTTTGACGAGCTTTTGTCCATTCCGTCCATTGAACTTGGAACGGCAGGCGAATAACTTGGCTTATATACATATATATACTGAAAACTCCGTTCTACCTTCTTTACTTACCGTTGTTCTGAGCCCACTTCCTCATTCGTAGTGGAATAAGTCCTGTTCTGCGTTTTTGGACAACCTCAGTGGAAACATTGTTTCTAGAATCCTCTCCGTCTCTTCAATTTTCAGCAAACTCTGGTAAACACCAAGTGATTGAAGACCCTGATGTGAGTTGTGCTTTGTAAAAATATGTACTGTTTACAGGCTTGGTTCACCTCTACAAGGTTTCAGGCTTCTACCGAAGTAAATTTTCTTATTTTTCCACTCAACCGTTGGTGTTTGAAAGATTTTCCTTGCTCTGAATGCTTTGTACTGATTGACTTGCTTGTTCTTCGATTTTCCTTGGTTTCGTGGTAACCAAACTTCTTGTACTCCGTGTGCCATTTTCGACAATTATTGCCCCATCACACGTTCATTCTTTCGTTTGCATCTTAGTTTCAACAAGCAATGCAACTTTGTGTTATTACTAACAATGACACATGTGATTCTCTCTTTATTTCCATGATAATGCTACTTCTGTTTACAACTGTTGATGCAATGTACCGCTACTTATCAAGAAGGGTGTCTTCGTGAGCCAATTTATCTTTGTTCATCCTTCAAAGAAAGGCTGAGATTTCCTGAAACACAACTCACGCAAGAGCGCACTCTACCATTCCAATATAAACAATGAACACCCTGTTACACTGCTCTCAAGTTGGCTGTTTCTCGGTCTCAGTCGAAACGGAAGCTACTTTCCCGTTTTATGGGTTGCGATAAGGGCTTAGAAACCTGAGGTTGATTCGTCAATTGTCGGTAAATCATTCAGAAGCTATGAATCTCCCAAAAACCTATCCACCTAGGATTCTGTATCACGAAAATTGTAGACTGAATTTATGAACAACCATTTGCACTTTATACGTCATACACAGGTATAACAGTGAAAATGTTTTACATCCGTTTATTTGTGTTGCCTCAATTTTATCTACAACCTCACTACCCTCATGTTCTTTTTGCTGATCTTGTGACGAAGCTTCTTAGGAAACGTTGACATATTCACTTGATTGCCTAAGTTTCACTGATTTACTCAATGTATTTTACGGCTTATTTTACACATGGATTTCATCATTTCTGTTTGACTATGGAAGTAATAGTTAATAGGCAATAACCTTCGGAAAAATTGGGATAAACATGTTTTGTTTTATCAGTTGTGAGCCATCGACTCTGCAAATGGCCATTCCTGATTACAAATGGAAATGAAGCACCTCTGCACGGTGATGATCTTCTGAGTGTGATAACTGTAACTGAACCGCTGTCCAGTGATCGAGTGACTCGTAGAATACGAACCCGAGATAAGAATTCAAACGAGGCTAGTCGGTATTCTACGTGTACTCCACGGAACAATCAATACAATTTCAAAAAACATGTCTCAATTTTGTGAAGCAATTCGATCCCAGGAGTCCGGGAATGGACGTCAAATCGTCCGAAAGGTATGGCTAGGAAAGTATGCCTTATGATACGGGACCGAGTCATCAGAACGGGGTGAAATTCAGCTTATCTAGCAAGAAAAATTGACCAATCAGAGAAGGAGTGGGTAGCGTAACTGGGACGGATGGACGGAGATATGACCATGAATTAGTTCAGAGAAGGATAAAGGGGATTGCACGCAAGCTTGACCTAGTCCCTCACGCTGACGTGACGTGATCTTTGCGTGGAAAGAAAGTACAAACCTCACTTGTGATGCACGAAAGCTCGAAGGTCGTAGGCCTCCTGGAAAACCGGTCCACTGCAAAGGTATACTCACAGGAAAACGGTGGGTGATCGGAGGAAAGTTAACCGGATTCAACATGAAAAAGGAAAGGGAAGACGCGTGGGTCGAAGTGTTTGTAAAGGGCCGGGGAACACGCTGATTTAGGTCACGGCAGTGAGAAAAGGGAACCGCGTGGGAATTTCACAAATGTGCTGAATAAGCACTATAATAACTGTCTCCAGTCTGAAGACATCTACGTCAAATAATGAGTGAAAATTAACAGAATCAAGGTAATTGGTATCATTTAAACTGTCCTTTCAATGAACAATATTCGGGGAGCAGTTAAATTAAACCATTGCCTACGGAGGAATGCGTAACATGAAAATCGCTTTAAGCCCAGCGAGCAAACAAAGATTGGGGCCCTCCAAGTACAGAAGATGATGGACGAACTAAACAGATCGAAATCATCCACAAGACAAAGAGCAGGCTGTTCGGACGATTCAGAACATCTTGTTCATATTTATGGACAGACGGACACTCTAAGTATCATCACAGAGTTTCAGTTTTTGTCCTCCATGTAGAATAATTGACGGCCGGATTTGGAGACTCAATTTAGAACTATTCTTGAGTGATTGATGATCTGGTACCATTCATTTGACTATGTTGAAAAGGTGAAGATTCATTTGGCATAGAATTACTGTCCACGTCATTTGTTAAGTAAGTTGCAAAAATGTATATTGTTGTCAAAAGGACAAACAAGGGTGCCGGAATAGTCATTCCTAATAGATGGGACCACATTGGCAAGAAACACCTCTTAACTCTTGGTAAGAGTTATTATTGATTGCTCTGATCTGCTATAGGTCGATGCACATGCCAAAAACGATAAAGAAATTTCATCTATCAGATCGAGGACTCCTGAAGTCGCATGAACCCTCGTCTTTTATCACGTATATGCCGCTGTCGACTGGGATCCAGTCTATTAGCACCACCTCAGTTCTTTCACTAAGAGCAACCCAAAAGCCAGCGAGGCCAGAATTCGCAGTCTCAGCGTCCCCAGAAGGGCTCAAGTGAAACATCGCAGAACGATCAGAATGGGGGCGTTAATCGAAAATTAGAACTTGAAATTGAATGCAAGTCTCTTGAATGCAACACACGTCGATGACAAGGAATTCATGGCTACGAGCTAAATGCACGAAACGAATTTTGATAGTCAATCCGTGGTTACGTAAGACAAAATTGTTCTTATGTAGACCAGGAAAGATTACAGCAGAGCAGTAGGTTAGAGCTGAGGGAGTACATCGATAGAAAAAAGAAAAATAACGGCATATCTGCCAAAAACCTACTTTTGCTTATGCATTTGAGAAGCTAGTTAATGGAGCCCAAGATTCCTACTCGGGACCCTATTGAGCTATTGAGAACTACGCTTGGGAAACTTGGTGATCCGGTAACATCCAAGTGACTATGCTGAGAACCTGGAGCATATTCTGGGATAGAATTGCTCTCGGTATCTTTTGTGCATCATCGTCATCATGGTACAGTGTTAAACAGTAGGGCAAGCCACACTGACCATTGTCTTTCTCACCATGTTTCACGTGAAAAAGAGAACATGAACATGAAAGGCGGACAAGAAGTGAATCTACAGGGGTAGGAAAGGGAGAGAACATTTTCCCATTCTCCTCAGCCACGTCATCTGTTGACCTTCATGTGGTCTGTCCCATCCCTGAGGAGAAACGGAGAACAAGGCACAGCCCAGTAAACATGTGTTAGCCATACGCAAAACCTGCTCCAAAGAAAGAAGTCTACTTATTTGGATAAGTTGTGATAATGTATTACGCAAAGGACAATGGTCTTTCAACAAGAGTTGTACGTGTGTGGTCTGCAGAAGTAAAAAAATAGGAGCAACTCCGTGATCCGAGGCATGGTGTATAAACAGACACCAACAACTGCATTAAATGAACAAGATGGCAGCCTCCAATCAGGTCGTTAAAACAGAACATCCAATGCTCGACTTCTGACCGAGGCATTGCTTATTCGGTCATTCCACTCAACCTTAGCGATACTATGCAGATATCGATGGTCGAAAACCTGAAGGGGACGAATATCTTCCGCAAGCAGACCCCAAGTTTCGCAGCCATACAACAAAACTGAACTCACCGTGGCACAGTACACACGATCTTTCAATTTCAGCGAAGCATCACATTGGCGCCACAAGTGTTTTGATCCGACGTACTCCGTTCGAGCCTTGGATATATGCATGCTCAACTACACTAATGTGCTTCCATTAGTAGTCACGATACTACCAAGGTAAGCAAAGCGGTCGACTACTGCAGCACTTCCTTGTGAAGCATCAAACTCGGAACCGTTGACGTCCTGTCTTAGAACACCACTTTACACTTTAAGGATAAAAAGCGCATGTCGAACGGAGTTACGGCCCTTGGAAGTGTATCTAGTGCACGTGGAGCGTGTTCTGTGCATTCTAACAAGCAGACAAGAGTGTCGGCGTAATCTGAGTCACACGGCCTTCCATCTTATTCCACTTCGAAGCCTACACTAGCGCTCTCCCCAAAGCACTGGGCCTACTGGTTATGCGTATACTGTTGGCCAAGAATGGGCTCTCCTATTCGATCACATCCTCTCACTTTCCGGGGTTCACCGTCCACCGGTGTACCGAATATGTTTTTTATAGTCTTAGACTGTTATTTGAAGCATCTGATGCTTCTATTGCTTCGGCTATCTTGGCCCACCAATCTTCCCGGTCCTTCTTATAGCTTTTGGAACTTGCTTTTTGTAGACTTCTTCGTATCTGATTCATCAACTCATAGTTCGAGAGCGGACCTCTTGCTTTATTGGACTCAGCAAATTTTGAGAACCCCAGTATCTCTGATGGCCATCAGATCTGGAACCGCAGGGGAAACCTGCTAGTACATGCTTAGTCCACTTCATATGGACCCAGTGCTCGTCTACATTACTGTCCGTTGCGGATCCTAGCTAATTTTTGTTCATAACTTGTGCAAACTTCTGGGTCAGACAAAATTTGCACGACAAAACGGGTTTTGCGGTTTGGGTTGATGATCATTGAGCTAGAGCGCGAATCACATTCAAACTAATGCATGGTCCGACTCTACGTACGTGGGCCAGTAGAATCTACAGTTCTGAAGAGAACTGCTCCGTCGGTAGATTTACGAATTATGACCGATCTGATTCAGAGTAATTTTAGAGTTAGAGCCCTCTGTCGCTCTTTGAGGCGAGTTGTGTTGGATATTCGTACTAGACATGAATAATCTATTTTCCGACCAAAACTGGAGAAGCCTATCCCAATTGTCTGTGGACTGAGCTGGTGAAGCACAACACCCACCTAAGCAAACCTCTGTTTCACAAAGTTTGCCAACTTATTCAAAAAGACCACCAGCCAGCAATAAATTGTCATAGCTTTGTGCTTGCGAGCGAGTGTGGAGTTCATCACAGAACTCAGTCTTCTGTGTCACAGCTCAGCCTGCTGGAGCCTATGCCGAGATCACGAACAAGCTGTG
Organism: Fasciola hepatica; assembly: GCA_948099385.1. Classification (NCBI taxonomy): domain Eukaryota; kingdom Metazoa; phylum Platyhelminthes; class Trematoda; order Plagiorchiida; family Fasciolidae; genus Fasciola; species Fasciola hepatica. The sequence continues at coordinate 13,502,388 of CANUEZ040000116.1, read as the reverse complement.
GTTAACAGAGTTATCCTTTCGAAAGCCAACTGATTCCTGGAATCCCACAGCTTATAAACACCACTGACCGGGATCATTTAAAGGGCATCCCCAGTCGTGTCAGTAAAGACTACTCCTACGCCACATTGACTCGTAGGTCTAGCTACTTCGTCTTCTGAAGTGCTCAGGAAATACCTCGATGAGATAACAGGAGCAGTTAGCTCAATCACACTGTTCGAATCCTGGATATGCTTTCCACGGACGTAACAGACTTCAACCACCGGAAGGTCTATTGTGTGGGCCAGGCACGTTTGCTGACTGGCCTGCATCAGTGTACGAACATTAAGGGAGCCGAGATTCAGAGGTTGATCAGGATTGAGAAGATGTGGGTTATGTGACTGGAAACTATGTGACAATGAACCTTGCAAGTATCGGGCGTGTTATCAGTGGGAGCTTCATGGGTGGATAGAAGAGGCGAAGAGAGGTGGTTGGGGATAGAAGACAAAGGTTGAATGTAAGGTAGGGAATTCTGAGCAGCAGTCAACCTAACTCCACCATTCGTGCTCGATACTATGGGCAGCGTGGTCCTGATTATCCTGCGCGACGAGCGATGCAGTTTGGAATTTTTTGTGTTCACGCTGTTCATGGGAGATGTTGGACGGGTATTGCTAGATTGTGTCCAGCCTCTAAGTAGAAGAAAGATTAGGATTCTCAACCAAAGACTTCAGTTCTAATGAGAACCTGTCCGCCTGATAGGTTCTCTACCCATTGACCTTACAGGTATGATTGAATCTGCGGCTTTATGAAAGCCAAACTGCATAGCTCGTCGGGTCATTGAGGTGCGTAAACCATCACACCACTTCAAGGTTCTGCCTCGGTACGACGGCTATGTATAGTTCAGATACAAATTTATACGAAAAGAAATAAGTTTAAATGCAGATCGTGTACAGGCATATGAACGACATGTAGTAAATTCCTAGTACAGGGGATGTGTGGTCTCTGTAAGAATTTTCCACTGGCTGTTGTGTGTAAATCGCAAATTCTGGAGATAAAAGTGTAACGGTAGTGGACGAAACATGAGTTTTGACAGTCAATCCGTGATTACGTAAGACAAAATTGTTCTTAGGTAGACTAGGAAAGATTACAGCATAGCAGTAGGCTAGAGCTGATGGAGTACATCGATAGAAAAAAGAAAAATAACGGCATATCTGCCAAAAACCTACTTTTGCTTATGCATTTGAGAAGCTAGTTAATAAAGTTTCTTTGCACAATCCATATTATGAGAAAACAATGCTAATTTGCTCTGGTTGTAGGACCTATGTATTTGACCAGCTCAGCTCTGCGGATGTGAACACTGTTGATGACAAATTTCTCACAGGAGTTGGAGAAAAGCAAAAGTGAGAAGGTGCACTGAAAACATTTTGAAATGCTGGGGTGTAGGATAGAATGGGATGAAAAGTTACCAATATTGTAAAAGTTCCCAGAAAAAGAGAGATGTGGTCTGGTTGATTGAAGCCGGACTTAAGGAAGACCATTTTATTGGCATAATTAGAAATCGTGCATGTAGTAGACTGAACAGATCACTAACATGCGTGTTGAGAAGGTGAGATGAAGAACGGCATCCCAACGAACACCAGAGTCGTTCATTTTGGGACTCCATAAATTTGTGCCAATTTAGGTATGTTGAGTTTGATTGAAAAATACAATATTTCACCCACGACTGTGACGAAAGGGGACAATCAACGACTCAAGCTTTTGTAGAAATAGAGAACGAGAAACACAATCAAACACAAAAGAATAGTTGGGCAAGATATCGTGACTCGATTCTGCAGAGATAATCAAGCTGTTTGAAATGACACTACAAACTGAAGCAATTACGTCCAGAGTGCATCTGTTGAGTTTCTCTACGAACTGATAATGATCAATAAGAACAAGAAAAAGAATTACATTATTGTTTATTCACAACGCGCTTGGTCATACTAAGCGTGGAATAACCGATTGTGATGAGACGAAAACGTTTCGGCGAATTGTCAGAAATAATATTTGGGAATGGACATTACGGGTAATGGCCTCCATGAAGCAGAAAAAGCACCGGCTTGAACAAATCTGTTTGCAAAATAAGTCATTATTCCGGATCAGTGACCAACTCCAATTCTGAGAAGCGCGGCAGAAGATTTGTCTGGACCTCAGCAGCGTTTTTTTCTAGACTCGAATCAACGTGAATACACTTCCTCTGGGAGGACAGAATGGGTACAGGATCGTAGTATTCCATTGTATTGACGAATGAGCAAGACATGAAGGCTGTTGACAACTAAATTTTGTTTTATTGACCTAACCCGTTGCTTGTATTGACGTCGTATTCCGTGTCATGAAATTCATCTTATGAGGTGCAAAATTTTACTGAGCAAATGACACACTCAGCCGTTTTTCTCTCTTTTGATCGGACTGGATTGATATCACACAGAAGTCCAGATAAGTTTTGTTTAACAAGGTAGGAATTTCATCGCCGGAGGAGCTTTTCTGCGGCTGTTTAAATATAACCATCAAACACGGCGGAAATGAAAGTAATTCAAGTCGAGATGTGCTTTATGCTCCGGATGGTGAATATTCAGCGGTTCAATGCCACATTCTGTGTCTTCCTACATACTTCTGTCTAGCAAAGACTGTATTCGAAAGAAAACCACGAACACACAAAGTGAAGGTACGTGCGCGCACGAACAAAATGTCCGGGAAAAGTGCATATGTAGTTATGCAGAACAGGAATCAGAACGGGAATGAAAATGTCAAATAATAAACTGATGTCTCTCTGGAAGTAAACAGCAGTAATATAAAATTACTACGAAAATGATCGAGCTTAGAATGCTATGATGTAGTTACGCCATCAACACTGATGCATTACCAAAAGAAGACAACTGAAGACCTGAAGATCACTCGGAATCGATGTATATTATTTGGAGCGTCGCCTAGTCTCGTCTTGTATTGTTTTCTGTCTTCAAGAAAGCACTTGAAGTGTTCACAGAGAACGAGTTCATCTTCAATTCCCTCACTTGACCGATATGATATGGTTTTCGTATAACTCTTGGATTTCAGAACTTTGGAAGGAGCGTCTTTTCAAATAGGAGCAGAATAATTGTACTGACCGCGTTGTGTCAACTTGCTATTGTGCAACTAAAACAGTTAGCCAAAAAGTACGCCTGCCTTTCCAATACCACGGATTATTTCCGATGTGCATGAAAACCATAAGTGGATGATTAAACGAAACATGTTTTGTCTCAAATTCAGATGAAAGTTTCCGCTGAGTAAAGAAAACTGGATGAAGCATAGTGATCATGAGAATTATCTGAAATTGACAGTGATCAAGTTCACAACGAACTGTGGAGCGGTCAGTTCCGGGGCACACTGGATTACTATGATTGTAGGGAAGGAAGACTGACACAAAGTTGAGGGAGAAAATAAACAGAAGATGTGCACAAGGAATGCCTAAGTCAAACAAATGTGTCCCTGATCTTCGAAGCGAAAACCAAATATTTTTCCTGAACATTTGGGGGTTGGCTGTATCAATAGAATGCCCTTTCCTCGCAACAAGCGGGGCTGCATCATCCACATGTAAACCGTTCTGTAAATTGATTGTTCTAGGACTTGAATTAGTAACAGATAAGAAATCACAGACATTCATGGATAACCTCTGTTACTTTCTATGCTGAAGTGGTGGTATCGGATGAAAACATTGGTTCATTTTAAAATGAAGAGTATCAGAAAATCACGTAAGTCATAACAGTCAGCAAATGCGTGCAGCCAGGAGATGTAACGAAACGCCGAGGCGCAGATTACAGGAAGAGAGTATCGAGATAAATTGATAATTTTTCTGCTGTCATTTTTAAGATTTGAAGAGTGAAAGAGTGTTGGAAAGCATGGAATGATTACTAGAGGTAATTTATTGTTCATTTTGATCCACCGAGGAACTATAGCTGTCTACGTTTGATAAATTGACACTATCAGGCAGAATGAGAATACCATAAACTGGCTTGGATATAATTTCTAACCCACACTTATGTACTTCAGATCAGGCAAATTATATCGAGTGTATATTGTAAACGATAAGATTCAAGATCGCTCAGAGTAAGAGGAAGAACAATGATCATTTGATCATGAAATCCCAGTATGTTCAAATGACTTGGCTGCACGCGTCGAGCACAAAACTAGATCAATAAAGTCTTGCCTGAAAATGGTTTATCGAATATATGGTGTTATCGCAAACACTAGAATGAATGTTTGGTTATGTCTAAATTCGACTTCTGTTCTACTTCCTTTTATTCTGGTTGTTTCACTTCAGCGGATGATGCTCAGTCGGTATGGTGCAGAAAATCATGCAGATATGCAGAGTACCGAGAATGACAGAGGGAGATATTACTTCCAAATGTATTTGCATGTGAATCTTGTCTCTGATGTTTGTGCTCATTAGGCGTCCAAACTGCTCGCTGCTTAGCAATCAGCATTCAGAGAAACCAGCCGGAATTTGCGCAATCGTGGGAAATCTGAAAAATCCAACTTGGTGAGATGATATAGCCATCAATGAACCAAGAGATTTGAAGTAAAATATCTACCTAACAAAATGGTACTATTGAGAAGTAAAACCAATTTTTTAATTATTGCAGAACCTCATCAGTTAACAGATTTACTTTACAGCAGAAGATTGGAAAGTTTGACAGAACGGTGGTGTTTCGTTAGCCTAATCACACTTTGATGGACAAGAGTAGCGAAGGTTTTCGAGAATCTGTGATAGAATGTACCAATTTGATGTTTGGTTTGATGACTCAGTGATTTGGATCACTTATTTAAGACGAAATTGCACCATAATTCAGTGGAATTATTCATCCTCGGACGAGACCTCGAGTTCAGTAATGCTACAAAATTAAGTAGAATTTCAAATGCATGTTATTGAGGAATATGGAATCTTGCATTTTAATCTGTTGGAAACTTCATCATTTAACTATAAGTCTCGCTAACGGATGGATTGTCGCCGACAGAGTTTTATGGTTTGATGGATAACCAAGACTTTACGGTTTTGATGAAAATTAGAAGGTAGCTATGAGTCAAAGGCTTTGGAATAAACACGAAGCTCACACCGGACCGATCGGCTGCATTTGTCTATGCATTCCCTGATGATAACATTCATCCAGTCCTACAAGTGATCGGTAAAACGAGGATGATTTCTACACAACCAAAGTCACCATGCGAATATGATTCATTCCTATTCAGAATTTGATTGCGTCTTATGTCGATGGACTTAGACAGTTCATGCCTCCGACTAAACTCGGTTATCTAAAATCATTCGGCAAACATGACAACTGCTCATTACGCTTGCAATTCCTCTGATCTTTGCCTATGTTTTTCTCTTTGCTCCAACTGCCCATATAAATGCCGTCATTCAAATAATAAATGACCAACAAACTTCAGTGTAAGTTCGAGCGCCATTCGATATTGACAGCAAAACTTACTCATCCTTCATTCTCTCATTATATGAAACATTCGAGATATTTGATGTTACGGAATTTTCGCCACGTTTTTCGAGTAATTTTTGCGCGTTATGGCTCAAACGTTGGTATACTGTTAGAACTAATCCAATGTGCTCTGTCAGTTTGGTGACCTGTTGAATACGCTTATCGATTTCATACGAACAATGAGAATGCGAGTACATCTAGCTATCTTGCTGTGACCGTTGAAATTCCGCATTGATTTTCACAGCCAAATTGCACAGTCTCAAGGCTGGCAGTTTTCTTTCTTGTGTGACCAACTGTTCCATTGGTATTTTGCTGTCCCTCTGATGATTGATGTTGTGTCTAATTAGCGTATTACCAGTGCATGGTAAATGCACAGCTATACGTTGAGCGAGAAGAATATTATGAGCAGAATTGATATGGGCTACCAAATTTACGTGATGTCAGTTAGATGTCATCGCAAGTTACATGTCAAGATAAGGAGTTTTCAGAGTATTTAAAGGAGTTTTGGTTCGAGTGATTAGGAATGAAAATGTTTGAAACCACGCAAACTTGTAGACAGTTTTCTGCTCATCATACCGGATACACGCAAACCATGATGTACGAATGGCATAAGATCGATTTCTCTGAAAGCACGGGTTTATATATTTTGCATTCGGGTTTTCTCCTGTCTCTCATTTCCCCATGTATTTTCGCAATGTTCATAGTATGATCATTTATATCCCCCTGATTGTCAGCGGTGTTTCTCTTAACCGTATTAAACGCTGTTCTCTTTCCCTCACGTGCCTTTTAATTTGGCAAATCACTCAGTTCATAAACACAAAACGTTGTTGCGCTAAATCAAGAACGCCATGTCTTGTACAACAATTGTCATGAGGTTTTTCGCTAGCACTGATCCACGGATCATCTGTAATCATACATCTGGGTTCAGTAAGCAACAATCCAGCCCCATCGTGGGTCTCATCATGTGTCTCCGGATATCTCTGAGACATTCGAGTGTGTCTGGCACGAACTCCTTCAGATGGGACCTCCTGCATCTGAATATGCCAAAGCTCTTGTCCAGTATTCCCACAGCTTCTTCTTTGAGCGCTGAAAGTAGCTGCCACTCGACAGTATCGTTTCCAGCGCACTTGAGTTCAGACGTGCAACACAAGTCCGAACCTGCGTAGCTGATGGGCTTTGGTATTGATCTGTCACATCTGGAACCCTGTGACTGTTTTGTATGTTATCATTGTTCCCATCAATCCCAACAAATGATGAGAACTCATCGACGGTGAAAAACTGACCAGCTTAGAATCGTTCATTCACAGCTGTCAGCTCTCTTGAAAACATAGAAGAACTGTCCGAATCACCACAATCATCACTCAAAGTTTGCAGGATGATTGCAAGTCAAATTTGACACTTATTCTCAGAAGATCAACGATGCTTCTCTGGGTTCATTTGAGAGAATGATGCCCAAAGGGTATAAAAATAAGTAAGGGTGTAAATTACATCGTCACGGGGAAGACAAGTTGAAAAACAGTCATTGCAGCCAACGCAATCGAGGTTTTCGTTGAATGTCGTCCAGATATTTATTAGAGAAATATCCCCGTTGGTCTTTTTTCCCCATCAATCTCATCAATGCATGATAAGTAAACGAATTCTCCTAATAATTTCGAATAATTCACACGACCTACTTCATATTGACCGAACCACGTGTGATTCCGCACGCAATAACTAAGAAATAATTTATGCACGTATGACAGCCTACCAGTCCTCAGTGTTCCCCTACTTTACTCGCTTCTTATATAACTTGTAAATCGGAACTGTATCCAGACTAGCGAAGAGCGACTCAACAACCTGAAAAAATTAACTGCAGCTAGCCGTGGTATATAGTGCGGTACCATAAGGTAAAGTACAGTTAAAAAAAGAAAACATGCAAATCATAAATCTGAACATCCACTCGGGGATTAACAATTCCCGTCAGAGAAGACACAGGGTTTGACGGCGGCAAACTAGAACTGAATGACTGAATGTCAGCCAAGTGAAAAAGTCAGATAGGCTCAGCAAGTAGGCACTGTAGATTAAACATCGCCACCCCGAAGCCGGAACGGCTTTACTGCTCTCCACTTCCTACCTTGTATCCCTTAGAACGACTCCCTGCGAAAGCGGTACAACTGGCCTGCCATAATTGTATAAGTGACACTCAGGTACGCCCTATTCACAAATTAATACACTACTATTCTCCAGTCACCTTCTGCCACTATGGTGGAGATTCTCGCCCTAGACTCGACCAGCGACCCATCCATCTTTTTTGATGATGTGTCGCGATTGCTCCACTGACAAGATGCCTTCGTTCAGTGTATCATGCCAGTTTCGTATCCAGGGTAGTTGAAGTTGGCAATGAACCCTTTTCGGGAGTAACGGGATTCATCGAAATCTTCACTGAAACCTTACCTTTTATTAAAAACGTTGAAATATCCGTGGGATCGTTTCGATTTTCAGCTCAAACATCCAAGACGCTTCGAAGCACAATGTGATTTCGGTGAACAGTGAGTTCGCGGACCCCACTTTCGTCGTATATTTGCCTGTGCTTCAGGAAATTACCCGACCTAGCACCGTTTTGAATGCAAATAGCCGTCTAGAGGTCCCGAAACTCTGAACTCTTGCACAATGATTATCTGATGTGTTCATCTCAATCAACAGTTCTATGCTCTTGTTTTTGATCTCCTCAAAATGAATAACTTTCAGAGGCGGCCAACAGATCAGTTGCTCGGATGAAGTGGAAGCCGTCGTCACTGGCAAGGTATCGAATGTATACGAGCTTTCAGAATGCACTCGATGGACATCTTTATTAACTCACCAGTGCAGCTGACTTCCGAGGCTTTCGCGATCATGGTTCCGGAGATAGACAATAAGTCGCGCTGGTGGTCCATCTATCCCCAGCACTTGAACGGCCTACGGAGGTGAAAGTGTTGAATCCTATCCGCTATCGAAGAACGCTGATGTTTTCCCTAAGCGATTTGGTCCCATTAAGCTGTTTGGTAAATATCCGATGAAGACGGAGGGGGTATCTACGGTCATGGAATTTTCTTTGACCTTCGCTATATCATACGGATGTTTAAACACATTTAGTAAAGTGTGATGACTTTCAATACAATCGGGTTTCACTCAGCGACCGGTTGGACGACATGTGACCAGGAAGAGAACGCAAGTCGAAATATGCAAGCATTTCGCACACTCTTGTCTATCAAATATGCATTGTATGCGTGCGTTCGTGTCGATTTCCAAACCGATTCCTAAAACTGTTATCAAAAGAGGGGTTTCCATAGAACAATATCATACTCGTCAGGATAGCAAATGCTCAAATTGAAGCAGCTCAGGTGAATTTGTGCAAATGCGTCCAAACACAACAACATATCGCAGCTCCTCTCAGCTCTTTGTCGCTCATGTGCCGAATAAAAGTCGCGAACTTTTCAAGAGAAATGGTGCGAAGAACCAAGCCGACTACAGTAAAAAGCCTTAAGCGCAGTATGTGCAGAGTTCACGAAAGGTCGCTATTCCCCACCAGTGCAAACATATACTTTCACAGACTTCCTGGTCTCCAGTTAAACACCGCGTAGCGTAGATTTCTCTCACACTGACCAAAATTCTAAGTGCCACTTAAAAAGATAGAGCAGTAACAACTGCGTGTTTGTTTTATTAATCTCTCTGACCAATTTAAAGAATTGTTGCCCACGTTTTCTGGTAAAACTGGTTTGTTCAAGACAAAAAAGTTGATATCTGAGAGCAATACCTCGCCGCACTAATAAATCAAAGGTATTGTTTGTCGTCAGAACACTGAATGGATGGTTAACAACTCAGACAAACGGACGGTTCATTGTTAGTCCAACCTGAAGTAGGTTCGAGTATCTTAATCGTGAACAAGTACACGCAGAAGACGAATGACATACCTTCTGACACAAACGTTTGAACGTGTATACTGAGCCGGCTAAGGCTATTTTGATTGAGAAACAGATAAATTTATATCAAAAAACACAAGAAAACCCACTCCTAAACCAATTGGGACGCAAAGGCCTTATTTAAGAGGTTCATCAAAAGTTTAAAAGTCCTAACTTCCTTTGAGGCTTATATTGTAGATGCAAAACTCCTCATTTCAGAAACGCACAGACTGGTTTCTTGACAACCCTGTCCTATTCAGAAACATCTAACATCATTTTTCTGCAGGACTCGTTTGAACTCACAAACACATTAAACAAGGTTTTAGTGAGTTCCCATAAATTGTAATCTGCTGATGTTGTGTTCTTCTTCACTGAATTTTTTCTTCGTGAGACAGATGATCATTTATGTGGTTTTATTTTTTTCGCGTCAATTCAACTTACCTTATGCTATTGAATACATGAAAGATCTCATTCTTTTTTGCACAGAGATTATTTGTTTCGATTTTGAAGGAAAACCCTACAAACAGATTGATGGTGTAGCCATGGTAAGTCCTCTGCTTCCGACCTTAGCAGATGTATTCCTGGGAACGATCGAAAAGAAACTCTGTGATATTATTTCTCAATTTTCCCTCTACTGACGATATGTTGGTGACATTTTGAATTTTTCCATTCCGATATCTTTCAATACCACCATCAGGTCTATTCATTCTAATCTTTCTGTTACTTACTAAAGAGAACATACCAATAATCCACTGTTTCAGATATTTTAACAACCAAAGGTCCGTATATAACTTTTGACCGGAATATTCATCGCAAAGCAGTGTAGGGTGGTCGTTATTTGCAATTTTCTAGCTTTGGACTAATAGCCTACGAAGGTGAATTAGGGTAAACTCTCTTCAACAGAGCACAGAAAGTCTGCACAAGGCATTAGGTGCAACATGAAAGAGAGTTCATTAGGAGAACGTTACTGGTCAACGGTTATCCAGAAAAGTTAATCGAACATCATCGTAAGCCGAGAGAAGCATACATAAGTCTTACTGCAACTGAGAAGAAGCAAGTTTTATCGTTACCTTTCTAAGCTGACCAGGTACTTATTCAAATACATGGGAGTATTAATTCAGCCGTAAAGCTCTTATACACAGCAGCGCAAATGAGCCTGTTGCAAACCAGCAAACTGTTGAGCTTTAGAAATCACTGAAACATTTTTTCCGATCCTAATGTCACACACGTTGTCTATCAATTCACTTGCAGCTGTGGTGACGCATATATTGGCAGTAAGGATTCTTTGCTGGGCTCGACGAGTGTCGGAGAATATACCCAAGTGGTTGGTGAGATCAACGGCCCAACTCAAAGTGGTCACAGAGAATGACATCAAATTTCCGGCTTCTTCAATTGCGAAACACATGGTTGCACAGGCCACAAGTTTGATCTGGCAAAATCTTTCACAGTGAAATTATGCAATCTCAAATCGAAGCTGGTAGCATTCACCAAAGTGATGCTTATCATGATGCATCATCCGGCGCTCGTTGAATAAAAACGGTTGGAACAAAATGTTTGTTTGCCTTGACACTAACCGAACAGACATCCCCTTTCCTAAACCGGATGCACTGTAATATCATTCATTCTAGTCCATTCCACTGGATTATCTTCCTCACTGTATGACATCTAAAATGAAACGTTACACGTACGCAATGGACAGGAGTATAAAAATGTTTACATCCCGTGAACCATGCCTTCTTTCTGTTCTCATGAACTGGATGAAGAGGACCAATTGATTTACCTGTTTGAAAGACATGTTTACCCCGTCACCAGATCCCGAACATCTAAAACGTCTACTGGAAACTCTAGTCAGTCTAACTCTCTCTTTGGAAATAATTAGAAGGATTTTATCGGATGAATCCAGATCATATTATCCATGGCATACAGAACACCGCTGATCGGAGTGGCCTGCGTTTGCGTTCACTCTGTTTCGCAGATCATAGCTCCTTTGGATAACTTCCTCCAGCCCTTAACGGAGAGATGATGGATGCGCCGGTGCGTTGACCATGAGAATACGTCAAATTCAGCAAGCCTCCCTCCAGAAACTCAAATAGGAACGAAATATTCATTCTATCACGCATTTCGCTCAGAATCACTCCCGTTCACTGTAGTGGATTATAATCTCAGAGGAATCCAACAGTCCCCCTCATGGTAGTTTCACAGTCCAGCATGGACTCGCACCACATTTCCGTTGAGGAAATCTCCTTGTTAAGGACTTGTCGCATGGACTCTCGGAAACTAATACCGATGTTTGGCTCTATCTTACTCCTATCAAGTAACTCATCCGGAAAATTTTCCACCACATCATCCAGGCAAACAAACTGTATTTCAAATATCTGCATTGCTCTCGTGTATCTATCTAACGATGGCAACATCACGCAGTCTTATGTGGCCTCCCTGACTTCACCAACACAGTAATGAATCAAATAACCTAACTATTCTTTATCGTCATGCTAATTTGCTGCCGCATTCACCGTGAAGCTCCCAAGAAGCCTTCAAAACTGCCTTAGTGATCCATCAAATTTACTGAACTCGTTATCGGGTTTTGATCACTGGTGGATTTTCGTTTCTCTGGATACGACTTCGGCGCCCTAGTGACTTGCCATCGTCTGACGTTCTTCCGTGTGTTCAATATAATGTTGTAGGGGGGAATCCTGGAGCAAGAGAAAGACGTGAATATCAAATCGAATGGACCAACCAATTGAGAGTCACAGCAACCGAGCAGACCACGAATATGTCGGAGGCTTCCCGAAGTAGACAAAATGATGCATACGAACTGGCAGAGGGAAATTAGCGGGATCTCGGGCAATCAGCAAGATAGATCAAGTGAGGGGCTGCCGACCAAGTAGTCAACTGGAACAATCGGGCCAGCTGAATAGAAATGATGCCCAAGAGAAGCAAGCTATCGGCCACGGGTAACTGACCAAAACGCAGCCGAAGCACTTAAACAGCCACAAGAGAAATGTTGGTGCACCGCGGCCTGGAAACGGGGTTATGTAAACGATTGTATGTGTTTCATGACTTGACTTGTTTGACCGTTGAAATACAAGTGTCCTAGCTCGCATCGTTGCTATTGTTTCAATATAAACTTCATCAAACATTGTGTAAGTTCAAACCATTCTGTATATTTCAACACTGATTTAAGGTGATCTTGAAATGAACCTGACTGAGATGCTCATAACTCCTCAACTTCACCCAACTGCCCGCCTCAAGATAACGTTGTTCCTGCCGAATATATTCACCGTTGCTCAATTTCTATGTTTTGTAATCACACTACCATCTTCGTAGCCTCTACCTTCAGGAGTCGAGACCCGCAATTCTTTATCTTGTCAGCAGTTCTAGCCATACCAAGCAATAAGGCACGGGAAAACTGCTCGACGGGCTAACGAGACGAATGGAGTACGGATGCGGTTGGCAACCGCGGTCTCGAATCGAATGGTGTTTTTCTACTAGTAAAAAAAACAAAATTGTGAGACACAGATATGTTGGTGCAAACCTGCAGAGGAAAGGGTATAGAGCAACAAACTTTCAAAGGCTTGTGTCACATTGGTGTTTGAATCAGAAACATCTTGATTCGGAATGATAAAACGAAGTTGATACATTATTTTCAAGAAAAATGATGACTGCCAGGAATGAATGTCACCCCCTCCCAATTACTAGTTATCTTGGTGCATATTCCTGTAAAGTCTTATTATTGTGTGTGTAGTTACTGTGAGCATCAATGTACTGTTTAATATTCAATCATCGGAGTGTGGTAACTGCACCACTATCTAGTGATTGAACCACACTTGCATCACTCACCCGGTTCCTAAGACATCTTCGCGTAATGCAAAGAATAAAACATACCTCAATTTTATCGGGTAATCCACGTACAAGAAACCGTGAATGGATACCAAATAGTTCGAAGGGGCACAAGAGAATGTACACCGAATGAATGGAGACCGAGTCAGTAGTAAACCATGGGAATCGGATTTATAGCAGTAAAGGTAACCAATCGGGGATTGAGCAAGGGGCGCTTATGTGACAGATGTACGGGTAGCCAATTCAGCTAATGACAGAAGAGATTACATGCACGCCCGACGTAAACGGGTTCTCAGAGGTGGCAGGATACTCGCGCCAGACGGATGACTAAATGGTAATGGCATAAAGCGGATGAGACGAATGACTAAGAATATCGTTTGAAAACAAAGCACACTTCAAAGCAATGGTGTGAGGCACACAAGACATGGCATGAATGACGCATAGGGGACGACGTCAACAGGAGGCGCGGTAAACCCGATTATTCCGTAAATGAAAGAAAATTGGGTAACTCTATGTTGAACGTAGGCAGAGAAACGAAAGAGATAGATAAGTCATCGGGATAGAGAAGAGACGTGCTAATTTAATAATTTGTAAAGTGAGACAGGAAGGTCTCACGTGGTAATTTCGTGATTAAGTCAGTTTGCCTTTATGTCGGCCCTAAAATTCTCACCCAGCATGTTCGCCTCGAGGATGGATCGGCCAGGGTTTACCTTTCTAGTCCCTTTTATCACACACTTCGCTCACTTTATTTGGTGTGGAACGAAAAACGCATATGGAATTTGGGCCGTTATCCATGACCTGCAATCCACGTTTTTTTCTCTTCTTTCCCTTTGTTTGGTACCATGGGTTCACAAGAAATCCCGTATCTGATGTTGTCTGGTCGTTAGAAAACAGATATTTCCCCTCAGATTGAATAACTGAAACTCTATTATTGCTTCTGTGTGTAGTTGCTTCGTTTCCTTCGTCGGCGAAATGAATCTTTGTAAATGAGTGAATGCTTTGACCATTATGCTAATACATCACTTCACCGACCAATATAACCACACTCAAATTCAGCACACAGATACTCACCAGTGTGAATACAGTCCAAATTGAATACAGGCCGAAATGTTTACACTCGTATTATTGGATTGGTAGCAGATGCATTTGAATTGTTCTCTTCTAGAATAGGCTCAGAAACGTCGGTAATAGGACATCCATAAAATGACTTTGGAAAAAGGCATGTTACAAGCGGTCACCTCAGTGTGCCTGCGATGTACGGAATCATCATCTCAACCAAGAATCATACACAATATTTTAACCATTTGACTAAGAAAATTACCACGTGAAGTTCCTGGTTTATTTCCCTGATGACAAATACATTCATTTGATTACAAACGGGGCAAGCTCCTTCTTATTTTTCTGTTAGTAAGCAGCTTGGCTGAACTCGATTTAGTCGTGCAATGAACGAAGGTACGGTGCTACATTGAGAAATTACTAACATTCCTGTCGAATCGACCGAACGTGTCGGCTTGCATAGATGCAATTTTGCTCTTCAAAGTACGAACATGTATTTCAGATTCTCTATTGAATTGTGAACGCTGAGGTACAGTTAGAACCGGTCGACAACCCAATGATTTCAGTCAGTCAGTCACCTTCCTCACTGAGAAATGGCTTCCATGGTCAGTAGCAAGGGCACACGGAATAACTTCGCGAGTGAATGTTTCGCAGAGAGCTATAATGTTGAAATCAGCAATGGGAGAAGTAGATAAGATTAAGTCCGGTCAACGGATGTGGGAGTTTTATTAACTGGAGAGTGGTACCCGCCTGAAAATGGACCACAATATTCATCATGAACACATTTTGAAGGCTCTCGAGTCAGAAAAATGTGCCTCTTTTGATGGTTGCGTGTGAATATTATGTGAAGAGTCACGACAGGTTTTAGTATTTGGGCCCGAATCGCCGTTCAACTTTGGCCACCAATAAGGGAGACGTGTAGGAGATTTCATTTTTGCAATTCCTAGCTGTTCAGAATGCAAATCCTGCAAAGCCACAGCTCGCAATGTAGAGGCAAAATGATTCTGTCATCCATGGCGAGCACATGATGTGATGGCATGGTGGTACTTGTTCGTCTCACGAACTAGATCTGGATGAAGGTCATAAGAGTACGCTGATAAAACAACATTTCAGTGTTGAACCATGGCTGCTGACGATTTACCGAAGAACGGATGTGGATTGTAGACGAATTTCAGTAGTCCGAGATCGGTGGCAATGGTGAAGTGAGTGCCAAGCAAATACGTGGGCAAACGAGCAATGGCTCAACAAACAGTCAGCGCCTCACATAATGTTTGTAAATATCCGCTTTCGGCGGCGCCGAGTAGGAGAGAATAGCACAAAACTGGATGACCCTCTCTTTCTAGCACTGCCTTGCTACCCTTAGAAGGCGCTTTCGTGATAAAAACCGTATATGCCCGAAGAAAAACGTGCAAATTACAGCATTTGTTGACGAGAAAGGTAAGACATCGCGTAAGTGTTATTCATGCGCTGAAGGCTACGGAAACGTCTTTTGGAAGAGCGGGTCGAGTAGGGGTGTAGTTTTAGTGGCGAAATTGGGAATAAATCTAGGTTAATACTGGGGAGAAGTGAGTAGAGAACGCAATTCAATGTGTTCTGGGACAGGGAGCACTGGACAACGGAGCAAACCGGTTGGGGTCAGGGCGAAAACCGTGAGCATCAACCAAATAACCAAAACAAGAGAAATCAGAAGTAGAGAAAACACATTTATCGGTGTTGATGACCACATTGCTCAAGAAGTTTATCCAGTAATAAACGCAAACGGTCCCAGTGCAATTTTCTAGTGGGAGCATAGACAATGATATCCTCTTCACAAGCCCAAACTTCTTCAATGTATCAGATCCTAGATCCGTTCGAAGTGTATCAAAAAGAAACGCGCCATGTGATATGTTGTAGGTAAGTGTTTATTGTTCGGTAACACAGCATTATCGATTGCAAACTGGTCTTCAGAAAGGTTACCCGAGGGAACCGAAACGAAGACTGACTACCATCTTTTCTGATAACGCTATTTTACCGAACCATAAACACCTACCTACGAAACACTATTTATATCAGAAATGTGAGAAACAGTGAGGTACTGAGAATTAGAAAGGGAGAAGGTGAGACCGAAATGCAGAAAATCGTACTGCTTTAAATAAAGCAGCGCATTAATTTTGGTTCTTTCGCGGTTATTCTCTTGGAAACTGTCGAAATGCATCATCCAGGTCAAGTTTCGAAAAGTAATTTAAACCGTGGAACTGAGGTTGAATTTCTCCATGTTCGAGAGTGGAGCATTTGAATTGTTTCAGCAGCTCGTCCAACGTAATACGATAATCACCATAGATCCTGGGAGATTTTTGGTCGCGCTCTAACAGAATCACAATTGGCTTGGTCCAGGCTAAGGAACCCAACACGTTTTACAGACCAAACAAGTTCAGGAGGAATAACTTGGCGGTCCATAGAAATTGGAGACCCGATAACCTCGAGATACCCAGGATCCAACTTGAAACCTCCAGAGACAATTAGTCTCTGATTACCTATATATGGTCCGGGAGGGTTGTCTCATGATCCGAGATGGCTACTCTTCCTGAACACTTCTCAAAATGCTCTTAAATGACCGTGCGTTTGTCACAGCCTCTGCTGGGGAAGCCGTTCACCTAGCGGAAAAACTTTGTTCTCTAAGGTGAGGGAATGTATGTGAATGCCTGGTGCCTCCCACCGATTTGGCTGACGGAAAGTCAACGTACAAGAGACGGCTAAAATCTGATTCCAAATTGGGGCGTACGATATTATGGTCACCAGAATGTGGTGGAGTGGTACGCTGGGCACTTGAGTTATTTCGAAGGGCGAAAGAACTGAGCAACCAGTCACCGACTCCCAGTGGTTTCCAGAAGAATGAACCACACGATTGGTCACCGGCTCATCTGGACTAATCCTGCTGCTTCACAGGATGGGCTTGGCTGAGCAAAGAATATAGGTGACCGAGTAGTACAACACATAACTGGTCCTTACATCGCTACTCCCTTCCCACATTATGTTCAATATTCATACCGAACGAGTTTACCAGTCAAACGTGCCCACTAAAGTACCACTGGTGGAAATCCTGGCTATGTCCTCCCTCGTCTTTCTTCGACTATTTTTCGAGTCTCCTCAAAACCACTGCTACCGGCTGATGCCCTGCTTCGTCTTCAATGCCTGTTCAAATTAGCCACGTTTAATGTGCGAACCCTGATATATAAAGGTAAACAGATGTATTTAGCTCGTAAGCATGAATCCTTTGTCATCGACGTGTGTTGCATTCAAGAGACTTGTATTCAAATTTCAGTTCAATTATTCAATTACCACCCTCATTTGATCGTTCTGTGACGTTTCACTTGCGCCTTTCTTGGGACACTGAGACTGCGGTTTCTGGCCTTGCTGGCTTTTGAGTTGCTCTTAGTGAACGAACTGAGGCGGGGCTGATAGACTGAATCCCAGTCGACAGCATCATATACGCAGTGGGAGACTTGGGTTCGTGCGAACTGATTAGTCCTCGATCTGATAGACGAAATCTCTTTATCGTTTTGGCATGTGCATCTACCTACAGCAGACCAGCCGATATCATGATAGTGGGAGGAGATCTGAATGCTAGATTTATTCGGCGGTCATGAACCAAGGAGCAATTAGGGAGACTTATTGAGCTAGATTCCTGTCACTTGGAAAACGGGAAACGGTTGTGGACTATTGCATGTTTCTAGCTAGTACTAACTGCAGAAGAGCTACTCGTACGTACGCTAAGTGACTTTCGTCTTCTTCCAATCGAAAGTAACCCAGATCGACCAAATCGCCGTAGATCACCAATGACAGGGTTGCATACAGACTGATGCTCGTACTATAGTACCCCTCCTGGTTCCTGACTAAGGTGCTCTAAGGTGTCCACGTGCTTCGGTGGGCGCTTGAAACGCAAGCTGCAACGATGGTTAGATTGCGCTGAGCTTCCAAATCCATCTTAATTATCTGTTTTCCAAAACGCTCCAGCTGATAAGCTTGATGTAACCTAATCTTATCGCGTAAACCAGCTCTGGCCTCTCGCATTGGGACGTTCACTCAACGTGAGTCTTCGGGTGGACCGCGAAGTCCGGTGGTCGCAATGCGCATTGGAGAGGGAATGTGCTGCCACCACGAGAAATTCCCTCTAGTTTTTTCATCTCATTTGAGTCATTAGTAGGAAGCCACTAGATGTGAGTAAAATAATTTGTGAAGCCGGCGATTCGCCAATTTACAATCACCACTTGCATGTCGAATCCTGGGCAGAGAACTTTCAGACACAGTTAAGTTGACAGTCAGTTTTGGTCTCCCCTATAGCTCTTCCGGCACGCATTCAATGGTGGGTTTTGACAGACCCACTTACGGAGACAGAGGTCCGAAAGGAGGTCTAGGCCTTAGAACGTCACAAATCGTCGAGCTCCGGCTGCCATCCTCCAGCCATTTTTAAAGATGGTGGAGCGCAGTTAGTTAGAAAATTCCATGTGCTGTTCTCCGAAACTTAGAATTTTGAGCAGGTTCCTTTTATTTGGGGGGAATCGTTCAGTGTCCCCATCTTTAGGAAGGGCTTGAGCAGTGATTGCGCTAATCATAATAGTGTAAGTATTATCTTAAGAGCGTATAAGCTGCCTGAGCCTGTCATATTTTGCAAGTTGTACCAAATGTGGAAAAGCAGAGTCGCGAGAAGCAGACTGGGTTTCGTGCAAGCGATGGATGTGTCGACCAAATCTTCATCCTCTAAGAGCTACTAGAGCACCGTCACTGTTTTCTAAGACCAACGATCATCGTGTTCCTGGAAATTGGCAAGCCATCGACTCCGTCGTGTAGACTGAAATAATAAACTGTTTGTTTCGAGAAATGGTGTACCTGAGAAATACGGTTTTTTTCTTCAAATAACTGTATCGCCATGCCTCAGGTCGTTCAGGGCTTTAGATCGCATGGCGATTGAGGTATACAAATATGGAATGCACTTTGCGGCTTCCAAGTTCAAAGTGATTTTGCAAGATTGGTAGCTGCATGTGCCTACAATCAGTCTGTTTTCTAATCAGCTTGAGTTAGTCAACAAGTCTGGGTACTTTGGAAACTTGATAACAGCTGGATGAAATGTTAGGGTAGGAGATCTGTTTACGCATGACGAGAACTAGGGGACTTTTCGCAAACCTGCGACTTCTGTGGCGTCCCCGTGATTTCCGACTCCATCCTAAACTACGGGTATACGTCACTGTGATTCGTAGTGTTTTCTATCTACAGTTAAGAAACCTGACCCCCTCGCGATGGGATGTTCGGAATCTTGCTATGTTCGACTACCCATATCTCCAAAGCGTTTCTCGCGTCTGGTGGGAACATCGAGTGATCAATGACGAATTGCTCCGTCGTGTGTTAGACACGAGTAGCCACCATCCTAACGAGTTGATCATTCTGCACCACCTACGGTGACTCGGTTCTGTTTTACGAATGCCTGTCTATTGCCTGCCTTTCTGTGCTCTATTTGCAGGTTTTACTCAAGGTTGTAAGAAGAGATGTGGGATTCAGGCTTGTTATAGATTTGTTTAGAGGTATCCATCAGAATTGGCTTTGTTTGATGCTTCCCGCCTTCCTGGTTGAGGCTTGAATCACAAGGATTGTCGATGGTTAGAAACTTTGAGGGTCGTGGTTGAGAATAGAAGATAGTGGGGCGAATGCCGCGAGGTCTGCCGGTCGGACTCTCATGCCCCGTCATCGCAGAAGCGTCACTCCGACAAACAAAATGACAAAACAATAATCATGGTAGAATTTTACTGCTCAGTAACACAGCTTAGTCGAAATCGTTGGTATGTTGTCAACGTTTCGATCACCACGAGTAAACTTTCACATGGCGCATGGCTTTTTCGATACACTCCGAACCAATCTCGGTTCTGACACAATAAGCCAATCGTCACTTACATATGTATAGCGAAAACCAAAAAGGGATTCACTATTTTTACGTCCCACCGCTTGTCTCTTTTCCGTAATGTACTCGGCTTATCCTATTTTTGTTGTTGTTGTTTCTGCGTTGGTACCTTTCTTGGTCTCAAGCCGGTTTGCCATCATACGTATCTATGTTAAAAAAGGAGGACCTAAAAGCCGAATATAGGAACATTGAGAATCAGACAAAAATTCAGTGTAACGTGATTCCTGCGACTCATACCCACATATTGAAACTCCAAAACCGATTACAAAGCAGGCTCCTAAGTATAGGATAATTCATCCGCAAGAAATAATCAGAAGAACGAAGTACACGTAAAAGGTGACTAGTAATGTCTTCAAACGAGATGTATGTTGGTTGCATGACTAAAGGAAGATTATTCGCCTGGGAAATCTTTTGAAGAAAAAATGAGTCGACACTGCTGGTGTGCGTAATGAATGAGTGTAAAAAACGACGATTAACAATCAACGAAATGACAATATGGCGAAGGGGATCGAAACTGACAACATTTGGAGCAAGAGGTTGAACATCTGTAGATAACAGACAATCTTCTTATGGACACGCTGTAAAGCTTGTCTTTTTAATTCTGCACACATACTTAATCAGACTTACTTTATAACACACTTGACAATTGACAGTATGATATTCACAGCTCAGTCGAGTTCGTAACCGACCACAGGAATTCCATTCATTCCATTGGGTGATTACCTGAACTGACTAAGAGTGAGAAATATGACCAAGTTGATTTTCTCAGGGAATGTGCTGCATTACGATCGATCGTGGATAAGAGAAGGACTTCGGTTTTCTGACGCTCAACACAATTGTGGTCTCGTTATTGTTGGCATCAAGCACATCTTGGAATCGTTCACAAAAGGACTCGCTGAGTGGATAGTGCTTTCGTGGAACAGAAGAAGTGCTTGTCACAAATCGGCAAAGATGATATCTTCAACTAAACTCTACGGTAAAAGCATCTCTATCTGATCATATAAATGGCTTTTCATGACTAGAGTCTGAAATTGCAACACAAAATCCCATACTGGTTGTTTGACACCTTGCATTGATAAATGGAATCTAGCCTGTCCCGTAGCTTTGGAATTCACCGGTTGAGAATGTTTCAGAAACAACGCTTTCGAGGCTTTGTGTAGCAGAGATGTTGAGGACCTCGGAAAAGCCTATTTCCTTTCTAGGAAATACGCATTCTATCCGGGGAATATTAGAAAATGTGCAGTCTTCTCCAAAACTAAGTATTAACGCGCAAAACAACGAATTTAAAGGCGCTGGATGTAGTTCTCAGTATGTCACGCTACAGTGAACGTTCAGGGTTTCCAAGTTACTCACATCAGTGATAAGAAACGACCGCGACGCCATTTGGGATAACCGGAAATTCATCGAAGATTGAGTACAGTCGAAAAGAACGTAGTGGATGCTCCTTCCTGAACTAATTGCACTGTGACAGTGAGAATACCGTTTGAATAGAAAACCAAATGAATGCAATTTGAAATTGTACTCCGTGCAATTGTTATGTGCAAGCATTGAAAGATGCATTAAAACACTATAGTATAGCTAACACCAATCGTCACATTTACTTGCCGATGCAACCTTTCGCCTGACGTTTCTAGCTTTACTCTACCTTGCAATAATCTCATCCGAAACAGTGTTTTTGGTCAAAGCCTGTTGCAATTGTTGCATTTCCTCGTCAATTGCGTCTTCGATGAAAATCAGTCGTGTTCTGCGAAAACATGTTTGAGCTAGACGCATTTTGTATTCCAAAGAAAAAAGTCTGTTCAAGTGGCATTTCGGTGGAAAGACCTGGCGATCTTCGCACCATTCCTTATAGTAACATTGATGTCATTGAGGTGTACCTTGTTGTTTGATACTGTACCCACCACGGAGATTATATTCGGATGCATACGAATGAATTCATCCGCGAGTGAGACGACGAATTTCCGTTTTTGACCGTCGAGAAACAGCCCGGATAGTCTGAAAATAGGGTGTTCGACATACTCGTTTACTCCAGATCCCATTCATAACGGGAAGTCGATGAATACTCACTGTCGATAATTCTTAACAGTGGAGATGAAAGAGCCATGTGTTGGTTCTATGGTTCCATCAGGATGGGACTGTACCTTGAAGTGGTGTGGTGGTTCATCTGATTCCACAATCGTAAGAGCTATACAGGATAGCTTCCTTGGGTCAAAGATGCATTTATGCCTGACAGGTTCTATGTGGGAGGGGGCAGATGAAGTTCAGCACGTTTTAATCATTGGGTTAGCGTTGGCGTGGGTCAATCGAACAATACCGTTCACCTTGATCCATTCATGTGGACCCAGATCACGCCTCAGTACGTGTTCGCTTCTGTTTACCTCTCGTTTGTGGTTGTGCCGACACGAAAAACAACGGGTCCCCACAGTTGCTTTGGGACGATAACCGAACAGAGAAGCAATTTTTTCAATGTTTTACCCTAGCTTGTACAAATTCTACTAGAAATGTGTGTGCATAATTTGTCCGGGGGTTTTCAGATTTACCAAAATACTTATGTGTGCACGGGTGTTGGTATTATTTAAGTGGTCCAAATCTGAATCCTGGGAGTGGGATGGGTCGATACGCAGCCAAAGTAATTGTAGAGTTTGCATGAACGTTTATGCATGCGTAAGGCAGGTGAGAAAATATGGATGCTGATCGCATCGGCGACGGCTACCTTGTGTTAACGGATATGTATGCGGAGATTAGGAAGCATGCTATGGATGATTAGAAATGCTGAATGAACATTTATTCAATGACATGAGTCCATCGAGGGTACGAGAATAGCACCCATTATGATTCATGTTCTTCTATGTTGGAGACAACGTGGAGAATACACATTATTCCCTTGAAATATTTGTACTGGCTAACAGCTGTTGCAAAACGTACCGCTTGATTTCAAGTATCAATCTACCAGAAATAAATAATAAATCTGACGGTTAGCCGAATCATTCTCCGGAATTCCATCTGAACGGAAGGATGGATCTTTTTGTGTAGCAATTCGTTTGACACAATGCCAAAGTGGACCTTCTAATAATACGTGCAAAAGAGACGGCGCTGTTAAATGTCACCCCTCCATCGTAAATGGAGGTTATTCGCTAGGTATTTTATCTGAAAAGTTGGAAAGATGCTAGATCGGATAAGCTGTCTCCGGTATTCTCTCGCTTATTTAGGTGAAACGATAGTATTTTAAGTGACATTTCTGGTTTTGTGAATCCGGCATAGTGGATGGATTCATGTGAGGTCGTGTTATTCGGTGATTGTGCCGATTACAGGAAAATTGACTGGTCCCCTTTTATTATTCATAGAATTAGCTTGGTGAGTACCGCATCCAACCTGCTCTCTGGTGTTATGCTTCGGTGACCATCCAACATCCGATCGAGGGTGAACCGAAATCATTTTCTACTATTCAAAAAAATTTGGATCACGTACACAGATTCTGTAGGTCGACCATCTCTATATTCGTTGATCTGAAAGCGGAATTCTAATCAATCGACGGCACAGCTCGGTGTCGCTGCGTCTCGTTGATAAATGATGGAGAGAAATTTCTCTTTTCCAAAAGCCGAATCCAGGATTGCACTCACCGCGTTCTTTCATCCCAGTTTACCCCGAGGAATGGCGTTCGTTAGAATTATCTCCTATCATATTTCCTCTTTCAGTTTGTAAGTGGAGTGATTCTTAGGGTTAGCCATATCTTAGTGCAATAATATCGACATCGATTGGTGGTCAGACAAAACATGTTGTGACAGAAGAAACAGACGATACTATTGTTTTGAAAAAAATCTAGGTAAGTAGTAACTTTTATTAGATAGTCTATATAAAAGAGTAACAATGTTTTGGATACGCTTTGCAACTCCGATCAGTAGAATGGTTCTAGAGAAGTGAGTTGCCCTACACCAAATTAGCTCTGTCAGTGGAAGCTCCATCTGATGCCGTTCATTTCTATTATCTAGGGGGCTGCAGTCCACTCAAACTTCGAAAGGACTTTGGATCACATTCACACATTCTGTAGACCAACAATCTTTACGTTTCATAGTCTGAAAGTGGAATTCTGATCGGTTGATCGCACGGTTGGGCGCCGCTACTTCTCACTGACAGGTGCACCAGAATTATTTTCTTTTCCATTGATCATATGTGAGAATACCGAATCCACGATTGTACATAAGGCGTTCCTTCATCCGAGTGAAGTGAGAAGTGGTGTTCATTACGATTATCCTCTATCAACTTTACTTTTCATATTTTATTTGAAACTGTTCTTAAGAGAGTCATACCTTCTTGTAATAATACCGGCATCCGAATAAAAATCCAGATAAGGTGCAAGCTCTAGTAGATAGTCAACACAAAAGAATAGCACTGTTTGGAATACGCTTTGAAACTCCTTTCAGTGGAATGGGTCTAGAGAACTGGGTTAGCCCTACACCAAAATTAGCTCTGTCAGGGGAAGCCCCATCTGAAGCAGTTTAGTTCTATTATGTAGGCAGCTACAATCCACTCAGAGTTCAGATATCAGATGAAGTATCGTTCCGTATGGAAAGGCACGTTGGAGTTTCTCCAAAATCAGTCATGTTTTGGGCTAGTGTGATATCCGATTGTCCCTTCACACAACCCAGAAGAACCTTGCGGCTGCAGACTGTGACTGTCTCTATGGATTTTTCCCATATGATGAGAAAGTACCGTATCAGAAATGCTGAGAGTAAGATAGGGGTTTTGAGAACCAGAAATTAGTCACCAGAACAACTACTGAATCTAAATGGGTCAAGACAACTGAAACGAGTTTATGCATACTCAACGACATACTTTCTCGGTCAAATGGTCCATCAAGGCGGGCAGTGTATGGGAGGTAGGTCGAGGTGCTCAGTTCAAGACAAGGTGGAAGAAAGTATGATTGCCTCAACCGATGAAGCTATTCAGGCAGGACCTGACAGACTATCGGGTAGTGGTCCACCATACACACTTACCAGATATTAGAACACATTTTGTGAATTAGTTAGGTGTCACGAGCAGTGGACTAGTTAAATCTAGGCATTCTTCGTTTCCGAGTCCTCCTCTTTTTGACTTTGGCAATTTTCACATCGGCTTCCATTCGTTTTGCCCTTTACTTGATTATCGTGCAAAGTAACAACCAGAATCAGATCACAGAAGTGTGCGGTTGATAGTTGAAGGCATTGAAATGAACTACTGTGGATTATACACCTTCAGGGCTTAAATGCAGTAAAATAAATAATTAGCGATGAGCTACTACAACTCATGGAAGCGTTTTAAACCACTCAGGTTACATCTGACCCTCTTCATTGTTCCGTGGATGCTATTCACATGATCTACCACAATTATTTTCTGGTTAGTTTCGGTTAAAAATTCATATCTGACGCAGAACAGATCTCTTTTCTTGTTCGAATCATGCTCTTTGCTCCGTTTATCAACGGATGCACCAAAGCGCAATTGACCGATGGTTAGAATGGGGTACACTTTCCACAGTTTGAGTTCTGACGACGATTCAAGTGGTTCCACCTCATTTTCAATATTGTGAAGCACTCAGTCTCTACCTTGTTTGCCCAAATTTCCGAAAATTTCACTAGCATCAAGAATAATTCATTAACTTCACCCCACAGTCTGACCTTCACTTTTTCGTACATTCTTACAATATAGTGCACACAAATTCGCCCACGTCTTGAATACTGCGATCCCAATTGGAGGGGATTTGATTGTTACCCTACTAGACCAGGTGCGAATAAGTGCAGTTTGCATTTTTCTCAGTGTAGCCCAGCTTAACCTCGACAACCTCTCTCCTATTGACACGTGGATATCTCTCTTTCCCTTTTCCACTCCCATCATGTTTATCCGCCTGCTAAAAGCAGATATGAGACTCTTTGGGGGATGAACATGTCCATTGTTTGTCTTACCTGTTCTATTTGTATAATGAGATGTATGGGTGGGAGGGAGGGAAGGATTAATTATCTGGTAAACCATTTTCGGCAGTTGTGTGCCATTTGATTGTACTGAATAACTAATAACAGATGGTAAGCAGGAGTACAAAATCGCTATGGAAACCAAACGAAGCAAAAGGGACGAACAATGGATAACTGAGAATATCTGCATTGTTCAGTCACTACTACCTACAAGATTATTTTATCATTCAGGAAAACGTCGTGAGGTTTAATACTATCACGAACACGGGCGTGGGTATGGTGTTTGTACCAGTCTCATTCCCGTCGATCCCTCCTTAAGCACAACCCAAGGCCCTTCACGGTTCACAATGTGTACTAGTATTGTTGCTTTCAAGGTGGTCGTCCCCCGTGCCTGGAAAAGAATGAAGCGTAGCTGGTGGTAGTGACGAGGTTTCAGCGAGTGCTTTCCCCCACGTGTAATAGTTCCGCATTGTCTTGGCCTGTATTCACGACATTTCGTAGAATCTAAAAGTGCAATAATTCTATCTGTTGTTAGGAAAGAGACTGTGACAATTACTGTTGTAATCTCGGTGATCGCACTGAATAATGCCCGTTTTGGATAGTCACACTATAGGTGAACGTGTAAGCACTCATTACTAGTTACCGTAGACTGAGCGAGACCTTATGTACAATAACGAAGCACCATGACCGGAGCTTCTTGTGCTTGATATTAGGGTAAATGGTATAAAGCGAATGGAATGAAACATTTGAGAAAATGTGCCCTTGCACATTGTTTCAAATTAAAAATCTGAGTTACTTTGACTGCTGTCAAATACATTTTCCATTATAAACGATGGGATTTCAAATGTGAACTTAAGCAGTTTATTTTCTAAATCATCAGTCGTGTGCTGTTCAGGTTTTGTCTCATACGAAAATTGATAAGCCGCAGAAAAAACCATAGAGAAATGTGAATGTTTGGTACCTTCGGTCATCCGTACCTGCACGATTATATCTTCAGTCACCGAAACATTGTACAGTTTACTTTTCTCGTGATATATCATTTTGACTAGAGGATGGGCATATGATAAGTTTCAGTAGCATACCCGTAAGCTCCTTCTGTTATTGAGACCATTGCCAAGGTGGTCTTTCATCCCTGTTGAAAAAGAATGCTGGTAGCTGGTGATAGTGGAGACGGTTGTTTGAGGGTTTTATCACACCTGTAATAGTCTCGATTTGCTTGAGCTCTCATTCCGGTTTTAAAGTAAGCGCTTAACGTGCAGTTTCCATCTGTGGGCACCACGATGGTTGCAACATTTGACCATAGTGATCTCAGTAGTCACAATAACCATTGCTCGTTTAAGATAAACAGTTGATAATAGAATGATGAATCTCTCACACGAAACTGAACCGTAGGTTATTCGGCACTTCTCTGATATCAAAATAATATATCCATGCCGCAGTTTCCTATACCCAGTCCCAGATTCACGGGGATCTTGTAGGCAAAGAAAGTGAAAAATTCGAGCACGTTTTCTTCAGCTTAAAGCCTGAAATTTCAATTTTTTCAGTGGCGTTGATTGCTACCAGTTTTAAAAAGGATTCGGCTGTAAGCGAGGAAAGGAATGGAGATGGAGGTGTGACTTTACGTATTTGGTTATCACTTTCCCCTGTTGCACATTTCATAATTGTCCCCGGCGATTGGGTGTAGTAACCCGTGCACAATTTGCTTAGGGAAGAGGTGTTTTAAGTGCAATTTTCTATCCCTCCTGAAATCCTACCGGAAAATATACAACAGTACTCCATAAGATAATGACCTATAAATCATGATAATAGTGGGTCCCCGGATGTATCACACCCGATCGCTGAGGAAAGGATCATATGAACAATAATTTGGTTACTATTTAGGTTCATATGATACGAAAAAGATATTCCAGGTAGTCAATCATATCCTCCGCAATTTTAGTTATTTTTGATAATGCGACTGAGAGATTCTTCCCTGGATTGAGGAAATTACTGTGCGGTTAAAAATGAAGGTTTTCAAAACACAATCTCAAATTTAAAACCTCGATTACTTCCTCCAGCTTTCTGATGTATATAGCAATGGATTTTTTAGATATCCCTTCTCACGTTTGACTAGTCTGTGCACAAGTAAGCAATCGAAAAACCTCCCACGGATTTTGCAATCACTAGACTGGATCAGGTAATAAAATCCTCCCACCTCCTTCGGAAACCCGAACTGTGTGCAGTACTATGAGCAATACCAAATGAACTACAAGACCTCATCGGAGGGCTGGGTTATTCAGCGACGGTGTTGTTCTAATCACCCGCCAGAAATGCCCAAGAAGACCAACATGTTTATCAATTAGGATTATGAATGATCATTTCAACATAAGCCGAGTCATTGTCCGTGTTTAGCACTAATGATGATGCGAGCAAATGATTCACGTCACTGAGTGTCATTTTGGGGTTTGTGAGCACGAACTATAAACAAATATAATGTTAGGTTTGTGAAGAACTAAAAACGTTCTCACCATTCTGGTATTGTTGATCAAGACTAACGTTTCCCGGAACGTGCCAGGTGACTATTCCAAGGGAGCCGTGCGAGTGTTCCAGACACTTGCGATCACTTCCGTGGACTCGGTTGGTTGGTTATCGTAGGTACTCCTGAAATTCATATTTCGTCTTGTTATCAGAAGCTTTGGTCAGGCTCAGGTGGCTATCCTCGGTAAGTTCCCGGTAGACCCCTTGAAGCGTGCCAAAGGAAAGTCTTGCACAAATTAGCCACTCAGCCATCATCACGCTGTTGGCTTTATTGCTGAGGGCTAGTGAGCCGACATGGGGTCTTGATTATTCAGCCTAACTGCCATAGTAAGTTCAGTAATCTGACTCCGCTTATATAATGTTTACGTGCAAGGGCAAGAACTGCACAGGCGAACTTCTGAGATGTGAGCTGTGCCGATGTTATTTATATTCAGACAGTGTCCTTAATGTGAGCTTTAGTCTACCTATATTCGATATTGTCCTTGCATACCAACAAGCTGTATACGCCCATTTCCTACAGCTGACTTTTTTTCTATCATTGTCTTGGCACTTTGACCACTGAAACACAAAACACGGCTTGCTGCAAACGTTTCTATTTGCGACCTGGCAAAGCACCCGGCACTACATAACTATGCTACCACCTGTCAGATCAGGGTTATTCATACATCTTTCCCCCTACTGCTTATAACTGTACCCAAGTCATAAAAAGACAGTGCAAGAACATGCGAAGTGAAGTAATTGATTCTAAGGCTCTCAAATGTTTCTTAATCTAAATAATGAAAAGAAAGCTTTCCGGATTCGGTGAAGATTATTCCGACGTGATTAGTCTAGCAGAGGTTGTGAGTCAAAGTTACGGACGGAAGAAGCTTTAGAGTGATGTTGATTTTAAATAGGAAGATACTTGGTGTTACTAAAAGCAGTTCAGCTGTGTGATTCACATCTTAGTACGTTATAGGAAAGAGAGTAAGAAGTGAGCTATGACCAGTACTTCAAGATTGTAATAAACAACAGCCCAAGTTCGTTAGCGGGACAGATACGTCCAAGGGTAGTATTGTCGGCATATTTATAGCCAGTACGATGAGGTGAAGTGGAGAGCCTACCAATTTCAAGGGAGGAAATAAATAAGGATGTGATGAAATCCCCGAAAAATAACTGAATTAATTAGAAGGGTAGACGAGTACCACTTATTACAGGAAGTAAAATGTGCACGATTAGAAAAATAGTCACGAAGGTCGTTCAACGTACGACAGTCGACTGTGTTATCATGCAGAATATGCAGGTGCGTGCCAAGATAAAGACAGCAAGATATGCTTGCCTTGCCATGACAGATAAGACTAGCCGTACGAATATCATGATCAAGAGCAGGTACAAGTAATTAATAATATGACCGGCCACATCAAGGGTTGATTGTGAGGGTCTGTAGGTAAATTGTCTTCCAGGATAAGTGAGCTTGGAGAATTATGCGGTGTCGGAATGTAACCTGAAATAATTTCAGCGAATCAGATGCGCAGACTATCGGACGACATTCAATAGATCCTTTCGTTTGTACAGGTGTATTGCGTACAAATCTCCAACAATCGAGAATCACTCCTCCCCCTACTTAATGTGTACAACAGACAAATAGATTTATCAAAAGAGAATGTCTTTTGGTGAAATCGCTAGCTGTTGATGAAATGGGTAATAACATGTTGAGGTCAGCAGATTTATGGCACTGCAGAATTCCAAATACAAGGATGGATTCTTCGGGTTTCTGTTCATAGGTACAAACGACAGAAGGTGGAAGGTACAATGCGTTGCAGCAAAGGATGACCTGACGATTGAACATCTAACTTTCAGCTTCATTTAGCTTGGCATAACACAAATCTTTCAGGCTTTTGCCGTCTCACTGTAGTTCTTGTTACTTAACACGTGTCCATGTACAGGCTGTCCAGATTTCGTACTCTATTCTTGAAGACTATCGATGGACTTAATAGGGCACGACGCCGGCCAGATTTGTATGTCTTTTCCTTAAATCTACTGAACACCTTCAAGCGAGGTAAAACAAAACCATCGAGTTGGATGTACTTGGTTTCCTTGAGCAACACATTATGACAAAAGTTCGGGTATCCAGTTAAGCGTTCACAGTATGAGAAAGCATCGTGTAAAGGAGGAGTAGAGAAATCAGTGGAGCTGAAAAATGCTATAAGCCTATCAAGATTCTCAGGTGTGCAAGTACGTTCAAAGACAGTGCGGGAGGAGTGCAGAAAGTTGGCCAACGACTTGCTTTCGCAAATCACTTCAGGATCAAGAGGGCATGTATAATGGTCAGACTGTTGATGGAGCTCGTTGAAATATTGCGAAAATATTTGGATAGTTATCCGATAGGTAACCCAAAAGGAAGTATACAAGATTAGGAAAACCCAAGGCCAATAAAAAGGGAAAATCAAATCCATAGGAATCGCTTCATGCAAAATAACTGATCAGCATGTTGTGATGTAGTCGGAAAGTCTGTCAATTAATTGTCTGACATCATTCGTTGGAATGTCTGATGATGCAAATGAATTGAGCAGGGTGAGATAACGAGAGAAGCTTAGGAAAGGTGAATGTCAATGCAGTTGAACTACATTGTTCTGAACTGAAGTAAGAGTGGATAAAACTGTCTCCCTCTAAGACGGACAAAGGTGGATAAATGATTCTTTGATATTCAGTTTCAGACACTTTTTGAAAACAAACTGCCAATTTATGGACATAAATTAGTACATTCAGAGTGTGTATCTTTGAAGAGAGTGAGCGAACGTTCCCAGTGACCGTGGAGAGCACACTCATCTTAGCCGGCGTAGTGCAGGTAAGAGCAACTTGACATCCAGCTCGGTTGAGTTTCTGTCCGAATTCGCTTAGTACCAGTCAAAAGCACTGGGGCGTCACACGGCACACGAGAAGCCTGATTTGTTGGGTGCAACATTTCCGGCGGATAATGTGAACTACGAGTGTGCATGATATTATAATGAAAAATAAAAATAAACTCTACAATGACGCCAGCAGATAGAACGTGGCGCAGTCCAACAAAGGGCGCACGTTTAGTCTTGATATCATGGTGTAGAATTGCAATGAGGGTGAAGAGGACTTGTTCCACCGTGGACGGGGAAAACTGATTGATCTAACTCCAAATTTTCATGGGTACTCGGACAACTCTCCCCTAATAACTCGGAACCCATCTTTATGAATAACGTCATCATCAATTTTTTTATAGAATCAAGATTCCTGGAGGAGAATCAAGTCAAGGATTTATGGTATGCCCTGCAGGATGATATTGGACACCACATCATTTTGACTCAAGAAACAACGAACACTATGATATGATCTAGACGATATCGGCATTTTTGAAACAGTATATTTTCTAGGAGCAGCACTTCAAACTGCACCATTTTTTTTTGAGCCCTTGCAAGTCTTCCCAATTATGCGTTTTGCATGATTTCTAACATCTAACAAAAAAGCATGAAGCTGGCTGTTAAGAGAGAGGGAACAAATGCAGTTTAACAAGGATCCGTTGTAGGATAATACTTGAAGTTGAAAATCAGTTCTTATCCGAAGCCATATAAAAGAGCGTATGAATCATTGCTTAAGCTTAAACAATGGCGTAGTATTATTCGTAGAGAAAAGATAGACATGGTGTGACTGTTAGAGCGTTTATCATAAAAGTAAACGAGTACTGCGCCCTCATTATTGCTCAAATGTGTGAGCGTTAGAAACTCGGGCAACGCCCCATTGGCTGCTTAGAATGGTGATTTAGCCTCAAGATTTTTTGAGGACGTTCACAACCCTTCTTTCTAACTTTCGGCTTGTGGTTGCATTATCTGTAAACAGTTTGGTATGAATCTACAACAGTTGTTGAAAATACTCAGGAAATGACGGGAGCTGTTGTACTTATACGGTTTCGGATAGTCATAGATAGCATTCACTTTGATAAGAAGCGATCGAATGCCTTCACTGTCTGCATTCTGGCAAAGGAACTCAAATGATCTGGCACTGAGGATACAGTTAGTTGTATAGACCGAGATGGCCAGATCTTGAAATCGGTAAACTAATTGGCATAAATGATCTTGATTTTGACGTTCATCCCTACTAGCCATGATAAACTTGTCAACATACACAAAGCCAATATCTATACCATGGGGGACTTGATCTATGAATCGCTGGAATGTTTGAGTGGAGTTAGGCAATCCAAAAAGAATGAACAATAATTCCCACAGCGTCTTTATGTTGGACTTAGGAACTTTGGCAGGAGCGAAAGGGTAATGGCAGCAAGCAGTTACTAAATGAAATTAAGAAAAACTTTTGTTGACGCACAAAATGTTGAAGAATTCATGTGTGTTGAATTCGGTATCAGATGGGAAAAGTTGCCTTGCTAGGAGCGCTGTAATCTCCGCATGGGGTACAGTAATCTTTATACTTTGGAACTATATGAAGTGGAGATGCCCTAGGACTACTTGGTGGATGAATTACCCCGAAGCTTAGCACACGTTAGAATTCTTCTATGACCACAAGTACTCGGTTAGGTAATAGCCGGCTGGGACGCGCCGATATGGGTGTACCTTTTCTGACAATGAGATACTGGACGCCAAGTGGTGCTTGTGATGTGGAAGTTCGTGGTTGACTGACTGCCGGAGAATCGTCAAAAATGAAGAACAACGATGAGCTTACTGGTACGAGACGAATAACGAGGCAGTTTATGGAGGTTTGTGTGCAAGGTTTAGCAGACTCACTGGTGTCAGAAAGAACATGGTGCTTCACACCAAGCACTAGAGTCCAGTCATCATAGAAACTGATTCCGAGAATAGGGTGAATAACGCCGGTAATCGGTAATATTCGAACAGACCGTCAGCGTAAACCCAGGTCAAAGAATTTGCAGTCTTTTGCCGTTTGTCTTCATTGGAGCGAAATTGGCTGCTTTCAAAATGACGGTAGTAGGTCGCGCGTTTTATGCGCCGGACATGAAGGAAATAATACTGATCACATTCAGATATGTTTACTATCCAAACAGGAATACTCCGTTTTTTTTCATTTTGCGCTTATTCTCAGTGACGTCCACGTGAGATCAAAACAGACTATTTCATAACCAAATTGTTAGAACTCTTGTCGAAGAGAATAGGAGAACTCCAAAAGAATTCACGCAGGCCCACGGAAGATTAGAGCCTGTAGACTTTGTTTCGCTTTTCCAATAAACCTCATTTTCTGTTTCGAGCGAGGCTGACTGGTGGCAGTGAACATGGGCTTCTTTCGAAATCCGAGGGAGTTTATATGTAGGAGGAAACCAATCCATAGAGATCATGTCTCTAGAACTGCGCCATGAATTGCTAGTTATTATTGTATCTTTCGTATAGAGCCACTTGCGTTAGGCGCAAGACCGAAGAGAATAGATTCAAGAACTATCATCACTAACGAGCCTAAAGGGTGCGACTAATTTAGGTATAAATACTACCACTTAGGCATCAACGCTGTCATGCACGGACAGACAGTGTACATCAGATTTCCGTATAAGTCAGTTTCAATTAGACGTGTAGAGTATCACGAACTTGAATATGTTCGCACAGAGTTTGCGTTTTCACCTGATACTGAAATAAACCATGATCATATCTCAGCCGGGCAGATTACTCAGTAACGTTAAAAACGATGTTAACCGTTTGGTCGACAAGTGTTATGATTCTCACTCAGTTTAAGAACAAGAAATATTTAGGACCAGTGATTGAAGTGCTCCTCTTGTAGTTGGGATGCAAAACAAACCTTAAAGAGCCAGCCCCCGGATTGCCACTGGTGATACTAATGTCTTCTTTGCACAACCATCCCCCAGGTTTAAAAATTACTTGGTGCTCGGTGGATGTGAACCGACGTTGATGACGAACAAGCACAAAACAGATATGAAGTGCTCCCAAGGTCCTAACTGATACACTGGTCGCTGTTAATGCATGACAAATCATTTGATAGTGAAATAGAATCATCTGCTATCCGCAGTGGTGAGGAAGTGTTCTCAGAGATAATCGTCGATTGCGGTGATCAAATGAACATCACCGTGGACTTTGTTCCTTTACCAGAATGTTTCAACTCTTGCCACCTTCAATCACTTCCTCGTTGGCCGAAGTCTCGATCTAGAAAAATTGAGCCTTGTCTCAAAGTGAGTGACATTCCGAAAATATTCTATGACCATTAGGAGTTCCAATGAATCGACGAAAATCCGTAGTGAAATTTTTAGGCACATATTTCACAAACTCCTCATAAATTTGATATAATATTCAAATTAAAAATCTGGCCAATTGGATGTTGAAAATGATTGCTTGTACGGCATTTCAGCTGTTGACGAAGTCCAATAAAATCTTCTTCATATTCAGGGATAGTTCACCCTTGTGCAAAAGCGATCAATGAATTCAAGGAAATCGACTCCGCCTACTTCCCCTATGAATTGCTGTGACTAAAGTGGAGCACTTGAGTATAACTTGGTTTCGGTTACAGTATGGTTCGGTGCTCAGTGATGAATGTAGATGCTTTACTCAATTTTTTGCATTCCGCGGGGTGTATAACTACGTGGAGGAAAACGAGTCGGTTGAGTTTGACAACAGGCTGCATGGGGTGTCTGACAGTAGTAGTTCCTCTGAGTTGGTTTACTGTCGTCTCCCTTGGGGCGCCCCCCCCATCTCCTTGGTCTCAATCATTCAACCAGCTCTAACCTGTGGCTCTACGAAGCTGAAGCTTGCATAAGCGGCCATATCCCGCAAACCGTTTGACAGGCGGGTTATATCAGTTTGAAGGTATCCGTGGTATCAAATCCTCGGCGATATGACATTCGGCATGCGATCACAGATACGACTGAGTGGGTGGACGAAATCTACTGATTAAACGGCTGCAAAGGAAAACTGTCCAACCTATCCGACCCGGTATTCCGGTAAAGGTGAATGAGCCGCACAACAGGCCACCGGCTCATCTGAAACAACCGTGCTGCCTTGCCGTCTGCACTTGGATGTGCAAAAGCTAGAGGTGCATCTTCGAAAAAAGGCCTTATTAAGTACCGTCAACTTATTTCCTACTATAAACTGGGCGACTGAGTAGTGAAACAGTCCCGAGCGGTGTTGGGGAAGCGGCCTCGTACCTTATTCCCATGAATCTTTGTGAATAGTTTTGCGAACATGCATTCTGATCATGTAACGGCGTCCCAAGAAAGCGACGCGCGTCGTCCTCTAGCGGTGTAGGTGTCAAGACAACAAGCTGGAATACTCAGCCGTTCCAGGAGAAGGGGCAACTTATTAAATTTATCAGTGACCCGACAGACAGCTTCGAGCGCCAAGGCGTCGCATTCACCAATAAAAATAATGCCAGCAGCTAAATGATCGCTTAGGAATCTAAGACTCTCCGCAGGACTAAACGGTTAGTGCAATCTGTGCTCCGACCAACGTTCCGGACAGCGAGGCAAAGGTTGAATTCCACGGTAGCCTCCAAGACGTAATCAGTCGGGTCCAAAGAGGTGACATTCTGTCTATCGCCGGAGACTGAAACACTCGCACAGGTCCGTCGGACTTTTCAACGCTACACGTCCTGGGAGTACTCGGCCTTGGTCAACGCTGTGAGAATGGTGACCGCCTGGTCAGTTTGACCGACTCTTAAAGAATGGCAGTTTTCACCACACGCTTCTGGCTCATTGAAAAGCAGTTACTAACATGGTACTCCAGCAACGGTCGTACTTCACACCAAATCAACCATATCCTAGAGGGGTCTCGTTGGGCTTTGTCTGTAGACTGTCCATCGTACCGTGGCGCAGTGACTAGAAAAGCAAATGACACAGACCACATTCTTGTTCGTGTGCGCTTCAGAATCCATTTATCTGCACGTATTAAGGCCCACCCACCGACCCGCATAACCGTCGTGGCACTGGAAATGCCGAGCACTGTTAGGCAAAATGGCCACTCGATTACCCTCAGTAACTTACGTTTCACCGCATTCAGTTACAGTAGAAGAACAGTGGATTGTAATCAACGGTTGGATAAGCTACCTTGAAAGAACTAGGGAAAAGGGAAAGACGTCTAAGAGACTCGATCTCAGAGGGCATGCTGAAAATGTTGGCTAAAGCACACGAAGTCCATGTTTCAGAAAGTGGCAAACGCTGCAGATTAGGAAACAAGATTCCGTGCTCCACTAGGGCTGGTAATCTATTCCGATTCATTTGCACCGCGTCGGCTAGGCGCTGCAAGCAAAAGTCGCACATACACGAGACAGCTGGTCTGTGCATACCTGAACAGAAAAGAAAAAAAACAGCAGTGGATAGGGCACTTTGATCGATTGCTCAACCGACCATCAGCTCATACGACGGCCCTACAATCCCCAGTTCTTGCAGAGCCATGCAATGTCAGTTTCGATCCACCGAGCACCATTAAAATCGTTATAGTCATCAATCAGCCGAAGAAAAAAGCTGGGAGAGAAGACAGTCTTTCATCTGAATTCTACAGGTGCTATCTGTCGCCACTGATCAACAGACTACATACCCTATTTGGCCCCACATAACGAGAAGAGGTCTGTCTGACTTTCCTGACCATCCCAAAGAAAGGGGACAAATCCGTGTGCTAGAACTATACGGGAATCAACTTGATCGATGAGGGTGCGAAGGATTTTCGCTTGCTGCTACCTAACCGCTTCTCAGTTGTCGGAGACTGCCGCATTCAACGAAGCCAAGGGGGTTTCCGCCGTGGTGGAGGCTGCATGAACGGAATTTTCACACTACGTCAAACACTGGAACACCGCTTCAAGTTCTAGCACTCAATAGTGGCCTGTTCTATCAACTTCCAGGTATCTTCTGATTCACTCAAGCGTGAGTGCCTCTCGGCGGTAACGAAATCCGACGGGATTCCCACTAAACTTGCAAGGCTTCTGCGAGCATACTATTCGTCCGCTAAGGCGCGGGTCCTTATGTATGATGAAGAGTCATCCGAGATCACACTTACTACGGGCTTCCCACGGGGCTGCTCTCGTTCAGCAGTGCTGTTCAACTACGCGATCGACTGGACATTAGGACACGAGTGGACTCACTATCCCAGTATACAAGTGAGTCAAGAAGCATACGTCGGATCTCGAGTTCGCGGTTGACAATGTTGTGCAAACGGACTCTCCCGTCACGCCCCAACCAGTCCTTGACCGAATCGATTTCTTCTCAAAATCCATCAGGCTGGAAATGAACACTATGAAAACAAGAAGTGTGTTAACTTGCCCAGGGCCAACAACTCAAAAGCTGTCCGTCAATGACCAACTGCCGGATGGGTTGTACTAGACCGAAGCGATTACGACAGAAAATTGGTGACTATTTTATCTGATGAGAGCAAGTTCATTTACCACCCGGGTGAGAAAGACAAAACACAAGAAGCCGAGACTAAGCTGACAGAGATCTTGAAGCAGCTTAAGTCAGAAAACACTATTTCCAAAACGCTGTACGACAAGCTTGTGCCCTGCGGCTCACAACCACCTAGACTCTATGGGTTACCAAATGTACACAAACCAAATGTACCCCTAAGACCGGTGATTGACATGAGCACCTCAGCCTATCACGCCACAGTTCAGTGATTGCAGAAATTCTTGAACCTGTGCGCAAGTCACTAGCGAAGTACAGTGTGAAAGATTCGTTCTTTTTTGTGGAGATGATAAAACATCAGGACCTGTCTGAACAGACTATGCTTCCCCTAGATGTTGAATCCCTATTCACAAACGTTCCGTTGATCGAGACGGTAGAATTCATCTGTCAATACTTGACCGATAATGATATCAAACTCGACATTCCTGTGGCCAAGCTAAAAGAACTAATTCTTAGATGTACATGGAATATACAATTTCTGTACAGCGGAAAATACTACAGGCAGAAAGACGGGGTAGCAATGGGATCACCACTTGGACCCCTTCTGGTGGATATATTCTTAGCTAAACTCGAAAGTGGACCACTACGTAGTACCATCGACAGTCTATATATGTACACCGGATACATGGACGACACTTTCATAATTTGCGACTCAAAAAAAGACATTACCGAAATACTGCGAACATTCAACAACGCCCACGCAATGACCACATTTACACTGGAAGTAGAGACGGACAAGTTCCTCGCCTTTCTTGATGTGGGATTGCGTGGAATGGAGGACGGACATATGGAAAGGAGGGTGTATCGGAAATGTACATGGTTGGGGCAATACACACATTTCCTAAGTTTTGTCCCCCTTCGATACAAAAGAAACCTTGTGAGATGTCTGACATACAGAGCAAGAAACATCTGTAGTCCTGACACGATTGCCCAAGAACTCGAACACATACGCGGTACATTATTAAAAAACGGCTATCCAGAACCGTTTATTCGTCAACATATGGGAGAGAGGAGACACAAAATGAAAGTTCAAATGGCCAAGAAAAAGGATATTCTTCTAACTGTCCCGTTCAAAGGTGACAACACCTCAGAAATACTAGAGCTGCGCATATCCAAGACCCTCGGGAAGTCTTTCCCTGCTGCACATGTCCGAATCTTAACAAATACGAAGCCTTTTATTGTTCAACAATCCAAGGACAGGTTGCCTGATCAGTCTCA
This sequence comes from Fasciola hepatica, assembly GCA_948099385.1. Classification (NCBI taxonomy): domain Eukaryota; kingdom Metazoa; phylum Platyhelminthes; class Trematoda; order Plagiorchiida; family Fasciolidae; genus Fasciola; species Fasciola hepatica. The sequence goes on along the minus strand of CANUEZ040000116.1, from coordinate 13,463,128 downwards.
ATCTTCTGTTCTATATCAGTTTACGTGTTCTGGTAGTGCACAGTATATTGGACATACGACGAGACGCCTGTCGAAAAGGATATCAGAACACGTCCCGTCTTCTTTGCGCAAAGGTACAGTCCGGACTATCAATAGCGCAATCCTACAACATCTGGTGGATAGCGGACACCAAATCGACACGGTGATAGCTTTTAGACCAGTCCTGACAACTCCCAGAGTTCACGCGAAAGGATTACGCAGGCGGTTGCTGATGACGTCAGAGGACATAGCAATTCGACTATTGAAGCCGGATTTGTGTAAGCAACGTAACCTCGTGCAACAGTTGCCGTTGCCGTGGCAGTAACACGTGATTTTCTTATGGTTCCCTTGTACCAATTCTCCCCAGCCCCATACCTATTTTTTCACACCTTTTTTTCACACCTGCCTTTTCACGCCATTTGGTTACACATTTCACACATATTGTCCTTCACACAACCAACAAGATTCATCAATTTGAAGTATGTTGTCGAGTTACCGGATTTGTTGCACATTTACTCACTCTCTGTTATCTTGAGCTGCACATATACCCTCTTTTACCCAGTACTATATATGTCAATGCCTGAAGTGATATATCGAAAAGAAATTTCTTCGTGTTACAAGTTTTTTTCATGAATCGATGGGCGTATTCTCTGATCAAATATGTTTAATCATTCAGTTATCTAGGCTCTACACCGCTTTCGAACGATCTGGTGAAAGAAGAAGTAATACTCCTGATAGACAACACCAGAAAAGCATTTCTACAGCTAAGATGACCGTTGTAGATCCGCGGTGAAATCAGTCTTCGGACCAAGGTGCGTACCTACCGTGCTGCTATACGCCCCGTACTCAGCTACGGCTGCGAAACCTGGCTCTTGAGAGCCATGGATACCAGAAAGTTGAAGGTGTCTGATAACTGGTGTATGGGGCGTATTTTGAAGACCAATTGGTGCGACAGATTATCCAATGACGAAGCTATGTGACGATGTTGCGAAATTAACCAACTCTCCCACTTCCTCCAAGGTCGTCGATGGAAGAAAAACTGGATCGCAACGTACACCGAACTCACTTCCAACGGCCGCGCATGATCTGCCATGATATGAGATATTCATGGAGTCAACTCACATTCTGGTAGGAGATAGTCGCATAAATGTAATTCGAAGAAACAAAGTTGGTGGTGTTTGTCCATTTGTTTTCTTATTTAAAATTATTGGTTGTCAACTGCATTGTACTGGGAACCAGTTGATTCCACATTTAACAAATCACTACCTCATTGACAAATAATTGAGTTCAACTTTGGCTGATTTTTGTACCGGACAGTAATATTTTTGTCCTTTCCAAACAAATTTTCAGTCTTATTCAGCATTTCTACCCGGTTCCGTATTTGTAATGTGCGAATCGTAAGTAAGTCTTTCAACTGAGACGTTGATACAGAATGTCAACACAAGGTCAGTGGAAAAACAATCAATAAGCCGGAGGAAGTGGTACGGAGACTTTTGCAGGGTGATGACAAAGTTATAGGCATACATTCAGGATCTCAGGGTTCAAATAGTGATGGTAAAATTGGTAAGTGGGCAGATGCAGTGAGAAGTGATGTATCCGGCTTTGTGTGCTCAAAAAACGAAAAACTGAATGAATAAAATAAACGATGGGAGGATCGTAATAAATACAAAAGTTCCATTCCAAATTGTTCCACAAGATTCCATTGTCGTGATTCCAGAAGTAGTTCTATTTGAATCTTTTTCTGAAATACAAAAAGCAATACTTCTATCTAGTGACTCTTCAATCCTATAATCCGTAGAGAAAAGAAGGCCTGATATCCAGCTCATGTGTTGAATACAATATACATGTACATATGTATTAGGATCATGCTTCGGTTTGATTTGTCGAAGCTGGTGAATCCATGAACTATGTGGAATAAATAAATCACAGTATTCTGAACAATCACACATACCCTCTGTGGAATTTATGGGGATTGTGGTAATTGGACTGTAATCATCCGTGCGTGGAATGACGACTTGCTGACCTATGTTGACCAAGAGATCCATAGTACAAATTTGGCACTGAAATCGTTTTACTTCGAGACCACATAGAATGAGGCGTACCAATGGGGGAAATATCAGGTAAATCCACAAAAAATGTCACCCATTAGTATTTGGACTCACCAGTACTTTTGAGACTTTTATTCATGCCTTGCACCTCGTGGTCATCTGTGGAGACAAATTCAGTGTCAGCAATGATGCCAAGCAAGTACAGGACAATTATGAGGTAAAACGTTGTAGCTTAACTGACGGTATTTTGCTTACGTATATCATTTGAAGGACACTGAAGTTCCGATAGATGGTCCACGTTTAAATCTAGAAATGGGTAGAAAATGAATTGCACACAGAATTCAGTCGTTGGTTTCTCCGTTGTTTAAAAGAAAGTCGAAAAAATAAATCTTCCTCGAGACAAGTCACAAACCGCCCTGAGCGCGCCCAGCCGCTGTGGCTGTTCAATAGACACTAGGCCGGCAGACAACCTAAGGCTTAACCCCTTTGGCTCACTGATCACTTGCATGTTATACTATAAAATTTGATAGGGTAATCAAAAGTGTATTCTTTCCGGCCTACAAGTCAGCCCGCCAATACTTTAAATTGATTGGAACCCGAGTTTGAGAATTTTACGTGTTCGCTTTTATTGCCACGTTGCTAATTCACGTAAACAAATTGTCCTCTGGCGTACCGTGTTGCCGTCAATGAACGGTCGCTACGAGCTCGAGCGATACGAATGGCGACCAGTAGTCCCGTGCACAGGCTGTACATAGGAATCACGGAGTACACGAAGCGATTTTCGCGAAATATATCACATGGTCTCAAGAGACGGTCTGGAACTAGCACCTGAGGCTTCGGACGGAGAGCCGCCAAAGGCGGTAGGGATACGCTTCTAACCACTCGACTACCATCAGGTCGAACATGGTCTCTGAGTTTAAAAATTTCGATCACCAATTACCACCTGTCATGTTAGTATGAATGTGTAGGCGTGCAACTTCGTCCGGGACTGTCAGAGATAAGCGATGGATATCATGCTTGCTCAATCTGGATCACGATATTCACTAAAATCGTCTGACATCGAACAGATCTATGTATGTTTTCGCACAATATTTAGTTAAAAAACAGTTGGATGGTCGTATCGTCCTTCAATAATTTCAGAGTCAATAAGTTTGATAGTTTGATAGATATTCGTAAATTTTCTCAGTTGTTCTAACTCACTCTGATATGCGATCAAGTTGATGCTGCTGGCACAGCTCACGAACAAGCTTCTCAGTTGTTGCTTGTTTGTTCCATGCCAAGATCCATGCGTCCATAAGTATCCCCAGATGTCCATACCTCTGAACCCCTGGTGCCAGTATGTGAACAAGCGGCTGCTGTTCGTCAATTCATGTCGTTTCCTCTTCAAGCAGTCCTCCAACTGTGACGGTTCAATAAAATCAAAGAAAACTGTCTCAGTAGTTTTTTTTCTGTTAGTCGATTTTAGCTAGAATTCATCACAACTGATCACAGATTAGCAATCAAATGCCAGTAGTTTTTAGTCAGTACACTGAAACAGAATCACCAAAGAACAGCAGGCCCTGCCAGTTCGAATTTCAAAACGAATATTGAAAGCATTTCAACAAAGATCCGTTGAAAAGTAGTGTGACATTATTCGCAGAATATAACCGGAATGGTGCATTGTTCTTTCAATTATTTTGCACTCGGGATCATGATGTGAGCTGCTAAAACCGCTTAAGTCTAACGGAAAAGCCACCTCAGTTGCATAGAAATAGTCTGCGATCATGTTTATGCTGCATCATAGTGAAACTCGTCAGACGAAATCATAAAAATGCTTATTTCACTTGGAAATTAATCTCATTGCACTTTATGTCAAGATGCAACTAGAGGCAATATGTTCACGACTCACCTCCAACCGTTTTCGGTATTTACGTGAAATCCGATTTTCTTCTGGAAGGCTTTTGATTTCCTCCCATTCCGATGGAGAATACTTAAAACACTGTGTGGCAACTGTGTATCAGAATCAAATGTGACTATGCACTCCACAAATAATCGTTATCTTAATTGCCCAGACAACATAGCAAGATGAAATAAATCTAATTTGTTTGCACTTCATTTGCTTAAAATAGCGTGCATTTTGCAAGAGAATATTTTGGGGGTATCCTACAAGGCTCAAACACATGCATACAAGACAGTATTTTCCGTGTCACCTCCCCGTAGGTGCTCCGGACCACGGCACTTACTAGATGCATCGGGTAGTAATACAGCCGCTGTGGGGAGAGGAAGAATTTATCTGTAGTATTATACCTCACAATTGTTGAGCCTCGCTGCCAATTCAAGGTTATTTCAATCGTTCCAAATTGTTTTAAAATCCATTTGCACATTGGCAGCGCGTGCACAGTAGCTTTTTACCCTTTCTAGCCAGAATGCCACATTTGATTTCTCCAATTTTTCAACGAGTCTCATAATTAGTAAACTTTCGAACCCCGGTAAACACTCGTGAAATAGATCGGACTGAGTTACCTTTGATTTCGAACACTTTCGAGTCAATCTGGCCGAGTATTTTCATGTCATTTTTGAACACATGACTTAACTTTTTTGCTGAATTTTTCAAACATCTGTCGTCCACGTTCGTATTTATCCTCTCAACGAAGAAATAAATGTAGATTGTTCCATTCAAAGTATCTTGAAGTTTTTCAGAACATCCAACATAGGTAAAATCCCATTTCCGACCCATAAACAAAATCACCTCTTCAATCTGATAGATAAAAATAAGCCGTTAAAGTGGGTAAAGCAGTATTTACCAATACATTGTCATAAGATAACTTGAACTGATCGTCACCTACCACTTCGCAAATAGATGTGCTTTTTAGGAGCTGAATAATTCTGAATACCGCTTGACTGACAATTCCACGTTGGGGTATGGAAAACTTCATTTCATATTCTAGGTTGTAAAATGAGAAGAGATTCTGATACTTTGTGGTCTTCATTTCAACGGATATAAAATGTAAGAAACCAAGAGGGAAGACGGAAGAATAAAGTGAACGGAATTGAACAGTATTCCGCCAAGTGTTGATCAACTCACCAAGTAAGTTACCTTGCAAAATATCTGTAACTATGTAAAGATAGTATAACTCATTTTGGGCCACATTTCAAAATAAATATATGTATATTTATATTTCGATGCACTTAATCAAACTCACCCCTGTCATTTGCATTTCCTGTCCTAGTAAAACTCGTTAAGCAAATTATGTACCACGGAATAACCAGAGATTTCATGGTAGAACGAAATCCGTGAATGACAATGAACGAATGACGCTGAGATGTGATCATGCTAACGTGTGCGGATATTGATGAAAGCTGTTTGTCAGTGAGTGGGCCCATTGGCACACACAGATTGTTAATTCTATTTGGTACAAAGTGCTTATCTGGCTAATACGACCAATCACAGTGCTCAGATTAAGCTCATTGTAGGTGCAATCAACTTATCAGCAAGCGTGTCAGCTCGATCGTTTCGAGTCAATGATGCTGCTCTCGTCATTGAGAGGCAACTGCACAAAAATAAGGGATAAATAGATAAAACGGGCACAATTAGTGGGTCAGAATTCACAAGCCGTTGGTTTCAACAATTTCGCCGTAAATTCCGTATATAAAATCAGAAGATCTACTGACCATTTGTATTTTCGTACAGTCAAGATACTTTGAGTGCACTTCCGTTTTCATTTTCGGTCATTTCAGGTGGGCGTTATTAGCGTATGTTGAAAATTTACAATTCACATCAGACAAGCGCTAATGCCTTCCAGGAAGTGAGTATTTCAATATGAGACCAACATATAACCCTGAGAAAGTCAAAGAAGCAGCACTTTTAGCTCGAATCTAGTTTATTTACGTTGATCAGGGGATCTAGCGAAACCTAATTTAATGTAATATTCTCGCGCTTTTGGGCGAGCATAAGTGTCCTTCGTTTAAACGAAGAGAGGCCACATAAATGCATTTGACGTAGTCACGTTTAAGTGTTGTGTGGTGTCAGATAATGTTTGTGAAGGTCGTTTTCGGCACAGGTTGGAAACTTGTGGTGCTGAGAAGGAGTTTCCCTCGAAGGACTCTGAGTCTCCGACTTTGCGTCGGATCAGTTTCAAGTCCTGCACAAACATCCCGGATGAGTTATCATGGAGTCCATGAACTCGGTGTGACATCAAAAATCAATGCAAAGTCGATGACAATAAGGCAGGAATATATCGGTTTTTGTGTTAGAACTACTCCAAGGTTATCTATATCACGTTGAACAGATTTCTGCCACTTTTCAGAAGCGAGGAATTATCTGCATAATTAGCGAGTAATTAGTCATTGAAAGTGAGCTTCGTAGATGAGCACGTTGATAATGTTGGATTTTGGGGGACAACCACGAATAAGGGTTTGCCAAAACAAGCCCTGGAAAATATAGGCTGGAACTTGAAAGTGCCTTTCTTCAATATGGGTGTATTCAAATCTACTCTCTGCAGTCTGGGAAGTTATTCCGTCGCAGACAATTACTCAATATAGCTGGAAAGAGAAGTACTTAGCATTCTTACACTGCCATCAGTGGTACTCGTACTGATGTTCTTAGAGTTCAGGTAAATTAACTCTACTTTGATGAACCATCAGTAGAGGCATACATTATTCTTTTAAACTTTTATCTTTTCCAATAATTCATCTCCTTGTTTTTCTAACTAATACAAGTAAAATATTTCAACCAAAGGGTTGTTGCCATTTGGGAAATGATCAGCGGTGGAAGCAGGATTTGAACCCAGGACCGAGTGGTTGAAGTCTACCCTGATGACCTTTTGACCACCGCAGATATGTATGCTGTCAAAAGATTTCTTTGGCGCGAAAGGTTGTGACGGGGCAGGTAGTACAAACAAAATTCCGAGCGTTAACTCACTTTTGGCATTCGATGAGCTTTTTGGTGTAGCAGAGAAGCCGGGGTTGGGAGTTCGTACCTACGGCATGTAGTGTGCATGCGCGGGTGAAACGTCCGGAAAAAATTCTCACGTTGAATGTGCACAAATCTGTGACAGCAACGTCAGGAAAATAAACGTATAAAATTCATGCTATATATATATATATATACCACTGAACGTGGGTATGAACTGTGTTAATGCTTTAGAAAAGGAGGATATATGCTTGAACCCTAGAGGTCAATGTTACCTGTATACGCCACTAATGAGTAGACTAGGTGGATATTTCATCAGTGGATAAATTACAAAAAATAATTTATCTAACCTATTTACAACAGTGACTTGTTATCTCCCTTGACAAGTTAGGCGATCATTGTATCTTGGTAGTTTGTTTGACTCGGTCCCATGTACCGTATTTAATTCATTGAATTTGTCATGGACTTGAGAAACCTCAGTCCATTTGCTTTCTTCACTTCCAAAATTCCAAAGCCACCAGCCGGAATGGAACCACTAAACTCCTGCAATCCGAGATGTTCTACCAATCGAGCTATCGAATTAAGCCCGATCCGCTGTAAATAAAAATGAGTTATATCTAATGATGGGTAAACCTCAATTTATACATACACATCAAATGTTCCAGTTTTATTCACTGGAGTATCCCAGTCGGTCACTTCTCGAATGGACAAAGAGCTCAGGCCTGAACTCCATTGATTGGGCAATAGAATGTGTTCACGGAGCATATTATTGGAACAAGGATTTTTGTCTTATATAATGGAGAATATATTTAAGTTTTTATATCCTGAAGTTCAACATCGCAAACCGGAATCGAAACCGTAAGTCTTCCGCTTTGGTGAAACATCTTAGCCCCTAGTGAAATACGATCAGAAACTAACCATCAACTTAAATCCCCTCGTGACGTTTTTCAGTACTCCATTCAGAATTATTTTTTTGAGGAGCCTTATAAGCCTTGGAAATTTCATTGGTTTGCTTTGGCCATATACTTATTCCATTCCAGCTGCCCATCTAAATGAAGCACACTAGGGTGTTTAAAAATTCACCTGAAGTACGAGTTTCCAATGATTTTATTCAATAATCATAATTCTTTCCCGTTTAGAAGCAAAACTTTACTCAGTTTACCCGTTGGTTTTTTTAACTTAGATGTCTTGGGTATAAGGGGATAAAGACTTCCTTCGAAGAAGTTTCCTAATATGTGCATTACAGGCAAGAAGATGTAGTTCATTCCACGCCTTGTCATTCACACATCGCAAATTCCGGCAATGCTCTGTCCACTTCACTTAAAAGGCAAATAAAAATAGAATTTTGTCTGTAGCCAACGTCTACCATAACGCAAAGATATATAGAACTCGTATTGGAATCGAAGTCGTTCGGTGACGTCGGGTATATGGAAACTTTGTCTATTGCGTAAGAGCGTGATCGTACATGACAACCCGTGAGGCGTATATTTTAAAGTGTCTGCTGGATTCAGACACAGAATACTAAATGTTCTGTTCAGATGAAAGCCTTGATCTGGTCGGATCATCAACTCTCCATACTCCATTGTGGATGACTTTACATATTTGTCACACCGCATATAATGATCCAGGTGTCGCAGTATTGCGAAAACTGCTCTAGCTCCTGCTGTTAAAATGGATTCAATAATCTGATTGCAACTGCATCCACCGTTACTATAAATCTTTTTCGAGCACCTTTCGGCGCTTTCGTAGGATCTCTGTAGATCATTTTGTAAGCATAGTCGTTTGCGCAATGTTCAGTGTCCGCATGGCGCACCTCGATTGCACTGTCAATAGATTTTTGTTTCCCGTCGTCAGCCAAGCCGATTTATGCTTTTTGATCCTTTGTGATAGTTGGCACCTCGTTCTACCTTTAAAGCTCGCAGATCATGAGAGAACAAACGAAAAGGTTAGCATGAATGAGGTGACGACAGGTAACTTGTATTTAAGGTTCGTAGAGATCACTGGTCGATTAGTGAAGCGAACACTTATTGTGGCAGCGGGAATAGTTCTAGCGATTGCTTTTTCTAAACGACTTATTAGTAACTCGGTATTATGATCAACTTAACGGTCACTAATCCCTACCTCTTTGCTCCTTCTGTCATGTTCTTCTGAATCGAGCGCTCGGGGTATCTGGTATCCAACAGCGTTGGTTTCAAAACGTCTAATTCTTCACTGACAGTCTCATTCGAGCAAATCATTCGAACACGGGCTGCGAGTGAGCGAATAAGTTATTGTTTATACCCAATAGGTACAAAGCTGGCAAAACTGGTGTACTGACCAGTTCACGTTAGTTTGTGATAAACATGACGGAGCTGTTTAACATCTTCACCCCTGAAAAGAGTACATCTAGAAAGTGGAAATTATTCCTTTCTCCTAGTTTCTATGTACTGCCAACCGCATTAGGAGCCTGATTGAACTCCTCTACCAGTGTTTCCACCCGTGTATGACTGTCAGTTAGAACAGAAATTTCATCTACGTATCGACAATAGATGGATAGACTTTCTATCAAATCACCACGTTTCTCGTTTTCCAGCTTTACAAATAAGGGGCCTAGCAGTGACCCCATAGCGACTCCATCGGTCTGAAGGTATAATTCTCCGTTGCAGGTAAACTGGAATTTGGAAATGCCTTGTACCCGTATTTCCTTTAAGTAGGTCACTGAGATACAACAAATGATTTCGTTTTTACGATAAAATCGCACAAATAATTGCTCATTTTTAGAAGTGGCAATTTGGTGAATGAAGACATCATATCCACAGAAGCCATTTGTAGTTCTCCACTAAGTTGCTTGCTAATCAGTGTCTTCTAGGCTGTAGCGGGCAATCCTTCGGCGAACCGGTCCAAGTACATCTCCGAGTCATCGGGCACCTAAGTGATATGGGGATGAACTTATAGAAGACGTTCGACAGCGGCTGGTGAACATGTCTCCTATTGGGTCTAGCAGCGAAATACCAACGATATCCCCTCTATCGGACGAATAGAGAAGACGCAGGTCGGTTTACAGATGCGAGGTTTATTCTATATATCGTGGCACCGGAACAGTACCGATACGAGAGATACACCGAACGGAAAACGAACAGATACGCAACGGTTGTGCAGAAAGCGAAACGCGAGCGTATACTATCGGCGAACGACCGAAACTGAAAGTGATTTAGAACGAAGTCGACGGAAACCTCGGAAAAGTCAGTCCAGTAAAACGTACGCAACCTGAGAAAACTACAAGGTCGATTTCAAACGTCGGAAAAGATCGTAGAGAAAATAGATCCAGAATGGTGTCCAGAAAATAGTCATTTTCTCAAAACGATCGAGGTCACTAAAAACTCATGTCCTGAATTAGTTTCAGTGGTATTCGCGGTTTGTGAACAATTGATAACCTGTAAAGTGGAGTATTATTGCTGTCAGTTGGTCTTATCTGTTCTAGGGTTGTAAAGAAGATAACTCTGAGCTCTGTTAGTGACTTCAGAGCTATGGTTAGTTGCTCCTTTACTGCTCCAGTTTTGTCCTATTCTCCTTCTGTTTTTTTTTGAGATTTCTCGTTGTCGTGTTCGGCCCGAACAGGCATGTGCTCAGACGGACAATCGATCGATGCGTACATTCAAATTATACGTTTGCTAGATTGTGCAGTTTACTGTCTAAGTTCTACAATACAGTGATGTCCTGTTGATAATCTGCTTAGTTCTGAGTACACATTTTGGCGTTGCATCTTCAAACCTGCTACAATTCGTGCTCCAGATCACTTTTGGATCGATGCCGCTGGTGAACCATCCTCATATTCGTGGAATTCGTGGAGATCTACTTTCATCGACTATATGGAAATTTTGCCCGTCCTAATGCTGACATCGAGCTTCCGGAAGAACGCAAGCTGAAACTTCTTCCACTCTATCTGGGGGATGAAGGACGAAGGCTATTTGAAGCATTGGGCTTGCGCATGAAAACCTCGTTGAAATATGCGTTGGAAACATCAGACAAGCATTGGAGATCCCGTATAAACGCCTATGTGGCACGTTACAAGTTTTCACATGTGAAGCAGCAGCCCGGAGAGAAGATTGATGATTTCTTTTCTCGGCTTGTCTATGCTGTACGCATCTGTGACTACAACTTTGTGCCAGCAACTGGTTTCTGGTGTTTGTGATCAAAGGATTCGTAAAGTTTTACTTGCAGAAATTTCCCTCAAACTCATTTGGGTTATTTCATGTGACACTGCACGTACTAAAAGCGGCATGCATTAGCAGGGCAAGCTATTCCACGCCGACGCAGTCAGTACGGATATTACTCGTATCAGAGTTGGTGCACCAAAGACTGATCGTGTCTCCAAACAGCGTGTTTACTGCTGTAGATGCGGAAGCACCAAACACACAGCTGACTGTAAGCTTTGACCCGCATCAAATGTCCAGTACCGCGTTTGCGGTAAGCATGTTCATTTTCCTCGTGTTTGTAGTAAACGTACTGTTTCCTACGTGTGTGTGTTGTCTCCATCTTTCTTCGAGGATGAAAGCGAAGCTTTGGAGTTAACTAAACTCCTCAGTATTATTTGGGATGGTGAGCAGATTCCGAGGAAATGGTGTGAATCGGTGATTGTGTCGATTTACAAGAAAGGTGACAATTCCCTTTGTGAAAACCACAGAGAAAATAGCTTGGTAAGTATAGCGTTCAAACTGCTCACCGGTCTTATTCTTCATCGATTATCCACTGCCCGCGAAATTTGTGAGAATCAAGGCGGTTCCTGACCCGATCGTGGTGGTATCGACCACATCTGCAATCTTCGGCAAACCTTAGAGCACAGACACATCTTTCGTAGGACCGAAATCTGTGCCTTTCTTGATCGGAAAGTGGCGTTCGATTCTGTCGACCGCCCGGTTGCGTGGCGCTGCCTCTCATTGGGGGGCGTGCCAGAGAAGTTTATTTCCCTCTTCCAATGCTTGTATGCGAATAGCCGAAGCCCAGTTCGTGCTTCCGGTGATCTTTCCGTCAAGTTCACCGCGGAAGGTGGTGTCCCTCAGGGTTGCTCTCTTTCATCCTTCCTCTTCAATTTGGTAGTTGAATTGATTCTTGAGATAGCCCTATCTTCGTGTGAGAATAGCGGCATTGACCTTTGCTCAGACAGTAAACTGTCTGACTTGGAATATGCGGACGGTATTGATCCTCTGAGTGAAGACCCATGTAAGTTGCAAGCTGTTTTAAATAGCCTTAACAACAATGTAGCAATGTTTTGAATGCTTTGAGTACCTTCAAACGGCAAACTGCTGCTGCAGGACCGAGTTGGCTCAACACGAAAACTTGTGTTCACCGGGGAAGTTTGAATAAACTAAAGCTGAGCGGAAACTACGTATGTAACACGAATTCTAGTGATCCTTGGTTCACAAATCAGCCTTCTGATAAGATTTACTCCCTTAATACTCGTTCACCTCGTACAACTTTGCATACTGTTGAACCTAAGTTGTCTTTGCCTGATATGAGTACGGTCTATTTCGAACATGATGATAACGTACATTCTTCAAAAATGGAACTTGTTCAGCTTCACCGATAACCGTGATACCTTACAGTATTTACCGCGCTCACTTTTTCACTTTACCGTTTCATCTGTCATCGCACACCTTTGGTTGTTATTCAAACGAAGTATTGCCCATTCTTGGTTTCGTGCATGTGACATTATTCGTGAACGAAAGTTGTAAGTGCCGGATTGGGCTGAAACGCCATGGTATTGTAGCGAGTTGTTCCATGCGTCGACAGAATGCTTGTTGCAAACGTAGAAGTCAACTATTTCCAAACGAATTATCCCAGTGTGTTTAAGGACGGTATCGGGCGAATTCAAACTGGACAACACAGAAGACGACTGCTTTCGAACGCAACCCTATTCAGCATACACCACCCCCGACCAATACCACTGACTAGAAGGGAGGCGGTTACTGAAGCACTTTGGGAAATGCTCGAGAACGATTTAATTGAACCAATACAATGCTCTTAGTGGGTACACCCTTTGGTTGCAGTTTCCAAGAAAAATGGAACTGTACGTGTCTGTGCTGATCTACGCATGATAGCCAAACATGTCCTCGTAGACAAGTTTCCATCACGAACTGCGGATGAAATAACAGCGAGATTATTCGGCGCTGAGGTATTTCCGAATTTGCACGTGAGAAACCCATATTTTCACATGCCACTCACAGCCGAATAACGACTTTTGAAAGCCTTTCTAACTCAGGATGGACTCAGTACAAAGCACTCCCCATAGAGCTAGCTAGTGCACCAGCAGCCAGGCAAGAGCCTGATACTTTTTTCGCAGCTCTGAAAAGATGCGTAGTTTACATGGATGATATTTTCATGTTTGGCAAATCTCCCGAAGAGCACGCGTCTAACCTGAGTACCGTATTGCTTCGGTTGAATGAACTTAATTTGCGTTTAAGTTCACGAAGGTGCCAATTCGATGTGCCACAAATTGAGTTTCTCGGTTATGACATTTCATCAGCTGGTGTGGAATCTAGTGAGAAGAACACGCGTGCTATCCTGGAATGCCAGAAGCTGGTAACAGTTGAACAAGTAAAACGCTTTTGAGGTATACGTACTTACTACATACGGCGTTTTAAAAATTTTGCAACCATTTTGAAACCATTACATAGACCGGCACGAAATAGGCAAGAATTTGTTTGGAATACTGAAAAAGGTTTTCTTTTATAATTCCATCCGTCAACTGGCTACTTCCACTCCCACGGTAGCTATTTTTTGACGACAGTTGTCCAACGTACGTTTCTACGGATGCTTCTGACGTTGGGATTGGAGATGCTATCGCAGGTACAAAATGGTACGGAGAAAATAGTTGCTCATGCTTCACGGTCTCTATCTGCCACTGGGCAAAATTACTTTACCGGCGAGAAGGAGGCTCTCTCATGTGTGTAGGCATGCGAAAAGTGGTACCCCTGCCCTCTTGGACGGTGTTTTGATTTCGGCACTGATCACGTCATTTTGACCACCCTACTTTGTCGCGGTAGCAGAGGTCCACACCCGCTGCACCTCAGCCGCTGGTACGCAAGACTATTGGATTGTGATTTTGAGGTTGTCTATGTTGGCGGAGGAATAAACCGAGTGACGGTCTAGAGGAGGGCAAAATGATTGTGTTTCTCAATGATTCGAACCCCAAAACCATTATGCTTAGTAACGCTTAGAAACACACAGAAGAATATTCAGTTCCGAAATCCATCCATGATTACAACTACGACCCATATTGTTACCATTTCGTGTTGTCGAACATGAACTTTCAGTAGTCAAGAACTGTGTCATGAGAGGTCGTCGTCTTTTAATACCGGAAAGTTCAGTTCCTGCTATTATATCAGCTGCGCGCGAGAGGCACCCTGCTATTGTGAGAACAAAGGCCCGCATAGGTGAATACTACTGGGGACCACGATTCAACTTTAGTGATGAGGCTTCAGTAAGGGAATGTGCACCTTGTCAGCACTCTGAGAAAAGCACGAAGCCACTGAGTGCATCTGTTCAGCCCGTTGAGTATCCAATGAAACCTTAGGCGAAAACTGCGATTGATATAATGGGACGTTTCGGAAACGCCCCCTATCACCAACGGAATGTCCTTGTTGTGAAATGTTTCTACTCCAAGTGGCCAGCGGATTTTCTTTGAGGAGAAATTACAACTTCTATAATTCTGCGATGGCTGCAACACCTATTTCTGAGGTTCGGTCAACCTGACGAAATAGTCTTTTACAGTGGTCCTTAATTCGCAGTTATTAATTAAGAAACTACCTCACTCAGAACGGCATTCGCCAAGTGCTTACTGCTCCATACAATCCGGCAGCAGTCGGCATCGTGGAACTACAGGACACGCTCAAAGAGAGAAGTTCGAGCCAGTTATCTTTTATACGTGTTCATTATTGAGATTTTTAAGCTGGATTGGAAACAGAGTTTGTAAAGACTAAGCTATGACGATTAGCATTCGTTTTGCTCCTGAGAGCTCGCTTTTCATTGTTTGTAACCGTAGTTTCAGTTTTCCCCCCAAGCTCCTTTTACCTTCATCTGATTGGTCTAATAACACAACATTTTGGGACTGGCTGTTCAGTTTTCAACCAATAGTATTTTGACGAATTAGAAACTGCCACGGCTCATCAAGCATGGTATAAATTCCTCGAAAGAGCAGGTCCCAGTCAACTGGACCCCCATCACCGAAAAGTGCTGATCATGCTTTATGCATTGACACTTTCACTGTTTCTACACTACACTCTGTCGGGTAAGTGCAATCGTGTTCTTACTAAGTATTTTGCTTAAAAATATATATGACTTAAAGTACGCATTTTTTTGATCATTTTTAACGAAGCAAAGCGAAACTCTTGAGCTACACTGAACGTTTCGCCACAAATGATGAGTAGTCCTTAGAATACATGCAATTAGGGGATTTCTTCACTATTTACTTTACCAAAGTTTGAAATCTGTTGTTGGTACAATCAATTCAAGTCACGTTTCTTTTTCGACGTCTCATGCTTTTTGTTTTATCTTGCACCTTCAGTTGTTGGCACATTGTCATTCACGAAATCCGTATACGAAGTGACAATTGATGAAGATAAAATACCGAATCGGATCTCAGTTATCCGTTTACAAGTGGACAAGATGGAATATGCAGGTAGAATCCAGTACTCACTCGACAACGATGGCATTGAGCAAAACGCATTAAAGATCAATTCTGAAACCGGAGAATTGGAAGTAATCGCCCCACTCCCTCCAAAGTCAATGGCTCTGACCGTTAAAGCCACAATCGAGGAGGAATCAAATCACTTTGAGGCCAAAGCCGTGGTTCGCTTTCATGTGGTTTGTTTCGTTGGCTCACATGCTTGGGATGCATTTCGGGTGTTGACGAATTTCAAATTGCCTAATCCGGGAAAAGTGAGTTAATTGACAATGTGCGTTACTATATAGGCGTTATTCATGCTTGATCTGATACACATCTGACGCATTGTTATCCGACCGCCGAGAGTGAATGAACCGATCACATTCAACGACAAAACAGAAATTTAATAAGTCAAACAAAAATAAACGATTAACGGGTTTTTGAATCTGCACGGATAATTGCGAATTATACTGCGTTTCTGGAAGCTAATGCTTCCCCGGTTTTCTCAAAAGATGTGTGTAGTATGATTTTCTGGCAGTTTTTGATTTATAAATTACACGTGCAGTTGAAAGGCGAGTTCCATGGGATCTACCTCAAAAAGCAGCTAGATTCATTGTGCAAACGCACTCGGTAGTGATGTTCAACAAACGTTCATCCGTTCTGCTACAGTCAGTGATACTCAAGCAAATACGGAGCGGTTATTAATTCATTTTGTGAACGTTCACTGGGTTCTCACGGGCAAACCGTCGGGAAGATAGAGAGTACATGACAATTGTCAGTTTGCACCACGTGAGTTGACAATAACCTACTTTTGTTTTTATGAGACTCTCTAAGCAGTAAAATTCACGTCCATATCTTCTCAAACGTGATGGTTGAGGCGTCAATGGAGACAATAGAACACGGCGGCATATTAGTAAATAACCGGTTCATTGAATTTCACATTTCATGTATTTATTAAACTGCATCATGTTTATTTGTGGCAAACAACAGACCTGCAGAATTTGGTATGAGTTCGTAAAGTGATAAGTTCCTTGTAGATTGTTCAAATACCCTGAAATAAGGAAGGACTTTGAAATAATCCAGGTGAACCTGATTTCCCTCAAGCTTCGAAGTCCGTCACACCAATAACCTCCTTAAGCTACTTCATAAAGGACGAGGGTAGAATGAATTATCCAACTGTTAATGGTATGTGGTTCTGCATCTAACTTCAAATGAACTAGCGGATCCCTGGTTCTAACAAAGTATCTGCATCATGATTGCAGTAATATCTGTTACCGAGCAGCTCAACGCCATATGAGCATCACAGCCAGCAAATGAAATCACGGGGGGGGGGGAGGGGGGGCTCTACGTTTCACAAACCTTGTTAATAAAATGTTCCACATTACCTGTAAAGAAACTATTCTCGATGAACTCCGATAGCCCCAAAAAAGACTCGTCACTTCGAATTTCGTACTTTGGACAACCACCTGGACCGGAGTTTTGGTACCAGTCCTGGTGCTGCACATGCCATCCACTTAACATACCGAATTCGCTTGCGTCATTTTGGATGTGTTGTACGAACAAATTTGCTGTGTACTGTGTCAGAAGGAGTGCAACTCGCAAATGTAACAATGGGAAATATCGGACCTGGCATGAAGTGCCTAAACGTTCCAATCAGACCGAAGTGAGTTGCAAACACTCGAGTTATCCCTTAGGCATGCATGCGTGTGAGGTTACTCAATGAATAATGTTAATTGTTAAGCCGCTGCTTCTCGTTCTGATGCGGTAAAACAGGCCTTATTAGACGGACACATCTGTTTTGCCAATATATAGATCGAAAATACGTGACAATAACTTATTTTCTAAATGTCCTCAATGTTCCGATTACTTCTAATTTATTTATCTCTCTGGAATGCTGATGAACACTAGCAAAGATTTCAATTCCGAATTGCGTTTATGTGAGGTAATCATTGAGTTATGCGTCAGTCAAAGGCGAGTTTAGGAATAGAGTAAAAACCTTAGGAGCTAACAGAAGTGAAGGTTAGTTTGGTATTGCTTGTCGTGAGTATCAAACATATAGAAATACGAAAATATAAACTAGACAGCTGATGATACCCCATTTGTAGACAAAATTGACTTGGTTTGAAAATTCATCTGAATGAATACTTTTTTTCGTTCTTCCAACTTCAGATTATTTTCCCCTGAATACGACATGATGAATATCAATCTGGGAGACTTGTGCGCCACGGGCGATGGAAGCAGTCGGGTAGGTTACTCCCATCAAAGAAAGTGGTCAGCGAAATCATAGTTGTCCTAATTTCTGAAGTAACGAGACGAGGATAGACTCTTTATTTTGAGTTTTTGAATAAAACAGAGCATGGTAACTGATTACTTTTTTGGTGAATGGATAAAATGGCAGCTTTTTTTTGCAATGAAACACTGTGTAAAGTAAATCGGGAGTATTCAGTTGCAACTGAAATTAGCTAGCTAATTGTTGAGTTTGATTTCCTCCTCTGCCTACTGAATTAAGCATTCAATGAATATTGCAAACTAATGGAAACAAATGAGCTGAATGTGGGATCCGGAATCAGCCACACTCTTCACCTCTCGAAACAAATGTTCAGTACTAAAGGTTACGTACCATGATCCTCGATTTTCACAGACATCTGTGGTTTGTTGATTAGCAATTTAATTGGTCATTTGATGATTATAACATTGATGGTGATGGGAATTCGATGACTGAGGCGTATGGAACAGTATTGGATGAATAATTTCATAATACTGGGCACAAAAATGAATACTTTGATTAAAGTCCTAATGAGGTTTCCTCGCCATAGTACAGTATCTACAGAACAGCGGAATATTGTTGTGTTCACCGATGTAAGGAAGATGTATCTTCAGATTTAACCATTTTACTTTACCATACAATGCACTATAATGTGATTTGCATAGTTCGAATACTAAACCCTCACGTGTCACCAATGTTTCCCTAACTAGCTTTTTTCCGACAACTCAGAGTGAAGTTGAGATAACTCACAGCACTACATTCGGATGTATTATATATATATATATATATATATATATATATATATATATATATATATATATATATATATAAGCACTAGAAATGCAGTTTCAGTTTTGCCTTTTCGTGGCAGGAACGAATTGAGGCACAGTTATCCAAATAGGAAGAAACTGTTTTGCCACCACTCCTGAGTGATTTACCGTGTGCTTAGCATGTACTTCAATTTGTATTTTATTTTCTGTGTAGACTGAGGTCTCAATGGTCGTTTCTGCTAACGATGTACAACAGCGTCCATTTATTGACTGCACAACATCTAGTGAACAAACAGTCATAGAGAACTTTCACCTTCGATACTGGATACAAAAAACCTGGGATAGAAACGAACTCAAAAGGGATAGACGATCACCCGGAAAGGTATGTTTCCGTCATTGGACACAAACAACGCACTGATAGATATTTTTGAAAATTTGAATATACAGAAAATGCCAAATACTTTCGTACTTGGTGTGACTCAAATTAGCACATGAACAACAAAAAGCGTATATTAAATCAATGTATAAGCATCTTGTTTGAAAAGTAGTTTTCAAGTAAGCCAAAGAACATAAATGTATACCTACAGTATAAATACGTGCTTACTTCGTGGGGATATGGTTTTCCACCCAGCGGAACCGAAATTGCATTTATATTTTCCATTTTACCTAAAATGACTGACCATTCAGCCTAAATATTCAACTCCTCGTTGAAAACCGTAGAAGCATCGTACAGCTATTTCACCCCTATCAGGAGTCCTCAGCAGGGCATATCCACCAAGCCCCAACTGGAACTCGAACCCAGGGTGAAAGATTGTGAGACGACGGACTTAATTCTAAGGCTATCTAGGCTGACTCGCAACGGTTTAAATTAATTTATACACTAAATGATGTACCACCCTTCCAGAATGACCTGAAATGTTAGCAGAGCACTTTCCGCACGACGGATGACTATCATGGTGGACAGCTTCTCTGTCGGGGGCCTAAGTAAAACGAGGTTATTCCGGTAAACAAACTGCAGAGCTTGACTACTACGTGAGTGTGAGTAGTGAGAGATTAGATTTTTTTCTTTTCCCTTTGCTTTGCTGGAGGTGTACAAATTTGGGTTGAACGAAGCGGACTGCAATACAACACTGATTGTTTTCGTATGGCTTCCCCAAATAACTCACAATTTGTGAATCAGCCACTATCAATCAGATGTTTGCAATGTCATGGGAGATACAAGCCCTAAGAAGCTTTGGCTTAGATAAAATACACGATGCATTTTACTTAACTTGGCCTCGTTTCACAGGTTCTGTAATTGAACAAATATGTTTTCGTTCTGGACAGGTGATCATTTTTTTTCGTGGAACACATTTGCACCTACCCCTACCCCTCAAGTTTTAGTAAAAAATGAATGAGTCGGACTCTGCTTATATTCACATGGCAACCACTTTATTGTAACATACCAATGTGAATAATTGCTCAGTGTTACTATACTTCACTTCATCTTCAATGATAAATATCTGGGAAATGAAAAGAAAACTTGGGCCAAGTAGCTGAGACGTCATTTATTAGTGCCCAATCGTTGATTTAAGCTTCATGATATATAGAAAACACGATCAGTTTCTTAAGCTAATATGCTCAGACTGTTCAATTCTCATGGTCTGTGAAGAATGAGATATAAGTTGAATAAGCACTGTTAGGCTGGATTTTCTCCGACCAAGAACGAGCCACATTTCTGACGAAAATGTTCTGTCAGACCACCAAGATCTAGCCCAGATAATCTGGTAGTTGGGTGTTCGACCCACAGCCGTTGCTCCGGGTTCAAGTTCTTGTGTGGCTCTATTAGTGTGCACTGGCGATGATTCCTAACAGAAAAGAAACTGCCGCACAGGGCCTTCATCTTTTCAAATGGGTGTCTAAGCGTTTTTAGCGCCCGATAAAACATATTGTCTAAACAATCTATAACTTTCCATTGCCTTGCGAAAATTTCACTGCGAATACCGAGCACCCCTCGAACGCACGGACGCTGCCCACATTTCCCAACCAATAATGCCCATTTATTCGGTCGGTCGAAATTAATTGGGTCATGTGGAAATCCGACCCTGGACGCTCAACTTACAAATTAGTTCAGAGTGGCGGATGCCAGCTGTGGTTTGTGGCCACTTTATAACTCTCGTGCAAAGACTATTATTCCTTCGAATGATCTCGTTTTGCTTATCGAAAACAGCTAGCTGGTGTACAATGTGAGAGTCACAGTCAACAAACTATTTTGTCCAAACTGGCACCTGGCGACGTTCCTCCTGATTGGCTGATTGATGATGCGGCCAGCCACTAATTGACGAGAATCCTTCCTCGTCTTCTCGATCCATCGTTCGATTGATTGCAATTCCGTTTGCCCAAACATTGATCTGAATTTGTGGGAAGTCCTGACGTATTGACTAATTAGGAGACTTAGTGGTCTTTCGACGATGAGTCAGCCCATTTAATGAATTTCCTACTTCGGGATGTGAACCGGATACATTTTACTGCTGGATTTATGAAACAGAACGAATTGATTGTTTTGTCGAATATTTGTCCGGGAAAGCAGTAGATCTGTTTGCGATCCCTAGTTTCGCCTTGTGGAATATTGTGAAAACAATCAAATTTTCTATTCACTCTTGAATACCAAACTTTCCAATTTCCAACATCTGTCACTTCCAGGTAATTTTGAACGTCTCAGAGTACATCGGCGAAGTCGAAATGAACAGACCTAAGTCCGTCCAGCTCGAAATCCACATTCCTAAGGACAGGACAATCACTGAAGCATCATTGTCGATGATCTGTCCAAAATCCCAGGAATCCAATAAACCACAATGCATTGTGAAACTGCTTCTACTGAGCTACGGAAATCAAATTTCAATTGGCCGAATAAGCACCTCCAATATCACTGATTTCAATGCAGTTCAACAGAATCGAGTAGAAGTCAGTTTTACGGGCATTAATTCCCATGGTAAGAAAGCTGTTCATTTCATTGAAAGTGTTAATTTGTGGTTGTATATTTTTGACACTAGTGTTTCTCGAGACTTGCGATTTGTGTGTTTTCAAAACAGCATGAAGATGAAAGCGACGAACGTGATCATTTTGGAAATAGGAAAAATCTGAGAACTAGCTCGTTTTTAGTGTTTCTGAATCATACCTTCGCATCACAATATGTACGACAGGTTATCCAAGGGTGTTTGTGAATATTTTTCGCACCCGTGGCAGAGAAGTGGTATCCGAAGATGCAAAGTGAATATAGCACCATGTTCATAACATACCACATCACATACTCAGTGGGTTAGCTTTCAAACGATCTATAACCTGCCGTTGAGTGATGAGTGGATCAGAGTAGACTGGTTTCATGCGTAAATTGTTGGTCAATGCCAAGAACCGCTGAAGGCACGTCGCAGGTGTTAATACAAGTGGTGTTAGCCAAGCCCAAGAACTGATTTCCTATTGTTTTGTACAACCCATTATAAGCCCTGTCTCGGGAGTGGAAAGTTGTAGTCACTCTAACCGTGTGGTTATCCTTAGCCAGATAAGAAACGATTGCGCTGGTAATTTCAATAACTGACCCAGTCTTCAACCACGCTCGATGATGATTGCGGATATGTTCAGACAAGCTTCGGGTCGTGCTGCTGATATGCGTTGTTCTACAAGGACAAGTGGAGAAAAACAGATAAATTAGGATCATACAGTGTTTTCTAATGGCAAACACAAATGACCTAGAAATGAAAAACATGCAACCTAGCAACACAGCAAACCTTCCTTGCAGGACACCTGTCCATGTAGCACCTTTAATTATTAGAGTAATGCACGCTGGCTTTCTATCCAGTGCCACCTTCGCTGGAGTTTCGCCGTCTTTCGGCATCATTCGGTTGACTGAGTGCTCAGAGTATCCGCTTTGAATATATATTCCGCATCTTACAGATTTCTTGTTTGATGCTGTGTATCATCGGTGCACATTCGTTAGCTAGTCAAATGAATGATTTTTTGAACTTGTTTCGTTACATGCTAGGGAAATGGAAGTTTTTTTCCGATCCACGTTACTTTTCTGCACACCGACCGAGATTTGTTGCAACTACTCGATGAGTCAGATATAGGTCAAGGCAGGCTCTTTAATTTTCTGATTCACATTTTATTGACAAACGCAATTTAAGCCGCACCTATGAGAACTTGGATAATAGTCGGTCGTTGTTGACCGATTGGTCTATCAGACAGAAAAGCAAAGCAGACTTGGCCCTCATGGACATTCACAAATAGATCACCACAACTGGTTTCCACCATTTGTGTAGACTAGACCACATTCACCTGAAGGTGTTTCAATTTGTTTTATTAAAATCCCAAAGTTGGACAGATTACAAACTTTCTCATTTGTCACATGCTCTTCGACATGTGAATACTTTACCACTCAACCCATAATAGAATAAAAGCAATGCAATAACGCATACATGTTTCAATTCAATACCTTTTTCCCGGAGTTCTTGTTCAGTCAATAGACTTGCCTGTGTTATCAGAATTGTTCTTTTCTTCAGTCAATTCAGGAGCAGAAGAAACGCCAAAAGCAAATGTAATCACTTTGGAAATGGAAGTAAGAGTAACTCACTCCATGGAGGTAGAATTGAATAAGACCATCACCATGCTTTTTGAATCCAATTTTGACGGAGAAGCTTCTTCGAAAAATGCAACAATCCACGTGCGTCACAAAGGTCAACCTGTCACGGATTTGGATTTGCAGATGTATGTCAACACTTCAGATGTTTATCCAGGGTAAGTCGGATGGGAATACTTGCCTAGTTATTCTCAGCTTATTTATTCGATCAATTCATTTACACCAAAATCAGGTGAAACAAAATAATATTTTTGTAATATTCCTGCACTTCCATTTATACTGTTTTAAATTCATGTGCTCAGGCCAGATTATTTACAAATAATTCCCTCTGGTGTCTATATTAACTGAATAAAAGATTGATGTTTTGCAGCAGTTAACGTCACACTTTTGCAAGTACAACAAGTAAGATGCCTCAATAATACTACAACAGTTGGCGACCACTGACGTAAACATGAAACCGTTTGAATAGAAGAAGACGAGAACTAAATACGAAATAAGAAGAAGGGATAATGAAAATAACAATTCTGCGAGAGATTGCAAATCTTGGAATAGTGCTATATTCCTCAGTGTTTAAATCATCAACAATGATGAAATATTAAATGGCATTGTACAATATCGTGTTGTAAAGTTCATTAGGTCACTGTGGACATGCTTGCTCGTCACCTTTCAGTTGAGGACAGACAGTTTCGCGCACACACAAATCTTAACGGGAACAGAGGGCATATTGACAACAATCTAATTGTGAACCAGAGATGCGAGTGGATACTCCTGTCAGAAAACTAACAATTGAAATCCAGTGGGGGTCCAATGTCGGTTAAAATCAGGTAACTTGGCGAACGCTGACAATACGATTGCAAATTGAGATAGTTGTTGTATTTATTACCTACAGCTGAAAGGACAAAGATTTTCGGATACACGGATACTCGCAACCGCGGTGTCTTGGTTCTTCAGGTTAGCTGTTCTGAGTGGAGCATCCATCCACACTCCTGATAAATAAATCATATTTTTGTGAACGATCACTTACAGAGTTTGCGGTTATAAAGAGCCGTTGATAGAGGGGCACCGGATGCGATTATGAGTGGCAATAACCGCGAAGCCGGTGTCTGAATCCGGAAAACATATTCCATTCTTCTATGTATAATATGTACATCATGGATATATATATATATATATATATAGGTATTATTTAACTTCTTAGTCTGTGTTACTTGCATTTTTTCCGTGCATGTGTATAGTGTATACTCGGTGTCGTGGTTACGTATATTATGATATGAAAAAGCAAACCCAGGAACGTCAACGGCGTTTCGTGGAGCGTATCCCGCTAAGTATATGAGAACTGTGTTTAGGCTTGTTGTCTTGGAGTATGCTTGAGTGAACGTTTGCACAAGAAGCCCGTGATGGACTTTCACGTAGCTTGTTGTAAAGTCATTCATGGCCAAACACAAAACACCACCTGCACACAACTTAGCCATTCCAACTTGAGATTCTATGACAGTAATATCGCAAATGATTTGATGAGGGTATCTGTTCCCATTATACATTTTATATGCTCCACATAGAACCAGTTTTTAAAACCGTAGTTCGAAGTCAATAAATCAAAATATGAATGCTTAATTTCTGATATGCAACACTCCTATTGTCACCCATTCGTGTCCTACAGATTCAAAATTTGTTTCAACAACTTTCCTAAGATGCGCCCGCTCAACTGTTTGCTTTGACACATTTCACGTCAAATAATGCCGGTTTTTATAGATAGTGATTTCCAAATAAAACCCCATCTTCTGTTGGTCAGTAGAAAACAGCGGTCAGGGTGCCGTCAGATATTTGATTTTCGGTCTTAAGTATTTCACAACATTTTCCACATAAAAGTACGTTTCTTCTTCAACCCAATTCAGTGATACAGTCCAAATAAACACGACACTGAGGAATACGGACCTGTCGCAAGGTGAATGCAAGTTATTGATGTTGGATCTTCATGCCGGGCCGTGGGTCACTGACGGAGTGCTGATCGATACCAACAAAAATAATACGAGATTAAACAAGACAGATCTGCGACGAACGGAAATACGTGTGAGTAGAATACCCTCGTCAGCACTCTGGACTAACTAAATTTTGTATTTGTTATTTGTACTGTACCTGACTTAGATGATCTTGCTTACGACCTGTTCGCGTCCGATGCAGTTGCCTTTGGAGGTTCATATATGAATCTATAGATATTTTGGAAATAACATTCATGATTTTAACTAAAGGCTTTTTATATTTTACAGACAGACGGACAATTCTCCGCATTTAACAACTGTCGAAATTCGCAACTTCCAGTATCGACAATAGTCGCCTCGTAATTACGTAGCAAAAAACCTAATACGCATAGTACCACATTTAAGGATAATAATGCTAATGAAATACAAACAATGGAGTTATCGTAAAGCCGGTCCACTAAAAAGGTTTCACATTGCGAGAAGCATCATGGATTTCCACTTCCGTGATCAGAAAGCCAAAGTATCCGCCGAAAAATTGTCATGCTTGCTGAATTTTTGAAAAAGGTGCTAGACAATTTGATGGATGGCACGCGGATATCTGGTCCCCTTAACAGCTGGAACTCGGTTCATTGGTACCATTGAAGATAAAAGTGAAATACCCATGCAATGAATCGATAGTATTCAAAGAATAGTCTGATGTGATTCATGAAGTTCAATTTCCCCTCAAATAGCTCAGATCTTGAAATAGCTGGATTATTACACGAGACAGTTTTGAACTGAGTGTTTCATCGCTCTGAAAGTGAAAACGACAATCACTTTCGTTCATTCTAAGTTGAGCTACACATTACAAACAAGGTAGCATGTGTTGCTTATACCATACTATAATGATAATGCCTCTTGTTCCAGATATAAGATTTTTTCTCAATGGACAATTGGAATTTCTCGCTCAACGTCCAATTTACAAAGAGATTCGACTTCAGTACGCATCTTCGACTCAGAATACTGTCTTTTACCATGATGCTATACTGTGAGTTGCAGTTTCCAATCGATAAATATCCTTGGGCTACTTCTCATACCATTGAACACGTGATCCTACATTCAGAACGCAGTAAGTGGTGATCATGTAACTTGATCAATTTATCTGAGAACGGTAATATTATTCATTCATATCGTTCTTCTATTGATGTTTGGAACAAATCGCTATCGATAATTTAGTTCATTATTTTCAAATTAAAGAATAAATTAAATGGAAGAGAACAGGTAAATTATTGATCGAAGATTTTAGTCCCGATTCATGACTCAAACTCCAGTTTAAGCGGGTAGATTTGATAATGAACAGTCGTTAACAGCTGTTACTTGTAATATTCCATGGTAGGAAAACGTGTGTCCTTCTACGGGCTTCCGAAGGTTCCATGAGTTCATAGTCCAAATTCTTCTGTTTGTGAGTCTTGAATTTACATTTCTAGATGAACTTTGAAATATCCTCCTTCTTATTTAAAACCAGACCAATTCACGCAACTGATCGACCGAACTCAGGGTGAAACGAAAAACTGTCAAGTCCAAACGTGGACATCGGCATACCAAACAACAGGGTCTGAGTCCCTGAAAACTGCCGGAAATCCTCATATCGAAAATTCCCCGTTCAATCGACGACACATTACCTTGATGCTCGGAAAGGCCAGTGAGGTGTACTATATTCGGATTCATTTACCAGACACAGATGAGAAATGGTTTTCAGGTCGTATTTCCATCACCATGGATGGACGGGCCTTCTCGGACATCGGAGAGGTTTGTACTGACATTTTTAAATGGAATTGGTTGTTGCTCGGATGGATTTTGAAGATGCCCAATAGAACTGATTCAGTGCGATAAATTTAATCGGGTGAATTACAAAGAATATTTATTGTTTCGTTATTTCACAAAGCAAAGTATGGGAATTTAAAGTGAATATATAATCACCTTATACGTTTCTGAACTCATTTGAAGTACTGAAATGAAAGCAGACGCTCCAATTGTAGCCTCGTGCACACTGTAGTAAACACTTCCAGTTAGATACTGGATAAACGCATTCACAATTGAAGCATTCAGATTCTCCATTTCGTTTCAAATGAAACTTTCCTTCCCCTGTGTCCCAATTTTCTAGTGCACCTTCACCGCAGATCGACCCAGTTCATACTTTTGCGTGTTCAAAAACTCGTTCCGTGCTCGAGGACTCCGAATTATACCCGCAAAACCGGTTATCAAACATAATATTGCTCAACATTCTGTGCAGTTCTATGGCATACCATTCAAAAAGATGTCCATCAGTTTGGTGAGTTCACTTTGGCCGTATTCGTTCCTGCATTTGGGGTGTATCGGCGACTGAAATTAATTTGTTCATCTCGTGTATCATTACTATTTTATGAACTGCTGAGTGAAGCATTCAGTTTTTTGTTGTTGTGCTATTTGAAAATAGATTTGCATCGAAGAATGCCGGGCAACCATGAAGCCTTAGTGGTTACTTATTGTGATTCATTTGTGAGCGGTGGTTGAAACTGAAACTAACGCCCCCTTCCTTAATATAGCGCTAAATACTCCATCTTCACCACATGTGACCAATTGTCCCTTGTTTACATATTCTGTCATACAGATCCCTGCATTAGACAGTACACTCTTGAACCTGGAGAGGGACCAAAACTTCCACAATCCATGTTGCTGTTCAATCGATCCTTTATCCGCGTGAGAGATATTTTAGTTATCTGTCACCCCGTCCCCGTATTGGCCACATTTTCCTACCCGAAAATGAAATGTACCGGGGTAGTTGATGGGAGTCGATTAACGTGGTTTGGTAAGTGAAATCCTGCCGCTATCGTCAATAACATCTTTGTAAGTCACAGAGGAAACGACACTCGGTAACTACACCGTCGTCTGTCACCAATTATTTCTGTTGTAGATCTTGGTCCCATGGTGTCCCAGATGATCACCTACCAAAATGAAGACAGACTTTACTTCGCTCTGGGACCAGAAAGAAATAGCATAGTGACTGCAAGAGACCCCACAGACCGGTGGATCGGAATATCCCTGTCCGAGTATCACAGGTACATCGACGGAAAGCTTCACACAAATGCCACGTACCTTCCATGGGATGAAACGCGGACCTTTAACAAGAATCTCTTCGGGACGATGTGCACGGAATTCAAGGCCGACGATTGGAACTGTGAGTGACGAACATTTCCACGTTTTGTAGCACGAGCCATGAAGGAGAATTTTTGTTAGGATTGGTGGTGCTCGGATGCTACGAGCACCAATTTAACTGTCATATTGTCAAATTGATGGATAACATAGTTTACTGATTCTGAATACTGCGATTCAACATCCTTCATTTATTGCATCACCTGTTGAGATGATTTTGAAATATTTTATTCATTTCAGCATGCTTCAACGGTGTTCACTATAAAAACAAGACGGTCGCCTTGTGGACGAAGGAAGCTGGTCTGCAATTACCGTAGTCCGGCTATATTGATCCCATCATCGTACATTTGTATCACTGCCTGGCTGTATACGACATTCATCCATATATTTTTGACCTCTCGGTTCCGATTTGTTTTGCCGATTTTGTCGTTGTGTGTTGACTTGATACCAGGAACAACACAGGACAAGTGATTGTCCCGATTTTGTCACTGACCGTTTTCTTCATTTTATTTCCATGTTACTTACTGTCTCACATCTTACTTGAAATTCTTTGAGTACATTTTTATGAAAATAACTCACAATAAATGTGCACCCGATATCGCTAACAGTTATCATATAATTTTAGTTTTCACAATGTTTTTGTTAAGTTTCCTTTATAATCAATGAATATTTCTTTCAATCATGAACTGTCCAATCAGGTTTTCCTCCGATCAAATAAGCCTAGTCACTCTTCTCCGCACTTCGATTGACATGCATTTCTTACTTTAATTTCATGATTTAAACCCTAATGGCTTTTTGCGCAAATTTTGCAATAAATTGCTATAAGTAGTATGGAATTTTATTTGAATGACATGAGAAAATTTCCCCAGAAACGCATGATCGATCCTGTCATTGTTCCCGCTCACTTGGTATGCCTATCCGGTACTCTTCTACCAAATCATCCATATACTTGAGCATTTTCCCTTCGATCTGTTATTTTATTCTCATTTGAATTTTAGGGAACACGCATGAGTGAACAGTCCACTATTGGAATCACAACGTGATTCTTCCTAATACTTTGGTACCCATATTCAGCTGTACATTCTATATGCTTCAGTATGTGCAAAACGGTTGAAAGCCACACATTCTAAAGGTTAGGCTTCGTTTATTCAAAACACTACAAGTCTGACTAGGTGTATCAGCATGTTTCGTATATGGAGCAGATAAAATATCAATTTGAAGATATCCAAATATCAATGTTCATGGTTCCATGAATTCGAGTGTGTACCATCATCAAATCCGACTTGACAACAGAATACACAATCGAGTCTTAGATGCAGACGAAGTCCAACACAAGCGATGTAGGGTCTACCGAAAATACAATGTACCAAACAAGCTTGTGAACACCGGACGTGGATCAGGCTGTGCAAGAAATTTTGAAAAATTTCAAATGGAATTGAGTTAGTCCATCGACTTTTCGGTCTCCACGGGTGAACGTTTTCAAGACTGATTTTACAAGTGAATGAAACTGGAATGACGGCTTCCAAATTTATTTACAATTCCCCCCCCCCTCCACGAGAAAAGCGGCCGACCGTGCCCACCAAAGAGCTGTTGGTGGAAATCCTGACAATGTTCTCTCTCCCTGTTTCGACTATCTTCAGAGTTTCATCAAACCTCCTACCACCGGCACATGCCCATCTTCGTCCTCGATATCCACTCAAATTAGCCACGTTCAACGTGCAAACCGTGATGCGCACATGACCACGAGTGGGTTTAGCTCACACGCTTGTATCTGTTGTCAACGATGTTCTCATAAGACTCATATTTAAGGCTCCGATCCCGTCATTCGATTGATGTCCCCATCGCATTCGTCTGTGTAATTTCACCTACGCCTTCCTGGAAACGCTGAGGTTGCGGCTTCTGGTCTTGCTGACTCTACCATTGCGCTCAGTGAAAGAGCTGAGCTGGCAGTGCTAGACTTGATCCCAGTCTACCGTGGCTTAGAAGCGGAGAGACTCAAGTGCTTGTACAAAGTAAGGAGTCGCCATTCTAACAGAGGTAATCTGTTTGTGGTTTCGTCGTACGCTACCACAGATATCTTTCATACCCTTAGGTGAACTGTCCATTGAGTTTGTGAACTACACGAGGGCGCATTTGAAATGTTTACCCACAAAATCGTTGTATATAGCACTCACCCTATACACAGTGATCTATCCAAAAGTAACTCTCTCGCTTCTTCAGTTTCCTTCTATCGATCAATACCCTCGCATAATAGGAAGATTTCAACCCATGACACTTTTCATAAATCCAGCTAGGCGGATATAGTGATTTCAGCAGGCGGCTCGAATGCTGAAGTAGGTCGACTTTCATCGAATGAAGTGCGTTTGATAGAAAACATTTTGGGCTAGACTCCTGTCGCTTGGAAAAAGGGGAACGGCATTTTGGTCTTGTGTCCCGAACATCTCCCGTTTCTCTCCAGTACGAACTTCAGACATTCTAATTACAGATACGCTAGGTAGCGTCCTTCATTTTCGACTGTTAGAAAGCTATAAGCTTTCCGATCCATCAGTATAATCCGTCTTTTAAAATGCATAAGCTGAAAAACTACATGTAGCCCAGCCTGAAATCATCATTGAGCACTGCTGAGTCACTGTCCCTTCTCAAAGCATGTGAGATGATCCCTGCATAAAGCGAGTATGACGAAGCACGACTCGTAATGAGACGTGCACATTACGCGAGCTTTCCTAGGGACCGCTGAATCTAGTGGTCATAATGTGCATCACAGATGGAACGTGCAGCTGCCGTGGGATATTTCGACAGTCTATTGTGTCCTATTAGAGTCATCAATAGAATGCTCCCAGATGTGAGCAACTCAGTTTTTAAAGTTTACAGTTTACCAGTTTGCACTCAATAGCGGCATCTCCATGCAGGGTGGAACCCTTTTAGACCAAGTGGTTTCATCCCGTCTTCTGGCAATTTCAGCACATGTGCAGTGATATGTTACGCCGGATCCACCTATTTAGGTAGAGATCCAAGAGGAAATCCCGGCCTTAGGATGTCACAAATGGCCCAGTCCCGGTGGCCTTCCAAAGCCCATTTTAAGGATAGTGGAGTGCGAATGGTTAGAAAAATTCGCGTTTCATTCTGAAACATATGGAGCTTTGAGCAGGTTCTGTCCTTCAGAAGAGAATCACTTATTGGCACAAGGTCGGCATAGGGCCTACGACCAGCTTTTGCTCCCGTTTGTCGCCCCCAGTGGACTACAACAGGGCTGCCCTATATACCCATTCATCTTCAACTGCCACAAAGAACGTTCCATGGAATGCATTGTCTGGTCTTCAAGCCGCTGAGTTAAGCTCCTCCCAGAGAACAGAACTTCCGACTTGGAATATGCTGATGATATCACCTTGATAAGTGGTAATGCACAGGTAACACAGGACGCTCTGAACAGCTTGGTGAGTGTTGTGGTCAGCTTGAGCTAGTTGTCAACTTTAATTTCATTGAGAGCTTAATAACAGCGGTAGATGATGCTGATCAGGGGATCGTTTCACGCAAAGCTAGAGCTAGGCAGTTTTCGCAAACCCACGACACCTGTGGCGTCACCATGACATCCGACTCTCTAATAATTCACAGGTGTACGTTGCCGCGTTCCGCCGTTTTTTACTCTACGATTATGATCCCTGGTCACTGTGACAGTAACGCACTGGTTGGGGTCCAAGAGATGAGGATTTTCGCTGGTGAGAAATGCTGAGGGACAATGTTGAGGATAGAAATCAGTGACTCCAACTGCTGTTCGGTCTGTATGTTAAACTTCCGTGTTCCTTGAATACCAAAATTGCATTCAGCCGAATGAAAGGACAAAGTTAACGTCAAAAGGCGCATGACGAAAAAGAGACAAACAAAGCGTAGTACTTATTGTAGTTTCCTTCCAATGTGTTCCACTCCCCTTTCCTATATCTCTAATTGTTGCCCTCTGCCCCTTGTACCCAAGACATCAAGATTCAAAGAAACAGTGAGTAATTTGAGCAGAGAATTGTTCATTGATTTCTAGTCGCTGAGTCTGGCGTTTGGATCACAAATGTTTCATCACCAATTGAGGTGAAATCTTCAGTGTGAGGGTGGTGAACCCCGTGCTTATCTGTTTATGTACGCGGGTCACCACTTTGTTCGACCTTCACCACTGCGATGACCTTGACCTTGGCAAGCTACCAATTCCAGGAAGTTGACCATTTGTCGGTTCAGGGTGGACTTCCAAATTTGGTAACTTGACTTTTAGCAGCCCCCTTTGGTTTGGCGAATTCGACCTCTTGGAATCCTTCCTGATATACCCGCATACTCATATATATATATATATATATATATATATATATATATATATATATATATATATACGAATTTTGTACATTTTTGCTTTTTCTGTGTTGTTTTGTTTCTATTCTCACTTCTATTTCTCGCTTATATTCATGGCCATTGAGTCTTCCTGGGATGACGTGTTCCCACGAAGAATTGGGTTCCGCAGCTATGGGTCGGTAGCATTAGGATTCAATTTATTCGTTTTTCGTTTACCGAGTTAGTTGAGCCTCTTGCTCATCGAGAGATTTTGAAAGCGATCCAAATCGATGTGTTTCTTGAATGAATTTGTTGAAGAGTGCCAAGTTTCCAAAACCTCCCGTGCATATTTCGTGGTTGCTTGATCCAGAATTTGAACCCCCTCCAGGTTGAACGTACGCCCTTCTTGGTCATCATGGACGGATTTGGTGACACTGGACAACGTCTTTCTGCAGCCTATTTGTGTTTGCGTATTCTCGTTGTAACCCTCCTTCCAGTTTGATCAACGTAACGTTTTTCGCAGTCCTTGCACTTCATCTTATATATCGCATATTCTTCTTTCTTCGGTCCTCAGTTGCTCTTTTGGCCTTGATGTAATTTTGCTCAGGGGTTTGGTGGGTTTATGAGCAACCGTGGTGCCTTGTGGTTGGAGAAGTCTTGCGATTATATCGGACACGTTTTTGATGTGTGGTAGTGCTATCCTTCGGTTAGCTTCCGTCCCCTGATTTGGCTCATTTCTGGTTCCGTGTATAGTTCTTCGAAAGAGTATCTTTAATATCCATTTCGACGAAGCATAGGTCCATCAATTCACAGACTATTTGTCTTTCAAATTGTTGGTCTTGATGGTGTTCCAGGAGAAGATGCTTCATTGTGTTCTTAGCCAAGTCCCAAACAACTGAGGTGGAGAGCACCATGATATCAAACGAGGCCAGGACTTCATCGTCCTCCATACTGAAGATTTTCAGTTTGTTCAGAAATTGCTTGGCCTTGATTATGGAGCAGTTCGATCCACATATCAATGGTTTGAGGCGTCTTCAAAATTCCTTGTCCAAATTTTACTTTGGGGTTTCAGGTAAGGAAGCAATCGGCCTAAGTGGAACGCCCTCCTTATGAGCCCTCGGTAATCCGTAGCAATATGCAGCATTTGAGGCCTGCACTTTCATCCTCCATCTTTCTTCTTCAGTAACTCGTTGCAATTTCTGTACCTCTTTCAACGTCGTATTGATTTTCGTTTCCAGTTTGGCCGTAACTTTAATGCTTTCAAACGGGACAGAATTATACCTATTGGATGGATTCATAAGAAATATGTATTACGGTGAATTTTTAACCACACCGGTCTGTCTCATCAATATGGGCAGCTGAAGTGAAGCAGGTGTACGGTTTATGCAAATCAACAAAACTTTCAACGCTAACAAGATCCATAAAACCGATTTCCGGATGGCCCACCTGAAAATATCGCCCTACGAGTGTCTTCAACTGATGGATATTTCCTGATTCTAACTCATCAGAAGCTCAGAATTATCACCAATGAGGAAGACCGCCGGTTCGAATCTGATTCGCGATGTTGGACTTTTGGATACAAAAAACTAAGTATATTTTCTAATAAAAAAGAACAAACTGCTTTTCTCAATATTATTGCCCGACCAATTGAGATCAGGCCTGTATTGTTTGTCCATCCGAGAAGTGACCGACGAGGATACTTCAGTGAATGAAACCGGAACATATGATGCGTATGCATGCACTAATGTTTAACCTATCAATCAATGTTAGCTTATTTTATTCACATGGGGTTGAGCATCTCGCGATAGCTCGATTGGTAAGACATCTCGGAATGCAGGTGTTTGGTGGTTCGATTTCGGCACTCTGTGTTGGACCTTTGGAAGTGAAGAATGCAAGTGGATTGAGGCTCTTCATGTGAATATAGATTCTACGAATTGAAGACAGTAAATGGGAACAAGTCAAACGAAGTACCTAACGTTTTGAGAAAGATAATATGTGGCTGTTGTGAATAAGTAATATGAATTACTTTTTGTAATTTACGCCCTGATGACATTCCCACGTAGTCTATTCATAAGATACAAGTACAGGCAGTATAGGCCAGTAGGATATATAGCATATTTCTTCTGTTTCTTATGCATTCCCACAGTTCCAACTTACGTTTCACGATGAATATATATATATATATATATATCTTTAACATGAATTTTCTGCGTTTATATTCCGGTTTTTGCTGTCCCAGAAATGGTATTTTCATTGTGAGAAATGTCATTGCAACTTTCACCCGCGCATGCAAACTGCACGCCGAAGGCCCGAACTCTCGACCACAGCCTCGCTACTACACCGTTACGTCAGCAGGCACTAATTGAAGGAGACAGGTTTATGTTCTCAGCTCTCAATCAGCCATTTTAAGGGATAGACAGCACATAAAATCTCAAGGAGTACGTATCTGTGTAAACCTATTCACAACCAGTTGAGTAGAAGTTAAGGGATTCAACCTGACATACACTCGGTCTCTGCTAAATAAAATTTTATAAGTCGAAACTTGAAATTCTCTAGAGAAATGTGGAATGTCACCTGCCGATCAAATGCCAGAAGTGGATGAAACAACACTCAGACTTTTATTTGTGTGACCTAATCATTTTCACCCCTTCGCGTGAAAGAAACCCTTTCACGTGATACACACATCTCGCCAAGAGATCATCATGGTGAACTTTCAACCACCCGGTCCCGGCTTCGAAACCTGCCTCCGTCGGCGCTCACTTCTCAAATGGTAGTCTTTTATTGGCAACAACCCTTCTGCTTGAATTATTGGACTATCGATAAATAGTAAAGAAAAGTAGATGAAATAATGAAAAAGATGAAAACTTGAAAGAATTACGTGTGCGTTTACTGATGGCTCTTCAACTTCGATTCTATTCGCCTGAACTCCAAGAAAGCCTTTTTTGCACATCGCAGATGGCAGTGGGAGGATTTTAGGCACTTTTATCCCCGGATTTACTCAGTCATTGTCTGCGATGGACTAACAACTCCCAGACTGCAGAGTGTAGCTTAGATTATACCAATATTGAAAAAAGGCACCTTCAAGTCCCAGCCTATATTTTTCAGGGCTTGTTTTATTAAACCTTCATTTTGTGGTTCCTCCCGCATATGAAAATCTCATGTTAATAACGTGCTCATCTACGGAGCTCACTTTCAATGACTGATTACTCGATAATTATTCTGACTATGATTTTGTACTTTCTGCTCTGCTTGGAGATGTTTTGGTCACAGCCGATTGGTCTTCGTACCAAAATATGGCTTCTAATGCATCCAAACGTGCATTCGAAAATGCCGTTATGCATATCGCAGATGGCAGTGAGAGGATGTTAAGCACTTTGATCCCCAGTCTTACTTAATCATTGTCTGCGATGGAATGACAACCCCCAGACTGCAGAGAGTAGCTTAGATTATACCCATTTTGAAGGAAGGCACCTTGAAGTCCCAGCCTATATTTTGCAGGGCTTGTTTTATTAAACCTTCATTTTGTGGTTCCTCCTACATATGAAAATCTCATGTTAATAACGTGCTCATCTACAGAGCTCTTTTTATTGAGTGATTACTCGATAATTATTCTGACTGTGATTTTGTACTTTCTGCTCTGCTTGGAGATGTTTTGGTCACAGCCTATTGGTCTTCGTACCAAAAAATGGCTGCTAATTCTTCCAAACATGCATATATTTCCTTTCTTCCGAAACGTGGCAGGTATACGAAAAATGTGGAATCTTCGCTCCGTACACAGTGATATAGATTACATTGGATTGGTTCTAACACAAAAACCTGATATATTGCTGCCTTATTTTCAGCGATTTTGCATAGATTTGGAATTCCAAATTCCGATTTATTGCGCTTCCCAATTGCCTCATCCCAAACTGCTTAGTTATGCAACTTGGTATGCTCTCGTCATCGCGCGCCCAGTTTACGGACTCCCTGATGTCTCCTCCGGTATATTTGCGCAGGACCACGAAATGATCACCAGATTTCCGGTGAAGATTCGGAAACTCGGTGGCTTCCGTGAGAAATTCCTTCTCAAAAACACAAATTTACATCTAGTTCCGAATCATCCGTGGTGATTTGAGTCCGGACCTGTAGTTGGAATTCCCACTCAGGAATAATGGCCTTTCTAGAAGACAAGCACTGACGCTCCGTCACATGCATTTAACCGGGATTCCGGACATCTATCGATTACCGAGGATAATGACCAGTCTCTGGAACGCTCTATCGGCCGAAGTGGTGGAAGGGGAAAACGAGACACTGTTCAGGAGGAAATTGGATCATACCTTGAAGAATTATCGAAAGACTTCCCACATCTAGCTCAGTCAGCAGAATACGATGTGATGGGGCACATGGGATGATTTTCCACTGCCCTTCAACTGAAGCCTGAAGACTGAAATTCAGTCTTGCAAAATCCCTTGGTGAAAGTGATTAAACTATGTTTGCGCTAAAACGATGCTTCCCTAACTTCCTCTGTTTACGCGTTGATGTTATCTTTGAATACTCACTTCTCGAAGCGCAGTGAACGATTGTCTAATCTGAATCGGAAATTTTCAGCATACATTTCCATGGAAAAACCTTTCTAAACGATGGATGGCAGTGGTTAAATGATAATAATAGCTGAAAGTAAAAAAGACTGACATAATCGTTTAGTAATCGATCTTTAGCATATATTTCATTGATCCAAACTTTAAGAAAACCATTATGTGTATTGCAGATGGCAGTGAAGGAATATGAAGTTATATTATCCCTCATTTTATTTATTCAGAAAAATATCCCAGACGGCTAGAAAGTGGCTTTGATTATACCGATAATAGCGAAAAACACCTTCAAGTTCTGGCCTACAGTTTGTAAAACTCTTTTATTCAAACCTTCATGTGCGGGTGTTCCACAACATCTCATGGTAATAATGCGCCTATCAACGAAGCCCACTTTCGGTGACTCCTTACTCAATTATTATCCTCACAACGTAATGTTTCTATGAGTAATTCCGGTGATTTTGTACTTACCATTCGGCCTCAAGGCAACTCGATCATGGCAAATTGGTATTTTACCCACAACATGTGTGTTAATTGTTTCAAATGTGCTGATGTTTCCTCTCTTCTGAAACGTTACAGCTATACCCTAACCTGTGTTTAGTATTTCCAGATGTAAAGCAAATTACCGTCGTTCTAACACATTACTCGATATAGTCGTGCCTTACTGCCGCCGAATTTACCCATTTCTTGGATGCTACACTCCGTTTTATTGCACTTGCAAATGTTCCCATATCCTCGTGTTCAGTTCAACAAATTCACACGAGCTCATCTTTCCATGATATTCACGATAAATAAAGCAAGAACTCGTGAGAGATCTTTCTCGTTAAAAATCACAAGCAGTCAACAAAAAATTCGTTTGTATTTAGAAAACTCACAGAAAGAAACCACGGGACCAATGGCCTG
The DNA here is from genome assembly GCA_948099385.1 of Fasciola hepatica. Lineage (NCBI taxonomy): Eukaryota > Metazoa > Platyhelminthes > Trematoda > Plagiorchiida > Fasciolidae > Fasciola > Fasciola hepatica. Next base: position 13,424,953 of record CANUEZ040000116.1, on the reverse strand, counting down.
CTATTTTCCACCAAATAACAGTGCGTTTTTATCTGTTGATTTCACATGTTTTCTGATGTACCTGTCAACCACGAGCTTTACATTATTGACTCAAACCCATTGACCCAACATGGTTCCTGGTAGGTTGATTATGCCTTCGTTTATTTTAGTTTTGATCATTGTGTTTGGTAATATTAGCTCGTGTTATACTTTTTATCATATCGAATTATCAATATACATATCATTGGGCTCACTCTCCTGACAAGCTGCGATTTAACCAATGGGGAGTCCATTGGGTCCCATTCTGGCATATATATTCATGGCTCATCTTGAGGAAAAGGTGAGCGAAATCCTGGAATGTTCACAACTTTACAGAAGATACGTTAGTGATACTCTAATCGTCAGAAAAAAGTCTGTAAGAGACGACTTCGGTTATTAATGAACTCAATCGCCTGCATCCAAGTACACGATTTATGATGGAATCTGAAATGGAAAATACACTGCACTTCCTCCACATTATTATGACTAAGAGGAATGATGGAACAATCGCCAGATCCGTATACCGAAAAGAAACTTGGACAGGTCAATACTTGCTTTTTGACAGCTTTGTGTCTGTGGGATTTAAACGTGGACTGGTCCGAACACTATTTCAGAGAGGACGACATTTTTGCAAGGAAGACGTGACTGACAACAAAGTAGGACAGCTGAATAAGGCCCTCACAGAAAACGCTTATCCCGATGCATTCAATGAAAGGCAAAGCAAGCCTAAGGTCATCAGGCAAACGAGTTGTTCGGTAGAGAAATTACTAGTCACCATTTGTCTTCCATTCAAAGGTGATGACGTCAATTGCTTGCTCAAACGGCCCCTTGGATCAGCAAGTGCCGGAGAATATTATGCAGCTGACCTCGGAATTGTTCGTCGAACTATTGGGATCCCACACCCTCGGTGAAACAACGCCCACCTCTGTACACTAAATCGAATCTGATTTACCAATTTCAGTGTAGTTGCGGAGCAACCCACGTGGCTCGAACAGAGCGGCAGTTGTGTAACCGAGTGATTGAACGTATTCCAAATTGAGCACAACGTTTTGTGATGCAATCAGGGTCAGATTGAACGCATAATGACAACGTTCGAAACGATAAGATCTCGTCGTCCGCTGTCGATCGTCATCTTCTGATGATGCAACATCAAACTGACCGAAGCACTACTTTTCAGGTCATACATGTGGCAAGGAATACCAGGCTGTTGAGGTTTGCTGAAGCCATTGTCATACATCGATGGAAACTCATATTGTTTCCGCAGAAGCAGCTCTTTGTAATGTGTCTTTACCATGGTGAAGTAACTTGACTACTGTGATTTCCCTGTACTTTTCGAGCAATATAGTTTACATGAACTTATATAAACATAATCGTTCTCCGGTAAGCCCAATATTGAGATGCAGCGAAATGGCCCCGGACATAAATTGTGCCATGTTGCAATTCTGGCTTCTCTTTCCAATATTTTAAATCTTTTGGAGCAATTATTGAGGATTGAAAAACATTGCACCTGCAATAAAAATCAATAATTGTGCAATAAAAAAGACGCAGATAATTTCATCTTTTAATCTACGGTAACTGTATTACGACGTGATCCAATCAGTATACAACACGGTTCAGAGCACTCGCGGGTAAGTAAAATTAAAACGTCATTGTGTGTTAATGTTTTCCAGGCTGCAGTTCTTTAAAAACTCTTGGTCTTATAAAATATTCCCTGATGTGATAAAGCTATTTTGAGCAAAGGAATTACAAACATATTGTGCCTTTTGCACTTTGCCATATTGCAATAAGGATTATTTGTAGTGAGCACGGTTATTTCTTACCTTGATACGCAGTTGTCAGACAGACTTTTGTGTATTAGATTTCGGAATTGACGGAAATTAATCAGGTTCTCACGAAAATTGGATTTCACTTGAATACGAAACGCATTTTGGGGTACGTCGTGAACACAGCCTCCGAGAATTAAGATACAAGACAACGGGGTTCACTTTGAACTAATACAAACCCGATTGCAGACAAAACCTATCTCACTGAATTAGCCTCTTTCTTGGAGTTCAACGGTTCTATTAACATGTCTCCAAGAGTGAGAAAATTAGAAGGATCAGTTTGTCCCTCTGGTAATATTCGGCACCATCGTCTAACTAAATGTTTGGCCGGATCTTTAGTTAAATACTTTCGTATCCGTTTTGAAAGTTAGACTGATATGATAAAGCGTTCTTTGAAGCTATTAAACTATGATTAAATGGTGATTGTGTGCGAGTGTACTGAATGATAATTACCAGAGTTTGATTTGTGATGAATGGTTAGAAAAGGTGCACTAGAGGTGAGGTGAAATTATACGCAATGGTTGAGAATATAACTTGTTTATTGGTCACCGAAAAGACCTTCATTGATTACATTGAACTGTCACAGTTGGAGCAGTGCTTGAAGGAGAATAAACACGAGTTAATGAACGGCAGTCGTTTGTTCACTTATTGGGTGGAGAATTTCAAAAGTTTTTTTTAATTTTTGGAAACTTAAGGACACATCTTGATCGGTATCAAACAGACATGCAACAGCTGGGAAGTTTTTATATGAGCTGGGCCAGCAGCATTACCTTCATCATAGATCAATGGAAGTTGGAACATGTTATACAAATTTCGAGTTTTCAAAACATTTTAAGACTTGAAAGTGATTGATTCGGAACTTCATAACGAATCATACGACCGTCTTATTAGTTAATTTCAATAGGGAATTCACTATAATATTTAGAAATTTTTTGTTCTTTAGCGATTTCAATGAATAACGTTTCGAAATGAGCGTCCAACTGCGGCATTTGTAAATGGCCTCACGTGCTCAACTTAACGTGACAGCGGGTTGTGTGTATTTAGAACTTTTAAACTGATAGAAACGGCTTGACCCATGGTGGTCGAGTGGTTCACAGCATTGGCTTACTTACTCGGAGGTCAGATGTGCAAATCCTTACACCGCCATCAAATTTGATGGTGGGCAATAGTCCACTGTCGTCTCGCTTGTTACCATACCGGACCTATTGGGACCTTATATGGTTCTGTACTCCAAGTTACAATAGGAAAATGTTGGGGGACTACTGAGTTCTAATTCGCACCTTCCCATTCTATTCCAATCATGATTTGCCAAAAATGCACAAAAAATAAGAATGATTAGGATAAGGATACGTTATTTGTTTGGAGCAAGATTATCTAAAACAACAATGTAATCTTCGAAAATCCTTTTCCAAAATCGATGTGCTCCAGACGATACTGAGTGTTCACTGACTGAAACTGATTAGTCATAAGTCTTGCGAAATAGATGCCTGGTGTTTCAGTGAAACTGATTGGTCAACAGGTGCTGCAATTGATCAGGTGGTTGTATCCCGAGGAACAACTCGAATTGTAACAAAATAACCATCAATTCGTGAAGGTGATTCCATAAACCTCGAATAACCACTTACTAACTTGATGACGCACTTGGGAAAAAATGATCCAGTTGGTCGTTGGACATTATTCGAATGTTATTGAGCCAGTGAACAAGATAAGTGCTTTGTACAAGATTGAACTTCATTGGAACCTAAATTTAGACCAGGTGTTTATCTGAAACGGGTAAGGCAGTATACAGAGAGAAAAGAATAGAAACTAACGAATATATAGGCAACAGCAAAGAAGTTCATTTGTTTCCCAAAGTTTACCAATAAGGATTGAAGAGGAACAGGCATGAAGATGCTCGTTTGATGGGTCCCAGCAGAGCTTTATATTACAAGGTGCGTCTCCAAGTCGCGTCAAGCTTAGTGTCTCGTGCTCCGGTGGTCGAAGTGTCAAGAGAATGATCGGGTACACTAAACCGTAGGAAACAGGCATCTGCAACTTGTTAGAATGAGAGAACATTATTGAACGTACGCTGACGAAACCTCACACAGCCTCATCCCACGAATATAAATGACACCGACTCAGCAAATATCTCGGAAGTTCACCTACTAATATTCTAGATGAGAAGTCAGCTTACTGGCATTCTCATGGTGGTTCGACAGACAAATCTGGACTCCACGGCGTTGCACTCGCGCTCAGCAATGCAGCCAGCTTGGGATCCAACTTTCGTATGACTTTCGTAGGCACGTTCCAACGGCTCCACAGAGAACTTGCCGGTGATAGACACCTAAGATCGGTCAATGAATGTAACATGAAATAATGAATCAGGTCCACAGGTGTGACATTCTGTTGATTGCAGGTGCCTTGGTTTTACATTCAGGTCCCTCGACTGAACCAACTCACACGTTTTGGAAAAAGGTTGCCCCAACACATACTGCGAGGGATTTGATGGAAGACAAGTGAACTGCATCTACTTTGGATGGATTTGAAGGTACGTTGGTCATAGTTGGCAAGTTAGTCGTAGTTCGTTGCACTTTCACAAACTATTCTTAAGTCTGGCAGTGATAACAGGCAATACATTTTGCACAGCCTTATCTTTCTTAATCAGACGACTAGTCAACTGACTGCCTTTAGAAGAGTAGTAATTGTGACTATCTTGATCAGTTGTTCTTCCTTGACACAACATGTATACCAGATTGACTGCATGCCTGGAGAATGAAGGACTAGCGAAGGATCGAGACGGCCATGAAAAGGAAAATGTTGCTCATCGTTGTATGCAGAAACATCAAGATGGTTATCTTTCGTCTGAACAATCACTAAGCTAAATCTGTGACCGCAACTGGAAAACGAGAGACCAAAGGCAGTCTGTTGGTTAATCTTGGTGACGGAGAGTGACTATCACGGGTTTGAATGCAAACATGATAGCATTTGTGGGGAAGATTCTTATAACGGCGATGTCCGTATCATCATCACATTGACGCAACTACATATGATGCCGATATTTGAACAAAAATTTACAAACTTTCCTCCCTCTTTCTACTCTATACCAAACAAAGTTTGATCATAGTAAACGCCGCATCGCTTCTCGTTGATTTTGTCTGATCTACAATGCATCTTCAGCCCTTAAAATTAGTAGTGAATCTGCCAGGAGCAGATATTTCGGCTCCTCTGAGCTTAGCAAATAAAAATAAAATAAATGCAAGCATTTGCAGAGCCTTGTATTACCACACAGATCAGTAGCAGTTTTTGGTATGTACATAAGAAGAAAACTGTTTTGGTTTCTTCGGAATTCAAGATCTTGAAAATCAAGGTTGTATATTCGTCATCCGTTGAACATCCATGCTTTATTTACCAGGACGTAGAAATGGGCATTCGAGAGTGGAACTTCTTGCTGTTTCGAGAAATAGAACAGATAACGATTTTCTGTATGAGTAGTACAGCATTGTACCTAGAAGACGGGACAAAATTTTCCTGGAAGCACACGTTCGGTTTTGCGGTTGTTGTCTCTTATCAGGTATGCGTAACCGGTACTCTACCGCTCCATCATCTTTATATTTGAGCAATCCACAGCTGGTTTACAGCTGTAATCTCATTTGAATTGAATGGAAAGTGCGTGGACGGGGAGCTCATTTTTATTTGTTTTTGTCATTTTTATGATGTTAACTGAATTACTAAGAATAAGACGGCCAAAGAGCCGTGAATATATCCAAAGGTCGGATTTCTCAATAATTTCTTCTCTGTTCCATCTCTCTTTTTATCCACACTTAGAATCATAAACCAGAGTAAGTGGTCACCATTCGGAATCCCGAAGTAATGATTTCATCCATATTTGGTGAGGTTATCAAAAGGCTTTTCTTACTCAACTTTATCGTACAGGGCCTCACAAGAACGTGCACCCAGCTGAACTGTGTACAAGAATATAATTAGGACAAATAGTAGGTGGTAATATTCTGTATTCCTGTTGATATGGACCCCAATACATTATGACTAACTTTGTTTGGGGAGTTTTAGTTACGATACCACGAATTCATGAAACTCGGAAATAAACAATATCAGTGTGTGAGATTAAATCTCCATCTTGAAAGACTACTTCACGGCCGGGTTTTTTCTGGGTCAGGCTTCAATTGAGTATGTATTTGCTGTACCCCTTGCTATATCTATTTGTCTTATAATAATTTATAGCAAACCAGTTTCCAAACAATAAACCTGATTTCGTCACTGAGCGAAGTCTCTCATACATAACCATCAGGTCTTTTTGCGCAACCCGCTATAAGCGCTGGAGACCCATTCCGTCTCGGTAACTATGTGAAGGCAGGTAACACAATGTGGTTCGCTTTCAGGTTGAAACGGGTTTCAATCACTTTTGTCGTAGACACAGGATTGGAAGATGATCCTTTGTCGGTCTAATTCAAGATATTGTTACGGGGTTATCGACATGATTCATTGGTCTCCGCCTTTATTTCATTGTTCCCAATAATGCCGTTTCAGGAGATCGTGAAAAAAAACACAGAGTTAGAAGTTGAGTTCATCTCATGCGAAGTTGTAAGTCCGGTTCAAAAAATCGAACCAATTGTTTTCTAACTAATTCATCGTCTTCGTTTGCCGGCCATTTCATCAATTTATTGATCCAATCTGTTTCTCTTTGTTCAACCTACGCAGGTTTTCTCTCCATTTGAACTGAAATTCATAAACCGAATTAGATTTGGTGTACAGGGATAGGAGTTATTTCGCCAAAGGTGTGGTTGTCCTAGTCGTTTGATGAACAACTCGAAGATCAGCGCTAATTCAAGCCATCCTTTCGGTAAGCAATTGACATCATCTCCCTTGAATAGGACAACATATGAACAACAGTTTGTTGGTGGCGCAGTTGTTTACTGTTCAATTTAGGTTTACTGTACTTTAGAATACATGCATCCGGATAAGTCTGTTCAACCAAAGTCTCTTTCAGCTGTCGTATTTCGTTGTCGATCGTGTTCCCCATACAAATTCGGTGCACTCTGTGAAAATGTGTTGGTATCAAGGCAAATTTATATTGCTGAGCTGTCGATGAGCAAGTATTGGTCTGTTCACGTATGCTTACGACACACGGATCTGGTGATTGCTTCATCGTCTCTACTTGTCATAATAATATCAAGAAAGCGTAGTGTACTGTCCGGTTCTGCTTCCATTGTAATGCGTATATTCAGACTCAGGTGGCTGAATTCATCCACCAGACATGTCATTTACTCTAGAATTTTGTTACAGGGTTGTAGAGTTGTGAACTATCTGGGATATAGGCCGCTTTTTCTTCGAGATGAGCCATAAATATATCTGCCAAAATGCAACCCGATGGGCTTCCCGTTGTACCATCTTTGATCTTTCTGAAAGTCTGAACAAGGAGGGAAAAATGTTTCTCGTACATAGAAGTGACTGTCGGATGTGAACCAATGTAAAATCCCGATTTTAGGATGCTTTTGCTCGAAATGGTCGCAGATGATATGTGATGTCACGAAGAAAACAGGACGGGTGAGGAACACCTGCTGGTAATAAGTGGACAAACGATTATGTGATCCGTTTTTCAGACCGCACTGCAGGAATATATCTATCCTGCGGCTGCTTGAGGATTTAGGCTTCTTTCTGGCCAATGACATTCGGCCACGGAACATTCGTGAAAACAGATTGGAAGTCAAACGAGCTCAAATGTTTCCCCTGCAAATCCATTCGCTGCAACAGGTTCGTCGTCTCAGAAATGTTCTCCCGTACATGAATCGTGCCATGTTGCACGTCTGACTACAGCTTTCAAAACTGCTTCGACGAAAGCTTCATATGATTGAAACCACTAAAATAATCTCCGTCACCAACGAACTTGACCGGACTCTGATCCATTCAAGGAAGTTTGAAGTGCTCTTAGCAACTTATTTCTAAGCTTCCTAAAATAGCTGAACGGCTATTTGATTTGCGAAGTTTATCCCCATGGGAATGAAATAATCGGCACAACCAGACTTTGCAGAATCTACATACTATCATTATGGATGGATCAATAACAAAGCTGTTATAAAAGTCCAAATCGGCGAAACAATTGTTTTTCAGTAATTCATTCTCAAGCCATTTACAGAATACATAGTAGACATAAGACAAAAGATCATGAACATAGACATGGAATAAACACTAATCATGGGCAGGGGTTTGTTAGTCAAATCATCCTTCTCATGTGATTGGTGTATCTAGCTGACGCCTTCTAGGTAACTGGACGGTAGATTAATGCGGCCTTGGTCAATCTTGGGCCAGGGGAGTTGGAGTGCCCGGACCAAACGCTTTTGGGCGCACAGGTCTGGGGTTAACTTCCTTATTCCTATTGCCCGGCTATCGCTAGAGTGCGCAACTGAACACCTTTGCATTTTCAAAGAATGTATTGTTAGCTCGAGGAGCCTGAATTGTAGGTTTTTGGAAAATCAACTTGCATTCTTCACCTCGGAAAGTCGGACGCCGCGAGCCGGAATCGAACCAGCGACCCTCCGCATACCGGGCAGATGCTCTACCAGATGAGCTATTGCGGTTCGAACCGTCCGATGGGTCACGTTTATCTGTGTGCTGTTCGCCCCATTGCGAAGTGACCGACGAGGCTAGCCCAATGATTACAACCAGGATAGATACTGTGTATCATCGGAACAGTGGTTCGCGCACCATCGATTATTCACTTTTGCATTTATTTGAGGGGAAACGATAACGAACTTTGAAAACAGCTTCCGGATTCACCTGATATCCAGTGTCGACGAAATGCGCCAAGATTGCGCTACTTATCGATCCAGTTTGTCCTTGACTCAACCAGCGCGGATGATGCACTTTAATCCGAGTTGATAGCTGTCGTGTCGTTTGACCTACATAAGATGCGTCACAAACACTCCAATATTTTCATATGATTAAAAAGTTGTGTAATTTAATCAAATTCACGTACGACTGTTGATGTCAACTATTTAATCTACAACTTCCCATTGATGAACTAAAATGTTGTGCATCCTATAATCGAGCAACCATCAAACGCATTGCTAAAACACAGTAAACTGAGCGCGTCATTACCAGTGGTTGGATTCAACCGACACCCGTACTTCAGTGGGAATGACTTCCGACCTTCTACGAACGTCACTGTACAACATTTGGGATCACGGCCCGTGAAAACCTGGGATTCGCCGGATGGCTCATTTCATAGAAAACATGTTGGTCAGATACACAATACAACTCCGGTCGAAGAGAAAACAAGATGATTTGGAAGACACGCTACCAGTTGACGAACAACTTGTGCTGCGGAGAGCACTTAGCCTCAATCCTGCATGGATGGTTTATGCAGACAGCGTCAGAATCCCATATAAAAAGGCAGAGAATCGTCCCAGTTATGCTCTCTACGCGCAATAAGATAAATCCCATTTGGACCGATCCCACGTGCATTTTCACACACAACCAAATATATCGTGAGCATATGACTCATCCAAGTGCAAACTTTCATACTGGTTATAGCATTGTACATATCCAGTGCTCATGCTCCACTTCTGTGTCACGCGTGTCAGGTCTGGAAAGTTTGTGTCTAACATTCAGATTGCACACTATTAAACAACGGCAAACACGTTTTCCTATGCAGGATGGACAAAACTATTGTATACACCCTGGTGAGTCCGAATTTCTCAGTTTACTATTCAAAGACTTGTTAGTAGGCGAAGTGAAAATACGAGAAAGCAAGTAATACAATGAGCTGGAAAAGTGCACGCAAAACTGGATGGTGAAATAGCAAATTAAGAGACGTGACCGATATTAAACGTTAGGTTATGGCTCTGGGATCCACACTCACCTTAAATGCATGGTTCAAAAATGATACATCTCCTTCAGTTATATGGGATGGTAATGCAGACGAAGCCTTATGAAGTCAATGGTCCAGTAGGCTTGTCGGCAAGAGTGAAAACTGAGTTTGCTCTCAGTTCCTCGTCAATGCTAACAAATTTACACAACCAGCTTTTGTTCCATAGAAATGCCCTGGAGTGTGTTAGGGTGGCATTTATGACGCAATAAGAACAAATGGCCCAGTCAGCTTGACTATCGTTACTAGTG